>CM046376.1:23870077-24048290 GCA_025413485.1 Ficus microcarpa
AAGATTTTGTCCTTAGGGCCTAAAATGCAATTTTTGGAAAAATAGGTGATGTAAGCAAAGTGATGTCATCAAGATGATGTCATCAAGGTGATGTAAGCATTTGCTTAGGGAGCAAGGCCATGGCCGGCCATATAACACTTGTAGGGGTGTTTTTGCAAATATTTTTGCAAAAAGGACTATTTTGCAATTTTGTGAATAAAAATAAATCCAAAAATAATTTAATTTTCACTTATAAATAGGGCCAAAGGGGGGTCGGTTTTCAGCTTAAAAAAATTGGGAAAACTCCCCAAAACCATGCCAAAATAATTTCTCACACTTTTTCCTCTAGAATCCGAAACCCAAAGAACCAAAAAGGAAGGAAAAAAAAAGTGGGGAAAGCTTTGATTGTAACGCCCCGCCTAGCGCAGGCCGTTATTGATGAGCATGGAAGTGATTTGCTTGTACATGGGCTGCATGGGGTGATCCAATGCATGTCTTCCATGTGTCTCAATCTGCATTGAAGGCAATTTGTTGAACAAGTGTTGGGGGGCGTTTTCTTTGGGTTGCCAAAGTGGTGTTGGGGTTTTCAAGTGTTTTAGTGTGTCTTTTATGGCTGAAATAAAGCTATTTAAAGTGGGAGTTAAATTAGCTAAGTTTATGTTTATTTTAAGTGCAATGTTACAGCCAATTAAGTGCAATGTTATAGCCAATTGTGGCTGTTGGTTTCTAAGTTTGGCTGTTGGTGTGCTAAAAATAATTAGTGTCATTAGTGTGTTTCTTAAAGGATGTAATTAGTGTCATTTTGGAAGCTGAAAGGTTGTTTTCAGCTTTTGGGGTTTTTTTAAGTTGTAATTTTCGGATTTGTGAAGGAGGCCAATGTTGAAGAGTTAAAAATTTCAGAGAATACCTTTGTGTTTCTTCTTTCTCTTATCTCTTGGTGGATTCCTTGAGTGGCGAGATTAAGACTTATCTTGGTGGATTCCAAGTGGCGTCAAAACCTATCCGTTACTGTAATACCAATCTAAATACCCTTATACTCCTAAACACGTCCCTTAAGCCTTCATCGTCCTTTAAACCTTAAAATTCCAGAATACCCTTACCAAGTCCCACAGGAACGGTATCAGTTACCTTAACATACATACTTATTTAACTTATCGTACTTACTTATTTACTTGATGAAAAGCAGCGGAAATTTTTTTTTTTATACTAGCTTATATACGTCTAAACGTAATAAGCATATCGTAAATAAAATATTTAACATACAAAATATATTAAACGAAACGCAAACCATAGTTCAACCCGACCTCGGACGGGTGGTACGACACTGGCAGGCTTGCCTGCCATCTTACTTTCTTATTCTTTAATCTCATCATATCTTTAGTGAACATGCATCATGATGTCACTTTTGCATAAAACATAATATACATTGTATCTTACTGTTTATACTCACAGTCCCTTACATACATGGCATATTATCATGTCATATTACACATAATAACCTAACATGGCATTCAGTGTAACATAACGCAAAGCACACAACAAAGCATACCAAAGCAGCAATTCACATATATTCGTAGCATGAATCTAATATACTTGGGCAAGTAACAACTAAACCCTATGCTGCAGGCGGAGTTGTACTTACCTCTTTTGCTATGTCTGACTGTGCACTGTTTTTCCTCGAATCACAGTAGGAAGCCTTCTCTTGCTGGAGCAAGGACATAAGTGAGATTCCGTTTTTCGTTGTGGAATGTTGGTACCCTAACCAACATACCTATTAAACTTAGTTGTATGTCCCTGGCTAGAAATCTGGCTTGGTCTAGTTAGCCCTCTCATTGTTCGGGAATAATCCGAACCTTGATTATTCCGTTAAGAGGCTACGTTGGATAACCTCTTGGTTCGTTCTTTGATCTACTATTGGTTTTCTTTAAAACTTTGGGCATTCACTCTCTTATTATAGCGTATTGGGTTAATCTCCTTAACCCACTTTTCTTGGCCCATTATTATGTTATTGGTCCACCTTAGGGTTACGTTGGATAACCCTTAAGGTTACCTCTTACTAACTGTTGGGTCTACCAAAGTCGACAATTGGTCAACTACTGGTCGACCCTCGTCAAATCTGGGCTTTTTGGTCTAAGCCTGGTAACTCGGGTCCTAATCCCGGCTACGGATCATAATCGGCTTGATTACCAATTTTATCTTGAAAATTCATTTCTTATCTCATAACTCCATTTCTTATCTTAACTATCTTAACTTAGCATTTTCTTTAATCTTTTGCATTTATAAAAGATTTTACTTAAAAATTCTTAAAACTCTTTATAAAATTTCGATCCTTGAAATAACTATTTGTAAATGTCGTTTAAGTCGAAAACCGCTTTGGAACAGTTTTCGTAGCTAAAATAACCGTTTAAAAATATTTACAGTTTTAGAAAACATTTTGTAAAGCTAAGGTGCAGGAATTTTCAGATTCCCTGCGCACCTTCCCTAAAACATGCCCAGTTTAAAAATTCGTCAGAAACTGAAAAACTTGTCTTTACGAAAGTTGTAGCTCTCGAAAAATGCTAAAACTTTCATGTTTTGCAAAAAATCTAGTTCTGCCTGTATTAATACCAGTTTTCGTTTGAAAACAGTTGACCCTGAAAAACTGGTGAAAACTGGGTCTGGGAATCAGCCACGGGTTTTCATGAAAACGGAGGCCATTGGAGTCTCATTTCGAGATTCTGCCCGCTATGCTCTCTAGTAAAAATTGTTCTGAGCAACTTTTGTGTTTGAAGTTTTACCATGTTCGGCCTCTAGAGGCCTTAAAATTTTACTTTTCCGAAACTAGCCAGATTCGAATCCGAATTTGGCAGTTTTGGGTTTACGTCCGGTTTACGCCCTATTTCGTGAATCTATCTCGACCGACCACTTCGGGAGCTTACGATTCAAGCACACAGCATTTCTATCATCCCATTCAAACCCATAATCCGTTTTATACAATCCATGCAATCCAAAATTAAAATCATAAACCTAGGGTTGCTTGGTTCTAGCCATTTGCATCATCACATACAAGTATCACAAAAATC
This sequence comes from Ficus microcarpa, assembly GCA_025413485.1. Classification (NCBI taxonomy): domain Eukaryota; kingdom Viridiplantae; phylum Streptophyta; class Magnoliopsida; order Rosales; family Moraceae; genus Ficus; species Ficus microcarpa. The sequence continues at coordinate 23,873,119 of CM046376.1, forward strand.
CAACCCCAAATCTAGCATGCTCTCTTGGCTACCAAAGGACAGATTTCGGCCACAACTTGGGGGAACATACAACCCTAGTTTCTAGCATGAAAATCAATCACAAACAAGCATAAATCAAGCAAGAATTTAGCCAATCAAACCCTAGATCTAACAAACCAAGTACACACCAAAAATTAGGGCACGAAATTGAAATCGGACTTACGTCCTTACAACCCGATTGAATCCTCAAATTGAACTTCAAATCTAGCTCAAAATAAAAAGGATTAGGGCTCTAGAAAATTACCTTGACCAAAGCTAAAGTTTGGTCACAAATCCTCCTCATTTGCTCACTAAGACCCACGGCTACCTAGGGGGGTTGAACACCAAAAATTTTGGTAGGCTGTTGCTTGCTCCTCCAAGCCGAACACTCCAAGAACAAAAGCCCCAAAAATATTTCAAGATTCTCACGCTCAATCTCTCCCTCTTTTGGTCGGCCACGCCCCCAAAACCCACAAGAAAATTTCTCAAACTCTCTCTAGCTTCCTCCTAACTCCAATCCATACTCCAACAAGTAAAAGTCCTCAACCAATTTTGGTTTTTCACTCCTCTCCCTTCACTCTTCTTGGCTGCCGGATTTGAGCAAGAACATTGCAAGAGGTTGGCTGCAATTTTTCAATAAAAAGAGTTAAGAAAATGAGGGGATATTTATAGGCAAAGGAGGCATTGGGGTGGTGGGTGATTTGGCCCCAAAAATATGGCTTTTTCCCTTAAATTTTGGCTTTTTCTTGCTTTTTCTCCATGGATGGCCGGCCGCTTGTGTGGAGGAGCAACTTCCACATCTCCAAGCTTCTTAATGGGAAGTGATGTCATGTGGGAGGTGCTTGGTGAGGTCATTGAGCTTACCTCACATAAGGGCCATGTTTGGCTCTCTTTTTTTTGTCTCCAAAATTCATTTTTCTTTTCTTTGTGCTTTACAGATAATTCTAATATTGTGGTTTCTCTAATTTACAATATTTTCATTTTGTATCGAAGTACAAAATTTATCTGTGTGAATTTTCGAACTGAATAATTTTTCTCTTAATTTTTCGAGTCCTTTTTGCCCTTAAACTTAACTTGGTGTGCTTGATTTTCTAGGGACGTTTTACGGCCTATTCTTGCTATCTATTTCATAAAACATCATTCTCGGAACTCTTTCCGGACTGTTCCTCGAAAATCTCATAAAGTCAACCCTTTGACTTTTCGTCGATCAAACTTTGACTTTTTCGGTCAAAGTTGACTTTCGTAAAATCATACACTGTTGCGGCCTTTTCAACTTGAAAGGTCCGTTTTCAAGCTTAGAAATCAATTTTGAGTCTTCTCGACCCATTAAAACTCCTAAAATCTTTTAAAAAGCCCTTAACCGAGCTTTTTATGAATACTTTCATAACGCGAAAATAATTCCTTAAAAGGAAAGTAAGAACATGAAAGTTCTAGGTATTACAATCTACCCTCCTTAAAAATTTTCATCCTCGAAAATTAGAACTAGTCGGGGTAGTTTTTGTCGATTGGCCATAAATTTTTAGGGGTGAAATGCCGTACCAACTTCAATTTTGACCCCCTGGTAGTGTGAACACTTGTATAAAGTCAAGTAGCAAAGCGTCCATTGCAGCCTAAGGTGCTCACTTTCGGCACTCCATGCAGTCTAACGGCCATAGTTACGTAAATTTCTACCAATTCTTCATCGAAAAGGTAGCTTTAATCGTGATGTAGTGGGCTGTTGTGGTTAGTCTTTCCATGATAGACCCCTAATCGTGTCGTTCGCACTCGTAGTCTTAGGCAATTTTACCATAATTTCAGGGTAGTTGCTTCCATTGCTACTCTGGAGGCTCTACTTTCTGCAATTTCCTTCAGGATGTCGGCGTTCAACCTTAACTTTTTAACAAGTTAAGTATTTTGACACATCTTTCGCCATTTCATTCTTCATGTTAGCCATAAAAGTCTTTACCATACTAATTTTGGGGTACTTTAACATTCCATAATTACCCACAAAATCTCTTATACTGCAAAAAGAACAGTCTCAGCTGTTCATACTACTTCCAAATTCCTGGGCACACTCCATAAAAACACACAAAAGAGTGGCACCAAAATTATACAGTACGATAAAGTCACGTATATATATAGCGATAGGAGTCTATTTCGTCCTTGCGTGCGAAGTTCCTGCTTCGGCGTTTCCATCAGTGTAGGCGTAAATCCTAGTCTGGGGGTTCTGGAGTCTCCAATCTTCCTTGCGTGATCGATGGTCGTTCGAGTCTCGCCTGAACTGCATGCAGCTGATGACTGTTGGGGTTCTGGTTTGGATACGGAGGGTTTTGATTCTGGATGTATTGGGGGCAGCTCCTTGCATAGTGTCCCTCCTTGCCGCACAGAAAGCATGTGTTTGTCCCCATCCTGCACACTCCCGGATGTTTCCTCCCACAAGTTGCGCACTCCGGATAGTCAGTGTTAGTATTCTGATTCTCGCGATCGTTCTTCTTCTGAGGAAAATTTCTTGGTTGGCCCTGACCTGAGAAATTTCCCTTTCGTTTGTTCCTCCCAGATTGGTTGGAGTCTTGCGCGGGGTTACTTGCTTGGCTCTTTGGGTGTGACTCCGAATCTTGTCGGGGCTGCGTTGTCCTTGTCATCGCTTTCTCCTCCTTCTTTGCCTTGAAGATTTGAGCTCTCGCCTCCTTGTCCTGGTTGATCCAGTACTCAGCCCTTATTGCCCGACTGATACAGTCAGACACCATTGTAGGTGGGCTGCTGCCAACACTCACCTGTTTGGCGATATCGGTCCGAAACATCTTCATCAGCATTCGCACCTTTTCTTTTTCACTCGGCACCAAATCCGGACATAGCCGAGCCAGTTGTTCAAATTTCTTCACGGCCTCCATGACCATCATCGACCCCTGTTAGAAGTTGGTAAACTCATCCTACTGAGTAGTGAGGATCTCTTGGTTGTAGTACATCGTTCGAAACTCCGTCACGAAATCTTGCCAGTTCATGGCCGTGACGTCTCGGCGCATCTGGACTGTCCTCCACCAGTGCCGTGCGTCCTTCTTAAGGGTAAATGAAGTGCAAAGAACTTTCTCTTGCTCCGTCAGTCGCATGAAATCCAAGATAACTTGGATATCGATCAGCCAGTTGTCTACCGCAATCGAGTCCGTTGGGCCCTCGTACTCGGGCGCCTTTATGCGTCTAAATCACTCGTACAGCAAATCCTCTCTCACCGGCAGTAGGTTTGGTTGCACTCCAACAGGTGCCATCGGAACATTGATGTTCGGAGGAATTCCTGGCTGAACCTCCAGTCGAATTTCCGGTTAAGCTTCTGGTACCGGTGGTATCACTAGGGGTACCGAGGGTACTACAGGAGGTACTACTGGTTGAACTTGGGGTGGGACCTCGTTAACTCGGGGTCCTTGGTTCATCTGAGCTATCTGGGCTCGTAGTCTTTGCGTATCTTACTGCTGCTCTAGCAGCTGTCGTTGTAGATCTGCTACCATAGTCGCAACATCTGGCTCAGGCGGATTACGTGGTATCGTTCTACGTGTACGTACCATCTTCTCTATCCTAACATAGGAAAAGATATTATCGTACTATTAATATCCTTTCTTTCATGCATGACTTATCATATCATATCTTAACTGTAAGACCCGAAATTTTGTAGACTTGTAATCTCCTTGTCATAAGGAATTAGAGTCTAATTTATGTGTTTATGATGTGTTATATGAAAAATTATGAATAATAATGAGAAATTCATAATTTTATTTAAACAATGTTCGGGTCCTCATTTAATGATTATGAGACTCAATTAATGATTTACGAGCCAAGAATGAGGTTTTTAAAGGAAAAAGAACAAAAAAGGATGAAATTTTACGAAAGTCAACTTTGACCGAAAAAGTCAAAGGGTTGACCAAAAAGTCAAAGTTTAACCGGGACGGGTCACAACGTTGACTTCACAAGTATGATGAAGGAATATGGAAAGAATCTCCGAAAATGAAGTTTTATAAGCCATAAATCCACCCTAGAAAAATCAAGCACACCGAAAAAGAATTAAGGGCAAAAAGGTCTCTGAAAAATTGGAGAAAGAAAGTTTTCGGTCTAAATTTATATGGAGGAATTTTTGGACCAAAATATAAAATAAGAATGCTCATCACAATATTGGAAATAACTGTAGAGTGCGAAAGGAGCTGTGAAAGAACGAAATGGCCAAACAAGGCCTTGGAAGAGCTAGTGGAAGATGACATCAACCCTTGACATCACCCTCCACTAACTCAAGACTACAAATGGCAGCCCTCCCCCACTCACAATGGTCGGCAACTAGATGGGAAAAAAGAGAAGAAATTGGTTTGGTTAGAGTAACTAAGGGATCTTTCAAGTCTAACTAAACTAGGTAAGGTGTGGAGCCTTCTACATCATCCAAAGGAGTGCCACTTGTCCCTCCCAAATGCAGCCACAACAGCCCATAACCTCCCCTCCCTCTCCATCATTTTTCGGCAGCAACAAAAGGGGACAAGAAGGTATGGCATAAAGCCATAATTTAAGGACCAAAAGGTGAGTTAAGTGGGAGATTTTTCTAGAAGCCTTCTAGGACCATACAAGGGCTGCCACATGTCCCTCTTTAACCCCAAAATTTTCAGCACTCAACCTCCATTTCCCTTGTCAAATTCGGCAGCCAATAGGGGACAAGAAAGACTTGACATAAAGCTTTGAATTAAGGGCAAGTTTCCGTCCACTCTGGTCAATCAAAGAAATCCTCCCATCCCCTGTGCTTTTGTTGGAAAAAGTGAGCCAAAGCTCTCACTTTCTTTGAGTCATTCGGCAGCAAGAAGGAGAAGGAGAGAGAGAGAGTTTCCAAGAGAAATTTTTGGGTTTTCTTCACTAGGGTGCACGGTTTTGCTAAGGGAGAGAGCTAGAGAAAGCTTGAGATTTTTCTTGTGAGCTTCGAGTGAGTGGCCGACCAAGAGCAAGAGAGAAAAAGGTAAGTGGATCTTGAAAAAAATTCTTGGGTTTTCTTCCTTGATAATGCTCGGTTTAGAGGTGAGAAAAAGCTAACAAAAAAATCTCTTGGATCTCATTTTTCTTGAACCAAATCCGTGAGCCAAGCAAGGAAGGACTTGAGAAAATTTTTGGTGAAGTTCTCCAAGAGTTGGCCGAACAAAGCAAGAGAGAAAGAGGTAAGAAAAACTTGGATCCTTTTTCTTGTTAAGGTTCGGTTTTGGTTAGAGCAAGAAAGAGCTAACAAAAAAATTTTGGATCCCATTTTGTGTGGTGAAGCCGTGGGCTAGAGCAAGGAAGGAAGAATTGGGATTTTCAAAACCCTAACTTGGGTTTGAGGTAAATCTCTTAAACCACCTTGAAATCAAGTCTTATTTAAGTGTTTTTGATGTTGATTCAAGTGGTTTGTAGGGACATAAGTCCACTTTAAATTTCTGCCCTCATTGTTGGTGTGTGTGCTTGATTAGGGTAGGATTTGGTTGGCTGATTTTTGATGCTCGTTTGCTTTAAAATTTGTGCTTGAAAATGATGGATTTTTCATGCTAGAAATTAGGTTGTATGTCCCATAAGATGAGGCCAAAAATCTGCCCTTGGCAGCCATGAGAGCATGCTAGATTTAGGGTTGGTTATGATGATGCTTGTATGTGTTGATGCATGAGTTAGACCCAAGCAACCCTAGTCTTTTTAATTTTCGGATTTGGGTTGCATGAGTTGAATGAGATGGATTTATGGGTTGCAATGGGACGTTAGAAGCACTGCTTGTTCTGGTATAAGCTCCCGATGTGATCGGTCGAGATAGATTCCGCGAAATAGGACATAAACCGAAATAAGGAACCGAAACCGCCAATTCGGATTCGAATTTGGCCAGTTTCGGGAAAGGGTAATTTCAAGGCCCTTAGAGGCCGAATGAGGTAAAACTCAAAACACGAAAGTTGTTCGGAACAACTTTTTCTAGAGGACCTCATGGACAGAATCTCGAAATAAGGCTCCAATGGCCTCCGTTTTACCCAAAACCCGTGGCTGAACCCTGGGACGTTCTTCACCCAGTTTTTCAGAGTTAACCCGTTTTCAAATAAAAACTGGTACTGATCTAGGCCAAACTGGATTTTTCTTAAAACATGAAAGTTTTAGCATTTTTTGAGAGCTACAACTTTCGTGAAGACAAGTTTTTCAAATTCCAAGCCGATTTTTAAACTGGGCGCGTTTTATGGGAGATGTGCAGAGAGTCCGAAATCTTGCACATGAGTTTCACGAAAATATTTTCTAGAAAAATTGTGAAGTGCTCTTAAATGGTTATTTTAGCTTCGGAAACCGTTCCAAAGGCAGTTTCCGGCCCCAAATGATTTTATAAAAGATTTATTTCGAAAACCATGAATTTTAAGGGCTCAGGTTTGAAATTTCACATTTTTCCCCGAAGTAAAGAAAAAGAGGGTTTCAACCAAGAATTTACAAGTTAAAGAAAATAATGAGATTAAGCCAAGGTATCTTCTAATTAAAGGAGTTAGAATTTTTACAAGCAAAATGAAGGATTTTTGGAAGCTAATTACACAAGATTTTCCAAAAATAAGGAAGAGGAATTTTATAGTAAAATTGGTAAGCAAGCCGATTACGAACGGTAACCGGATATTATATCCGAGTTACAAACCCAAGGATAACCAAAGGTTGACCCAAGGTTGATTAAGGATAACCCTAAGGGTTACCCAACATAACCCTAAGGGATACCCACATGCATAATTGGGCTAAGATTTAAAGGGTTAATGGAGATAACCCAATAACAAGGATGTATGAGCAAAACCCAATAATAGAACAAGGCTTTAATAAAAAAAAAAAAAAAAAAGGTTACCCAATGTAACCTCATAAGGATTTATCAAAGTTCGATAAAGAATGGGGATTAAAGTGGCCAAGATGGATATCATGTATAAGGGCATACAACCAAAAGTAGATGTGAGTGTTGGTAGGTCACCAACACCTTACGAAAGGATCCTGATCCTACCTATATTTTTGGTATATCAGGAAAGTGAATTGCCGTTGCCGACGAATTTAAGGAACGCAATTTTAAGGATACGGCACTAGAGGTAAGTATAAACCTCACCTGCAGTATGAAAGCTAGTAAATTATGTTCAAGTATATGGTTTTCAAATATGCTGCAATATGTTGTGTGCTATATCTATGAAATGCCATGCTTTATAGAAAGTGCTATTTTTTGTAAAATGCTATGCTTATAAAAAGTGCTATTTTTGCAAAAGATTATAAAAGTGCTATTTTTGCAAAATGCTATGTTTATAAAAAGTGCTATTTTTGCAAAAGAATATAAAAGTGCTATGTTTGCAAAATGCTATGTTTATAAAAAGTGCTATTTTTGTAAAAGATTATAAAAGTGCTATGTTTGCAAAATGTCATGTTTATAAGAAATGTCATGATTGCAAATGCCATGAATGAAAAGAATGCCATGCCATGTTATTAATGAGATAAAAAGTATGTTATCATATAGTGACATCATAAGGTATGTTCACTAAGGATAAATAACATGGTAAGAAATTACAAGTAAAGTGTCGTACCGACCTCCCACAAGGTGGAGGATTTTCATGTTAAAGTAAAGGATTCACCCTCTCGTTGATGCGGGAGGGTATAATCACCCAATGTTCCCAGAGCAGTTAGGGACCTTGCAACCCCTATCTGTATCTGGAGGCGCGCTAAATAAATGATGGTACGTACACTATGGGGCCCATAAGAAAGATAAGTAAGTTAAAAAAAAATGCATAAATGGAACATAAATGGTTCACGCATATGCATATGATGAAGTATGTTTTCCAGATGTTTTAAATGTTTTGTGAGATTATGTTTGTGCTTACTGGGCGAAAGCTCATTCAGTTATATTTCATACTGTAGGTAAGAAACCTGCAGCCTGAATGCTGGGCATTGTTGGAGCGGTGTGGCGGCAGACGAAGGCGGTATGGATACCACTACGCATAGTTTCCGCAACCGATTTTTGAGTTAAGAAGTTTTGTATATAAGCATGTATGATAAAGACAAATTATGCTTTATGGTATTTTGGAACTAAATACCTTAAGTAAACTTTTACTTAAGTGGTAATGATATATTGCTAATGGCAAATGCTTTTATAAGTATGTTTCAAAAAAAAAATTCCTAATTTTCAAGTAAAGTTAAGTAAGTAAGTAAGGCGTGACGGCCCTACGTAGTAAGGGGGCGTCACAGAGTTGGTATCAGAGCGGTATCCTGCCAGCCTGCTTCGTCTCGCTCGGCATCGTTCCGCAATAGCCCAAGTAAGTTAATTAATTCTCTTACGCTTAGAATTAGATTCTTCGTATTCAACGCATATCGATGGTTCGCAATGGAAAGGTTGGTTGTGAGAATGACGTTAGGTTGTGCCCTAGCTCGGTGGTGGTAAACAAGTAATGTATGCCCATGATGAGGAAATTATGTATTTTTCCTAAAAACTACGATTATAAAATGAAGATTATGGTTCTGTATAAAAGATATGATTTTATGAAAGTTTTGAAAACAAGAAGCTTATTTTGTTGCTTCTATACAGAACCATGCCACCAAGACGTCGAGCGGCACAAGCCCAAAACGTCGATCTTACAGCTCAGCTAAACGAGCTGATAGAGATGATGCTAGCCCAGCAACGAGAAATAGGTGGGCTTAGCGCTCAAATAGCCCAACAGAACCAAGGACCACCTGAAGTCAGGGTACCACCGGCACCTGAAGAGCAACCAGCGGTATCTGAATTTCCCGAGGAGGAACCAGTGATTCCGGAGCACCCTGAGGCCCCAGAAGCACCAATGGCGCCGGTGGCTGCTCCGCCAGCACCTCGAGTTCGAACTCCGGCAGAGCTGTATCATGAATTTCGGCGCATGAAGGCGCCAGAATTCGAGGGATCGACGGACCCGATCGAGGCCGACAACTGGCTCATCGACCTTCAAGTTTCCCTGAACTTCTTAGGGCTCGACGATAAAGAGAGAGTCCTCTGCGCGTTCTTTATGTTGAAGAAAGATGCCCGGTTATGGTGGGAAATGGTCCAAATCAGACGGGACGTCAACCAGATGACATGGGACGACTTCGTTGAGGAGTTTTGTGAGAAATACTTCAACACGGAAGTCATGGAAACCCAGCAGGATGAATTCACCAATTTCCGTCAGGGAAATTTGTCTGTGGCTAAAGCCGTGAGAAAGTTTGAACAGCTCGCCCGTCTCTGCCCTCAACTCATCAGTTCCGAGAGGGACAAAGTGAGAAAGATGATGAGAATGTTCCGGCCAGACTTAGCCGTGATTATCGGTAGTGGCCCTCACCCACCGCTCACTGTTGCCGAATGCGTCAGTCGAGCAGTTCGAGCCGAATACTGGTCAGTCAGAACAAGGCGCAACGGGCCCAGTTCTTTAAGGAAAGGAAAGAGGAGAAGGCACTAGCTAAGCAGAGCCACACCAGGCCCGGCCAACCATCGCAGCAGATGTGACGCCCCCTTACTACGTAGAGCCGCCACGCCTTACTTACTTACTTAACTTTACTTGAAAATTAGGAATATTTTTTTTTTTTGAAACATACTTATAAAAACATTTGTCCTTAGCAATATATCATTACTACTTAAGTATACGTTACTTAAGGTCTTTAGTTCCAAAATACCGTAAAGCATAATTTGTCTTTACCATACATACTTATGTACAAACTTCTTAACTTATCAAAGGATTTGCGGAATTAATACGTAGTGGTATCCACACCGCCTTCATCCGCCACCACATCATCCTCTCAATGCCCACCATTTACGATGCAGGTTTCTTACCTACAGTATGAAATATAACTGAATGAGCTTTCGCCCAGTAAGCACAAACATAATCTCACAAAACATTTAAAACATCTTGAACACATACATCATCATATGCATATGCGTGAACCATTTATGTTTCATTTATGCATTTCTTTTAACTTACTTATCTTTCTTATGGGCCCCATAGTGTACGTACCATCATTTATTTAGCGCGCCTCCAGATACAGATAGGGGTTGCACAGTCCCTAGCTGCTCTAGGAACATTGGGTGATTACACCCTCTCGCATCAACGAGAGGATGAATCCTTTACTTTAACATGAAAAATCCTCCACCTTATAGGAGGTCGGTACGACACTTTACTTGTGATTTCTTACCATGTTATTTATCCTTAGTGAACATACCTTATGATGTCACTCTATGATAACATACTTTTTATCTCTTTAATAACATGGCATGGCATTCTTTTCATTCATAGCATTTGCAAACATGACATTTTTATAAACATGACATTTTGCAAATATAGCACCCTTTTACAAACATAGCATTTTGCGAAAATAGCACCTTTTTATAAACATAGGATTTTGCAAAAATAGCACTTTTCATAAAACATGGCATTTCATAGATATAGCACACAACATATTGCAGCATATTTGAAAACCACATATTTGAACATAATCTACTAGCTTTCATACTGCATGTGAGGTTTGTACTTACCTCTAGTGCCGTATCTTTAAAATTGCGTTCCTTAAATTGTCGGCAACGGCAATTCACTTTCCTGATATACCAAAAATATAGGATCAGGATCCTTTCGTAAGGTGTTGGTGACCTACTAACACTCACATCTACTTTTGGTTGTATGTCCCCTATACATGATATCCATCTTGGCCACATTAATCCCCATTCTTTATTGAACTTTGATAAATCCTTATGAGGTTACATTGGGTAACCTTTTTGGTTAGAGCCTTGTTCTATTATTGGGCTTTGCTCATACATCCTTGTTATTGGGTTATTTCCATTAACCCTTTAAACCTTAGCCCAATTATATATGTGGGTATCCCTTAGGGTTATGTTGGGTAACCCTTAAGGTTAACCTTGTTTAACCTTGGGTCAACCTTTTGTCAACCCTTGGTTATCCTCAGGTTTGTAACTCGGATATAATATCCGGTTACCGTTCGTAATCGGCTTGCTTACCAATTTTACTTTAAAATTCCTCTTCCTTATTTTTGGAAAATCTTGTGTAATTAACTTCCAAAAATCGTTCATTTTGCTTGTAAAAATTCTAACTCCTTTAATTAGAAAATACTTTGGCTTAATCCCATTATTTTCTTTAACTTGTAAATTCTTGGTTGAAACCCTCTTTTTCTTTACTTCGGAGAAAAATGTGAAATTTCAAACCCGAGCCCTTAAAATTCATGGTTTTCGAAATAAATCTTTTATAAAATCATTTGGGGTCGGAAACCGCCTTTGGAATGGTTTCCGATGCTAAAATAACCATTTAAGAGCACTTCACCATTTTTCTAGAAAATATTTTCATGAATCTCATGTGCAAGATTTCGGACTCCCTGCACACCTTCCATAAATCACGCCCAGTTTAAAAATCAGCTTGGAATCTGGAAAAGTTGTCTTCACGAAAGTTGTAGCTCTCGAAAAATGCTAAAACTTTCGTGTTTTGAGAAAAATCCAGTTCGGCCTAGATCAGTACCATTTTTTATTTGAAAACGGGTTAACTCTGAAAAACTGGGTAAAGGACGTCCCAGGGTTTAGCCACGGGTTTTGGGTAAAACGGAGGCTGTTAGAGCCTTATTTCGAGATTCTGTTCACGTTGTCCTCTAGGAAAAGTTGTTCCGAACAACTTTCATGTTTTGAGTTTTACCTCATTCGGCCTCTAAGGGCCTTGAAATTACCCTTTCCCGAAACTGGCCAGATTCGGATCCGAATTGGCAGTTTCAGTTCCTTATTTCGGTTTACGTCCTATTTCGTGGAATCTATCTCGACCGATCACATCGGGAGCTTATACCACAACAAGCAGCGCTTCTAACGTCCCATTGAAACCTATAAATCCATCTCATTCAACTCATGCAACCCAAATTTGAAAATTTAAAAACCTAGGTTGCTTGGCTCTAGCACATACATCAACACATACAAGCATCACAAAATCCACCCCTAATCTAGCATGCTCTCATGGCTGCCAAGGGCAGATTTTTGGCCTTTCCTTATGGGACATACAACCTAACTTCTAGCATGAAAAATCCATCATTTTCAAGCACAAATTTTAAAGCAAACAAGCATCAAAAATCAGCCAACCAAACCCTAACCTTATCGAGCACACACACCAACAATAAGGGCAGAAATTTAAAGTGGACTTATGTCCTTATAAACCACTTGAATTAACATCAAAAACACTTAAATAAGACTTGATTTCAAGGTGGTTTAAGAGATTTACCTCAAACCCAAGTTAGGGTTTTGAAATCCCAAATTCTTCCTTCCTTCCTTCTAGCCTTCTAGTCACACGGTTTCTTTCAAGAAAATGGCATCCAAAATTTTTTGTTAGCTCTTTCTTGCTCTAACCAAAACCGAAAATCACAAGAAGAAAAACCAAGTTTTTCTTACCTCCTCTCTCTTGCTTTGTTCGGCCAACTCTTGGAGAATCCCACAAAAATTTTCTCAAATGCTCCTTGCTTGGTGGCTCACAGTTTGGTACAAGAAAATGGAATCCAAGAGAGTTTTGTTAGCTTTTTTTCTTACGCTAACAAAACCGAGCATCACAAGAAGAGAATCCAAAAATTTGTCAAGAGTTACTCACCTCTTTTCTCTTCTCCTCTTGGTCGGCCAAATACTCAAGCTCACAAGAAAAATCTCAAACTTTCTCTAGCTCTCTCTCTCCCTTAGCAAAACCGTGCACCTTAGTGAAGAAAACCCAAAAATTTCTCTTTGAATCTCTCTCTCTCTCCTTCTCCCTCTTGCTGCCGAGTAAACTCAAGGAAAGTAAGAGCTTTTGCTCACTTTTTCCAACAAAAAGTATAAGGGATGGGAGGGTTTCTTGAATGACCAAAGTGGTTGCTTTCTTGCTCCTAATTCAAGGCTTTATGTCAAGTCTTTCTTGTCCCCTATTGGCTGCCGAATTTGACAAGGGAAATGGGGGTTGAGTGCTGAAAATTTTGGGGTTAAAGAGGGACATGTGGCAGCCCTTGTATGGTCCTAGAAGGCTTCTAGAAAAATCTCCCACTTGACTCACCTTTTGGTCCTTAAATTATGGCTTTATGCCTTGTCATGCTTTTCTTTCCCTTGCAACCGAACATGATGGGGAAGTGGGAGGGCTGCAACCAGATTTTGTGGGGAAAAGAAAACCTCTCATAGCTAGCTTTGGCTAGTGGAAAGGTGAGTCATAGGCATGGTGTTGTTGTCCTTTGTTTGGTTGGACTTGAAAGGCCATCTAGTTACTCAAACCAAACCAAATCCTTTCCTTTTTCTTCTCTAGTTGCCGACCATGATGGAGGGGGTAGAGGGCTGCCAGATTTCATGAGGAAAAAGCATGAGTTTGACTCATTATTTTAAGCAAAAGTGACTAAGGAATGGGAGACTTGTGATGGACAAAAGTTGGTGCACCTTTTCCTTGATTTATGGCTTTATGTCTAGTCTTGTTCCCATTTCCTTTCCATTTCTTTGTGGCTGCCGAATATGAGAGGGGGCTGCCATGTGAAATCTTGAGTTAGTGGAGGGTGAGGTCAAGAGTTGATGTCATCTTCCACTAGTTCTTCCAAGGCCTTGTTTGGCCATCTCGTTCTTCCACAGCTCCTTTCGCGCTCTACAGTTATTTCCAATACTGTGATGAGCATTCTTATTTTATATTTTTGTCCAAAAATTCTTCCATGTAAATTTGGACCGAAAACTCTCTTTCTCCAATTTTTCGAAGACCTTTTTGCCCTTAATTCTTTTTCAGTGTGCTTGATTTTTCTAGGGTGGATTTATGACTTATAAAACTTCATTTTCGGAGATTCTTTCCATATTTCTTCATCATACTTGTAAAGTCAACGTTGGGACCCGTCCCGGTCAAACTTTGACTTTTTGGTCAACCCTTTGACTTTTTGGTCAACCCTTTGACTTTTGTAAAATTTCATCCTTTTTCGTTCTTTCTCCTTAAAAATCTCATTCTTGGCTCGTAAAACATTAATTGAGTCTCTTAATCATAAAAATGAGGACTCGAACATTGTTTAAATAAAATTATGAATTTCTCATTATTATTCATAATTTTTCATATAACACATCATAAACACATAAATTAGACTTTAATTCCTTATGAACAAAGAGATTACAAGTCTACAAAATTTTGGATCTTACAGCAGAAAGGTCAAGGAGGACCTTCTGACCAACGCGGCAGCAACAAACCGTATGGCAACCCCCAGCAGAAAAGAAAGTGGAATGCTGGAGGACAAAGGAGCCAACAGAATCCTCCCCAGAAGAAGAATGCCCTTGACAACAGTGGAACTCCTCCTTGCCAAAAATGTGGGAGAAAGCACCCGGGAGACTGCCGTGCCGGGACAAACCGCTATTATCTGTGTGGCAAGGAAGGCCACTTTGCAAAAAATTGCAATGCCAATGTCCAGTATCAGCAGAATTATCGGAGGGGTCAGGGAAGTCAGTTACATGCCGCCCAGATGAAGCTAGAAGGACCTGCAATTCCTCAAGGCCGAGCTGAAGCTCCAGAACCGCAAGGACGCATCTATGCCTACACAAAGGACGATGCTCAAGCTGGACTGTCTACGGTGGTGACAGGTCAGCTTCCTATTGCCCAACAAAATGCTTATGTGTTGATTGACTCTGGAGCTACGCATTCATTCACATCACCTAGATTTGCTAAGAAACTAGGTAGAGATAATGAGAAAATTGGAAGGACTTTCCGCACTGCATTACCCTTTGGGGAAATTTTGTTGTCTAATTATTGGATACGCCATGTTCCAATAATCATATGCGGTAGAGAGATGTACGTCAACCTGATCGTCATCGATTTGTACGACTACGACGTTATCCTGGGTATGGACTTCCTGGGAAAGTACAACGCGGTTATCGACTGCCAGCGTCGTGCCGTCACGTTCAAGCCAGTTGGGGATAAGGAATTCATCTTTCGAGGATCGACCCTGAAACAGCCAAAGATGTTTATTTCTGCGCTAAAGGCTAGAAAATTATTGGCGGAAGGATGCACGGGATTTCTAGCCAACATGGTAGACAAGACACAAGAGACCGAAAGTAAGCCGGAAGATGTACCGATAGTCAAGGAGTTTGTGGACGTTTTTCCTGAAGATCTGTCAGGATTGCCACCAGAACGAGAAATCTCTTTTGAGATTAAGTTACTCCCAGGATCGGCACCAATATCCAAGGCACCTTATAGGATGGCGCCTGCTGAACTCAAAGAATTGCAAGTCCAGTTGAAGGAGCTCCTAGATAAAGGATTCATCAGACAAAGCTATTCACCATGGGGAGCCCCGGTGTTGTTTGTTAAGAAGAAGGATGGCACTCTAAGAATGTGCATCGATTATCGGGAGTTGAACAAGATCACCATCAAGAACAAGTATCCTTTACCCAGGATCGATGATCTGTTCGACCAACTAAAGGGAGTCTCAGTCTTTTCGAAGATTGATCTATGATTGGGATATCACCAACTCCGAATCAAGGAAGGAGATGTTCCGAAGACGGCATTTCGCACTCGATATGGGCACTACGAGTTCCTTGTGATGCCCCCTTACTACGTAGGGCCGCCACACCTTACTTACTTACTTAACTTTACTTGAAAATTAGGGATTTTTTTTTTTGAAACATACTTATAAAAACATTTACCCTTAGCAATATATCATTACTACTTAAGTAAACGTTTACTTAAGGTATTTAGTTCCAAAATACCATAAAGCATATTTTGTCTTTATCATACATGCTTATGTACAAAACTTCTTAACTCAAAATCGGTTGCGGAAACTATGCGTAGTGGTATCCATACCGCCTTAGTCCGCCTCCATATCATCCTCACAATGCCCACCATTACGCTGCGGGTTTCTTACCTACAGTATGAAATATAACTTGATGAGCTTTCGCCCAGTAAGCACAAACATAATCTCACAAAACATTAAAACATCTTGAAAACATTCATCATCATATGCATATGCGTGAACCATTTATGTTCCATTTATGCATTTCTCTTTTAACTTACTTATCTTTCTTATGGGCCCCATAGTGTACGTACCATCATTTATTTAGCGCGCCTCCAGATTACAGATAGGGGTTGCAAGGTCCCTAACTGCTCTGGGAACATTGGGTGATTACACCCTCTCGCATCAACGAGAGGGTGAATCCTTTACTTTAACATGAAAAATCCTCCACCTTATGGGAGGTCGGTACGACACTTTACTTGTGATTTCTTACCATGTTATTTATCCTTAGTGAACATACCTTATGATGTCACTATATGATAACATACTTTTTATCTCATTAATAACATGGCATGGCATTCTTTTCATTCATAGCATTTGCAAACATGACATTTTTATAAACATGACATTTTGCCAATATAGCACCTTTTTACAAACAAACATTTTACGAAAATAGCGCTTTTTATAGTATTTTGCAAAAATAGCACTTTTTAATAACATAGCATTTTGCAAAATTAGTACTTTTTATAAAGCACGGCATTTCATAGATATAGCACACAACATATTGCAGCATATTTGAAAACCACATACTTGAACATAATTTATTAGTTTTCATATTGCAGGTGAGATTTGTACTTACCTCTAGTGCCGTATCCTTAAAATTGCGTTCCTTAAATTTGTTGGCAACGGCAATTCACTTTCCTGATATACCAAAAATATAGGATCAGGATCCTTTCGTAAGGTGTTGGTGACCTACCAACACTCACATTTACTTTTGGTTGTATGTCCCCTATACACGATATCCATGTTCGCCACTTTAATCCCCATTCTTTATCGAACTTCAATTAATCCTTAAGAGGTTACGTTGGGTAACCTTTTTGATTAGAGCCTTGTTCTATTAGTGGGCTTTGTTCATACATCCTTGTTATTAGGTTATTTCCATTAACCCTTTAAATCTTAGCCCAAATATACATGTGGGTATCCCTTAGGGTTATATTGGGTAACCCTTAAGGTTAACCTTAATTAATCTTGGGTCAACCTTTAGTCAACCCTTGGTTATCCTTGGGTTTGTAACTCGGATATAATATCCGGTTACCGTTCGTAATCGGCTTGCTTACCAATTTTACTTTAAAAATTCCTCTTCCTTATTTTTGGAAAATCTTGTGTAATTAGCTTCCAAAAATCCTTCATTTTGCTTGTAAAAATTTCTAACTCCTTTAATTAGAAAAATACATTGGCTTTATCTCATTATTCTCTTTAACTTGTAAATTCTTGGTTAAAACCCTCTTTTTCTTTACTTCGGAAAAAATGTGAAATTTCAAACCCGAGCCCTTAAAATTCATGGTTTTCGAAATAAATCTTTTATAAAATCATTTGGACTCGGAAACTGCCTTTGGAATGGTTTCTGAAGCTAAAATAACCATTTAAGAACACTTCACAATTTTTCTAGAAAATATTTTCGTGAAACTCATGTGCAAGATTTCGGGCTCTCTGCACATCTCCCACGAAACGCGCCCAGTTTAAAAATCGGCTTGGAATTTGAAAAACTTGTCTTCACAAAAGTTGTAGCCATAGAAAATGCTAAAACTTTCATGTTTTGCACAAAATCCAGTTCGGCCTAGATCAGTACCAGTTTTTATTTGAAAACGGGTTAACTCTGAAAAACTAGGTAAAGGACGTCTCAGGGTTCAGCCACGGGTTTTGGGTAAAACGGAGGCTGTTGGAGCCTTATTTCGAGATTCTGTCCACGCTGTCCTCTAGGAAAAGTTGTTCCGAACAACTTTAGTGTTTTGGGTTTTACCTCATTCGGCCTCTAAGGGCCTTGAAATTACCCTTTCCCGAAACTGGCCAGATTCGAATCCGAATTGGCAGTTTCGGTTCCTCATTTCGATTTACGTCCTATTCGCGGAATCTATCTTGACCGATCACATCGGGAGCTTAGACAACATCAACCAGTGCTTTTAACACCCCATTGAAACCCATAAATCCATCTCATTCAACTCATGCAACCCAAATCCGAAAATTAAAAAGACTAGGGTTACTTGGTTCTAACTCATGCATCATCACAAAATCCATCCCTAATCTAGCATGCTCTCATGGCTGCCAAGGGCAGATTTTTGGCCTCATCTTATGGGACATACAACCTAATTTCTAGCATGAAAAATCCATCATTTTCAAGCACAAATTTTAAAGCAAACAAGCATAAAAAATCAGCCAACCAAACCCTAACCTTATCAAGCACACACACACCATCAATGAGGGCAGAAATTTAAAGTGGACTTATGTCTTTACAACCCACTTGAATCAACATCAAAAACACTTAAATAAGACTTGATTTCAAGGTGGTTTAAGAGATTTATCTAAAACCCAAGTTAGGGTTTTGAAATCCCAAAATCTTCCTTCCTTCCTCTAGCCTTCTAGTCACACGGTTTCTTCCAAGAAAATGGCATCCAAAATTTTTTTGTTAGCTCTTTCTTGCTCTAACCAAAACCGAAAATCACAAGAAGAGAAACCAAGTTTTTCTTACCTCCTTCTCTCTTGCTTTGTTCGGCCACTTGCTTGGAGAATCACCAAAAATTTTCTTAAGCTCTCCCTTGTTGGTGGCTCACGGTTTTGGTGCAAATGGTGCACCAAAAAAATTTCCTTCTTGGTTCCTTGCTAGACCACTCAAAACCGAACACCCTTGACCCAAAAATTCTCCAAGTTTCACTCACCCCTTTTTCTCTTGCTCTTGGTCGGCCACTCACTCCAAGCTCACAAGAAAAAAATCTCAAGCTTTCTCTAGCTCTCTCCCTTGCAAGAAACCGAACTCTCTTGGATGGAAAAACCCAAAAATCTTCTTTGGATCTCTCTCTCTCTCTTTCTCCCTCTTGCTGCCGAGTATATCCAAGAAATGACAAAGGTTTTGGCTGCCTTTGACAAGGAAAAGAGAAGGGAAAAGTAGATGAGATGTCTTGAATGACTAGTGGTTGGTTTCTTGCCCTTGATTCAAGGCTTTATGTCAAGTCTTTCTCTTCCTTAGCTACAGCCGAATGTGAGGGAGGGATGGAGGAGTGTGCTGCCGAAAATGGGAAGGGAAAGGAGGGCATGTGGCAATCCTTGGTGGAGTGAAAGATGGAGAGGTTGCTTGTCCTTAATTTAAGGCTTTATGCCTTGTCATTCTTTTCTTTTTCTTGTAGCCCAACATGATGGGGAAGAGGGGGCTACAGCCGGATTTTTGTGGGGAATGGACAAGGGTTTTAGTTCATTTTTTAAGCAAGAAGTGACTAGAGGATTGATGGACAAAAGTGGTTCAACTTTTTCCTTGATTTATGGCTTTATGTCTAGTCTTGTTCCCATTGAATTTTCTTTCCTTGCTTGTCCATTGCTGCTGCCGACCAAAGGGAGAGGAAATGGGCTGCCACTAGCTTACTTTGGCTAGTGAAAAGGTGAGTCATAGGCATGGTGTTGTTGTCCTTTGCTTGGTTGGACTTGAAAAGCCATCTAGTTACCAAAACCAACCAATTTCTTTTCTTTTCTCTTCGAGTTGGCCGGACATTATGGGGGGGTAGAGGGCTGCCATTTGTAGTCTTGAGTTAGTGAAGGGTGATGTCAAAGGTTGATGTCATCTTCCACTAGCTCTTCCAAGGCCTTGTTTGGCCATCTCGTTCTTTCACAGCTCCTTTCGCGCTCTACAGTTATTTCCAATACTGTGATGAGCATTCTTATTTTATATTTTTGGTCCAAAAATTCTTCCATGTAAATTTGGACCGAAAACTCTCTTTCTCCAATTTTTCGGAGACCTTTTTGCCCTTAATTCTTTTTTTTTCGGTGTGCTTGATTTTTCTAGGGTGGATTTATGGCTTATAAAACTTCATTTTCGGAGATTCTTTCCATATTTCTTCATCATACTTGTGAAGTCAACGTTGTGACCCGTCCCGGTCAAATTTTGACTTTTTGGTCAACCCTTTGACTTTTGTAAAATTTCATCCTTTTTCGTTCTTTTTCCTTTAAAAACCTCATTCTTGGCTCGTAAATCATCAATTAAGTCTCATAATCATTAAATGAGGACCCGAACATCGATTAAATAAAATTATGAATTTCCCATTATTATTCATAATTTTTCATATAGCACATCATGGATACATAAATTAGACTCTAATTCCTTATGAACAAGGAGATTACAAGTCTTCAAAATTTCGGGTCTTACATTCCTTGTGATGCCGTTCGGACTGACAAATGCACCAGCCGCCTTCATGGATCTGATGAATCGCGTATTTAAGGACTACTTGGATAAGTTCATCATCGTTTTCATCGACGACATTCTGATCTATTCAAGGTCGAAAAATAAGCATGAGGAGCATCTAAGGATTGCACTATGGATTTTGAAGCAAAATCAGCTGTATGCCAAGTTCTCAAAGTGCGAGTTTTGGTTGGAAAAGGTCCATTTCCTTGGACATGTAGTCTCAAAAGAAGGCATATCCGTAGATCCGGCCAAGATTGAGGCGGTAAGTAAGTGGCCAGCTCCTAAGAGTGTCACCGACGTGCGCAGTTTCCTCGGATTAGCGGGCTATTACCGACGATTTATCGAAGGATTTGCTAAGATCGCGGCGCCACTTACCGCACTCACCAGAAAAAGGAAGACGTACGAATGGACAAATAAGTGTGAAGAGCATTTCCAAGAGCTCAAAAGCAAGTTAACGAGCGCTCCAATCCTCACAATTCCGGTCGTGGAGGAAGAAAACTTCGTAATTTACAATGATGCTTCCAAGATAGGATTGGGAGCCGTGCTTATGCAGAACGGAAAAGTGATCGCTTATGCCTCACGACAGCTCAAGGAACACGTAAAGAACTATCCGACGCATGATTTGGAGCTTGCGGCGGTAGTTTTTACCTTAAAGATTTGGAGGCACTACCTCTACGGCACAAAATGCGAAGTGTACACGGACCATCAGAGTTTGAAGTACATCTTCACCCAGAAAGAGCTGAACATGAGGCAAAAGAGATGGCTCGAATTGGTGAAGGACTACGACATAGATATCCGATACCATCCGGGAAAAACTAACAAGGTGGCCGATGCCCTTAGTCGGAAGTCATCTTCCTCGATGATGTCAATCAGGTTATTGACTGAGCCTCTTCAAAAGGAGCTAATGGAAGCCAGAATCGAGCTTATTACGGGAGGATTAGCTGCTCTAACCTTCCAGCCTACCATTTTAGATGGGATGAAAGAACGTCAAGAAGCCGATGCCTCGCTGCTTAGGACGAAAAACGAAGTTTTAGAAGGGAATGAGTCGGATTTCAACGTCTCTGATGAAGGCATTCTCTATCAGAAGAATAGATTATGTATTCCTAACGAGGAAGAATTGAAGGAAAGGATCATGAAAGAAGCTCATGAGACCCCGTACTCTGTCCATCCCGGAGCCACAAAAATGTATAAGGACTTAAAGGAGAGCTTTTGGTGGCCCAAAATGAAGAACGACGTTGCTACTTTTGTCAGTAAGTGCCTTACCTGTCAAAAAGTAAAGGCGGAACACCAACGTCCAGGAGGAGAACTGCAGAAAATTTCCATCCCAGAATGGAAATGGGACCATGTGACGATGGATTTCGTGGTTGGTCTACCTCGAACTCCTAGCGGTAACGACGCTATTTGGGTGGTCGTTGACCGATTGACAAAGTCGGCGCACTTTATAGCCATCAAGCTCAGCTTCTCAGTAGAACAATTGGCAGAATTGTATGTGGCCCAGATCGTTCGCTATCATGGAATTCCGAAAACTATCATCTCAGATCGCGACGGTCGCTTTACTTCAAAATTTTGGAAGAGCGTACATGAAGCAATGGGTACCAAGCTTGCGTTTAGTACAGCTTTCCACCCTCAAACAGATGGTCAATCAAAAAGGACCATTCAGACCTTAGAAGATATGTTGCGAGCTTGTGTGATGGATTTCAAGGGAACTTGGGATAAGAAGCTTCCTTTGATTGAATTCTCGTACAACAACAGTTTTCACGCTTCAATTGGAATGGCCCCTTATGAAGCTTTGTACGGAAGAAGATGCAGATCTCCAGTCCACTGGTACGAGACAAGAGAAAAAGAACTTGTGTCTACTGACTTCATTCGGAAGACCACGGAAAATGTGAAGCTCATACGACAAAAGATGGAGACTGCATTTAGTCGGCAAAAGAGTTACGCTGACAAACGCCGAAGACCTCTCGAATTCCAAGTAGTAGACTTGGTTTTCCTCAAGGTCGCTCCATTTAAGGGAGTTATGCGGTTCGGAAAGAAGGGGAAGTTAAGCCCAAGGTATATAGGGCCGTTCGAGATACTCGAGAGAGTTGGGAACGTAGCCTACAAGTTGGCCTTACCCCCGGAGTTAGCATATGTGCACAATGTGTTTCATGTGTCGATGCTGAAAAAGTACATTCCGGATCCGTCGAACGTATTGGATCACAAACCGATCAAGATTCGTGAAGATCTGACTTATGAGGATAAGCCAGTCCAAATTTTGACACGAGAAGAAAAAGTGCTAAGAAACAAGGTAATACCATTGGTAAAGGTATTATGGAGGAATCGCCATATTGAAGAAGCGACATGGGAACGAGAAGAAGACATGAAGAGAGACTACTCCGATTTGTTCTAATTTTCGAGGACGAAAATATTTTAAGGAGGGTAGGTTGTAAGACCCGAAATTTTGTAGACTTGTAATCTCCTTGTCATAAGGAATTAGAGTCTAATTTATGTGTTTATGATATGTTATATGAAAAATTATGAATAATAATGAGAAATTTATAATTTTATTTAAACAATGTTCGGGTCCTCATTTAATGATTATGAGACTCAATTAATGATTTACGAGCCAAGAATGAGGTTTTTAAAGGAAAAAGAACGAAAAAGGATGAAATTTTACGAAAGTCAACTTTGACCGAAAAAGTCAAAGGGTTGACCAAAAAGTCAAAGGGTTGACCAAAAAGTCAAAGTTTGACCGGGACAGGTCGCAACGTTGACTCCACAAGTATGACGAAGGAATATGGAAAGAATCTCCGAAAATGAAGTTTTATAAGCCATAAATCCACCCTAGAAAAATCAAGTACACCGAAAAAGAATTAAGGGCAAAAAGGTCTCTGAAAAATTGGAGAAAGAAAGTTTTTAGTCCAAATTTACATGGGGGAATTTTTGGACCAAAATATAAAATAAGAATGCTCATCACAGTATTGGAAATAACTGTAGAGCGCGAAAGGAGCTGTGAAAGAACGAAATGGCCAAATAAGGCCTTGGAAGAGCTAGTGGAAGATGACATCAACCTTGACATCACCCTCCACTAACTCAAGACTACAAATGGCAGCCCTCCCCCACTCACAATGGTCGGCAACTAGATGGGAAAAAAGAGAAGAAATTGGTTTGGTTAGAGTAACTAAGGGGTCTTTCAAGTCTAACTAAACTAGGTAAGGTGTGGAGCCTTCTACATCACCTAAAGGAGTGCCACTTGTCCCTCCCAAATGCAGCCACAACAGCCCATAACCTCCCCTCCCTCTCCATCATTTTTCGGCAGCAACAAAAGGGGACAAGAAGGTATGGCATAAAACCATAATTTAAGGACCAAAAGGTGAGTTAAGTGGGAGATTTTTCTAGAAGCCTTCTAGGACCATACAAGGGCTGCCACATGTCCCTCTTTAACCCCAAAATTTTCAGTACTCAACCCCCATTTCCCTTGTCAAATTCGGCAGCCAATAGGGGACAAGAAAGACTTGACATAAAGCCTTGAATTAAGGGCAAGTTTCCATCCACTTTGGTCAATCAAAGAAACCCTCCCATCCCTTGTGCTTTTGTTGGAAAAAGTGAGCCAAAGCTCTCACTTTCTTTGAGTCATTCGGCAGCAAGAAGGAGAAGGAGAGAGAGAGAGTTTCCAAGAGAAATTTTTGGGTTTTCTTCACTAGGGTACACGGTTTTGCTAAGGGAGAGAGCTAGAGAAAGCTTGAGATTTTTCTTGTGAGCTTTGAGTGAGTGGCCGACCAAGAGCAAGAGAGAAAGAGGTAAGTGGATCTTGAAAAAAATTCTTGGGTTTTCTTCCTTGATAATGCTCGGTTTAGAGGTGAGAAAAAGCTAACAAAAAAATCTCTTGGATCTCATTTTTCTTGAACCAAATCCGTGAGCCAAGCAAGGAAGGACTTGAGAAAATTTTTGGTGAAGTTCTCCAAGAGTTGGCCGAACAAAGCAAGAGAGAAAGAGGTAAGAAAAACTTGGATCCTTTTTCTTGTTAAGGTTCGGTTTTGGTTAGAGCAAGAAAGAGCTAACCAAAAAATTTTGGATCCCATTTTGTGTGGTGAAGCCGTGGGCTAGAGCAAGGAAGGAAGAGTTGGGATTTTAAAAACCCTAACTTGGGTTTAAGGTAAATCTCTTAAACCACCTTGAAATCAAGTCTTATTTAAGTGTTTTTGATGTTGATTCAAGTGGTTTGTAGGGACATAAGTCCACTTTAAATTTCTGCCCTCATTGTTGGTGTGTGTGCTTGATTAGGGTAGGATTTGGTTGGCTGATTTTTGATGCTCGTTTGCTTTAAAATTTGTTCTTGAAAATGATGGATTTTTCATGCTAGAAATTAGGTTGTATGTCCCATAAGATGAGGCCAAAAATCTGCCCTTGGCAGCCATGAGAGCATGCTAGATTTAGGGTTGGTTATGATGATGCTTGTATGTGTTGATGCATGAGTTAGAGCCAAGCAACGCTAGTCTTTTTAATTTTCGGATTTGGGTTGCATGAGTTAAATGAGATGGATTTATGGGTTGCAATGGGACGTTAGAAGCGCTGCTTGTTGTGGTATAAGCTCCCGATGTGATCGGTCGAGATAGATTCCGCGAAATAGGACGTAAACCGAAATAAGGAACCGAAACTGCCAATTCGGATTCGAATCTGGCCAGTTTCTGGAAAGGGTAATTTCAAGGCCCTTAGAGGCCGAATGAGATAAAACTCAAAACACGAAAGTTATTCGGAACAACATTTTCTAGAAGACAACCTGAACAGAATCTCGAAATAAGGCTCTAATGGCCTCCGTTTTATCATAAACCCGTCGCTGAACCCTGGGACGTTCTTCACCCAGTTTTTCAAAGTTAACCCGTTTTCAAATAAAAACTGGTACTGATCGAGGCCAAACTGGATTTTTCTTAAAACACAAAAGTTTTAGCATTTTTCGAGAGCTACGACTTTCGTGAAGACAAGTTTTTCAAATTCCAAGCCGATTTTTAAACTGGGTGCGTTTTATGGGAGATGCGCAGAGAGTCCGAAATCTTGCACATGAGTTTCACGAAAATATTTTCTAGAAAAATTGTGAAGTGCTCTTAAATGGTTATTTTAGCTTTGGAAACCGTTCCAAAGGCGGTTTCCGGCCCCAAATGATTTTATAAAAGATTTATTTCGAAAACCATGAATTTTAAGGGCTCAGGTTTGAAATTTCACATTTTTCCCCGAAGTAAAGAAAAAGAGGGTTTCAACCAAGAATTTACAAGTTAAAGAAAATAATGAGATTAAGCCAAGGTATCTTCTAATTAAAGGAGTAAGAATTTTTACAAGCAAAATGAAGGATTTTTGGAAGCTAATTACACAAGATTTTCCAAAAATAAGGAAGAGGAATTTTATAGTAAAATTGGTAAGCAAGCCGATTACGAACGGTAACCGGATATTATATCCGAGTTACAAACCCAAGGATAACCAAAGGTTGACTCAAGGTTAATTAAGGATAACCCTAAGGGTTACCCAACATAACCCTAAGGGATACCCACATGCATAATTGGGCTAAGATTTAAAGGGTTAATGGAGATAACCCAATAACAAGGATGTATGAGCAAAGCCCAATAATAGAACAAGGCTCTAATCAAAAAAAAAAAAAAAAAAAGGTTACCCAATGTAACCTCATAAGGATTTATCAAAGTTCGATAAAGAATGGGGATTAAAGTGGCCAAGATGGATATCATGTATAAGGGACATACAACCAAAAGTAGATGTAAGTGTTGGTAGATCACCAACACCTTACGAAAGGATCCTGATCCTATATTTTTGGTATATCAGGAAAGTGAATTGCCGTTGCCGACGAATTTAAGGAACGCAATTTTAAGGATACGGCACTAGAGGTAAGTACAAACCTCACCTGCAGTATGAAAGCTAGTAAATTATGTTCAAGTATATGGTTTTCAAATATGCTGCAATATGTTGTGTGCTATATCTATGAAATGCCATGCTTTATAGAAAGTGCTATTTTTTGCAAAATGCTATGTTTATAAAAAGTGCTATTTTTGCAAAAGATTATAAAAGTGCTATTTTTGCAAAGTGCTATGTTTATAAAAAGTGTTATTTTTGCAAAAGATTATAAAAGTGCTATGTTTGTAAAATGTCATGTTTATAAGAAATGTCATGATTGCAAATGCCATGAATGAAAAGAATGCCATGCCATGTTATTAGTGAGATAAAAAATATGTTATCATATAGTGACATCATAAGGTATGTTCACTAAGGATAAATAACATGGTAAGAAATTACAAGTAAAGTGTCGTACCGACCTCCCACAAGGTGGAGGATTTTCATGTTAAAATAAAGGATTCACCCTCTCGTTGATGCAGGAGGGTGTAATCACCCAATGTTCCCAGAGCAGTTAGGGACCTTGCAACCCCTATCTGTATCTGGAGGAGCGCTAAATAAATGATTGTACGTATACTATGGGGCCCATAAGAAAGATAAGTAAGTTAAAAGAAATGCATAAATGGAACATAAATGGTTCACGTATATGCATATGATGAAGTATGTTTTCCAGATGTTTTAAATGTTTTGTGAGATTATGTTTGTGCTTACTAGGCGAAAGCTCATTCAGTTATATTTCATACTGTAGGTAAGAAACCTGCAGCCTGAATGCTGGGCATTGTTGGAGCGGTGTGGCGGCAGACGAAGGTGGTATGGATACCACTACGCATAGTTTCCACAATCGATTTTTGAGTTAAGAAGTTTTGTATATAAGCATGTATGATAAAGACAAATTATGCTTTATGGTATTTTGGAACTAAATACCTTAAGTAAACTTTTACTTAAGTGTAATGATATATTGCTAATGGCAAATGCTTTTATAAGTATGTTTCAAAAAAAATATATATATTCCTAATTTTCAAGTAAAGTTAAGTAAGTAAGTAAGGCGTGACGGCCCTACGTAGTAAGGGGGCGTCACAGATCCATGACCGGGTCTACTTCTACGCATGAACGTTGTCGTTTCGGAGTTGGGGCAGATGCCGTTGTCTCCTGATTAGGGCGTTCCTCTAAGGTAGGCATGTCTAAAACATCACTTTTGTTGCTGGTGCAGAAGCGCATCATAGACCCTTGGTGGCTCCATGTTAACGTTGAAGTACTCATCTTGAATATTTCCATCGTTTTCCATATTGCATCCTTCATCTCCTTCAACTTCAAGACCGTCGTTATCATTGTCGTCACTATTTTCAACCTTTTTCATGAGCTCAACATATAGCATACTTTTACGTTGTGCCGTTTTACAAAAGTCTAAAAGATAACACTTAACATCAAAATCATCCAAAATGCTTTTAGGACCTGACGATATTGTACACAGAGGAATGTAACTTATTTTTAATTCTGTACTTTTTTGGTCCACATAAAGCCTTTTAAATATGCAATCAATAACTTCAAAATATTTCACCTTATCCGGATCATCGAGTAGTATTATGCTCTTGATTTCCTTATTCCTTCCACACCATTCATATGACCCGTCATCTTTCTCCTTCCATTCTCCATCATATTGAAAATATATGACAATCTCACTCATTTTCCTTTAAAATAAAAATAAGAAAACAATAAAGATATTGTTATGAAAGAATTAAAAAAAATTAATGAAAAATTGAAGACTAGTTCAAAACTACAGGATCGTCCCTAAAACCATGACCGGTCAGGAAAACCAGCAATGTGAAATTTTTTTTTGGGCTACTTTTCCTGACCGGCCTAACCGGCTTGCTGATTTTCCTGACCGGCCTAACTGGCATGGCCGCTCAGGTCGGTCAGGCCATGTAACGACCCGACTTTTCGAACCGTTAACAAACTTACTTAAGTCTTAACACTTATTTAAATTCGGTTCTAAAAAAATACTTAAAATTTTTTTTTATTTAAATCATATTCATACTATAAAAATTAGAATTATTAATATTTTTATATGTGGAAATTAAAAACCTCTAGTAAATAATTATCCTATTGAAATTCATGTTTAAATAATATTTAAAAAGCTATAACTTCATATTAATTAAAGCGAAAGAGTCTAAGGTCTTTTTCTCATAGAGTACTCATACTAATTTAGTAATACCAAAACATTGGGACATAACTATAATTGTAGTCGTTACAAAATAAATTACGAAGTCTAAATACGGAAATTAATTTCGTGGTGGTATCCCACTCCCTTCCTTCACCGCCTCCGCATAGCTTCGCCTGTCCATAAGAACATCTAAGGAATAGGCTGCTTACCCGCGTTACCTACAGCTCGAACAATACGTATGAGCTTTCGCTCAGCAAGTACAAACAATATCTCAAAAAACATTTTCATAAAGTCATAACATCACACGTAATATCAAAAATGTTCAAAATGCATGGACTCATGTGTGTTCAATTATGCTTCATTGTATACATATCTTGTCTACTTAAGGGCCCTTATGTCGTACCCATGTGCGCGCAACCAATGTGGAGTTAGGGGAGCGACCCTCTAACAACCACCAAGGTCATATCTTACAATTTTCGTTCTTATCATATCCTCTCGCTAATTGGAGGTTGGTACGACACTTAATCCTATCTTTCATTAGTCTCATTCTTATTATTTATGACAATGTGTAGATTTACATGTCACTATGCATCTATCATTACGGCATACATATATGTGAAGCATGTCAATCATATCAGTGCAAGAGAATTTATGCACATCAATTACTTAATCAAAACAATACATATAATTTATAGGCTCATCACATCATCAAGTCAAGTCATAGCAAACGTATAGCATATCAAGGAAAACATTTTGTTTCATGCTGTAGATGAGGTTTGTACTTACTTATCTTATGTGGTTAAACTTCCGGAGTTGTATCTCCTATTGTGCAAATTTGAGAAATTGTCCCGATTTAACAATACTCATTATTAGATAGAATAATAGTTACATTACTTTATTCAATTATTCAATTATTTTATAAACTATAGTGAATTTAATTTACTTATATCATAATTAACCTCAATAATTAATTCTTATTAATTATTAAGTGTTAAAATAATTTTCTATTATTATTTAATTAATTTAATTTAACTAATTATTTTTATTAATTAATTAATCAATTGATTAATTAATCGATTAACTACTTAATTAAGTAATAGTTAATTATTTCTTTATTTAATTGAGTAATTATAATTAAATTACATAATTTTAGTTGACTTAATAATAATTAAGTTGTTAATAATTTGATTAATCTAATAATTAATGTTTGATTAATCTCTAGTTAATCATCCCTAATTATTTTGATGATTATATCAATGATTAATGATTAATAATTAATTAATTAATAATTGATCATGTATTATAATTATGTAATTATTTAACATAATAATCTTGATTATTATAGGTTAACTCTTATAATTAATTAATTAATTAATAATCAGTTAATTAATTAATTCCTTTATTAAATTACATTTGGTTATGAATTAGTTAATTAATTAATTAATTAATTAATTAATTAATTAATTAATTAATTAAGGTGATAAGGAGTCACCTAAGGGTATACCTCTATTTTACTATTGGGCTAGTCTAATTCCCTTAGTTATGTTCATTTAGTTGGGTCAAGGTAATCTCATGGGATAGGCCCAGTAACCTTCTAGTGTACTTTAGTTTAGCCCATTAAAACTTATGATTTAATTTATGAAATTAGGATTTTTCACATTAGTTGTTCACACACTTAAAATCAATTCATTTCATAACTAAATATATTCATATGTTATGACTTACTTTTATGTCACATTTTAATGTTTAATCATTTTATCGGTGTAGGGTTTTAACTTGTAAGATTTATTTAGAATTGAGTATAATTCCGTTTTGGACACTTGATAACTTATTGGAAAGCTTGAAATATCTAGTTTCTATCTTTATAATTTGTTTCCTCAGATTCCAAGCATTTCAAATATTAATGTGGACGTTTTCTTAAGTCTTTTATAGTAAAATCTCGGATTTCCAGATTTCAATACAACTTTTAAGGATTTATTAAAATTCATGTATATATCCGTTTTAAATACATAATATCTCATTTTGAAGCTTGAGATGTCTACTTTATAGTGGTAAAATTATTTCCTTTAGTACTTGAGCATTTCATACCATAAATTTAGGTTTTGTCACTATTGGTCCCACGTTTGTACCACCAGTCCAGATTCATGAGTAAGATTTGAAAATCCATAACAATTTACTTACAAGTCCAAATAAGACAAAAGATATGTCATTGGAAAGCTTATAGTATCTATTTTATATGATGAAAACAGTTTTATAAAAAATTATCGTTTGCTAAGTCAAAATCAATAAAACCCGTAGCTAGTACCGGGTTCTAGCAAGGTTTCTCGGTTCATAGAACAAACTTGTAAAATTCACCAAAAATTGTAAATTTATCCATTCAAGGTGTATGATACCTTGTTGGAAAGCTTAAAGAATCTAGTTTTTAGTTCTTCAACTTATAAACCAAACTTTTGAGTCTAAAGGGTTCGGAGTATAAAAAAATCCGTGGCTGGTCAGTGGCTCGGAGGTTCATTTCTTCCCTAGTTTTTTTGTCACAACTTCAAATACACATAACTTTATACATATAAAAGCAAATCAAGTGATTCCAAAGCCTAAAATGAAGCTTATCCTCTGTAGAATGTTAATATATAATTTATTTTTCATACCAAAGCTTCTAATGTATGCTATATCACCACAACAACTACAACCTTCAACAAAGTTCACAAATCTTACTGAAATGCTCCGGGGATCCTTCAAGATCTCGAACCTCCCAAGTTCTTCTCAAAACTTTTTCCTAGGTAAGAAAACTCTAATATTAAGATCATAACTAAATATCATGCTTTTGTTCTCCAAAAATGACTAAAACCCGAAGAGTACCACTAGGTTGCCTCTAGTAAAACGTCCTCTAACTCCATCTCGCACTTCTTCGATCTTGGTGATGGGGTTCCTTAGACCTTGAAAATGGATGGAGGAGGATGCTTGATGTAATACCTAGAATTTATATGTTATTGTTTCCTTTCAAAAGGAATTGTATGTATGTCGTGAAGGTACTTATGAAAAAGCTCGGTTAAGAGTTTTTCATACCTTTTATGAGATCTTATGGCTCAATAAGACTCAAAATAGATTGTTAAGGTTAGCAAACGCCCTTTCTGGTCGAAAAGGATGAAAAAATACGTAATTTTGAAAAAGTCAAAATTTGACCGAAAAAGTCAAAGTTTGACCAAGAGCGGTCAACTGGTTGACTTTGCAGTATTATGTGATGCAGTATGGAAAAGATACTGTAAAACTCGACATTATGGGCAAGATAGCTCAAATAAGTTTTAAAACCACCCTAGAAAATCAAGCACACCTAGTAAGGATCAAGGGCAAAAAGGACTAGAAAAATAAGAAAAAAATTTATACTGTCCATTTTTACACAGATGAATTTTGGACTGTAGTACAGTATAAAAATACTGTGTTTAAGTAAACACAATATTAAAAATATCTGCATAGCGGAAAAATGAACTGAATATTGAGGAAAAACCAAACAGGGCTTAATATGGATGACATCATCCTATCCTCAATTTATGACATCATAAGTGAATTATTTAAGCTTGAAAAGTAAGCAAAGAAGGTTCTAGAATGAGATGATATGGCCGGCCACCTCAGGGGCAAAAATGCCAAAATTTTATCTTTTGGGGCAAAAGTGTAAATTTTGAAAAATTGATGATGTAAGTGTAGTGATGTCATCAAGATAATGTCATCAAGATGAGATAAGCTTGGCTTGTTCACCAAGAAAGCAACCGGCCACCTAGGGGGCAATTTTGCAAGAATTCTAGTTTTTGGGGCCAAAGTGTAAATTTTAGAAATTTGGTGATGTAAGCATGTGATGTCACCTAGATGATGTCACCATGATGAGGTCATCCTAGCCTTGTTCTCCAAGTCTTTGGCCGGCCACCTCACCCCCAAAAAGTGTGAATTTTTAAAGTTTAGGGGTTAAATTTCAATTTTTGAAAGTTCACCCCTTGCCTATAAATAGGGATGAGCATTATTCATTTTAATTAGAAATCCTAGCCAACCTCTTGCTCTTTTTCTGCTGAAAATCCAAGAGAGAGAAAGGGAGAGTGAAGAAGAAAAAGAAAATTTTTCCAAGTGAAATTTTAGGGGTTAGTGTTCGGGTTGCTCTAGAATCAAGGGGGGGAAATTTTGGAAAATTTTATAGCACTCCCTCTAGGTGAGCTGCCAGTGGGGGAGATGAGGAAAACAAGAGAAACCCAAAATTTTCAAGGGGAAATCCTAGGGTGGAATTCGGGTCCCATCTAGAACCAAGAAACCATCTTGAAACCAAGTTTTGGGACCATTTTCCCTTGTGTGTAGCCCACAGCTTTGAGTGGGAGAAATCAGTGGAAAAACTGAATTTTGGGGGAAAATTTCTTGTTGTGGCCGAGCCTCGGTGGAGGGTCAATATTAGGGGCCAACTGAAAATTTTGGTGTCCAATTGGAGGGCTAGAGCCGAGAGATTGAAGAACCAAGGGAGGGAGACTTTCGGGTTCTCAAACCCTAACCCATTCCTAGGGTTAGCCAAGGTAAAACTCCCTCAAACCCTAACTTTTTTCCATTAGATTTCAATGGGAAATTTATGTGTATTTCAAGTCTAAGTTTGTACGAGCATAAGCTAAAGTTTTATTTTGATTGCCCAGACTAGGTGTGGTGCTTGATTTAGGTTTTTAAAGGTGGTTGTTTATGTTTAGTTTGCTTTATGATTATGCTTACTTGCATGGCTAGGTTGCATGTTAGATGGTTAAATGATGGTATGTTCCCTATTTTGTGCAAATCAGCCCTAGGCAGCCCATGCTAGGTGATAGCTTAAGGGTGTATGCTATGGTATGTGTTTGAATGTGAGACAAAGTAGAACCATGCAAACCTAGGACTAGGATAGTTCGGGTTTTGGTTTGCATGAGCCCGTTTGAGTTACATGATGGTATATGTGGGACGTTAGAAATGCTGTATGTGTGCTATCTAGGCTCCTGCATGTTCGATCGAGGTAGAATCCATGAATTAGGACGTAAACCGGATTTAATAACCAAAGCTGCAGTTTGGATCTAGAACTGACCAGTTTTGAAAAGTGAAAATTTCAGGTCTTTAGAGGCCGAACTGGGTAAAACTCAAAACACAAAAGTTGTTTGCAAGGGTTTTTCTTAGGGGGCAACATGGGCCGTTTCCCAAAATGAGGCTCCAATGGCCTCCATTTTTATAGAAAACCGAGACTGGTCTGCCCAGACCTAGTCTACACGTTCAGCGAGTTTCAAATTAAAACTGCATGAATCCAAGCAGAATTAGATTTTTCGTAAAACACAAAAGTTTTAAAACTCTTCGAGAGCTAGAATTTCGTGAAGACAATTTTTCTAATGCCAAAAAGGCTTTTAAATATAATCTGATTTCTGAAAACCGTGTAGGGAGCAAGAGATTCCTGCACAAGATTTTCTAAAACCAGTTTAGGAAAACTGTTTTTCTGTCTAAAAACACTGTTTTGAATATGGAAACTGTTCCAAATGCAGTTTCCAACCCTCAAACATGTTATAAAATCATACTTCATGAATCAAGGATTTTTAGAAGAAATTAAGGAAGTTTTAAGCTTAAGTGCCAAACTTTTTCTAAGATAAAGAAAAAGGGAATTTTTTAAGCTAAGTTTTGAAATCAAGCAAAGACAGATGGTGACCGGGGAATTATACCCGAGTTACAGGGCTTAGCCCCAAAGCCCAAGGTTGACCCAAGGAGAATTGACCATAGTTGACCGCAGTTGACTAAAGTTGACCATAATTGACTTTGGTTAACTAATAATTTGACTTAGTTTGACCTTAAGGGTTACCCAGTATAACCCTAGAGGATATCAAGTGAGCTAAGATATAGGGTTAATGGACATAACCCGATAGTTTGTGGATTAAAGAAGAGGCCCCAGGGTTGGAAGACGATCTAATCCTAATGATATGTTGTGGGCTTAGCAAATAAGGTCACCCAATATAACCTCTTAAGTGATATTCCATTTTAAGCAATAGGGTTACTAGTTGTAACCAAGTAAGACGTTATGCACAAAGGACATACCACCAGGATTATATAAGCATGTTGGTTAGGTCACCAACATTTCATTAGTTTAACTAGACTATATCCTCAATCAAGCAGGAAGAAACCTGCAGCTATACCCGGAAGAGGAACAGTATTATTAGGGACAATAAATCAAGAGCGTAGGACAGAAGGTAAGTACAACTCCGCCTACAGCATGAACAACATGTTTTGTTGCATAAGGTGTTTTCAAGAAATCATGAATTGACTTACATGATTAGTATGCTATGATGTTCATGTTACGATGCAGCATGTTTATGTTACGATGCAGTATGTTTAGTTTATATGCAGTATGTTCATGTTACAATGCAGTATGTTTATGTTACGATGCAGTATGTTCATGTTACGATGCAATATGTTATAGTATGTTATGGTACGATGTGATATGTTTATGTTATGATGTTTTATGTTATGAATGATGTATGTTGTATTATATGTTGGATATTGTGACATCACGAAGCATGCTCACTGATAATGAAACACATGGTAAGAACAAAGTCCTAAGACATGAGATGAGACAAGTTAAGATGTTGTGTTGTACTGACTTGCCACAAAGGCGGGTTTAAACGGTATGTTCCATGGTTTAAATTGGATTGGACTGGCTGCCTCCACTACTCCATGTTAAACGATTTGTTTCATGGTTTGAGCTGGATTGGACTGGCCGCCTCCAACCACTCAATGGTTGTGTACCACAGTACACACACACATGATATATAAAATTAAGTTTAAATTAACTTTGGAACCATAATTAATTTATAAGAAATCATAACCGGTCCATGCATTTTTGCACTTCCATATGCATGCGGATTGAATATTGTACTTATTGGGCATTGGCTCATTACTTACGTTCATGCTGTAGATAAGCAACCTATCGGTAATACTTGATGCAAGACTATGGAGAGATGACGCTGCGGACTGTGAAATGTGGGATGGACACCGCCACGGGTTTTATACAATGTGTTTGAAATGAAAAATGTGTTTATTTTATGTTTTAAGTATGTATGGCAATGTTTAAGTATGTATGGCAAGTAAGTTGCCTTGTGTTGTACCGATCCGCATTAGGTCAGGTCTGGTCCGCAGTTTATGTTTATGCATGGTAGCTTTCCTAAGAGGTGAAAGCTCGATACTCGAGTGAGTACATATGAAGAAGTTAAGTTTTATGTATAAGAATAAGTTTAAGTTTATGTTTAAGTTTAAATTTAAGGTTTTATGTTTTATGTATGAATGTAATGTTTTTAAGTTACAATTTTCAAAATGAAGTTTCAAAAAAAAAAATTTACTCTAGAAATTGGGTAAGTTTAAGTTAAGTAAGTAATGTAACGACCCACATTCGCGTGGTCGATTCTACGTGGGTGGTCGGGGCGTTACACTTGAGGAGTGTTGGAGATGGAGAGTAGTGTTGGTGGTTCTTGGTTTTGTTTAGAGCTTGGTGGTGGTGAGCTTGATTTGTGTAAAAAGAAAATGGGGTGTTAGGGGTTTGTGCTTAGTCAACTTTGGCCTTGAGAGAGCTATCTTTTGGGAGATGAAATTTGAAAAATATTGGCTGAATTAGCCCCTTCAATGGCCGGCTATTTTGGGAGAAATTTTGGATGAAATTTGGTTCAAAAAGTTGAGATGAGAGGTCACTTTCACTTACCTCTTCTCTAGGTCAAATTGCCCAAAAAGACTATGCCTTCTCTTACATGTGGTTGCATGCATGCACCACTTTCCTTTCACTCATTTGTTCAACTTTTTCCCTTGATTCTTGAACCAAAAAATCCGAATCCTTGGCTCCCCTTTCTCTTTTGTTTTTTTTTTTTTGGTTTTTCTTTCTTTCATTTTCCACCCTTGATCCAAGGTTGTCATCCTTATCCTCACCTATTGGATCTTCCATCACACCTATCATCACCTTAAGCCCTCATTGGTCACTCATCATTCAAAGCTTGGCCATTAATTTACCTAGGATCCCTTAACATAAAATCTACACCATTGATTTCAAATCAAGCATAATTCTTGATCAATCTCCCACCTTTGGATTTCCTAAGAGTGAATACTAATAATTCATTTTCTAACCATGTGACACATTAATTCCCAATCATGCTCTCAAAGCTTGACTATTAACATGATCAAAATAAATACTAAGATCATTAAATCGATCTACTAATAAAAATCGGGATCTTTCCGAAAAATTATCGCTATACCTCTAATACGACATAACTAATTTTTTGCGTATAAATTTTTATGTCGTTCATCTCACATTTTATGTATCTAAAATTTCACATTTAAATAGAAAAACTTAACATTGTTAAATCATCGACATCATCACACCGATGATGTAAGACCCGAAATTTTGTAGACTTGTAATCTCCTTGTTCATAAGGAATTAAAGTCTAATTTATGTGTTTATGATGTGTTATATGAAAAATTATGAATAATAATGAGAAATTCATAATTTTATTTAAACAATGTTCGAGTCCTCATTTAATTGTTATGAGACTCAATTAATAATTTATGAGTCAAGAATGAGGTTTTTAAAGTAAAAAGAACGAAAAAGGATGAAATTTTACAAAAGTCAGAGGTTTGACCAAAAAGCCAAAGGTTTGACCAAAAGTCAAAGTTCGACCAACAAAAGTCAAAGGGTTGACTTTACGGGATTTTTCAAGTACAACCCGGAAAGAGTTCCGAGAATAAGTTTTGTGAACTAGATAGCACAAATAAGCCATAAATCCACCATAGAAAAATCAAGCACACCGAAATCGAATTACGGGCAAAAAGGTCTCCGAAAAATTGGAGAAAGAAAGTTTTCGGTCCAAATTTACATAGAAGAATTTTTGGACCAGGGAACAAAATTAGAATACTCATCACAGTATTGGAAATAACTGTGGAGCGCGAAAGGAGCAGTGGAAGAGCGAAATGGCCAAACAAGGCTTTGGAAGAGCTAGTGGAAGATGACATCAACCCCTTGACATCACCTTCCACTAACCCAAGACTACACATGAGGGGCTGCCCCTCACCCACAAAATTCGGCTACAAACACAAGGAAAAAGAAGGGAGACATAAGCCACAATTTAAGGAGAAGAGACATGAAAAAGAAAGCCAAATTCAAGGGAAAAAGGTGAGCTAGTAGGGGGAATTTTTCTAGAGATTTCTAGAACCAACCATTGGCTGCCACATGCCCCTTTCCTCCCCATATTTGCAGCAGCCAATAGCCCATTCCCCTCATGAAGTTCAGCGGCCAAAAAGGGGACAAGAAAGACATGGCAAAAGCCATATTTTAAGGGCCAAAGTGTAAACCAAACAAGGACACATGCCCATGCCTATGACTCACCCTCCACTAGCCTAAATTAAACCCATGTGGGGCTGCTTTTCCACCCCCAAAACTGGCTGCAACAAGGGAAAGGAAAAGATGGGAAAAAGCCTTGAATTAGGGACAAAAAACCAACCACTTTTCCAATCAAAAACCCTCCCATTCCCCTTGTCATTTTATTGAAAAAAAAAATGAACAAAAACCCTCACATTTCCTCAAGAGGTTCGGCAGCAAGAAAAGAGAGAGAGAACCAAAGAAATTCTTGAAGTTTTCATCTCTTTGGGGGTTTCGGTTTTCAAGAGAGAAAGCTAAGAAAAAGTGAGAGGATTTTGTGATTTCTTTTAAGGTTAGTGGCCGAATTTGAGAGAGGAGAGGAAAAATCCAGAAATTTGAGGGGAGATCTTGAGGAAAGAGTTCGGATCTAGCAAGGAACCAAGAAGAAAAATTTTTGGTGCACCATTTAGGCCAAAACTGTGAGCCACTAAGCAAGGAAGGGTTTGAGAAAAATCTTGTGGATTTTTCCAAGAGGTGGCCGAACAAAGAGGAGGAAGAAAAGGTGAGTAAAACTTCGATTTTCCTTCTTGTAAGGTTCGGTTTTGTTAGAGCAAGAAAAAGTTAACAAAAAGTTTTTTGGATTCCATTTTTCTTGGTGAAGCCGTGAGCTAGAAGGAAGGAAGGAAATTTGGGGATTTCAAAACCCTAACTTGGGTTTGAGGTAAAACTCTTAAACCTTCTTGAAATTAAGTTCCATTTAAGCATTTTGATGGTGATTCAAGTTGATTTGTAAGAACATAAGTCCATTTTATTTTTCAGCCCTACTTGGTTGGTGTGTGTGCTTGATTTGGAGTTAGGGTTTTGGTTGGCTTGATTGGTTATTTATTTGCTTGATTTATGCTTGCTTGATGATGGATTTTCATGCTAGAAATTAGGTTGTATGTTCCCCCCAAGATGTGGCCGAAAATCTGCCAAGGCAGCCCCTTGATGCATGCTAGTTTAGGGTGAAATGTTGATGCTTGAATGTGTTGTATGGAAAAGCTAGAACCAAGCAACCCTAGGTTTTTGGTTTTGGATTTTGGGTTGCATGGATGTATGAGATGGATTTATGGGTTTCTATGGACGTTAGAAGCGCTGCTTATTGTTGTGTAAGCTCCCGAAGTGGTCGGTTGAGATAGATTCCGCGAAATAGGACGTAAACCGAACTAAGCAACCGAAACTGCCAATTCGGATTCGAATCTGGCCAGTTTCGAAAAAGTGAAGTTTCAAGGCCCTTAGAGGCCGAATGGGGTAAAACTCAAAACACGAAAGTTGCTCGGAACAACTATTACTAGAGAGTATTGCAAGAAGAATCTCGAAATAAGGCTCCAACGGCCTCCGTTTTCCCCAAAACCCGTGGCTGATCCCTAGACCCAGTTTTCACTCCGTTTTTCAGGATCAGCCAGTTTCAAACTAAAACTGGTACTAATACAAGCCGAACTAGATTTTTCACAAAACACGAAAGTCTTAGCATTTTTTGAGAGCTATAACTTTCATGAAGACAAGTTTTTCAAATTCAAAGCCGATTTTTAAACTGGGTACGTTTTATGGGAGGTGCGCAGGGAATCAGAAATCCTGCACATGAGTTTTACAAAAATGCTTTCAAAAAAAAAATTGTGAAGTGCTTTTAAACGGTTATGTTAGCTACGGAAACTGTTCCAAAGGCAGTCTCCAGCCTCAAATGATTTTATAAAAGATCGGTTTCAAAAACCATGAATTTTAAGGGTTCGGATTTGAAATTCCAAATTTTTCAAGAAGTGAAGAAAAAGGGGTTTCAAACCAAATATTTTAAAGATTAAGGAAGAATGATGATTTTAAGCCAAAATATTTTCAAGAGAAGGAAGCAAGAATTTTTACAAGTGAATTAAAGGATTTTTGGAAGATAATGATACAAGATTTTCGAAAATAAGGAAGAGGGATTTTAAAGTAAAATTGGTAAGCAAGCCGACAACGAAAGGTAGCCGGATTTTTATATCCGAGTTACACACCCAAGGATGACTAAGGGTGGACTATTAGTTAACCAAATATAACTTCAGTCGACCCCATTGTGGAATCAAGGTTGACTTTAAGGGTTACCCAATGTAACCCTAAGGGATGCACAAAATAAATAATTGGGCTAAGATTTATGGGATTAATAGAAATAACCCAATAACAAGGATGTATGAGCAAAGCCTAAAAGTATAATGGAACCTTAAAACCCTAATGTTAGGATCAAGGGTTTAGTAATAAGAAGAAAAGAGGTTATCCAAAATAACCTCTTATGAATTAATCAAAGTTGGTTACCCTTAACGAAGAAGGATAATTGAGGTGACTAAGATGGATTTCAAGTATAGGGGACATACAACCAAGAATAGGTATGAGTGTTGGTAGGTCACCAACACCTTACGAAAAGATCCTGATCCTATAATTTTGGTATAGCAGGAAAGCGACCTGCTGTTGCCGATCAATTTAAGGACGCAACTTTAAGCATTCGGCACAAGAGGTAAGTATAAACCTCACCTGCAGTATGAAAGCTAGTAGAATATTTTCAAGTATGCTATTTTCAATTATGCTGCAAAATATTGTGCTATGTTTATGAAAAGTGCTATATTTGCAAAATGCTATGTTTGTGAAAAGTGCTATATTTGCAAAATGCTATATCTTACAAAAGTGCTATATTTGGAAAATGTCATGTTTATAAAAGTGTCATAATTGCAAATGCCATGTTATGAATGAGATGAAAGTATGTTATCATATAGTGACATCATAAGGTATGTTCCCTAAGGATAAACAACATGGTAAGATATCACAAGTAAAGTGTCGTACCGACCTCCCATCAGGTGGAGGGTTTTTCATGTTAAAGTTATGGATTATCGCCCTCTCGTTGATGCGGGAGGG
This sequence comes from Ficus microcarpa, assembly GCA_025413485.1. Classification (NCBI taxonomy): domain Eukaryota; kingdom Viridiplantae; phylum Streptophyta; class Magnoliopsida; order Rosales; family Moraceae; genus Ficus; species Ficus microcarpa. The sequence goes on from CM046376.1 coordinate 23,913,565, forward strand.
TGTAATCAATTATGTTTTCCCAGAGCAGTTAGGGACCTTGCAACCCCTAACTGTATCTGAAGGCGCGATAAATAAATGATGGTACGTACACTATAGGGCCCATAAGGAAGATAAGTTTAAGTTAAAAGGAATGCATAAATGGAACATAAATGGTTCACGCATGTGCATATGATGAATGTTATGTTTTCAAGATGTTTTGAATATGAAAATGTTTTGTGAGATCGCGCTTGTGCTTACTGGGCGAAAGCTCATCAAGTTATATTTCATACTGTAGGTAAGAAACCTGGGGCTTAAATGGTGGGCATTGTAAGGACGATGCGGCTGCAGACGAAGGGCGGTGTGGATACCACTACGCATTATTTCCGTAATCTTTTGATCAATTAAGAAGTTTTGTATATAAGTATATATCTATGATGAAGACAAGTTTTGCATTATGGTATTTTGGAACTAAAGACTTAAAGTGAATTGTTACTTCAGTATTAATGATTTATTGCTAATGACAAATGTGTTTTATAAGTATGTTTCAAAAAAAAAATATTCCCAAATTTTAAGTAAAGTTAAGTTAAGTAAGTAAGGTGGCGACCCTACGTAGTAGGGGGCGTCACAGAGTTGGTATCAGAGCGGTATCCTGCCAGCCTACTTCGTCTCGCTCCGCATCGTTCCGCAATAGCCCAAGTACGTTAAATTTTTTTTTTTTACGCTTAGAATTAGATTTTTTCGTACATATTTCTCGTCGATGGTCACAATGGAAATGTTGGGTGTGCGGATGACGTTGGGTTGTGCTCTAGCTCGGTGGTGGTAACCAAGTAATGTATGTTCACGATGAGGAAATTATGTATTTTCCTAAAAGCTATGATTATGAAATGAAGATTATGGTTATGTATAAAAGATATGATTTTATGAAAGTTTTGAAAATAAGAATCTTATTTATTGCTTCTATACAGAACCATGCCACCAAAACGTAGAGCGGCACAGGCCCAGAACGTCGATCTCGCAGCCCAGCTGAACGAGCTGAGGGAGATGATGCTAGCCCAACAACAAGAGATAGGTGGGCTTAGGGCTAGATAGCCCAACAAAATCAGGGACCACCTGAGGCAGGGTACCACAGGCACCTGAAGAGCAACCTGCGGCACCGGAATTTCCCAATGAGGAACCGGTGATTCCGGAACACCCTGCGGCCCTGAAGCACCTATGGCGCCCGCAGCTATTCCACCAGCGCCACGAGCACGGACTCCGGCAGAACTATATCACGAATTTCGGCGCATGAAGGCACCAGAATTTGAGGGATCGACAGACCCTATCGAGGCCGACAATTGGCTCATCGACCTCCAAGTTTCTCTGAACTTCCTCGGGCTCGACGATAGAGAGAAAGTCCTCTGTGCGTCATTCATGCTGAAGAAAGACGCTCGGTTATGGTGGGAGACAGTTCAGATCAGACGGGACGTTAATCAGATGACGTGGGACGACTTCGTGGAAGAGTTTCGGGAGAAGTATTTCAACACGGAAGTCATGGAAGCCCAGCAAGACGAGTTCAACAATTTCCGTCAAGGAAATTTGCCTGTAGCCGAAGCTGTGAGAAAATTTGAACAGCTCGCCCGTCTCTGCCCTCAACTCATCAGTTCCGAGAGGGACAAAGTAAGAAAAATGATGAGGATGTTTCGTTCAGATTTGGCCGTGATTATCAGCAGTGGACCTCACCCACCGCTCACTATCGCCGAGTATGTTAGTCGGGCAGTTCGAGCTGAGTACTGGGTCGGACAGAATAAGGCACAACGAGCCCAGTTCTTTAAGGAGAAGAATGAGGAGAAAGCCCTCGTCAAGCAGAATCAGGCAAGGCCCAGCCAAACCCAGCAGCCGAAGAATCAACGAGGATCTTCTGGCCAACGCGGCAGCAACAAGCCGTATGGCAACCCCCAGCAGAAGAGAAAGTGGAATGCTGGAGGACAGGGGAGCCAACAGAATCCTCCCCTGAAGAAGAATGCCCCTGACAATAATGTAACCCCCACTTGCCAGAAATGTGGGAGGAAACACCCGGAAGACTGCCGAGCCGGGACAAACCGCTGTTATCTGTGTGGCAAGGAAGGCCACTTTGCAAAGAATTGCAATGCCAATGGCCAGAACCAGCAGAACTACTAGAGAGGTTAAGGAAGCCAGCTGCACGCAGTACAGATGAAACTCGAAGGACCTGCAATTCCTTAAGGCTGAGTTGAAGCTCCAGAACCTCAAGGACGCATCTATGCCTACACAGAGGAAGATGCTCAAGCTGGACCGTCCACGGTGGTGACAGGTCAGCTTCCTTTTGCCCAACAAGATGCATATGTGTTGATTGATTCTGGAGCTACGCATTCATTTGCATCGCCTAGGTTTGCTAAGAAGCTAAGTAGAGATAATGATAAAATTGGAAGGACTTTTCGAACTGCATTACCCTCCAGGGAAATCTTGTTGTCTGATTATTGGATACGCCACATCCCAATAATCATATGCGGTAGAGAGATGTACGTCAACCTGATCGTCATTGACCTATACGACTACGACATTATCCTGGGTGTGGATTTCCTGGGAAAGTACAACGTGGTTATAAACTGCCAATGTCGCGCGGTTACCTTCAAGCCAGCTGGAGACAAGGAGTTCATTTTTAGAGGATCGACCCCGAAGCAGCCAAAGATGTGTATCTCAGCGCTAAAGGCTAGAAAATTGTTGGCGGAAGGATGTATGGGATTTCTAGCCAATATGGTGGATAAGACCCAAGAGACCAAGAGTAAGCCGGAAGATGTACCGATAGTCAAGGAGTTCGTGGAAGTTTTTCCTGAAGACTTGCCAAGATTGCCGCCAGAGCGAGAAATCTCTTATGAGATTGAGATACTTCCTGGATCAGCACCAGTGTCCAAGGCACCGTATAGGATGGCGCCTGCTGAACTCAAGGAATTGCAAGTCCAGTTGAAGGAGCTCCTGGATAAAGGATTCATCAGACAGAGCTATTCACCGTGGGGAGCCCCGGTGTTGTTTGTTAAGAAGAAGGACGGCACTCTTAGAATGTGCATTGACTATCGGGAGTTGAACAAGATCACCATCAAGAACAAGTATCCTTTGCCCAGGATCGACGATCTGTTCGACCAACTGAAAGGAGCCTCTGTCTTTTCGAAGATTGACCTGCGATCGGGATATCACCAGCTTCGAATCAAGGAAGGAGATGTTCCGAAGATGACATTTCGTACTCGATATGGGCACTACGAGTTCCTTGTGATGCCGTTTAGACTGACAAACGCTCCAGTCGCCTTTATGGACCTGATGAATCGAGTATTTAAGGATTACTTGGATAAGTTCGTAATTGTCTTTATAGACGACATTTTAATATATTCAAGGTCGAAAGAGTAGCATGAGGAGCACTGAAGGATTGCTCTACGGATTTTGAAGCAAAATCAGCTTTACGCCAAGTTCTCCAAGTGCGAGTTTTGGTTGGAGAAGGTCCATTTCTTAGGACATGTTGTCTCTAAGGAAGGCATATCCGTAGACCCGGCTAAGATTGAGACGGCAAGTAAGTGGCCAGCTCCCAAGAATGTCACCGAAGTGCGCAGTTTCCTCAGTTTAGCGGGCTGTTACCGACGATTTGTCAAAGGCTTTGCTAAGATCGCGGCGCCACTCACCGCACTCACAAGAAAAGGGAAGGCATATGAATGGACAAATAAGTGTGAAGAGCATTTCCAAGAGCTCAAAAGCAAGTTGACGAGCGCTCCAATCCTCACAATTCTAGTTGTGGAGGAAGAGAACTTCGTGATATACAACGATGCTTTTAAGATAGGATTGGGAGCCGTACTTATGCAGAATGGAAAGGTGATCGCATACGCCTCTCGACAGCTTAAGGAACACGAAAAGAACTATCCGACGCATGATTTGGAGCTTGCGGCGGTAGTATTTACCCTAAAGATTTGGAGGCATTACCTTTATGGCACTAAATGCGAAGTATATACGGATCATCAGAGCTTGAAGTACATCTTCACACAGAAGGAGCTTAACATGAGGCAAAAAAGATGGCTCGAATTGGTGAAGGACTACGACATAGATATCCAATACCATCCGGGGAAGGCTAACAAGGTAGCCGATGCCCTCAGTCGAAAGTCGTCTTCCTCGATGATGTCAATCCGGTCATTGACAGAGCCTCTTCAAAAGGAGCTAATGGAAGCCAAAATCGAGCTTATTACGGGAGGATTAGCTGCTCTAACCTTCCAACCCACTATTTTGGATGGCATGAAAGAACGTCAAGAAGCAGATGCCTCGCTACTTAGGACGAAAAATGAGGTTTTAGAAGGAAAGGAGTCGGACTTCCACATATCTGATGAGGGCATACTCTATCAAAAGGATAGACTATGCATTCCTAATGAGGAAGAATTAAAGGAAAGGATCATGAAATAAGCTCACGAGACTCCATACTCTGTCCATCTTAGAGCCACGAAGATGTACAAGGACTTGAAAGAGAGCCTTTGGTGGCCCAAAATGAAGAACGACGTTGCTACTTTTGTTAGTAAGTGCCTTACTTGTCAAAAAGTAAAGGCGGAACACCAACGTCCAGGAGGTGAATTGCAGAAAATTTCCATCCCAGAATGGAAATGGGACCAAGTGACGATGGATTTCGTGGTTGGGCTACCCCGAATCCTAACGGCAACGATGCAATTTGGGTGATCGTTGACCGATTGACAAAGTCAGCACACTTTGTGGCCATCAAGCTCAGCTTCTCAGTGGAACAACTGGCAGAATTGTACGTGGCCCAGATCGTTCGCTATCATGGGATTCCGAAAACTATTATCTTGGATCGCGACGGTCGCTTTACTTCAAATTTTAGAAGAGCGTACATGAAGCAATGGGTACCAAGCTTTCGTTTAGTACAGCTTTTCACCCACAAACGGATGAACAATCAGAAAGGACCATTCAGACTTTAGAAGATATGTTGCGAGCTTGCGTGATGGATTTCAAGGGAACTTGGGACAAGAAGCTTCCCTGAATCGAGTTCTCGTACAACAACAGTTTTCACGCTTCAATTGGAATGGCTCCTTATGAAGCTTTGTATGGAAGAAGATGCAGATCTCCAGTCCACTGGTACGAGACAAGAGAAAAAGAGCTTGTATCTACAGACTTTATTCGGAAGACCACGGAAACCGTGAAACTCATACGACAAAGGATGGAGACTGCGTTTAGCCGGCAAAAGAGTTATGCCGACAAACGCCGAAGGCCTCTCGAATTCCAAGTAGGAGACTTGGTTTTCCTTAAAGTCGCTCCATTTAAGGGAGTTATGAGGTTCGGAAAGAAGGGGAAATTGAGCTAAAGGTATATAGGGCTGTTCGAGATACTCGAGAGAGTTGGGAACGTAGCCTACAAGTTGGCCTTACCCCAAGAATTAGCATATGTGCACAATGTGTTTCATGTGTCGATGCTGAAAAAGTACATTCCGGATCCGTCGCACGTATTGGATCACGAACCGATCGAGATTCGCGAAGATCTGACTTATGAGGAGAAGCCAGTCCAAATTTTGGCACGAGAAGAAAAAGTGCTAAGGAACAAGGTCATACTGTTAGTAAAGGTCTTATGGAGAAATCGCCATATTGAAGAAGCGACATGGGAACGGGAAGAAGATATGAAAAGAGACTACCCCGATTTGTTCTAATTTTCGAGAAAGAAAATCTTTTAAGGAGGGTAGGTTGTAAGACCCGAAATTTTGTAGACTTGTAATCTCCTTGTTCATAAGGAATTAAAGTCTAATTTATGTATTTATGATGTGTTATATGAAAAATTATGAATAATAATGAGAAATTCATAATTTTATTTAAACAATGTTCGAGTCCTTATTTAATTGTTATGAGACTCAATTAATAATTTATGAGCCAAGAATGAGGTTTTTAAAGGAAAAAGAACGAAAAAGGATGAAATTTTACAAAAGTCAAAGGTTTGACCAAAAAGTCAAAGGTTTGACCAAAAGTCAAAGTTTGACCAACAAAAGTCAAAGGGTTGACTTTACGGGATTTTTCAAGTACAACCCAGAAAGAGTTCCGAGAATAAGTTTTGTGAACTAGATAGCACAGATAAGCCATAGATCCACCATAGAAAAATCAAGCACACCGAAATCGAATTACGGGTAAAAAGGTCTCCGAAAAATTGGAGAAAGAAAGTTTTCGGTCCAAATTTACATGGAAGAATTTTTGGACCAAGGAACAAAATTAGAATGCTCATCACAGTATTGGAAATAACTGTGGAGCGCGAAAGGAGCAGTGGAAGAGCGAAATGGCCAAACAAGACTTTGCAAGAGCTAGTGGAAGATGACATCAACCCCTTGACATCACCTTCCACTAACCCAAGACTACACATGAGGGGCTGCCCCTCACCCACAAAATTCGGCTGCAAACACAAGGAAAAAGAAGGGAGACATAAGCCACAATTTAAGGAGAAGAGACAAGAAAAAGAAAGCCAAATTCAAGGGAAAAAGGTGAGCTAGTAGGGGGAATTTTTCTAGAGATTTCTAGAACCAACCATTGGCTGCCACATACCCCTTTCCTCCCCATATTTTCAGCAGCCAATAGCCCATTTCCCTCATGAAGTTCGGCAGCCAAAAAGGGGACAAGAAAGACATGGCAAAAGCCATATTTTAAGGGCCAAAGTGTAAACCAAACAAGGACACATGCCCATGCCTATGACTCACCCTCCACTAGCCTAAATTAAACCCATGTGGGGCTACTTTTCCACCCCCAAAACCGGCTGCAACAAGGGAAAGGAAAAGATGGGAAAAAGCCTTGAATTAGGGGCAATAAACCAACCACTTGTCCAATCAAAAACCCTCCCATTCCCCTTGTCATTTTATTGAAAAAAAAAATGAACCAAAACCCTCACATTTCCTCAAGAGGTTCGGCAGCAAGAGAAGAGAGAGAGAACCAAAGAAATTCTTGAAGTTTTCATCTCTTTGGGGGTTTCGGTTTTCAAGAGAGAAAGCTAAGAAAAAGTGAGAAGATTTTGTGGTTTCTCTTAAGGCTAGTGGCCGAATTTGAGAGAGGAGAGATGAGAGGAAAAATCCAAAAATTTGAGGGGAGAACTTGAGGAAAGAGTTCGGATCTAGCAAGGAATCAAGAAGAAAAATTTTTGGTGCACCATTTAGGCCAAAACCGTGAGCCACCAAGCAAGGAAGGGTTTGAGAAAAATCTTGTGGATTTTTCCAAGAGGTGGCCGAACAAAAAGGAGGAAGAAAAGGTGAGTAAAACTTGGATTTTCCTTCTTGTAAGGTTCAGTTTTGTTAGAGCAAGAAAAAGTTAACAAAAAGTTTCTCGGATTCCATTTTTCTTGGTGAAGCCGTGAGCTAGAAGGAAGGAAGGAAATTTGGGGATTTCAAAACCCTAACTTGGGTTTGAGGTAAAACTCTTAAACCATCTTGAAATTAAGTTCCATTTAAGCATTTTGATGGTGATTCAAGTTGATTTGTAAGGACATAAGTCCATTTTTTTTTCAGCCCTATTTGGTTGGTGTGTGTGCTTGATTTGGAATTAGGGTTTTGGTTGGCTTGATTGGTTATTTATTTGCTTGATTTATGCTTGCTTGATGATGGATTTTCATGCTAGAAATTAGGTTGTATGTTCCCCCCAAGATGTGGCCGAAAATCTGCCAAGGCAGCCCCCTTGATGCATGCTAGTTTAGGGTGAAATGTTGATGCTTGAATGTGTTGTATGGAAAAGCTAGAACCAAGCAACCCTAGGTTTTTAGTTTTGGATTTTGAGTTGCATGGAATGTATGAGATGGATTTATGGGTTTCTATGGGATGTTAGAAGCGCCGCTTGTTGTTGTGTAAGCTCCCGAAGTGGTCGGTTGAGATAGATTCCGCGAAATAGGATGTAAACCGAACTAAGCAACCGCAACTGTCAATTCGGATTTGAATCTGGCCAGTTTCGGGAAAGTGAAATTTCAAGACCCTTAGAGGCCGAATGGGGTAAAACTCAAAACACAAAAGTTGCTCGGAACAACTTTTACTAGAGAGCAGCAAAGGCAGAATCTCGAAATAAGGCTCCAATGGCCTCCGTTTTCCCCAAAACCTGTGGCTGATCCCTGGACCCAGTTTTCACTCCGTTTTTCAGGATCAGCCAGTTTCAAACTAAAACTGGTACTAATACAAGCCGAACTAGATTTTTCACAAAACACGAAAGTTTTAGCATTTTTTGAGAGCTATAACTTTTGTGAAAACAAGTTTTTCAAATTCAAAGCCGATTTTTAAACTGGGCACGTTTTATGGGAGGTGCACAGGGAATCAGAAATCCTGCACATGAGTTTTACAAAAATGCTTTCAAAAAAAAAAATTTATTAAGTGCTTTTAAACGGTTATGTTAGCTACAGAAACTGTTCCAAATGCAGTCTCCAGCCTCAAATGAGTTTATAAAAGATCCGTTTCAAAAACCATGAATTTTAAGTGTTCGGATTTGAAATTCCACATTTTTCAAGAAGTGAAGAAAAAGGGGTTTCAAACCAAATATTTTAAAGATTAAGGAAGAATGATGATTTTAAGCCAAAATATTTTCAAGACAAGGAAGCAAGAATTTTTACAGGTGAATTAAAGGATTTTTGGAAGATAATGATACAAGATTTTTCAAAACTAAGGAAGAGGGATTTTAAAGTAAAATTGGTAAGTAAGCCGACTACGAATGGTAGCTGAATTTTTATATCCGAGTTACACACCCAATGATGACTAAGGGTGGACTATTAGTTAACCAAATATAACTTTAGTCGACCCCATTGTGAAATCAAGGTTGACCCTAAGGGTTACCCAATATAACCCTAAGGGATGCACAAAATAAATAATTGGGCTAAGATTTATGGGATTAATAGAAATAACCCAATAACAAGGATGTATGAACAAAGCCTAAAAGTATAATGGAACCTTAAAACCCTAATGTTAGGATCAAGGGTTTAGTAATAAGAAGAAAAGAGGTTATCCAAAATAACCTCTTATGAATTAATCAAAGTTGGTTACCCTTAACGAAGAAGGATAATTGAGGTGACCAAGATGGATTTCAAGTATAAGGGACATACAACCAATAATAGGTGTGAGTGTTGGTAGGTCACCAACACCTTACGAAAGGATCCTGATTCTATAATTTTGGTATAGCAGGAAAGCGACCTGCTGTTGCCGATCAATTTAAGGACGCAACTTTAAGGATTCAGCAAAAGAGGTAAGTACAAACCTCACCTGCAGTATGAAAGCTAGTAGAATATTTTCAAGTATGCTATTTTCAATTATGCTGCAAAATGTTGTGCTATGTTTATGAAAAGTGCTATATTTGCAAAATGCTATGTTTATGAAAAGTGCTATAGTTGCAAAATGCTATGTCTTACAAAAGTGCTATATTTGCAAAATGTCATGTTTATAAAAGTGCCATAATTGCAGATGCCATGTTATGAATGAGATGAAAGTATGTTATTATATAGTGACATGATAAGGTATGTTCACTAAGAATAAACAACATGGTAAGATATCACGAGTAAAGTGTCGTACCGACCTCCCATCAGGTGGAGGGTTTTTCATGTTAAAGTTATGGATTATCGCCCTCTCATTGATGCGGGAGGGTGTAATCAATTATGTTTTCCCAGAGCAGTTAAGGACCTTGCAACCCCTAACTGTATCTGGAGGCGCGCTAAATAAATGATGGTACGTACACTATGGGGCCCATAAGGAAGATAAGTTTAAGTTAAAAGGAATGCATAAATGGAACATAAATGGTTCACGTACGTGCATATGATAAATGTTATGTTTTCAAGATGTTTTGAATATGAAAATGTTTTATGAGATCGCCCTTGTGCTTACTGGGTGAAAGTTCATCAAGTTATATTTCATACTGTAGGTAAGAAACCTGCGGCTTAAATGGTGGGCGTTGTAAGGACGATGCGGCGGCAGACGAAGGGCAGTGCGGATACCACTACGCATTATTTCCGCAATCTTTTGATAAGTTAAGAAGTTTTGTATATAAGTATATATCTATGATGAAGACAAGTTTTGCATTATGATATTTTGGAACTAAAGACTTAAAGTGAATTGTTACTTCAGTATTAATGATTTATTGCTAATGACAAATACGTTTTATAAGTATGTTTCAAAAAAAAAAAATATTCCCAAATTTTAAGTAAAGTTAAGTTAAGTAAGTAAGGTGGCGACCCTACGTAGTAGGGGGTGTCACAGATGATACATATATTATCAGTCATGATCTTGAAATTTGATATTCATCAAAATAATTCATTAAAAGCATATTAATGAAAAAAAAAATCCATAATAATAATTCATTAATTAAGCTTATGAATTTCTAGGGCATCACAGGCCGATCCAGCCGGTCAGGTCACTGTACTGATTTAGGACGGGATTTGCAAATTTACAGATTTTACAAGCCAAAAATTATTGCAAAATAGGTTGAATCATTTTGTTTTTCTATACTAAGTTCCCAAATCATGAATGCCCAACCCTTAAATAACCTTGAAAACGATTTCAACAAAAAAATTTGAGGGTTTGAGATGAACTTACTAAAATTTTAGAGTACTTCCTCTCCTTTCCTTGTGGCTGGAAATCGATGATGTTAACCGGAATATAAGGATGGTCATTTTGAGGGGATGATGGAGATGAAAAATGATGGTAGTTTTGAGGTGGTGAAAGAGACGAAACCAATGAAAGAACAAAGTGGGTTTCGGATTTCTTCAGTTTTTTTTTTTTTGTAAGAGAAGATGTGTGATATCTAGTTTTTCATGTTACTAATTCTTGTAAAGAATTAAATATGTGCAGATTATGCAATATTATGAAAAAGTTCAGTTCAGAACTTTCATGTGTGTATTATGAGCTTTTATAACTTAAAAAGACTCAAAACGGATGATTCGAAGAAGCAAACAGCCTTTTCGGACAATAAGGAGTGAAATCTTATCGTTTTGTGAGAAGTCAAAATTTTGACCAAAAAGTCAACCATTGACCCGAAAAGTCAAAGTTTGACCAAAATGGTCCAAATTGTGACACATGAATTTTAAGATCTGCATTTTTCGAAAAACACTGCAGAAACTCATTTTCTTTAACAGATTATGAAAATGAGACACCGGAACCACCATAGAAAAATCCGGCGTATTTTATGAAATCATGGGGCAGAAAGGGTTTGAGAAAACAAGAAAAATATTTTTCGATCTGATTTTCCGACGGCAAGTATAAAAATCCAAAACTGCAAAATAATATTTACAGTATTGGAATTTAAATTTTTAAACTCGACGTTTCAAGATTTTCAGTCAACTAAAGCTTAATTTAAGTTTTACCTAAAGAAAGTCAACCTTATCTCTTATGGTGTGGTGGACCAATGAGCTTGTGACACCTAGCCTTTGACAACTCACAATGAGTTGGCTCCCACCCCCATTATGGCCGGTCACCCTTGCATGCCACAAGGCTAAAGTTTCAAAAATTTTGGGGAGAAAAGTTGAATTTTTGAAAGCTCTTTTGTGGTCTATAAATAGGGGTGTTCACTTATTCATTTTAATGCAAAAATCAAGTGAAACTCTTGAAGTTTTTCAGCCCAAAAGCCGAGAGAAAGAGAGAGGAGAGTTCAGAAAATTTCTTAAGTCCAAACTCCATCCACTTGCTTCGGGTAGCCTAGGAAACCGAGGGGAAGAGAAGAAAAAAAAAAATTTTCTGGCAGCCAAGAGCAGCCCCTTGCCGTGGGTTGGTGCAGGGGAAACCCAAGAAGAAAGACCAAAATTTTTGGGGAAAAATTAGGGCTAAGAGTTCGGGTAGTGAGCTAGCAAGAAAAAAGTGAGTTTAAGTGAGTTTGGAGCTTGTTTCTCCAAGTAGTGCAGCCACGGGTTGGCTAGAAAGAAAAGGGAAAAAAATTTCAGAATAGGGGCAGCAGCCCTTGTGCGGCCGAGCTAGGAGGGGAGGAGTCATTGGAGACCCAAAACTTGGTTGTTGGTGCACCTAGAGTGAGCAGCCGAGCCAAGGAGCCAAGGGGGAGCTTAGGAAAAAGTTTGGAACCCTAACCCTAGAGTCCGGATTCCACACCATTTGAGGTAAAATTTTTAAAAGTTTTCTCAAGCTTTTAATTGAGTTTTTAAGCTTATGATTTATGTGTATTTTGCGCAAAAATATGTAAGAGCATAAGCTCCCAAGCATGTGTTTAATTTGCTGCCCTATATGCTTGATTGCCGAGTATGCTAGGCTAGGATAGTTTAGGGTGGTTTTGGTTATGTGCATGCTTTTAAATTATGTTTTGAGCTTGAATGGCTAGAATGCATGCTAGGGTTTTTATTTAGGCTTATGTCCCCAAATTAGGTCAGTTTTAATTTTGCATGTATGCTTTAAAGTTTTGTGAATCAAGATGCAAATGTGTATGTGATATATGCTTGCTAGAGAATCATGCAACCCTAGGCAATTAGATTCGGATTTGTGGGTTGCATGATCACGTGGGATGGCTTGGTAAGCCTTTAAGGGACGCTAAATGCGCTGCATGTATGTTGACTATCTCCCGAAGTGGTCGGTCGAGCTAGAACCCTCGCCCTAGGACGTAAAAATTGAACATAAAAACCGAAACTGCTTCTCGGGTTCCCCAGTGAACAGTCTCGGAAAGTGGTCACTGCAGGCCGATAGAGGCCGAATGGGCAAAAATGTAAAACACGAAAGTTGTAGATTAGGGTGTTTCCTAGGGGGCAACGCGGACAGTTTGCCAAAATAAGACTCTAACGGCCTACTTTTTCAAGAAAAACCGTAGGTGGGTCAGTGAGACCCAGTTTTCATGTTAAGTCTGTTTTCGATTTAAAACTGGTACTAATTGGTAAGGAATCAGAAAATGTGTAAAACACGAAAGTTTTAGAACTCCTCGAGGGGTAGAACTTTCGTGAAGGAAACTTTTTCCAAATCAAAACGGATTTTTAAGTATAACCTAAAATCTAAAAACTGCGCAGGATTCAACAAAATTCTGTGCATGATTTTGTAGAACCAAACTAGGAAAATTATTTTTCGGACTCAACACACCGTTTTCAAACACGGAAACTGTCCCAAAAGCAGTTTCCGACCCTTTACTCATTTTATGAAATTATAAGCCAAGATCTACGAAATTTTTATGAAGCAAGTATTTAAGTTTAAGTTTAAAAAGCTAAGTCTTTTATGAAAAGGGTTTTTAAGTTAAAGTTTTCAAAGAAAAAGGATTTTAAGCTAAGTTTTTCAAGAAAATCATAGAACGAAAGGTAGCCGAGATTTAATACCCGAGTTACCGGGCTTGGCCCCGAAGCCCAGAGTTGACCCAAAGAGGGTTGACTTTAGCACTCATAATGGTTGACCTTGGTTGACCTATAAGAGAACAAGTCCTTATACAAGCCCTAGGGTAGGTTTTACCTAACCCAATATTTTTATAAATGGGCTTAAGCTTACGGAAAGATTTTTCAACGTAACCCGCTGGGTTACGAATGGCTTCACGTTTAGGGGGACATATAGCCGAAAACCCGCATGAATGTTGGTTAGTTACCAACATACTTTGAAGATGGACTAGAAGTCTGACGTACGTCCTTTAATCAAGCAGGAGGAGTCCTGCAGCTGAACTCGGAAGAGGATCTACCAAACAACTGAAGTACAGACGGTAAGTACAACACCGTCTACAGCACAAGCTAATAGGATTATGCTATTAGACTCGATGATGTGCTCTGTGTTATATGCTAAGTACCATGTATGCTACATGAAATATGCTAAGTATTATGAAATATGTTAAGTATATGGTTATATGCTAAGATGACACAAGATAAGAAAGAATCAAGACATCAGAAATGTATGTTCACACGTAAACAAGTTTAAGTAAGAAAATAAGCACCGTGTCGTACCACCCGCGCCAGGTCGGGTTGGACTGTGGATTGAACTGGAATTGGTTTGGCCGCCCCAGACAATCCATAGTCGCGCGCCGGATACGAACACGTAGACTAAGGGCCCATAAGATATAAGAACAAGGAAAATAATGAAGCATAAGATGACCTATGCATGCTATGTGTTGTACTAAGTATGTCATGTATTATATGTTAAGTATGCTATGTCTATATGCTATGTTAAGTGTTATGCTATGTGTATGCTATGTTATCATGATCTAATTTGTTATATGTTATAAGTTATATTATCATTTAATTACGGCTTAGGAGTTGTACTTACTGGGCTTTAAGCTCACTGTTTTGAGTTTGTGCTGTAGGTAAGTCGCCTGCCAGCTGATATTGATGCGATGGGGAGTAGCGAGTTCAAGCACTGTAAATCGTGGTATATGGAACCGCTACGCATTTTTGAGTGGTATATACTTATGAGAGACAAGAAACGTTTTATAAGTAATAGTTAATATGTTTATGCACAGAAACAATATTTTAAGTTTATGTACATAGTTTTTATGTACTATAAAAAAAAAATCCGCTGTGTTTTACAAGCTAAGTAAGTAAGTAAGTAATATGTATGAATGTATGTTGTCAAGCAAGGTAGCGGCCTACGCTAGGTGGGTCGTTACAAGATGGACCTCTTTTCCCGCTCCTTCAGATTCCCTTATATCTCATATATCTTTTATTTTTATTTTTTTACTTGTAAAGAGTATTTTGGAGAAAACAAAAGATTGATTAATGAAGGAGGTTAGTCTTGTAATATTTTCTCTCTCGGGGTTAGTCTTGCAACAGGACCTCCATTTTAATCCCTTATCTGCAAAGAGCCCCTATTTTAATCTAATTATGCTATTTGATTATAATAGTTTCATTTATGCTATAATTTTAAAATTTTATAATCCAATATGCCATATCAATTATTCTCGCTAATTTATTTATATCATCCCACCTTAATTTCAGGCCACTTTAGCCTCGTAAAAAGTCAAGCATTCAAACTTCGCACTAGATCAAGTTTAGCCTTGTATTACAATATTATTAATTGCTATTAAACTTGTCTAAAGTAGCTCTCTTACCAAAGGGAGAATTAAAAACTATTTTATATATTTGCAGGTTAATTTGAAGGATTCAAAATCCTTGTCTCACTAACGGATTCGACGTCACGTAAAAAAGTATTCACTAACTGCCAAAGACCACCGACTGATATAATCAGTTATATATTACATAAATATATATTTATTTATATGCTAATGCTTTTGCATGTTCTTGTGTCACCAACATCCACCATCTCCTCCAACAGGGGGAACAATAAAGAAGAAAAAAAAAAAAAACGAAATTCTTGCATGAATCAAGTTTCTAGGAAGGCACTAATGTTGGTATTTATTAAAGTTAGATTTTATACCTCATCTCTTACTCATATACGTGTTTTTGGATACATCATCAAATAGTATGAGACAAGTCATAGATCAGCCCAAGGACCCAGGAATGAGTCTCAGACAACAACAAAACGAATAGCAGACGACTAACAAAGCATTAGAGGTCAAATAAAGAAAGTTGACTTTGTAAGCAACAATAAGAAAATTGAATCCAGCATATCAGGCAAAGGAATCAGCAAGCAAGCATAATTTCCTCAAAAAAGGCACTTTCTCGCTATCTTCCAGTCATTCCCGAATTAGAAAATCAATCAACACCTATTAATAGGTGGAAATTCCTTCCAAAAACTAGTAGAATGACTAAATTTACAAAATCGATGATGCAAATTAAATTTCAGAGAAGGGGGGTACTTTAGTACAAGGCCTAAAGTGCGAGGTTTTTTTTTTTTTTTTTTCCACACCAAAAATTTCTATCCAAAAACTAGTAGAGAACTTTTAAAAAATTAGTAATTATAGTTTGGAGGAGGGGTAATTTTGTGTAAGGCTCAAAGTTGAGGGAGGGGAAAAAGGGAACATGAAATTCCCAAGCAATGAAGTTCTATTTTTTAACTTATACAATTGAAAAGAAAAATGATAGAGACATCAATTTTAATCTTAACTTTTGAGTACTAACTCATATGGCATATGAGTTGTTTTTTATTTGAAAGTATTTAAAGTATTGTCACTTCAATTGATTGTATTAACCAATAAAAATATAACACATGAATTGGTATTCAAAAGTAAATAGATGTAGGGTTGTTCATATTAACCCTACTATCGACAGACCGATGACACCAACAGAGAATTGATCAGAAAAATCAATTGTGGTGGTCACCGATGTCATCAGTAAGTGAAAACTGAACCGTGCTAATGATGGGTAGTTTGCAGCATTTTTTATTGCTAGGAACCATCTATTACGGAAACATACTGAGATTTGCCCTTTCTTCTTCTTCCCCCGACTTCTTTTCTTCTCCTTCTCTCTCTCTATCTCTGTCTCTTTTTTTTTTTTTTTTTCTTTTCTTGTTCTTTTGCTTTTTATTGTATGCCATGCTTGGCCCCTTTTTTCTCTCATCACACTCCCATCTAAATAAAACACTAACCTTACTAGTGACAAGCCTAATCCTTGGGTTTCTGCCTTCTTCTTTTTTTTTTTTTTTTTTTTTTACATAATCATTGAACTTAAGTGGAACAACAGTTTTCCACTTAAATTTAGAAAAAAACAAAATTTTTAAACTTTTTTTTATCAGCCACACTTCCCTCCCTTTCTTCTTCTTCATTCTCTAAGTCGCCGCAGACAATGTTCTGAAAGTAATGCCTCGCTGCCACCTTCCGCCCTCTTCTTCCCTAGAATCAAGCAACATAATTGATCAAAATTGCAGATCTTGGACAAGTTTTCGATCAAATCTTTACACCTCATTTAGTCGGTGGCAATTTTCATCTCTGAGAACGCCATCAGTCTTCATCAAACTGACTAATTTAGTTGGTGGCAGTCCATGTTTTGATATTTATACTTTCAAAAGTAAAAAAATATTGATCACATTAAAATAGCAAAAAAAAGACGCACATACAGACATTGAATTGTTACAAATTTAGAGCAAGAAAGGAAACAAACTAACTGAAAATGACAACAAAGTTAATCAAAAAAAAAAAAAGAAAAAAAGAAAAAGGGGAGTTCTACAATGATGTAAAAAGTTTTTACCCCATCAATGGAGTAAGATCCAACAGATGGAAATAATTGAATTACAAAGGTGCACTAAATTAGAATGTATCCTACAACATATGATTATACTTAAAAAATAAAAATAATAAAAAAACCCTCTCTTCCCAACCTCGGTGAACCACCAGCAAACGAACATGTGGTTGTTGGTTGGGGCTAATTTGCTGTCGCCGAATGTTCGGGGGAGGGGGGGTGGGGCGACTCTCTAGTGCCTCTCTCTCCAACGGCATCCCTTTTCTTCTCTAATGGGAGTTTTGAGATTTTTTTTTTTAAATGTTTTGCAAAATGAAATCAGGTACAATAGGTTGTATGTTTTTTTTTTTTTTTTAATCTTGATCGTCCAAAGATAATCGATGGTCAAAATTTTTTACACTATCAATGGGGTAAACCACTTTACCCTATCGTAGAATTCTCAAAATAATAATAATAATAATAATAATAATAATGTTTTCTTCTATGAAAATATATATGTTTTATCGGTGTTTTTTTCTATGAATTTTATATGTCATCCCCTAATTACATAATGTCTAGGCAATATCACCAAGACACCTACCTTAAACAACTTTTCCTTTTTCTGTCTAAGGGAAGATTTTCGGATCGGATCAATGGGCCCAAAAGTTACTTCTGAGCTTTCATTTTCTACAAACTTGTCATTGTCTAATAATAAAATTTCATTGACGAAAAGAAAAAAAAAATTTCAAAAAAATTCAATACACAAGCAAATGTCCATAAAACAACACATCCACTTTATTATTTTACCCAAAAAAAAAAAAAAAAAACTTTTCTCTTCTCTTTTTCTTTTTTATTTTTTCACTCTAAAAATTTGCATGAAATCATCCACGTGCCATCTCCCCTTAATCCTTCATTTCAAAGAACCGCAACTAAAAAATATATATAGATATGTATATATGTATGTATTTTATTTATATTTCCTTAGGAAATTAGAAAGGAAAAAAATTAAAAATAAAATAAAATAAAATCTATCTGCTGTCTTTTTTTTCTTAATTCGCGCAAAGGCGAAAACTTTTTTTTTCGTCTTGACAGACTCGTTTTTCCCGAGAAAAACAGGAACCCACCCAGAAAAAAAAAAAAAAAAATTGATTGAGAAAAACTAGCGAGATTCCCACGGAGAAGAAGAAGAAGAATATAGTGATGGAGTGTGGCGAAGATGAGGCGAGAGGAGATTCTTCCGACCTCTGAATCTTAAAGGGCTCTTCTTCTGCAACCTTTTTTGATTCTTTTTCGGACTTCTCTTCTTTGTTGTTGCACCGCCTCTTTCTTTCGTCTTCTCGATAGCTGGTATGCTCTGTTTTTATTTCTTTTAATTTTTTTTTTTCGTTTTTTGTGCTTTTTTCACTCGAGAATCATGGAATATTTGTGTTAGCTTCGTGTTGGATTGAGATGGGCCGTTGAGGTTTTGTGAGATTAATCCCAAACATGAATGTTAAGAAAAGTGATGCAGAAAAATAAATAATAATAATAATAATAATAATAGTTAAAATCTTCAGAAACCCAAAACCCTTAGATTTTTATATTTAGTGTTTCTATATCTGCGTATGTGGCTTTGATTTATGGACTCTTGGTTTGGAATTCGTTGGTTGCAGATATGGCGTTTGATCAGAACTCGATTCCGACGGGTTTGAGACCGTTAAACATAGTTAGAAATGTGGTAGAAGAGCCCCGCATTGTGCTGGCCTCGGCCGGTCCGAGCCCTGAGGGGTATTTTCCTAACCCAGTTCGTGAGAATGGGAGCCCCGAGTCGGTGCCGGTTTATTACCCGACTGCTGTGCCCGTGTCTGAAACTGGAATTGTTGGTTTAGGATACGGGAATGCTGCGCCTAATGTTGCTGCATGGTACCCTCGTGTGGCAGCGCCAGAGGCGTACCCAAGTGTGAGGCCCGCTGTTGGATTTGGTTATGGTCCTAATTTGGCCAACCGGGTTGGTGTAAGCGGTTCAGAAGACTTTATAAGTAGCACGGCATCAACCGCTTCGAGAGGTAGCCCGAATTTGGGCAATCTGGTTGGTGGAACTGGTGGTGCCAATCTTGCTAGTCATGAAATGGCTGCTAAGACTGGATATTCTCCTAGTGTGAGCAGTAGGGTTGCTAGCAATGCCACTGATCAGATTGTGAGTGATCCAGCAGCTGGGCCTGGTTATACTCCCAATTTGGGCAGTCGGTCTGGTGGTAATGCGGTTGATCAAACCAGTGATGAGGGTGGAGATGATTCAGTTTCCGGGAAGAAAGTAAAATTTCTATGTAGTTTTGGGGGCAAGATTTTTCCTAGACCAAGTGATGGGGTGTTGAGATATGTTGGGGGACATACGAGGATCATTAGTGTTAAAAGAGATTTGAGCTTCAATGAGCTTGTGCAGAAGATGGTGGATACCTATGGGCAGCCTGTGGTTATCAAATATCAGCTTCCAGATGAGGATCTCGATGCTTTGGTTTCAGTTTCATGCCCTGATGATCTTGACAATATGATGGATGAGTATGAGAAGTTGAGTGAGAGGTGTCCGGATGGGTCGGCTAAGCTAAGGGTGTTTCTGTTTTCGGCCTCAGAGCTTGATCCAACAGGTATGGTACAGTTTGGGGATTTACATGATGGTGGGCAGAGATATGTTGATGCGGTGAATGGAATTGTGGATGGGGTCACTGGAGGTGGAAGTGCTGGTGGTGGTGGTGGTATCACAAGGAAGGAGAGCATTGCAAGTGCAACATCAACGCAAAATTCTGATTTTAGTGGGAGTGAGGCTGTTGATAACTCATTTCCTAGTCATGCAGATGTTACTGGACCTGTATCAAATAACATTCTATTGCAAAAGCAGAATTCAGGTAATTCTGATGACATTTCTCCAAGATTGGTGCATTCGGATCCCAGCCCTACAGGCTTTGTTGAAGCTTCTGGTGTCCCGTTTTGCATTCCTATGGTTAAGTCTGGTCCTCCACAAGCCTCGTCTCCTTGTCTGGAGGCTGAGTCAGAAAGGCCTATTCCTGTGGCAGTACCGCAGCAACAATTGGGTTTGCAGCAACCTGGAATGGAAATCCCAACTCCTGCCTATGTGCAAGCATATGTTGATCCTCACCAGGAAGTTGTGAACCAAGCAGATTATTTGCAGCTTCCGCCTCAGATGGGGTTCCCAAATCCTCAGCTGTTAGGGACTGCTGGCCCCATGTATACTCAACAACAGCTCCATGTTAATGGTGCTGCTGTAGTCGCACGTCAATTTGTACCTGCGGTGTGCACAACAGTGAATCCTTCGCCTTCCCATGTTGGTATAAGGCAAAACGTGGTTCAACAAATTATGCAACCTCAACAGGCTCGAACGGATACTTATTTGGATGAAAGAGCATTTGGTCCAAGGGTTGTGCAGCTGCCTGTTGAACAAAGCTATAGTTCATATCAGGTTCAGGTTCCCCCTTCAGTGGTCGGAGGTAATTATGCTTGGCATCAGGTTCCGTCGAAGGAGCATATTGTTTTCTCTGATGGTTTGCCACCCCACCAACAGGTAATGGTTTCTGAGCAAATCCCAAGATTTGAGGACTGTTATATGTGTCAGAAAGCATTGCCTCATGCACATTCTGATACCATAACACAAGATCAGAGAGACAGTGGTGCAAGCTCTGTGTCTGAGTCAAACCCAACTTATCACAGTCTCCGTTTGGATGACCATTTGAGAGCTCAGCCACCAACTAGGGTCGTTGTAAGTGGTGCCTCGGGGGAAAGCACTCTTGATCAAGGAGTTGAAGGCCGACGCCAGTTCCTTGCTCAATCAGATCCTCAAATTGGAAGTCTTCCACCCAAGGCAAGTGCTTTTATTCCGCATCCTGAGGCAAAGCTTGAAAAGGAGAGAATTAATACTCAACATGTAGATAACGTTGAGCACTATAGAATTTCTGCTCCTCAGGCTGTAATTGGAAGGACTACCGACGCACAGCCACGTAATAGTGCATTCATGGGCACTATTCCACGTTCTGTTCGAGATGATCCTGTTCAGCAACACTCTGTTGCAGCCCAGTACCTTGCTAAACAGGACGCCTTGAACAAACCTGTTACCCGGGATATGCTACCCGTTGGAGGCATTCCTCTTCAAACTTCAGAGCGGTTAATTCATGAATCTCCGAAGTCTCCAATAGATTATTCTAACAAATTTCCTGGTGTTGTTCCAACAGAAGGTGCCATTGAAACTTGCGTTCCATACGACCTAATCAGACCAATTGAAGGCAGGATGGAGGCACTCAGGATGTGCGCCACTGAAATGTCTGTCGGTAACGAGCAAGGTAAATTACCTGTTGATAAATTTGAGGCTAGTCATGGTATACCGACTGAAGTCCTGCTGTGCTCTTCTACAGAACCTCCGCATATCCCTACTTCACGGCTAGTTGAATCATATGAGGTGGCACAACCACCTATATTGGGTAATCCTGGACCTTATGGACAACCAAAAGTCAGAGGGCTTCAGTGGGATTCTAGTGTAGTTCAATATGGCCATCCTCCATTTCCCGGGATGGATGCTCCATCTAGTAGGAGTGCAGACGTTCAAGATTCCTCAAATTCACTTTTCAGCAATCAGGATCCTTGGAATTTGCGCCACGATTCTCATTTTCCACCTCCTAGACCTAATAAAAGCCCATCAAAAAAAGAACTAAACAAAATGGAGGATGGAGTTCGACAATCATTGGGCATCTTGAATAAAGACCAAGGTTCAGAGCATACTCAGTCGGCAAAAGGTTGGTGATATGTCTACATATATCTATTTTATGTTTCAAAGAATTTTTAATGATTTGTTTTTGCTGTGATACTCATAGTTTTTAATCTCCTCTATCAAATGATTAGGCTCAGCCGAGGAACAAATTAGGAATGATCTTCAAGCTGTTGCTGAGGGTGTGGCTGCTTCAGTTTTCCAATCTGTGATATCGTCAAATCCCAACTTGCATGACAAAAATGAGTTGGCTAATGAATCCATTCAAGATCAATATGTTGACATCAAAGTTGAGGTGATTAATGTACGTATTCAGCTTGTAACATCCGCAGAAGCATGTTTATCCTACTTCCTCATTTCTTGTTTCCTTTTCAGGATGTTAATACCAAAGTCCCAGAAAGAGTAAACGTTGGTTTTCCAGTATCCGATGGCATTGGACGCTTGCAGGTTAATATTTAAGTTTCGCATGCCTTAAATTGTTATGCTCTTCATTTGATGTTTGCCCATTAATCTGATGCATACATATATGTATATATATAAATATTTATATTTATATATTATCTGGCAGATTATCAAGAACAGTGACCTTGAAGAGCTGAGAGAATTGGGTTCTGGGACCTTTGGCACAGTCTATCATGGGAAATGGAGGGGTACCGATGTTGCCATCAAACGGATCAATGATAGGTGTTTCGCTGGAAAACCTTCCGAACAAGAGCGCATGGCATGTGTCTTTCATTGAAACACAGATTTTCTTTTCAATTTTTTGTTTCCCTCAATAGCCCACTCATTATGACCCTCTTTGACGTCAGAGAGATGATTTTTGGAATGAGGCCATAAAGCTGGCCGACCTGCACCACCCAAATGTCTTAGCTTTTTATGGTGTTGTCCTTGATGGTCCTGGAGGTTCGGTGGCAACAGTGACAGAGTACATGGTTAATGGTTCTTTGAGAAATGCTTTGCAGAAGAATGAAAAGTAATATGCCCTTATCCTTTATTTTCCTTCATTTTATTCAATTTTAATTACTGACATGTCAGTGTTTACTAAGTGATGACGCATTTGACAAAGAAGTTTCTGTATCAGGAGTCTTGACAAGCGCAAGCGTCTATTGATTGCCATGGATGTAGCATTTGGAATGGAGTACCTGCATGGAAAGAATATCGTGCACTTTGATTTAAAAAGTGACAACTTACTTGTAAATCTTCGAGATCCTCACCGTCCCATCTGCAAGGTTAGTGACTTTGCAGTTTTGGTGCCTGTTCTGTGGTGAACTGTATTCTCTTGTGCTAGCAAGAAACCTTTTCAAGTGTGGTCATCATTGAGTATTTGCTGTCACGTATTCAAGCATTTCTTACACACTTGGGAGACTTTTGTTTGGTTAAAGCAGCCCAACAAAGAAGCAAATTTTAAATAAATCTTCTGAACTGTTATTCTTAGAAGCACTGATCTTCCATTTCCTGTTTTCTGTCTAGAAACTTTGTTTCTACCATAATATAAGCTGTTAATATTTAGGTGAAACTGATTTGGAATTTGATAGTGGTAAAATGAGTTATAATTTTTTCTTTTTTTTTTGGGGTTATTGGGAGTTTAAATTATTTTATTACTGGTTTCAGCAGTTAGCTATAATTCCAGGACGTAACTTTGTGACATTCTGTGTTCGGTTTGAGCATTTATTTCATTTGCTTTCCCTTACAAGGTAAATTTACACATATGCTTTCTACAATCAGGTTGGTGATTTGGGCCTATCCAAGGTGAAATGTCAGACACTGATCTCAGGTGGTGTGCGAGGAACACTCCCTTGGATGGCACCAGAACTACTGAACGGCAGCAGTAGCCTCGTCTCTGAGAAGGTTTGGCTTCAGATCTTGCTAATTAAGACTTGGGAGAAATATATTCTATTCTCTGTCTCTCTCTCACACGTATGAACCTCGAATCTGTGTTGGTCCTACTCTAGGTTGATGTGTTTTCATTTGGTATCGTGATGTGGGAGCTCCTCACCGGAGAAGAACCATATGCGGATTTGCACTATGGGGCCATCATAGGTAAATCTCACCTTTGTCTTTCTTATCTTTTTATTTATGAAATTATTTGTTTAGTATTTATATTGTTCCCTAATGGTAGACTTTTATTCGAGTGTTAATTAGTGGTCTACATCATGCAGGTGGTATTGTGAGCAACACCTTGAGACCACCAGTGCCCGAATTTTGCGAACCTGAATGGAAATCACTCATGGAGAGATGTTGGTTGTCAGAGCCATCTGAGAGACCGAGCTTTACTGAAATTGCAAACCAATTACGTGCTATGGCGGCTAAGATACCTCCGAAAGGACATAGCCCGCAGCAATCCCCGACAATGCAGCCTCCTGTTTTAAATTGAAATGCTATGAAAGTTACTTCCTCTTAATTCGCTTTTCAATTTGTTTCATGCTGTTGGCAAATAACTGACATGCTTCTTTTTTTTTTTTTTTCCTTAAAAAAAAACATATATTTACATATATATATATATATAGAGGGAAAGGTCGTTTCACTGTTTCCCCCAATAGAAATTTTAGTTCTTAAGAAGTGCCTCAGTTGTTAGGCTTTTTTCACACCTTTGGTAAAATGTGTTGTTAGGCGTATATTTTTACCTTTTTACTGTAAGAATGTGGGAAGAATGTGGGATTAAATTTTTGCCATATTTGTGTTGGCCTTTCACAATTCGTTCAACATTCATTGTTGCATATAGAAACTGTACTTTTATGTATTGTTATGAGATGTGTTATACTTGTGACCTTTTTTCCCCCTAATTTAACATATACTTGATTGGTTGTACTTTCTTTAGATGGTTTCTGAACGCAACGTTCAAAGTTTGAAATTTCACTCTTTCTTTTTTTGGGTTTGTTTTATTGCCTGAGTGGTGAACCGTGTTTAGCAATTCGGACGAAGTTGACAAGGATTGTCAAATTTAGGATTCAAAAGTATGAAAATTGAAAGTTGGTTTTTAATTTGCAAATGGCGAAAAGTGCAGAGGAGTCGTCGGAGGGGATTTACCTGTTTTTTTAGGCCAAACTTTTCCTGCCTCGAAGGAAGAGTAGGAAGAAAAAAGAACCAAACGAAGTGGAAAAAGGATTGAAATGATCAAGTGATTTGGACTCGTGTTGGAATTAATTAATGGTGTCAGAAAGAAAGTGGGTTTGCATCAAATTTTATTTTATCATTTTATTTTATTTTATAGTTTAAGAATGGGTTTGCATCAGTTTGGTAACGCACTTTTACTATTAAAGATCAATGTGATTTTTCTCCCAAAAAATTTTCCTGTGATTACTATCGATTTGCACCCGATTAAATTTTGCAATAAATTATTTACTACTTTCGTTTTAAGCCTAAGCTGTCTTTCTAGGACTTCTTTTTTTTCCTGAACTTTAGTACCTATATAACTTTACCTTTTTTTTTTTTTTTTTTGGTTGGGGATAATTAAGCTTACAAAAGAGGAAACAGAAGACAACAAAAACACCCACAACAACAAAAAAAACTTTAACTAATAACACCACAGGGCACAGCCACACTTGGCATTTGAGGAAACAAAGATAATGAGTTATGGCCCATAATGAAAATGTCCACGACATTGTCGACATTTTCACGATATTATCCATATTTTAAAGTCTCGATATGGATGAGAGGGGAATGATATTTTTTCTTGGAGTATCCTTTAAATGTCTATAATGTCCAAAAATATCCGCAATGTCCGTGAATATCCATGAATATCTAGGATATTTTTGAATTAGAGTAATTGGCTTAAATAGCCCCTAAAATCTTTTAAAGATGACGGTTTGATCCATGTTTTATTTATTTTTTATCGGGAAAACCCTGAACTCTTAAAATGTTAGCCGTTACTATTTCCATTCAAACCATTAAATTTATGACAAAATCTTTGCACAAATCATAATTTTTGTAGTAAAAAGATCAAAATGCCCTCCAATCTCCCAAATTTCTCTCGTCTCTTCACATCTCTTTCTCTCTCTAGACTCGCAAACAACACAAAAGCTCAATTCAGAACCGAGCTCAAAACGACGCTGAATCCATGGATGTGCCAGCATTCTACCGTTAACTGGCTGATCGCTACCCACTCTCGATCTCCAAAGTCATCAGGGAAGAGCCCAATGAGAACTCCAATGGCATTTCTTCGCCCATCGACGTTTTGAAACCTAACCCCAATGGCATGGAGTTCGACAACCTCTACCTCGACATGAGTGGCATTATTCACCCATGTTTTCACCCTGATGGCAAGTTTTTGTTCTTCCACAAATTAAATTTGATCTGCTCCCCCCCCCCCCCCCCCCCCGGAAGCTGATTTGGGTCATCCCACCCTCCTAGAAGTTGGTCTGCGTCCCCCACACCCCCTTCCACCCCAAAGTTGAGCTGGGTCCCCCCACCCTCCCCGGAGTTGATCTAGGCTTGGCGCACCCCCCCCCCCCCAACCACCAGTTTTGTCGATTTGAGTTTTGAGAAATGAAGAGAATGAGGGCGGGATGGAGGGAATTTTAGTTTCTTTTTTTATTTTTGTTAAATCAATAATTGTTATATTACTAAAATATCCTCTTAAATTTGATCACATGCATTACACATGACTCATTTATTACCTTTAAAAGAGTTCAGGGACTATTGGGACAATTACTATTTTGGATATGTCCACAAAATGTCAACAAACTTAGGTATTCGTTTTTCAAAAATTTCAATTTTGTCACACATTTCATTTTTCTTAAATATGAATAAAATGTGAAAACATGCAACATAAGATGTAGATCATGGTTGTAGAGCAACAGGTGAGGGTATTGGAGATCGAGACTTTTTTTGATATATTGGTATACTTTTCACCACAAATTGTTATCGAAATGTCACTACATACACATCAATGCTACTCATCAAAGTAGATAACTCAACAATATCTAACATATGAGTTAATAGTTATAAGAGACCAAGAATCACACACACATTAACAATTACATTCAAAACTATTCAAGAATAACATCTTAGCAAATGTAGTTTAGATCAAGATCAACACATACGTTTTGTTTCCTAACCTACTAGAAATTCTTTCTGGTATTAAGTACACACAAAACTTATATGCTCTCTTTTATATTTGACATTTAATTTTTATGTACTCTAGTAGATTATTGAATTGTTTTGTAATAATTAATGAGTACGTAATAACATATTAGAATTACAAATAATGTTTAATTATCGTGATTTACTGTTGCATTATGCTATATAACTCTCATATTTAAATTAAAAAATGTATTTTTTTTTGTTATTAAATTAATTCAGATTATGTAATATTTATTGTTTTAATATTTTGTAAAGTTTCAAGCAAAAATTATAAGTTTTCCTCCCTATCTCTTCCTCCGACACCCGCTTTCCTTTGTTTTCCTTTGTTTTTGTTTTTTGTTTTTTTTTTTTTTTTTAAGACATTAATAAACCGAGAAGAAAAGGTTCAAGAAAATTTTCTTTGTTTTCATATAATTTGGATAATAGCTCCTAGTTATGGTTATTTAGCATTTAAATATTTTTTCACGGTTCCAAATACAGTGAGAAAGTATTAATCTAATGTTTTGTGATTAAACAGTGTTAAATACCGTCCCCTTTAACTTCATTTGTGGAAGCATTCGTCTCTCTCATATTACCAAAACCACAGCCAAAAACTTATGTGCCAGAGCGCAAGGACGATGCTCACGGTAACAACGGTCCCTCCACCATAACCACCGACACCAACACTGACACCGACTCCCCCGTCAACACCCTCCTCGACCTCCCACTTTCACAAAAAACCACAAGCATAAGCAAGCCTCAAAGTCGCTCAGTCAAGCTCTAAAATTCATTCGTCGTAAATAAGTTTAAGAGTGAGGATAAAAAGTAAGTCACTGCTTTATTTGCTTCTAAGAGCCTCTTTTTTGGGCTCAATACCATTGAAATCCTATGCCAACCACTTCAACATCAACCCAGGTTCAACCAACACGTCGATTCCACCTGATTCTATCCAATCTACGTGTTCTGGACCGAACGGCCTGTCGGATTCTGGTAAGGCAATACAATTCGCGATGGCTCGTCGGTAGGTACAAAAGTAACGTTCCCATGGCAGTCAAATCAGTTTTCTTATTAACTCTTTTTCTGCTCCCAACCTACAGATGTGGCGGTCTCTTTTCTAGGCTACCCCTACTTTCCCTGCATCAAATCTGACCATCCAATTGTCATCCACTGGTCGGCAAGAAAGTGTCCGATATATCCGTTGAAAATCCCTCCTTTCCGGAGGTGAGACTCTTCATATACATACATATGTATATATATATATATATATTAAAAATGAGCTATAGGCTGTTTTTATTTTTATTTTTATTTTTTTTTCAGTATAAGCCATTTTCTTCTTCTTCTTCTTCTTTTTCTTTTTCCTTGTAAATTGGAATAAATGAGTTTGTCTAGCTCATTTGGTGGCTCTTTGTGAATGTAGTGGCATTTGAAGCGTGTGGCTGCCGAGACTGACCAATTTACTTCACCGCGTATCAAATCTCATCCGGCGAACTTACTCGTCAACTTTCTACCGAAAAAAAAAAAAAAAAGAACAAAAAAAGGCACTCTTCAACTTGACAACGACAATTAATAATTATTTTAACCTACGTTTGATAAACCAACTCAAATTTAAAATTTTCATCTTAATTTTATCTTTTTCTAAAAAGTCAACAAAAATTATAACTAGTTTTTAAAAAGTCAACAAACTCCAATTTAAAAATTTTAACTCCAACCGTAACACCAAACGAAGGCTTAATTTAATTCTCTATTAAGCTCTCATAATCTATACATATACAAAATGCACAAAGAGAGTTACTGTGCTCTCTTTTACAACCAAGACAGCTTGTTTTGGTTGAAACAACTTTTTTTTAAATATTTTAACGAGTGTCTATGGTAGATCCCCTTTAAGGAACACTATCATAAAGTTCAATAGAGCTTAATTTTAGAGCTATTTAGATCAAAACGTATGCATAGAATTGCGTAATTACACAACATGCCATAGACACATGGCCATAGGTAACAATATTGATTCATTTGTTTAATGTCCAGTAAAAAAAAATTAAATAAAAAAAAGGGCGAGTCCATATGACTCCCCCCCGGCAGATCCTGCTGACCTACGATCCCCCCCCATCCCTCGACCGCCTCCCCATGGCCAGATCCCACCAGCGACACCACTTTAGACCTCTAGTAAAGTCCCCCCCCCCCCCCCCCCAACCCCGCCCCCTCGCACAACCTTCAGCAAAGCCGCCCCCCAACTCTAGCAAAGTCACAACCCCTCAGGCCTCAACAACCTCCTTGTAGCCAAATCCCACTGGCCCGTGACCCCACACCCCCCCCCCCCCAACCTTCCACTGATGAAGTTTATTTTATTTTATTTATTTATTTATTTTAATTATTTTTTAAAATTTTTAGTCTAGACTATTATGTGATAATGTGTATTATAATTACTATAGACAAATAATATCTCAAGCCATTCGATTATATTTAAACAGTTTAAAAATGAACTCTATCGATATGATATATAAAAAGAGTTTTATCATAGACTTACCCCTTTTTAATCCTTTATCTTTTTTCTTTTGCTTTTCAGCTTAAAATTTTTTTCGTCCTTTCTTCATATTAAATTATTATTTTTCGTTTCAATGCTTTGTTTGTCTTATTTTTTTTTTTTTTAATCATGCACCCCTTTTTTTATTTTTTAGTCCTTTTTTACTTGCACCAAAATGACAAGAAAAATTTTGATCCTTCTAGTTTCTTTTTTTCATTTTCAAGACCATTTGTTCTTATTCTTATTATTATTTTTTTAAACAGTTTATTCATTTCTTTCCATATCGATCAAATTTTTTTTTTAATTTTAGTGTATTTATTTTTTGGTTTTATATTCACGCCTCTCTCTCTCTCTCTCTCTCTTTTAATTTTCATGTCTTTTTTTATTTTTATATCTTTTTTTTTTTTACGTATAATTTTAATTTTCCTTTATTGAGATAAAATTTCTCAAATATATCCAATTGTGCACATGTTTTAAACTAGTCTTTCTAAAAGGAAAACAAAACGTAGTTAAAATAAATATATATGTTTATAGACATAAACCTATCTATAATTTTGTACTTGAGAACAATATAATGTGTAAAATTTGAATTTCTTATGTCTAAATTTATAAACAAAAAATTAAGTAAATAGATAGATTTTAAACATTTATTTAAATAAATTATCGAAATTTTTTATCAACAAAAATGACGTTAATAAATAATTATTCATGATTGATCGTTAAAAAACGTATCGATATAAATCAATTACAGATTAATTATATTAATTAATCAATTTGTGATTGACTAGCATTTAAAACGGATCATTTTTTTTAATTTTTAAAAAATCATTTATTAAAAGATTTCTTGAAAAAAGATCATTTATTTACATATTCCTCACAACTTAAAAAAAGTATTTGCATAATTCTAGGCACAGTAAGCCACGTATGCATTACGAACTCATGCATTTGACTTTTCCTCGTTCAAGTGGCGCAAGCAAAATTTTATTGGAATTATTCCGTTAACTTCCAACCTCCAAAGACCTAGTTGCCTATATTTTCTGTACAACTTCCTAGAAAGAGAGAGAGAGAAAAAAATAATAATAATAAAAAATTCTCACTTTTCACGAGCCCTTCTCCATCCCTCTCCTTCTTCGATATTTCCTCTTCCCTATAACTTGAAAGACCCTTCTTCTTTTACATTTATCCAAGTCCCTCATTCAGAAATTACTCTCTCTCTCTCTAGAATGTCTACACCGGTGGAGAAATCGATCTTAAAAGAAGAAGGCCAAAAACACGACTACGAAGATTCCGGTTCCGCAACCGGGTGTGGTTGTTTTGGGCTTTTTGGGTTCAAACGTTTGAGAATCAACGACAACCAATTGGAAGATAAACGACCGCTGTGCAAAGAAACGACATGGTGGGTGAAGAAGATGAACAAGGTGAAGGAGTTGTCGGAGGTATTTGCGGGGCCAAAGTGGAAGACCTTCATCAGAAAGGTCGGCGGGTATTGCAAAGGAAACAAGCAGAACAAGGCTCGGTTTCAGTATGATCCTCAGAGTTATGCTCTGAATTTTGATGCTGGTGGTGTGGATAGAGAAGAAGGTGGTCCGCTTCTTGATTTCTCTTCAAGGTAGTAATAGTGCGATATTTGTGATGCAAATAAACATATATTTCATTCTTTGATATATGTATATATATATGAGGTTTTCTTTTGGCTAGAGTGAGAGAGAGAGGTTTTGATGGCTTGTATTTTGTAGCCATATGTTTATATTTATTCACCTATGGCTTATTCCTATGTATCCCTCTTTTTATATTTACTTGGTATTGAAATTTGTTGGGTAAAAATATATATCGATTTCTTTATTCGGATTTTTCTGTTTTCTTTCTTTCTTTCTTTCTCTCTTTCTTTCTTCTTTCTTCCTTTTTCTTTTTTCTTTTTTTTTTTTATTCCTCGTTCTTTAAGACTTTTTGCTCTTTAATTGCTACCTTGATCGCCTTCTGCTAATGCTGCCTGGAAGCTACAAGGCAAATATAATATTTTACATAAAACGAACGAATCTTGATCTTTAAATTAGAAAAGAAAATGGCACCAAAAAAAAAAAAAAAAAAAGGAGTTTCGTGCACTTTTGATGGGATTGCTCATCGGTTTCTTGCATTTGGCCTACCTGCGTGGTGAATTTCATTTTTCCCTCCAGAATGTTTTCTTGGTATTTTTCCCTCTAAGGTTTCGACTAGGAGAATTTTTAACAAAAGAGTTCACTTAATCGTATGCAACTGCACTCGAACTAAGCTTTAGAGCTTCTTTAGGTTCTTCAGCTTTGCTTTTGTCTTTGATGTTATTTTGTTTTCCCTCGTCAAGACCTTTATGTACTCTTTTCGTCTTCATTATAATATTTTAGTGACATGGAAAAAGGAACGAGAGTGCTACGTAATGGGAAGGTATTGATACATTTATTGATTTTAATCATCACTATTTATTAAAAAAAAACCCACAAAAAATAGGTCCTAAGCAAAGTGCTTTCGGCAACATGATCCTCTAAAAATCAATTTATAAGCTGCTTTAAAAAAAAAAAAAAAAAGAATTTTTGGGGCGAAAAAATCGATTTATAAGCGTTTATCCCCATTATTGTATATTTATTTATTTATTTTACCTTTTCCCGTTTCTGTTCATATCGATTTATCAGTTACGACATTCTATTTCTAATTTTCCACAATCTAATTCATTCTGCCTCCTTTAAGTTTCTTAAAAAAAAAAACAAAAAAAGAAGAAGAAGAAACTTACAGGCTACAAACATTCTCTTTCACAAAAATATAAGATGCCATAATAATACCTAGAATTCATACACTTGATACACAAATGCTATCTCGACTGATGTGCCACATAGCAGAGAAAGGATTATCCAAAACTCTGTTCCATTGGTAAGAGATTTTGCGGAGTCCCTTCATGCGCGTGACCCTCGTCAGGCATATTTGTACACTGAAAGCGATGAGCAGCTTTGAAACAACCCACTTGCTAGGTAACCAATGACCGCATCAAAATACTTCCTCTGAATAAGAAAAGCATATTTCTCCATAATAGAATTTCTAATCTTCTCTCCTCGCCAGTGTTCTGGATCGTCTTTTTACACTGATGCTAACTTACAATGGACTTGGAGCTTATCTATAAGTAGTAAAGATACGAAGATTCAGCCGTTTGTACCAAGTCATTTACATGAAATTCTGGCTGCCAGTTTCACCTGCATTAGTTCTAAAGTTTTAGCACACATCCATTAGGTAAATTAGAGATAAAACAGAAAGCTTGTGTTACTGATCATCCTACCTCTTGCGTTTACCCTTCAAAGAAGGTGACGGAGAAAGGTTATTGTGCCAGTTTCTTTTCCTCTGATTTATAAACCAATTATTTATCTGCTTCAGTTGCAAGCCTGTTTCCTGAACCAGTCTCGCTTTATCTTCCTCCTATAACAGAATTCATAAGCAAAAATAAGTAAGAAAACACAAAAATAGCACGTTTTCGAAATGTTGAATTGGTACCTAGGGATGGTTATGCTAATCTTACTGTTGGGTATGGCCACTTAGAATGTGAGTGCCACCATGCTTTCAAGAGAGAGGTGGTATCACCTGGTAATTTTCCGGCTTTTCTCTTACGGATAATTTCCTCTCTAATGTCCACAATCTTCTCCTTGTAACCCTGAGAAGCAGAAATGTCAACTTCAACCAATACCTGTCCAGAAATATATGACTCAATAGAGCATGAATTTTTACCTGTTTTAGTTCATGCTTCAATTCTTCCCTCACGCGCTCCATTAAGGACCTCTCAGTTTCAGTAGGGATGAGAGGACCAAATCCCATGCTATCAGGCCCATCCAGACTTCCGTCATAGAAGTTCATATCACTGTCTAACTGGTCATCATTGTCATCAGACATTGTTGCGCCTGTGCCTTCACCTGGAGATACACCTTAAGCATGCATTTTCCCAAATTACAGCAAGTAATTAGCTTTTCGTAGTTTTGAACAAATATAAACAAGAAACAATGTAAAAAGAACAAAAGGAAAACTATGGAAAGTCTTAAAAACATGGATGGTAATCCCATTCAGTGTATTAGAGGTAGGTTGGGTTACTTAAGTTCACTTGTGAAATTAACTTGGGTTAATCCCTGTGTGCACCTGACAACCTAAGAAGATATTCCATTTCAAAGAGGTTCAAGTTATAGCTAGAAATTCTAAACCAATACACTTAAGGACCATTCTTGGATGGCAGAGACCGAATATATTACAAACTCCATGTTTGCAATAATGGAAAGCCGATAATCAAAGATGCTGTTGTCCACAAAATAATGGGCAACATCCCAGGGCCAGGAATTACAATGAGAGGGGGATGGGGTGGTGGGGGTTCGGCTAATTTTAATGAATATTTAAATATTAAGTATTACAATCGAAGTCATTAATTGTTGATCGGAAAATATCTCCATAAGATTATTTTGGTGTAATTGTTAATGTCAATCGTATATGTAGTTAAAAAAAGTATAAAAATTAGCCTAAGTGTTTAGAATGAGGGGTGGCTACATGTAAATTTGTTCAAAATATGTAGGCTAAAAGAAAAAGGAAAAAGTTGAGGGGGGCTTAAGGGGGACAGTATGTAAATTTGTTTATAAATATGCAGGCTAAAAAGAAAAAAAAGAAAAACTTTTAGGGGGGCTGGAGATTATTTGGCTTCGTCTCTAGGCACAGCTGTTGTAGGGGCATCATAGGCCTTACGGCTGTAGTTTTATTGCTCTTCCTCTC
This sequence comes from Ficus microcarpa, assembly GCA_025413485.1. Taxonomy (NCBI): domain Eukaryota; kingdom Viridiplantae; phylum Streptophyta; class Magnoliopsida; order Rosales; family Moraceae; genus Ficus; species Ficus microcarpa. Next base: position 23,947,605 of record CM046376.1, read on the forward strand.
TCTCCCTCAAATGGGAAAAAAGAAAAGAACAGAACATCGACTTGTGAAGGACATGACATAGAGGTTCCCTCTCCCGCTCCCTCTACTACAGGAGTACACATTCCCTAAATATTAATAGCAAAATGCAGGGGGAGACGAGGAGTAACAAAGTTAGTAGTCAACATAGAAATGAATTAGTATGTTATGGTCCGACAAAATTATTATTAATTAGTCAACATAGAAATGAATTAGTATGTTATGAACTGACAAAAATTATTATTTATTGGTCTAAAATCAAGGATTTGCTTTTACCCGTTAAGCTTTGTAGAGCTTGCTCAAGCTCCCAACAAGCCATCACTGCCTCCATGGCATGAATGCGGACATGTTGCTGCAACTGCTCTTTAAGGGAGCAGAGCAATACAACATAATTTGTCTGCCATCCAAAGGAGAGAGAGAAAAATTAGACCAAATGAAAAATCAAGGTGTAAACGGCCATAAACATTATAAACTTCTAGCGACTGTCACTTCACACGCATTGAGTTGGCCCCAAGTACCCCAGTTTTGGAATACTTTAAATGAACACTTCACATCGATTTAAGTGAATAAACATGGCCTAATTATTGGTAATATCTAAATTTTGATGGAAACCAATAAAACACACACACACATACACACACACAAAATCAAATACTTGATGTTGATCTATGACAGAACAAATTCCACAAAAACATACCAAGATAAGAACAAGGTATCTATCTACACGTGGGAAAACATGATAGCATTAACTTAAAAAGATGATTCTCCAAAGCACAATCAAAGTCCAATAAGTGTACTTGACAGAATGTTTCCTCTAACAGTTCAACAACATGACATTCTGATTTGCATTATAACAAGCAAAATAGCTTGGTGCAATCCGCACAAAAAAGATGTAAAATATTTCCAGTTGTTATGCTAGTAGCATCTTAACTAGCATCACGACATTCCTTAGGGTATGTTTGGTAGGAATGTGAAAATAGGAAAGAAAAAGTGGTAGATGTGAATGAGAAAGGAAGGAAAGGTCATTTCTCTTTTGTTTTTCAATATGAAATCCCTCGAATAATCTCTCCTCTTTAGGAGAGGTGTTTTGTAGGATTGGGAGTCCCTCCTTTAATCCCTTTCTTCCTTTCTTCTCTCCTACTAAACAACCATGAATATCAAAATCATTTCACTAATCCATCCACCCTTCTCCTTTCTTCCACTTTTCTTTCCTACCAAACACACTCTTAGGATAAATACGACTGATAAGACTGTCCTTAGAATTGGTACAAGTCCCTTCTTCTTCTTCTTCTTCTTCTTCTTCAGCAAAACCATTTTAATATTGAACCCTTTTTTATTTTTTAGGTAATTTAATATTGGACTAGTATTGACATAAAAGGGAAAAGAAAAAGAATGGTATTTTTTATTGTTCATAATTTAAAATGTAACGAGAAAGAGCAGTTTAAGCATATAGATGAAAAATAATAACTAAGTTACAATCTCATCAATAATATATGACTCTGAAAATCAACAAAACTGAAATACAGTTCAAAAAAACCAGAAAGTTTTCAAATTAAGCTCAATAAATCATGTATACGCGTTCATCAATCGCGTGGATCGTATTGAAAACCATAAACATCCAAAAAGAGAGAAAATCTCCACAGAACAAAAAAAAAAAAAAATCAGATATTAATTCCCAGAAAAAGACAAGAAGGTGGGAAAAAAAAAGGAAGAAGAAAATTAACACCAGCAAACAGAAACTTGAAAATAGACAAGGAAAAAAGGATTTGATAATCAAACAAACCATGAATTGATCAAGATCTTTCTCATCCACCACTTGGATACCGCCACCGGTGCCGAGCTCAGAGTACTTGCTAACAACGCGTTGCGACTGCGAGAGCTGCTCGTCGATCCTCGGCAGCTGGTCGACCGGCGTCGCGATCCGCAAGCACGAGACGTGCGCCGATAGCAACTGCTCGTACAGAGGATGTCGCAGAATATCCGATTTGTATCTCAAACCCTCACTTTCTTCATCTTCAACCTCTTCCTCGTCATCATCCTCCTCCTCATCGCCATAGCCACCCCCTCTGGTACGATCGGAGGTCCCATCGCCGCAATCGCCGCTGCTCTTGGCCGCCAGAACGTCGTCGCTTTGGGGCTCGGATTCGGAGAGCAAGTGGAGGAGGTTCTGCTGCCTGAACACGGAATTGTTGAGCCACGTCGGAGGTCCGTCTCCGGCTCCAATTCCGGCTTCGTCGTCATCGCCGGCGGAGAGAGACAATGGCTGGTTGGAGAAATTCGGCTCCTGGAAGGCCATGTCGTTGGGGATAATGTGGTGATGGAACGCCATTTTTGTCCGTGGATTCAGTGCATTGGCTAGTGGGATCGCCGATTTGGGAAGAGGTTTTAGAGGAAGGAAAGAAGGCAGGTTGAGCTTCTGTAAATGGAGTGGGTGGGCTTTGTGAGTAGGAAAGTGCTTCTGGTTTAGGAATTAGGACAGATGAGAGAGAGAGGAAGAGAGAGTAGCGAAGACTTGAATTCAATTACTTAAATAAATAAATAAAATAAACTTATTGAGTTATGATTGACGCAAGGGTCAATGTGGAAATTGCAGTACGAGACAGTAACGATAATTCTATCTTTCAGGGTGTTTGGTTCAACAATTCAACCCTTTTTTTTTTTCTTAAAAAATTTTTGTCCTTTTCTCAAAAAATTTTTTATCTTTTTTAAAAATTCAAAATAATTTACTATTGAAAATTAAATTTCTCAACTTAAACTGCTACACCAAACACCTTCTTGATCCGTTTTTCTCTTCAATCCGTTTTTCTCTTCATACTAATTATTCTCACGTCTTATTATTTTTTCTATTTTATTTAGTAATATTATTTTTCTACCTTGTTTTTATTTTTTCATTTAAAAAACTATTGGAATATTGTTATCACTCTCATGGTTCAAAAATACAAATTATAATATTCAAACATTACACCATCATGTTTACTCGTGACTAATCTAATAAACATTAGCCTCCTACAATAATAGTCCAAAAGACTCTAAATGAATAATCTTAATAAAAATTAAAAATTTATGTATCAAATTTAAATTTGAACATGTGCATATAACAATACAATTGATAGAACATTAAGAGAGAGAGAGAAAGTGAGAGAGAGAGGAACTTAACATCATAAAAATTTTAAGATGGGTGAAAGAAAGGAACAATAGAGGTAATTTAAAAAGAAAATGACTTGGAAGTTTATATTGAAAAAATTGAATTTAAGAAGAATGCGAGTAAAAGACATTAAAGAAAATAATATTTTAATGACAAACATAATAAATATGTTTTTTTAATAAATATTTAGATGTATGAAAATGTATATTTAAGTCAAAATGTGTGTCTTGATCTTATAGCATAGATAATTATTTTAATTTGGCAATTAAGAAAAAGCCTTTATCATGGCCTAGTACAGAACACGATATTTAACAAGAAAATTAAGAGCAAGCACTATCATAAATAAAATTTTTGAGAAAACAGTTAATACAAAGTAGTAGAGTAACTGTCTATTATGACAAAATATACTTAAAAAAACCCACATAAATAATATTGTAGAGAATAATAAAAAGAAATACGTATAATTACTCATGCTCTCTCCTTCTCTTTCTCTCTCTGAATACAAAAAATAGTTACAGTGTTTGGTTGGAGCTTTGGCGTCGCCTTCAGGTGTGTCGTTGGGCTTCCGACCCTAAAGTTCAGTCCTCAAACTTATCTCAATGTCGACTTTCTCGTGATGGTGGCTGTGTTTGGAGCAGCACATTCGTTGGGATGGATCAACATGTCTTGGAGGTGGGTTGTCTTTCTGGGTGGCTCTGTTTAAATTTGGCTTCCGTTGATGGTTGATGGCTTGCTACTAGTGGATCTTTCTTTTGTTTTGTCGTAATGAGGACACTAATGTTTTCTACTCCTTTGATGTGTGGTTTTTTTTTTCTTTTTTTTCTTTTCTTATTTTTTATATTTTCTTTGGTGTTTTTGCCTTGGTAATAATGGAGGCGATATCCTCCGCTTGTGTCTACCGTTCGTGTCACGCCCCGACTTATCGCCACCAAGGCCACGCGGTGTCCGACCACGCGAACCTGGGGTTGGGTTCGGTTCGTAACAATTACTTACTTACTTGTCTTGCTTGATTTGAAAAAAAAAATAAAGTTACCCAAATTTTAGAGTAAATTTTTTTTTTTCTTTCTTTTCTAAAATCGTTACTAGAAAACATCTTTTGCGGAAATCATAGAACTTTAACTCAAGTAAAATATAGCTTAAAACTGCTTTTCTTTTATAAACTTTATCTCCTTAAAATGTACTCACTCGAGTACTGAGCTTTCACCTATGAGGAAAGCTCCATACATACATACATACATAATCTAAATCGTGGACCAGATCCGACCTACAGCGGACCGGTACAACACGTGGCAACTGGCTTGCCATACTGCTAAAACTGAAAACTGAACCATACATGCTAAAACATAATGAAAATACATTTTCATTTTAAACGCATTTCGGAAATCCCGTAGCAGTCCATACCCACGTTTCACATTCTGTTGCGCCATCTCTCCACAGCTTGTATCAGGAAGTGCCGGTAGGAAACTTACCTACAGCATGAACGTAAGCAATGAGCTAAAAAGCTCAGTAAGCACAACGTCCTATCCGCATGCAACTAAATGCACCAAAAACGTGAACCAATTATGATTTATTATTAAAATCATTTATAGTCTTTCTACTGATCTTATCTTGCTACTATAACATGTGCGTATGTACTTAGGTATGTAACCATGGAGTGATTGAAGGTGGTCCGACCAAACCAACTCAAACCATGAAACACACAGTTTAACATGGAGTAGTGGAGTCAACCCTTCCCTATCAAGTCAAACCATGGAACATGCCATTTGAACTTACCACGGAGGCAAGCTAGTACAACACAACATATCCTACTTGATTTATCTCGTGTCTTACCATGTGACTTATTATTGGTGGACATGCTTCGTGATGTCACAAAGTTTAATATAAAACATACTACATGCTTGACATAACATAAACATACTGCATAACATGTACATAACATGAACATACTGCTTATCCTAACATGAAACATACTGCATACTTAACATGCATGGACATACTGCATAACATCATAACACATACTGCATAACATACTGCATAACATGAACATACATACTGCGTAGCCTAACATGAAACATACTGCATACTGAACACTATAAACATACTGCATCATGAAATCCCATTCATGATTTCTTAAACACATCATATGCAAACAAACATGTTCATGCTGTAGGCGGAATTGTACTTACCTTTCCGTCATACATTCTTGCTTATCTGTCCGTTCTAGTACTGTTCCACTCCTGGCACAGCTGCAGGTTCTGCCTGCTTAACAAGGACATGCTCTACTTAAACTTATGAAAATGCTGGAAATCTAACCAACATGTTTACATGATCTTGGTTGTATGTCCCTTAAGTGCAAAGCATCTAACTTGGTTACCAACGGTAACCTGGCGTGCTAAGCCAAACTAAACCTCTAAGGGTTGCTTATCTTAATCCGTAACTATCGGATCATATCTGATAACCCTTTAGTTGAGCTTAACGGTATCTCTTAGGGTTACTTTGGATAACCCGTAAGGATAAACTAACTCTATGCTATTAGTCAACCAAAAGTCAACCAAAGTCAACCTTGGTCAACGGCGGTCAACTATGGTCAACCCTCTATGGTCAACCTTTCGGGTCTCGGGCTTGACCCGGCAACTCGGGCATAACCCCTGGTTACCATTCGTGAACTAAACGTGAGCTATAACTTTGCTTAAAAATCACTTTTCCATACTTGGAAAAACACTTAGGGAAATAATCCCAAAATTTCACTTTTCGTGTAAAAATTCTTACTTGATTCATAAAAATCCAGACTCATGGATTTTTGCTTCGTAAAATCATTTTAGGTTGAAAACCGTCTTTGGAATGATTTTTCGAGTCAAAATACTCGTTTAAGGTTGAAAAACCATTTTCTAGAATCACTTGATAAAACTTGTGGTGCAGGGATTTCGGATTCCCTGAGCACCCTTCATAAAACAATTTTTGTTTTAAAATCGGTACGTAATCTGAAAAAGTTTTCTTCACGAAAGTTCTAGCTCTCGAAAATGCTAAAACTTTCGTGTTTTACCAAACTCCTAATTCGGCCTAGTTTCGTACCAGTTTTGAGTTGAAACTGGCTGACTCTTGGAACGAACTGGGTCTGGGGGCTTAACTGCTTAGCCACGGGTTTTGGCATTTTTGAAGGCCATTGGAGCCTTATTTTGGAAAACGGCTTGCTTCCCCCCTAGAAAAAGTTGTTCTGGACAACTTTTATGTTTTACGTTTTCCCAAATTCGGCCTCTAAAGGCCTGTTATTTTTCGTTTACGAAAACTGGGTAGATTAATCCGAACCTACCAGTTTCGTGCTTACTTGATTTTACGCGTCCTACTTCGCGGAATCTAACTCAACCGATCACTCGGGAGCCTAAATGAACAACATGCAACGTTAACTAACGTCCCACATGTGTTGACATGTCATCCCCTCGTGGCCATGCAAACCAATCCGGAACTACTAAACCCTAGGTTTGCTTGTGTTCTAGGGTTGCATCACATGAAATTAAACCAAATCATGCAACACCGAAATTAAATCTAACGTTCTAGCATACAAGCCTTACTCGGCTGCACCTAGGGCAGGGACTATACTAACCAATTTTTCATGCAAACAAAGCATTCATGCAATCATAAAACATAGCACAACAAACATAAATCATGCATAGCTAACTATCATGCTATACACCCTGATCAAGCATCACATCTCTAACTAAGCATTAACAAAAAATAATTGAGCTTAAGCCCTTACATTCTTGCTTGAAAATACATCATAAATACCCAATTTAAAGCTTGAACCAAAAGCTTTAGGGTTTAGGGCTTTACCTCACATTTTCGGAAGTTGGTTCCCTTCCTTGGAGCCGAACTCCCTCACTGTTTTGGCTGTCCCTTTGCAGCCGAATTCCTCCCACCAAATGGGTTCCATTTTCAGCCATGCACACATACAAACATACCATAAATAATCCATCAACTTTCCATGGAAAATTTCACTTAAATTCAAGGGTTTACCTTGACTTACCCATGGGTTTGGCTATAGTTTGTGAAACGAAAATCCTGTCCCCTTGGTTGGCTGCTCTCTTGCTCGGTTTTGGGCTCCAAATTGCACCAAAAATTTTCACCATCTTTGGTGATTCATTGCTGCCAAAGCCGAGCCTCTTGCCTACCCAAACCCATGAATTTTCCTCTTCCTATTTCAGCCCTTCCTTGGCCGAAACCCATCACCCACCAAGCACCAAAAATTCCCCTTAGCACCAAGGTTGGTTTCTCTTCTCCATGCTCGGCACACCCTTGGGTTTGGACTGAAAATTTTCTTCACTTTTCTCTCCTCTCTTCCCACGGCTTTTTGGTCAGAAAATCTGGAAAAATTTTCCAGATTTCCTCCTTTGGTTCATGCTCAAAGCCGAGCACTCCATGGAGGATCACATGAGATTTTTTTCCAACTTGGCACTCGGATTTTCTGGAGATTTTTGGCCATAATTTGGCTGCTTTTCTCCATTTTTCAGTAGCAAAATCTATCCAAATGCATGGGTATTTATAGACTTTGTCAACTTTGGCTTAATTGCATTTTAACCCCTAACTTTCCAATTTTTCTTGCTTTCTCCCCAAGGTGGCCGGCTGTCTTCAGCTCATAAACAGCTGGCTTTGCTGATGTCATGGCTGACCTCACTTGGCTTACATCATCGCTTACCTCACAATTTTCTAAAATTGCACTTTTGCCCCCAAAAATGGAAATTCTTGCAAAAATGCCCTCTAGGTGTCCGATTGTCCTATAAATCAACACACCCATCCTATTTTATGATTTCATCATCTTGGTGACTTCATATGCTCATATCGTCAAATTTCTAAAATTTACACTTTTGTCCCAAAAGTGAAAATTTTTGCATTTATGCCCTTAAACTTCATAATTGGCCATAATACTTGCTTTTTAAGCAAATATCATTCTTTTCATGATTTTATGTGATTTTTTCATACTTGAATCACATATTTTCTAAAATTACATTTTTGCCCCGAAAGACAAAAATCATTTCAATCTCACCCCTAAAAGTGGCCGGTCCTTATTTCTGCTTGTTAGGCAAGTCATTGCCTCATGTTGACATCATCTAACGACGTCACTTAACTTACTTCACATATTTTCCAAAATTTACACTTTTGCCCCAAAAGTGAAAATTTTGACATTTTTGCCCTTTGACTTTGACTGGTCCTTTTGGGTGACTTCTTGACTAAAAATGTCATTCTTGACCTTAACTAATGCTAGGGATGCTTGATTTCTAGGGTGTTTCTACTGTCTACTTGGGCTATCTCGCCCATACTGGCATATTTTGCAGTATTTTCTCATACTGCATCATTTTCCACTGTCGAGTCAACCGTTGACCACTCTTGGTCAAACTTTGACTTTCTTGGTCAAAGTTGACTTTTTTGGTCAAACTTTGACTTTTTCGGAACTGCATCCTAATTCGTCCTTTTCGACCTGAAAGGGCGTTTTCTATCCTTAAAAATCTATTTTGAGTCTTATTGAGCCATAAGACTTCGTAAAACGTGTGAAAAACTCTTAACTGAGTTTTTCCGTAAGCATCTCAACATATACTCATAATTCCTCTTTTAGAAGGAAAATGGCAACATGAAATTCTAGGTATCACAGTTCGTTTGTCATCGGATGCTGTGGTGTGAGTACCCCCATTATGTGGGGATTGGTCTCAATTAACTGGGCTAGTCCATCAACTGTTTTGGTGTTGTTTAACTAGCAACGATCAAACTTGAAGTTTATGTGCCGAGTAGATCTTCTCCTGTTTGAGTCTCGGTATTTGTATTCACCCATGTGCTATTTTACTCTTTACTGGTGGATCCAATCTTTGATTCAGGGTCAAATTCCTTCATATTTTGGGCAATTTGGGTCTTACGTATTTTTGTTTCTTGTGAAATAAAATTTCCCTTTTCAAATAAAATAAAATAAATATGTAAGTAAAGACATATTAGAGAAATATTAATATTTGCGGATTTAGTATTTTAATTTTTTAAAAAATATTGAAGAAAATGTTTAGTTGAGAATGTAGCATATTTAAATATTTAATTTTTTAAAGATGGACACTAAAAATATATGTTTTAATCAAAATATGTATTTTGGTTGGAACAAAGACGTGTTATAACCGACCCTTTTTACAAATTTACGATTTCCTTTTTAAGAAATCAAAGTTTGTATTACATATGTTTATGTGAAATGCTTAATCTGATTTATCAGAGTATTATTGAATTATTGTAATATTATAGAACTCGAAAATAGTTTACGTATGCAAGTACAAGGTCTTTTGTTGAAAGAGGCAGAATTGGGGTTTATGATCCTATGTCGGTCAAGGTTTGACTAGATTGACCTACGGTATGAATAAACAAGAATAAAGTATGAGATTACCCTAGAAAAATCAAGCACATTGTTTAGAGCAATAAGGACTAAGTAGTTTCAAGTTCTAAGAAAATCCTATACACAGTCCAGTTAAGTGCAGATAAATTTTGGAGTGTAGTCTAGTGTCACTATAATGTTATTAGTTGGAAAACAGTATTTGTAATATCTGTAGAAATATGAAATGGACTGCATTTTATGAGGAAAGCCAAACGGGGCCTTATGGGATGACACCTCGTTCTAAGATAATTATGGATTTTTAGAAAATTAAGAAGTATTAAAATGGATGACTAAGCAAGAATTGGAAGCCAAATGCCTCCACCTTAGCCGGCCACCTCACAAGGACTAAAGTGTAAATATTTTTGTCTTCAGGGGCCAATATGCAATTTTAAGAAAAATAAATAAAGTTGGATAAGTATGTAAATTTTGAATCATGGGAATTAGGGATTTTCCTAACCAAGCCTCCTATTAGGCTAATGGTTGGTTACAAGCTTGGTTACATTAGTTGCCTAGGTAAGAAAGGAAGATAAGTTAGGGATAGGCTTGTATGAAATCTTTGTAGCTCAAGCCTCCACATGGCTCTCTATGGCCAGCCACCTTATGGGTCTATGAGCAAATATTTTGCTCTTGAGGACCAAGGTGTAATTTTAGAAATAAAATCACCTTATTCATTAAGTATGACAAATAAGAAAATTAGAGAATTGGACATGTCCTGCTTGTTGGGATCTATATGTGCCCTAAAGATAGAAAATCAATATTTTGGATTTTCTGTAAATATGACATTTTTGATATTAATAAGAGGAAGTTATTCATGTTTAATAAGTTGTGTCTTATTTACTTTCATTTGTTGATTGTATGTTTATTTTGAGCAAACATAAATACTCCTAGGTTGTTGGTAATATATTGAATTACCATATGTATACGGGGTATACATAGAAGACGTGGTAATTTAATAACAATCTAAATAAATAGTCCGCAATCGATGGAATATGATTTGAGGATCTTATTCATGATAAGATTGTAAAGGTTGTCTACTTCCTTGGAGGGATGGTTTGTCTTGACCATTGGATTGGTTCCAAGTAGAAACTTTAATGTATACCAGTATTGAGGTATGACATTAGAGTGGACCTAAAGTGTTAATTGAATTGATTTAATAATTCTGTTTGTAAGAATCAATGACGCTTTGATTATCATCCTGCATTAATCTTAATCTTGAAATGATTCCTTGAGTTCGTATCCATGACTTATATACTTTAATGTACTACAGGTGAGACACTGTTAATTTATGGTCAATATACTTATGTTTTGGGTATATGACTTATGGATGGAGAAATCAAGATTCATAGATACGGAATCCATAGCTATCCTAACGATAGTAAATGTTATCTACTTAAAGTCATTATTCGGGGATTGAAAGATAGTATAACAAGATCTTGGCCATTGATTTACTTTGTGTTCTCTGATGGTTTACCAATTGTATAGTTTTATAATTGGTGGTTCTTTCAATAGAAAATAATGGAACTTTAAGTTAAAATGATTGAAAAGATAAAACGGAAAAAGTCTTTAATTCAATCATGGATAACATATGGGGATTAAGCAAGCGATGAATAGATCATGGAAGAAGCACTACGTGAGAGAGCTTTTGTAATACGATATGTAAACAGGAGTTCAGCTTCAAACTTTTAGTATAATAGTTTTGAAGTTGATAATTGATGAATAATTAATCTAGGATTAATTTTTCACAATTATAGGAGTCTCTTTACATATTTCCATCGGGTCTCTCTATTAGCTCATATAATTCCGTATAGCGTCTCGGGATTTGTTCCTAATGAGATCGGTAAATTTAAATGCAATTTAGTAATGTCTATTAAGACATAATACTCTCTAACATGCAATTCAGAAAGGATTGGACATGTGAAATTTGTATACAAATGATTTGTCAACATGTTATTGGTTAATTTGAATTTTGGAAATAAGATTGTGTTTAAATTATTTAATTTTGGAAAACAAAATTTTTCTCTTCTAATTAAAAGAGGAGCACGGTTTTTAATTTTGTGGAGGGAAGAAAATTTTATTTCAAAATTGTTCAAATATATTCATAACATTAAATTATTAATTAATTTAAATAATATAGATTATTTTATGGATTTTTCTTTCCTAATTAAACGAGGTGCACGGTTTTTATGAGGAAAGAAAATTTAAAATATTTTATTGATTTAAATTAATTAATATGGATAATGTTTGTGGAAAATATTTATTCAAATAAGTGAATCTTATTTAAATTCGAAAAGGTTTAAAAGAAACTTGAATCTAGAGAGGACTATAATCTTTTGACTAGTCTAGATTCTTGATTTAAAATTTGAACCACCAATCAACCTTTTATTCTCCTTGTGGCCAAATTTTTTGAGGATAATCTTCCCTTGGAAAAACGTTTTTAGGTTCAATGAATCTAACCCTAAAGTTGTATGATCCTTTGGTTCAAAATTTATCTGGAAAAATAACTATTAATTATTTTTTAAGAAGGAGATAAATTTTGAAAATGATTGGACTTCTATATAAAGGCTAGGAGTTCTTGAAAAAATAACTTTTGTATTTTTTCAAAAGGGAAAATGTTTTTTTGAGAGTGAGAGGAAAAACAATTTGGGTTTCTTCCACATCAAAAATTTGGCTATCTTGTGAGAGAGAAAAAGAGAGAAAATTTAATTGAATTAAAACTGTGAGGAAGATTAAACCGAGTGATAATTTTCATAGGAGGTTAACCGGTTCCTGTTTTGTAGTTTTGAAGAAAGACGTTGCATCATATTCTCAACAAGGATCATCGGAATTGAGAAGGAGGGATCTAGACTTCGGAAAGCACTACATGTCGCTTAGATTCATAGAACGTGTGCCCACACACACTTTGAGACGTGGAACTCGAGAATAATAGAGAAGACATGTTGATCAAACGCTCTAGCAATTCCGGAATCCAAGAAATAAGGTACGATTGATCACGAATTTAATTTATTTTATATGCATCATGAGCTTCTTTTCCGTATAGGCATAAAAATTTTAAAACTTTCGTTGCGCCGTAACTCTGATACTGGATTCGATTTTTCCAACAATGCTTGTAGGCTTGGTGAATAAGCATATTAGCCTTGCTTGCTTGGCTAAGTTTTGAGCTTCAAATTAGCATGTCCTTCCACATGGCTCTCTCTATAGCTGGCCACCTCTTTGGTCTATGAGCAAATATTTTGCTCTTGAAGACTAATATGCAAGTTTGGAAATAAAAATAATTCAAGAATGAAATTCTTTTTCATCTATAAATAGGTGAGGTGGTTCACTTGGAAACCATTTAGTGAAACCCAAATTTCAGCTCATTCTCTAGTCTTTCATCCCCTTAGGAGCCGAGCCAAAGAAAGAAAGAACAGTGAAAGAGAGTGAGGTCAAATTTCAGTGATTGTTGGAGGGAGAAAAAAAAAAAAACTCAACCGAGGGTAGATCCACTCTTTTAGATCTTGAGGTAAACCTCTCCACCCTCTAGTTCTTCAGTTAAGTTTGATTCAAGGTTCAAGTGTATTTCTATGTTGGGAATATAAGAGCATACGCTCACTTTTTGGTTTATGCAATGGGTTTATAGTGAGTGCTTGATTGAGCTTGATTAAGGTTTGGTGATCTCTATTTTATGGTTTGATGCATGATTATGATAATATGTATTAGAGGCTATGTGGTATGTGTAAGTGCCCACTATATGTTTGTTATATGTCCCCACATACTCAAGAATGATGTTAGACGAATGAAAATGAGAAGGGTGATGTATGTTGCATATAGGGTTTAAGAAAAACCCTAAAAACCCTAATTTTGGTATAGATTACCATTTGGGTTTATATGAAGGTTATATGGTGGAGAAATGAATGCAAGGTAATGAAAATGTTACATAACACGCTGCATGCTTGATGTAGGCTCATGATTTTAACCGTTTGAGGAAGTGTGTGCATAATTTTACGTAAGAACCAACTTAAATGGAAACTGTCGGTTTTGGGTCAAAACTGGGCAGCAATCTAGAAATACGATTTTGAGCCTTTAGAGGCCGAATTTGGAAAATGTCAAAACTACAAAGTTGTAGGAAATGGAAAATTCTAGGGGACAGCTTGAACCATTTTTAAAAATAAGGCTCCAAACACGTCTGTTTTTATCAAAACCCCAGACCAATCTTTATAGTCAGTGATTATGGTCAAAAATTTTCGAGGAAGAAACAAGCAAGTTAATGGCAGATTTAGGTTTTTGACTGAAAACAAAAGTTATAGATTTCGCTGAAATATACAACTTTCATGAAGGAACTTTTGTCAAATTAAAAATTGATTTTTAAAGAAAGACAAGATTTCTAAAACCGTGCAAGGTACAGGCAATTCCTGCACAGGGCTTTTCAAACAGTGCATAAACAGGCAGTTCCTGCACATGCACTAACAACCAAATTCATTGGGATAAGTTAATTAGAGACAAATGTTATATGTTGGATTTTGGGATCTAAGGTTACTTATAGTAACCTAACAAGATACTATTTAGGGTTATATTAGTAACCAAATAAGCTATCAAGGGGTGTGTGGGGGACATGTAACAGGGTTATTAGTAAATGCTAGTTAAGGATACCAGTATTTAATGTAATGATTTATGGTAAGATAAGATGACCCTTATCTTACGTCCATTTTTGAAAACAGGAAAGTAACCTGTTGTTGCAACCTGTTTGGTGCAACAAAAACCAGTACATAGCATAAATGATAAGTACAACTCGCCTACAGCATAGATGTAACGACCTACCTTGCGCAGGTCGTCACCATACTTATACTTAGACTTATATTGCAAAATTACTTAGCTTATCTTATCTCAGCGAAGTATAGAACACAAATTTTTTGAACTTTTTTTTTTTAAAACAACAAGTAAACAACTTGGAAAGTTAACCTATTTACATATACATATAGCACAATCTTTTTAAAGAAGTACTTGAGTCTCATACATATATAAGTATGTACAAAATATCATAACTATCATAATCTAAAACATGTAGCAGACTCCATCCCAAGTTTCACAATTTGCCCTGCCCAGCTCCACTATCTTGTATCAAGCACTGTCAATAGGTTGCTTACCTACAGCATTGTAATGACCAATTTTTCTACAACTTTACGATTTCCTTTTTAAGGAATCAAAGTTTGTAATTTTTATGTTTATGTGAAATGCTCGGGTTGATTTAGCAGAGCATTATTGACTCAATGATAAGTTATTTATGCAAGTATGAAACCTTTTGTGAGAAAAGGGTGCAATTAGGGTTTACGATCCTATGTCGGTTAATGTTTGACCGAAATGACGTAAGATAAGGTTAAGACGATGCTACGGTATAATTGCAGAATGAAAATTTATTGTGAGAAAGATCGTCGTTAAGTATGAATGATGAAGAATAAGGTATGAGACCACAATAGGAAAATCAAGCATAATATGAACAAAGCAGTCTTAAGTTTTAAGAAAATGACCAAACGGTGTCTAATGGGAGGACACCTCATTTTTGGACACAAATGGATGATTATTGGAGAAATTCTTGGCCACTAAGAATTCCTTATGAACGGACACATCATAGGGACCAAAATGCAAATATTTTATTTTTAGGGGCCAATATGCAATTATGGGAAAATTGAGTAAGTATGGATTTTTAGAAAGTTAAGAATGCATTAAGAGGATGATTAAGAATTCCTTATGGACGGACACATCATAGGGACCAAAATGCAAATATTTTATTTTTAGGGGCAATATGCAATTATGGGAAAATTGAGTAAGTATGGATTTTTAGAAAGTTAAGAATGCATTAAGAGGATGATTAAGCAAGGATTTGGAAGCCAAATGCCTCCTTGATAGCCGGCCACCTCATAACGATGTATGTACAAAATATTTTGTATTTATGGATTAAAGTGCAAATATTCTTGTCTTTGGGGTCAAAGTGCAATTTTGAGAAATTTTAGGATTATAGGTAAATTTGAAAAATTTTGGAGCTATAGATTCCTCTAACTAGAGTTTCAAATCCAATTAAGCCAATGATCAATTACAAGCTTGGTTAGCTTGGTTAGAAACCAAGGAAATGAGTTAGGGTTAGGCTTAAAAATTATCTTTCCTTCTCAAGCTTCCACTTGTCAATATGGCCGGCCACCTCATGGTTCTTTGGCTGAGCATCTCATTTTTTTCTTACGACTTAAGCAAGAAGGAAAATAAAGACTCTTATGAGGAATGGACACCTCATGCTTCTAGGGTAGTGACTAAGCTTGGTAGCCTTGCTACTTGGCCTTGTGTGTTGTGCATCAATGCCCCCCTATTAGCATGTCATGGCCGGCCACCCTTTGTGGTACACAAGTAAGATTGTGTGTGTAGTGATTCTGTGACGCCCCCTTACTACGTAGGGCCGTCATCTTACTTACTTAACTTAACTTGAAAATTTGGAATTTTTTTTTTTGAAACATACTTATAAAAGCATTTGTCATTAGCAATATATCATTACTACTTAAGTAAACGTTACTTAAGGTCTTTAGTTCCCAAAATACCATAAAGCATAATTTGTCTTCATCATGTATATACTTATATGTACAAAACTTCTTTACTTATCAAAAGATTGCGGAATTAATACGTAGTGGTATCTACACCGCCTTCGTCCGCCACCACATCATCCTCATAATGCCCACCATTTAAGATGCAGGTTTCTTACCTACAGTATGAAATATAACTGAATGAGTTTTCACCCAGTAAGCACAAACATAATCTCACAAAACATTTAAGACATTTTGAAAACATACATCATCATATGCATATGCGTGAACCATTTATGTTCCATTTATGCATTTCCTTTTAACTTACTTATCTTTCTTATGGGCCCCATAGTGTACGTACCATCATTTATTTAGCGCGCCTCCAGATACAGATAGGGGTTGCAAGGTCCCTAACTGCTCTGGGAACATTGGGTGATTACACCCTCCCGCATCAACGAGAGGGTAAATCCTTTACTTGAACATGAAAAATCCTCCACCTTATGGGAGGTCGGTACGACACTTTACTTGTGATTTCTTACCATGTCATTTATCCTTAGTGAACATACCTTATGATGTCACTATATGATAACATACTTTTTATCTCATTCATAACATGGCATGGCATTCTTTTCATTCATGGCATTTGCAATCATGACATTTTTATAAACATGACATTTTGAAATATAGCACTTTTTATAACATAGCATTTTGCAAAAATAGCACTTCTTATAAACATAGCATTTTGTAAAAATAGCACTTTTTATAAAACATGGCATTTCATAGATATAGCACACAACATATTGCAGCATAATTGAAAACCACATACTTGAACATAATTTATTAGTTTTCATACTGCAGGTGAGGTTTGTATTACCTCTAGTGCCGTATCCTTAAAATTGCGTTCCTTAAATTGTCGGCAACGGCTATTCACTTTCCTGATATACCAAAAATATAGGATCATGATCCTTTCGTAAGGTGTTGGTGACCTACCAACACTCACATCTACTTTTGGCTGTATGTCCCTTATATTAGATATCCATCTTGGCCACTTTAATCCCCATTCTTTATCGAACTTTGATAAATCCTTAAGAGGTTACGTTGGGTAACCTTTTTGGTTAGAGCCTTGTTATATTATTGGGCTTTACTCATACATCCTTGTTATTGGGTTATTTCCATTAACCCTTTAAATCTTAGCCCAGATATACTTGTGGGTATCCCTTAGGGTTAAGTTGGGTAACCCTTAAGGTTAACCTTAATTAACCTTGGGTCAACCTTTAGTCAACCCTTGGTTATCCTTGGGTTTGTAACTCGGATACAATATCTGGTTACCGTTCGTAATCGGCTTGCTTACCAATTTTACTTTAAAATTCCTCTTCCTTATTTTTTTTGGAAAATCTTGTGTAATTACTTCCAAAAGTCCTTCATTTTACTTGTAAAAATTCTAACTCCTTTAATTAGAAAATACTTTGGCTTAATCTCATTATTTTCTTTAACTTGTAAACTCTTGGTTGCAACCCTCTTTTTCTTTACTGCGGAGAAAAATGTGAATTTTCAAACCCGAGCCCTTAAAATTCATGGTTTTCGAAATGAATCTTTTATAAAGTCATTTGGGGCTGGAAACCGCCTTTGGAACAGTTTCCGAAGCTAAAATAACCATTTAAGAGCACTTCACAATTTTTCTAGAAAATATTTTCGTGAAACTCATGTGCAAGATTTCGGGTTCCCTGCGCACCTTCCATAAATCACGCCCAGTTTAAAAATCGGCTTGGAATTTGAAAAACTTGTCTTCATGAAAGTTGTAGCCCTCGAAAAACCTAAAACTTTTGTGTTTTAAGAAAAATCCAGTTCGGCCTAGATCAGTACCAGTTTTTATTTGAAAACGGGTTAACTCTGAAAAACTGGGTGAAGAACGTCCCAGGGTTCAGCCACGGGTTTTGGGTAAAACGGAGGCCGTTGGAGTCTTATTTCGAGATTCTGTTCACGTGTCCTCTAGAAAAAGTTGTTTCGAACAACTTTCGTGTTTTGAGTTTTACCCCATTCGGCCTCTAAGGGCCTTGAAATTACCCTTTCCCAAACTGGCCAGATTCGAATCCGAATTGGCAGTTTCAGTTCCTTATTTCGGTTTACGTCCTATTTCGCGGAATCTATCTCGACCGATCACATCGGGAGGTTCTACCTGTAATACCTAGAAATTTCATGTTACCATTTCCTTTTCAAAGGAATTATGTGTATACGTTAAGATGTTTACGGAAAAACTCAGTTAAGAGTTTTTCATACGTTTTACGAGGTCTTATAGCTCAATAAGACTCAGAATAGGTTTTAAGGTTACAAAACGCCCTTTCAAGTCAAAAAAGACGAAAAAGGACGTATTTTCGAAAAGGTCAAAGTTTGACCGAAAAAGTCAAATTTGACCAAGAAAGTCAAGTTTGACCAAGAGTGGTCAACGGTTGACTTGACAGTGTTAAATGATGCAGTATGAGAAAATACTGTAAAATATGTTGTATGGACGAGATAGCCCAAGTAGGCTTTAAAATCACCATAGAAAATCAAGCACACCTAGTTAAGGTCAAGGGCAAAAGGACATGAAAATATGAAAATTTAGTCACCAAGTCACCCAAAAGGACCGGTCAAAGTCAGGGCAAAAATGTCAAAATTTTCACTTTTGGGGTAAAAGTGTAAATTTTGGAAAATATGTGAAGTAAGCTTAGTGATGTCATTAGATGATGTCACAATAAGACAATGACTTGCCTTGCAAGCAAAGATAAGGACCGGCTACTTTTGGGGGTAAAACTGCAAGGATTTTTGTCTTTCGGGGCAAAAATGTAATTTTAGAAAATATGTGATTTAAGTATGAGAAAATCACATAATATCATGAAGAGAATGTCAATTGCTTGAAAAGCAAGCAAAATGACCGGTTATGACATTTTAGGGGCATAAATGCATGAATTTTCACTTTTGGGGTCAAAGTGTAAATTTTGGAAAATTGATGATGTAAGCACATGATGTCATCAAAATGATGTCATCATGATGAGATAAGTTTGGCTTGATCACCAAGAAAGCAACCGGCCACCTAGGGGCATTTTTGCAAGAATTTTAACTTTTGGGGCAAAAGTGTAAATTTTAGAAATTTGGTGATGTAAACGATGAGGTCAGCCATGAGGTCAGCAATGATGTCATCCGTTGCTTGTCTCCAAGTGTTGACTGGCCACCTCATACCTTGTGGAACAAGGGTTGAACTTTTCAAAGTTTAGGGACTAAAATGCAATTTTTGGAAAGTTTGCATTTGCCTATAAATAGAGGTCGGTTTTGGGCTGAAAAAATGCAAAAAATCAGCTAACCTCTGGCCATTTTTCTTCAGAAAAATCAGAGAGGAAGAGGAAGTGAGAGAACCAAGAAAAAAAGTTGAAAAACCCATGGGAAGCTAACCTAGGGGTTACACGGGTTTCAAGCATGAAACCAAGGAGAAATCTGGAAATTTTGGGGCCAATTTCTGGGTTATGGCCGTGGGATAGAGGAAGAAAAGAAGAGAGAAATTTTTGAGAAAAAAAATGGTGAGTGGCCGAGTATGGAGAAGAAACTCCAACCAAGAAACCAAAGTGATTTTTGGTGTCCTATGTGTGTGTATGTTCGGCCTTGTTTGTGCAGGATTTTGGAGAGAAAAATTTGAGGTTTTTGGGCTGTAGTGATGTCCGTTTTGGCTGCAAGAAGTCACCAAGGTTGGTGAAAAATTTTGGTGCCATTTGGTGAGCCAAAGCCGAGCATGTGTGCAGCCAAAGGGGAGAGGATTTTCGGTTCACTTTCCCTAATCCATGCCTAGGGTAAGTCAAGGTAAAATCCCTCAAATTTTAGTGATTTTTCCATGCAAGTTTGATGGATATTTATGGTATGTTTGTATGTGCATGGCTGAAAATTTGGAACCCATTTGGAGGGGGAAAATCCGGTTGGAAGGCAGCCAAGAAAGCAAGGAAGTTTGGATCCAAAAGTGTGAACCAACTTCCAAAATTCATGAGGTAAATTCCCTAAACCCTAAGCTTTTGGTTCAAGCTTAATTTGGGAAATTTATAATGTATTTCAAGCATGGATTGTAAGAGCTTAAGCTCAAGAATTTATGTTGATGCCCTAGACTTAGTATGGTGCTTGATTAGGGTGTGTTGCATGTGGTTTAGCTATGCTTGTTTATGCTTGTGTGCTATGAGTTTATGCTTGCATGAATGCTTGGTTTGCATGGATTTTTGGTTGGTATGTCCCCTGCCTTAGGTGCAGCGAATTATGGCTTGCTTGCTAGGGTGTTAGACCTAGCTTCGGTGTTGTATGAATGGTTCAATTTTATGTGATGTAAACCCTAGATGCATGCAAACCTAGGTTTTTGTAGTTCCGGTTTGGTTTGCATGGCTGCGATGGGATGACATGTGGGTACATGTGGGACGTTAGTTAACCTTGCATGTTGTTTATTTAGGATCCCGAGTGATCGGTTGAGTTAGTTCCGCGAAGTAGGACACGTAAAATCAAGTAAGCATGAAAACTGGCAGGTTCGGATTAAATCTGTCCAGTTTTCGGAAAGAAAAATAACAGGCCTTTAGAGGCCGAATTTGGGAAAACGTGAAACACGAAAGTTGTCCAGAACGACTTTTTCTAGGGGCTAAGTGGACCGTTTTCCAAAATGAGGCTCCAATGGCCTCCATTTGTGCCAAAACCCGTGGCCAATTTCTTTAAGTCCCCAGACCCAGTTTTCAGGGGGTCATCCAGTTTCAACTAAAAACTGGTACGAATCTAGGCCGAATTGGAAATTTTGTAAAACATGAAAGTTTTAGCATTTTTCGAGAGCTAGAACTTTTGTGAAGAAAACTTTTTCAGATTACGAACCGATTTTTAAATTGGAATTATTTTACGAAGGGTGCGCAAGAAATCCGAAAATTCCTACACCACTAGCTTTACAAATGTTTTTAGAAAATTGTTTTTCTACATCAAACGATTGTTTTGACTACGGAAAACTGTTCCAAGGGCGGTTTTCAACCTCAAATAATTTTACGAAGCATCAATCCAAGAGTTTGGATTTTATGATTTAAGTAAAGAATTTTACAAGTAAAGTAAGATTTTGGGATTTATTTCCCTAAGTTTTCCAAGCAAGGAAAATGTATTTTTCAAGCAAGATTTTAGCAAGCGATTAATTTACGATTGGTAACGGGAGTTATACCCAAGTTACCGGGTCAAGCCCGAGGCCCAAAGGTTGACCCATAGGGGGGTTGACCATAGTTGACCGTAGTTGACTAAAGTTGAGTATAGTTGATTTTGGTTAACTAATAGCATTGATTTAGTTTAACCTTAAGGGTTATCCAATGTAACCCTAAAGGATACCGTTAAGCTCAACTAAAGGGTTATCAGATATAACCCGATAGTTACAGATTAAGGATAAGCAACCCTTAAGGGTTTAGTAAGGCTTAGTATGCAAGGTTACCAAGTGTAACCCAGTTAGACGTTTTTGCACAAAGTGACATACAACCAAGACCATGTAAGGTAAGCATGTTGGTTAGATCACCGCATTTCATAAGTTTAAATTAGAGTATGTCCTTATCGAGCAGGCAGAACCTGCAGCTGTACCCGGGAGAAGAACAGCATAAGTTGGGACAGTTAAGCAAGAACGTAGACGGAAGGTAAGTACAACTCCGCCTACAGCATGAACACATGTTTGTTTGCATATGTTGTTTTCAAGAAATCATGAATGGGATTTCATGATTCATGATGTTATGAAGTAGTATGTTCATGTTACATGTTAAGATGCTATGTCATGATGCAGTATGTTATGTTTATGGTATGAGGAAGTATGTCAAGATGCAGTATGTTCATGTTATATGTTAAGATGCAGCATGTTCATGTTTCATGTTAAGATGTAGCATGTTATGTAGTATGTCATGAAGTATGTATGCTATGTATGATGTTATGTTATGATGCAAGTATGTCATGCATGTTAAGTATGAGATAGTATGTTATGCAGAAGTATGTTATATTTTATGTTAGATAGCGTGGCATCACGAGGCATGTCACTAATAATGAAGTACATGGTAAGCAAGAGTTAAGCTAAGTTAAGATTA
This sequence comes from Ficus microcarpa, assembly GCA_025413485.1. Taxonomy (NCBI): domain Eukaryota; kingdom Viridiplantae; phylum Streptophyta; class Magnoliopsida; order Rosales; family Moraceae; genus Ficus; species Ficus microcarpa. The sequence continues at coordinate 23,969,787 of CM046376.1, forward strand.
TTGCATTGTACTGGCTTGTCTCCGTGGTAAGTTCAAATGGTATGTTCCATGGTTTGACTTGAATTGGAAGGGCTGCCTCCACTACTCCATGTTAAACGTCTTGTTTCATTGTTTGAGTTGGATTGGACGGACAGCCTTCAATCACTCCATGGATACGTACCACAGTACATGCACACATCGTATAGAAGTAAGATAAGATTAGTAGAGAAACCATAATTGATTTAATAATAAATCATAATTGGTTCATGTATTTGTGCATTTCATTTGCATGTGGATTGAATATTGTGCTTACTGAGCTTTTTAGCTCACTATTACGTTCATGCTGTAGGTAAGCAACCTACCGGCAATAACTGATGCAAAGCTGTGGAGAGATGGCGCCGCAGATTGTGAAACGTGGGAATGGTCACCACTACGGGGTTTCCAAATTATGTTTGAAATGAAAATGTGTTTTCATTATGTTTTCAGTATGTATGGTACAATTTCAGATTTAGTAGTTATGGCAAGCAAGTTGCCTCATGTTGTACCGGTCCGTTTTAGGTCGGGTCTGGTCCACGGTTTAGATTAAGTTTATATATGGTAGCTTTCCTCATAGGTGAAAGCTCGGTACTCGAGTGAGTACATGGTAAGGAGTTAAGTTTTATGAATGAGAATCAGTTTTAAGTTTATGCTTAAGATAAGCTTCAAGTTTTATGTTTTATGCATGAGCAGTTTTCCAGTCATGATTTTTAAAATGAAGTTAAGCCTTTTAAAGTTTCAAAAGAAGTTTTAAAAGAAAAGAAAAAAAAATTTCCGCAATTTTCTTCAAGATTTAGTTTAAGCAAGCAACGTAACGACCCAGGTTTGCGTAAGTAGCCCTACGTGGATCTGGGGGCGTTACACTACCACAACAAGCAGCGCTTCTAACGTCCCATTGAAACCCATAAATCCATCTCATTCAACCCATGCGACCCAAATCCGAAAATTTAAAAACCTAGGTTGCTTGGCTCTAGCACATGCATTAACACATACAAGCATCATCATAACCAGCCCTACATCTAGCATGCTCTCATGGCTGCCAAGGGCAGACTTTTGGCCTCATCTTATGGGACATACAACCTAATTTCTAACATGAAAAATCCATCATTTTCAAACACAAATTTTTAAAGCAAACAAGCATCAAAAATCAGCCAACCAAATCCTACCCTAATCAAGCACGCACACCAACAATAAGGGCAGAAATTTATAGTGGACTTATGTCCTTACAAACCACTTGAATCAATATCAAAAACACTTAAATAAGACTTGATTTCAAGGTGGTTTAAGAGATTTACCTCAAACCCAAGTTAGGGTTTTGAAAATCCCAACTCTTCCTTCCTTGTTCTAGCCCACGGCTTCACCACACAAATGGGATCCAAAAATTTTTTTGTTAGCTCTTTCTCGCTCTACCAAAACCGAAAATCACAAGAAGAAAAATCCAAGTTTTTCTTACCTTTTCTCCTCCTCCTCTTGCTCGGTTTCCTTCCCAAAAGCTCACCAAAAATTTCACAAACTCACTCTCTAACTCACCCCTTGAAGCCGAACACCTACCAAGTGAAAACCCCAAGAAGATTTTCAGATTTCTCTTCTCCCTTTCTCCCTCTTCCTTCCACGGTTTTTCTAGGATAAAATGGGCAGAGTATGGCTGCTTTGGTGAATAAAATGGAGGGTTTTTGAGGGGGGTATTTATAGACAAAGGGGGTGAGCTTTGGGTGTTAAACTTTTCCACAAAACTAGGCTTTATGTCTTGTCTTTCTTGTCCCTTGCTTGCATCCGAATTTCATGAGGAAAAAGGGGAGAGTATGGGCTGTTGGTGGGGGCTGTTGAGGCTGAAAAATGGGAGTGCCAAGTGTCATCCTTTGGGTGGTGGAAAGGCTTCTACACTCCACCAAGTTTGCTCACACTTTTTCCCTAAGAAAATGGCTTTATGCCATACCTTCCTTGTGCTCTTGTGCTGCTGAATCCAAGGGAGGGAAAAGGGGTTGGGTTGCTGAAAATTTTGGAGAGGAAAGGGGCATGTGGCAGCCCTTGATTGATCCTAGAAATCTCTAGAAAATCCTCCCATACTTGCTCACTTTTTGGTCCTTAAATCATGGCTTTTGTCATGCCTTTTTCTCTTGGATTTTGGATTTCTTTTCCAAGTCTTCTCTTGCTCTTTTTTTTTTTTTTTTCCTTACAGCTGAATTCAAGGAGTAGTGTGGGAGTCCCATGTGCTTGCTTTGATGAGTGGGAGATGATGTCATGAAGCATGGCAAGGTGTCCTTGTTTGGTTAGACTTGAAAGACCACTAGTTACTCTAACCAAACCAATTCTCTTTCTTTTTCTTTCTAGTTGCCGAATTTAGTGGAGTGGTTGGAGCTCCATATTTGAAATCTTGAGTTAGTGGAAGGTGATGTCAAGGGGTTGATGTCATCTTCCACTAGCTCTTCCAAGGTATTGTTTGGCCATTTCGTTCTTTCACAGCTCCTTTCGCGCTCTACAATTATTTCCAATATTGTGATGAGCATTCTTATTTTATATTTTTGTCCAAAAATTCTTCCATGTAAATTTGGACTGAAAACTCTCTTTCCCCAATTTTTCGGAGACTTTTTTGCCCTTATTTCGATTTCGGTGTGCTTGATTTTTCTAAAGTGGATTTATGGCTTATAAAACTTCATTTTCGGAGATTCTTTCCATATTTCTTCATCATACTTGTGAAGTCGACGTTGTGACCCGTCCCGGTCAAACTTTGACTTTTTGGTCAATCCTTTGACTTTTTGGTCAAACCTTTGACTTTTTCGGTCAAAGTTGACTTTCGTAAAATTTCATCATTTTTCGTTCTTTTTCCTTTAAAAACCTCATTCTTGGCTCATGAATCATTAATTGAGTCTCATAATCATTAAATGAGGACTCGAACATTGTTTAAATAAAATTATGAATTTCTCATTATTATTCATAATTTTTCATATAACACATCATATACACATAAATTAGACTCTAATTCCTTATAAACAAGGAGATTACAAGTCTTCAAAATTTCGGGTCTTACAACCTACCCTCCTTAAAAGATTTTCGTCCTCGAAAATTAGAACAAATTGGGGTAGTCTCTCTTCATGTCTTCTTCTCGTTCCCACGTCGCTTCTTCAATATGGCGATTTCTCTATAATACCTTTACCAATGGTATGACCTTGTTTCTTAGCACTTTTTTTCTCGTGCCAAAATTTGGACTGGCTTTTCTTCATAAGTCAGGTCTTCACGAATCTCGATCGGTTCGTGATCCAATACATGCGACGGATCCAGAATTTACTTCTTTAGCATCGACACATGAAATACGTTGTGCACATATGCTAATTCCTGGGGTAGAGCCAACTTGTAGGCTACGTTCCCAACTCTTTCGAGTATCTCGAACGGCCCTATACACCTTGGGCTCAATTTCCCCTTCTTTCCGAACCGCATAACTCCCTTAAATGGAGCGACTTTGAGGAAAACCAAGTCTCCTACTTAAAATTCGAGAGGTCTTCGGCGCTTGTCGGCATAACTCTTTTGCCGGCTAAACGTAGTCTCCATCCTTTGTCATATGAGCTCCACGTTTTCCGTGGTCCTTTGAATGAAGTCCGTAGATACAAGTTCTTTTTCTCTTGTCTCGTACTAGTGGACTGGAGATCTGCATCTTCTTCTGTACAAAGCTTCATAAGGAGCCATTCCGATTGAAGTGTGAAAACTGTTGTTGTACGAGAACTCGATTAAAGGAAGTTTCTTGTCTCAAGTTCCCTTGAAATCCATTACGCACGCTCGCAACATATCTTCCAAAGTCTGAATGGTCCTTTCTGATTGTCCATCCGTTTGTGGGTGAAAGACTGTACTAAACGAAAGCTTGGTACCCATTGCTTCATGTACGCCCTTCCAAAATTTGGAGGTGAAGCGACCGTCGCGATCCGAGATAATAGTTTTCGGAATTTCATGATAGCGAACGATCTGGGCCACGTACAATTTTGCCAGTTGTTCTACTGAGAAGCTGAGCTTGATGGCTATAAAGTGCGCTGACTTTGTCAATCGGTCGACGATTACCCAAATAGCATCGTTGCCGCTAGGAGTTCGGGGTAGTCTAACCACGAAGTCCATTGTTACTTGGTCCCATTTCCATTCTGGGATGGAAATTTTCTGCAATTCTCCTCCTGGACGTTGGTGTTCCGCCTTTACTTTTGACAAGTAAGGCATTTACTGTCGAAAGTAGCAACGTCATTCTTCATTTTGGGCCACCAAAAGCTCTCCTTTAAGTCCTTATACATTTTTGTGGCTCCGGGATGGACAGAGTACGGAGTCTCGTGAGCTTCTTTCATGATCTTTTCCTTTAGTTCTTCCTCGTTAGGAATACATAATCTATTCTTCTGATAGAGAATGCCTTCATCAGAGACGTTGAAATCCGACTCCTTCCCTTCTAAAACTTCGTTTTTCGTCCTAAGCAGCGAGGCATCTGCTTCTTGACGCTCCTTCATGCCATCCAAAATAGTAGGCTGGAAGGTGAGGGCAGCTAATCCTCCTGTGATAAGCTCGATTTTAACTTCTACTATCTCCTTTTGAAGATGCTCAGTCAGAGACTAAATTGACATTAACAAGGAAGACGACTTCCGACTTAGGGCATCGGCTACCTTGTTAGCCTTCCCGGGATGGTATCAGATATCTATGTCGTAGTCCTTAACCAATTCGAGCCATCTTCTTTGCCTCATGTTGAGCTCCTTTTGTGTGAAGATGTACTTCAAGCTCTGATGATCCGTATACACTTCACATTTAGTACCGTAGAGGTAGTGCCTCCAAATCTTTAAGGCAAATACTACCGCCGCAAGCTCCAAATCATGCGTCGGATAATTCTTTTCATGTTCCTTGAGCTGTCGCGAAGCATAAGCAATTACTTTTCCGTTCTGCATAAGTACTGCTCCCAATCCTATCTTAGAAGCATCGCTGTAAATCATGAAGTTTTCTTCCTCCACGACCGGAATTGTGAGGATTGGAGCGCTCGTCAACTTGCTTTTGAGCCTTTGGAAGTGCTCTTCACACTTATTTGTCCATTCGTACGCCTTCCCTTTTCTTGTGAGTGCGGTAAGTGGCGCCGCAATCTTGGCAAATCCCTCGACGAATCTTCTGTAATAGCCCGCTAATCCGAGGAAACTGCGCACTTCGGTGACATTTTTGGGGGCTGGCCACTTGCTTACCGCCTCGATCTTGGCCGGATCTACGGATATGCCTTCTTTTGAGACCATGTGTCCTAGGAAATGGACCTTCTCCAACCAAAATTCGCACTTTGAGAACTTGGCATAAAGCTGATTTTGCTTCAAAATCCGTAGTGCGATCCTTAGACGCTCCTCGTGTGTGAGATCTAGTTTTTCATGTAACTAGCTTTTGTAAAGAATTGAATGTAAATAGTACATGCAAATTTCATGAAAAAGCTTAGTTCAGAGCTCTAATGTGTGTTATGAGTTTTTATAGCTTAATAAAACTCAAAAATGACTGTTCGAAGAAGCAAATAGCCTTTTTGAACAAAAAGAAGTGAAATCGACTTGATTCTACAAAAGTCAAAATTTTGACCGGAAAAGTCAACTGTTGACCGAAAAGTCAAAGTTTGACCAAAATGGCCAAAATTATGACGAAGGAATTTTAAGATCTGCGTTTTATGAAAAATAATGCAGGAACTAATTTTTATGACTATTAGAAACTAAAACCACCTTAGAAAAATCAAGCACGCCACATTAGGTCACGAGGCAGAAGGATTTGAGAAAATATCTTCAATCCGATTTTTTTGACTGTAAATATGAAAAATCCAAACTGTAAAATAATAATTACAGTATTGGAATTTAAATTTTTACAATCAAAGATTCAAAGTTTTTATCCAAACAAAACCCTAAATTTTTAAGATATCTCAAAAAAGAAATATTATTTTATTCCATGAGAGGTGTGTTGGACCAATAACAAGAGGACAAGTGGACTATGCCAACTCACCATGAGTTGTCTTGCACTCCTCCAATATCCGGACACCTAGCATGCCAAAGATCCAAAATTTTGAAAATTTTGGGGTCAAAATGGGATTTTGAAAGCTTGATTCTTGGCCTATAAATAGAAGTGGTTCCTATTCATTTTAAACAAAAAATGCAGCCAAGTTCTTGCCATTTTTCAGCTCAAAAATCCGAGAGATAGAAGAGTGAGAGATCAGAAAAATTTTTCAAGTCCAACTCCATCTAGTTGCTTCGGGTAGGCTAGAAACCGAGTGGAAGAAAAAGAAAAATTTTCTGCAGCCTCTAGCAGCCTTGTTGCCGTGGGTTTGGAGCAGGGGAAACACAAGAGAAAAACCAAATTTTGGGGTAGAAATTAGGGTTAGAGATTCGGGTTTGCTTAGTGAGCAAAAGAGTGAGATTTGATCAAAGTTTTGGAGCTTGATTCATGCTCCAAGCAGCCCTCGGGTTTGTGTGAGAAAAGAGGGAAAAAATTTCAGTTTTGGGGCTAGAAACCCTAGAGTAGCCGAGCAAGGAGAGGAGACCACAAGGGAGCCAAAAATTTGATTTTTGGTGCGTGTAGGGTGAGCAGCCGAACCCTTGGAACTCATTGGTGCAAGCAGGATTTTTTCGGGTACCCAAACCCTAGCCGAAATCTACTTCTTGTGAGGTAAAATTTTTAAAAGCTTTTTTGTCAAGTTTAAATGAGTTTTAAGCTTAAGATTTATGTGTATTTTTATGCAAAATTTTTGTAAGAGCATAAGCTCCTATGTATGTTTTATTGGCTGCCTTAGATGTGCATGTGTGCTTAATGCTTGATTAGGTAGATTCTAGGTGTGGTTTGGTTTAATTTCATGCTCATAAATTATGCTATGTGATTGGTTTGCTAGAATGGCATGTTAGGGTTTTGATTTAGGTCATATGTCCCCAAATTAGGTCTTTTAGTTTTGTGCATGTATGTTATGATTTTTATGAACCAAATGCATGTAATGTGTGATGTATGCTAAGTTAGAGATTATGCAACCCTAGGATAGATGAGTTCGGATTTTTGGGTTGCAAGATCACATGGGCTGTATGGTAGGGTTAAGGGACGTTAGATGCGCTGCATGCATGTTGACTATCTCCCGATGCGGGCGGTCGAGTTAGAACCCGCGACTTAGAACGTAAAAATAAATGTAAGAACCAAAACTAGCTCTCGGGTTCCAGGGAGCAGTTTCGGTAAAACACGGATTACAGGCCTTTAGAGGCCGAATGGGCAAAAACTTAAAACACGAAAGTTGTAGACTAGGGTGTTTTCTAGTGGCCAACGCGGCCAGTTTTCCAAAATAAGGCTCCAACAGCCTTCTTTTACAAGAAAACCCGTAAGTGGTCTGTGAGACTCGGATTTCAAAGTTAACCTCATTTTCGATTAAAAACTGGTACCAATCGGTACAGAATCAGAAATTTTTCAAAACATGAAAGTTTTAGAACTCTTCGAGGGCTAGAACTTTCATGAAGAAAACATTTTCAAATTCAAAAGGGATTTTTAACTATAAAATGAAATGTCAAAACTGCGCAGGAATCAAAGAATTTCTGTGCAAGATTTTATAGAACCACTCTAGGAAAAACGTTTTTCGAACCAAACACGTTATTTCAAGTATGGAAACTGTCCCAAAAGCAGTTTCCGACCCTTAAATATTTTATGAAATTATAGATAGAGGTTTACGAATTTTTACGAAAAAGTTAACAAGATGAAGTTTTAAAAAGCTAAGTCTTTTATGAAAAAGGGATTTGTAAGTTAGAGTTTTTAAAGCAAATGGATTCTAAGTAAGATTTTCAAAGAAATGTTAAGACGGAAGATAACCGGGAATTTATACCCGCGTTATCGGGACTTAGTTCCCAAAACCTAAAGTGAGCCGAATAGGGATTCACGTTAGTAATCATAAGGGTTAACCTTGGTTGACCTATGAGATGTTAATCGAAGCCCAAGGGTTGGTGTTGATCTAACTCGACATGTTCATAAATGGGCTAAGTGTATAAAGTGGTTATCCAACGTAACCTTTTAGATCACGATTTATGATCTATAAGACTACTAAGGTAGTCACCCTTTAAGTATGCATGGTTTATTTTCTTTGGGGGACATATCACCTAAAACCCGCATGAGTTAGATTAGAAATCTCATGTACGTCATTCGATCGAGCAGGAGGGATTCTGCAATTAAAGCTCGAAGAGGAGTAGCCAAGCGACACACGGATAGACGGTAAGTACAACACCGTCTACAGCATAAGCTACTAGTATATATTACTAGATTTCCATGATGTGTTCTGTGCTATGTGTTAGATAACATGTATGCCATATAAATTATGTTAAGTATATGATTATTATGTTAAGGTAAGAAATAATAGAATTTAAAAGGTGACAACAGAATGTATGTTCACTAATAGTAAGAATAAGTAAGTCAGTAAGCGCTGTGTCGTACCACCCACGCCAGGTTGGGTTGGACTGTGGGTTGAGTTGGATATGGTTTGGCCGCCCCAACCAATCCATAGTCGCGCGCCGGATACGAACACACGAGGTAAGGGCCCATAATGAATAAGAATAAGAAAGCATAATGTGGTCAATGCATGCTCCGTGTATGTTGTGTCTATGTTATACTTTCTTTACGGCTTAAGGGTTGTACTTACTGAGCTTTAGCTCACTGTTTTAAGTTTATGCTGTAGGTAAGGAACCAGCTATCTAAAAATGATGCAAGGTGGAGTAGCGAGCCAAGGGACTATGAATGAGTGGATAATGGGTATCGCTACGAGTTTTGTGATATTATGTAAATTATGAGATATTTTATATTAACTGGTAATTAATATACTCGTACGTAAAAACAGTATTACTTTATGTTTATAGTGTTTTGTCAATGCTATAAAAAAAAAAAAAAAAAATTTTCCGCTGTGTTTTCAATCACTGTCAGTAAGTCTATGTTATGAATGTATGTTACAAGTACGGTAACGGCCTACGCTAGGTGGGTCGTTACATCGTGCTCCTCTTTCGACCTTGAATATATCAAAATGTCATCGATAAAGACAATGACGAACTTATCCAAATAGTCCTTAAATACTCGATTCATCAGATCCATGAAGGCTGCTGGAGCGTTTGTCAGTCCGAACGGCATCACAAGGAACTCGTAGTGTCTATATCGAGTGCGAAACGCCGTCTTCGGAACATCTCCTTCCTTGATTCGGAGCTGGTGATATCCCGATCGTAGATCAATCTTTGAAAAGACTGAGGCTCCTTTCAGTTGGTCGAACAGATCGTCGATCCTGGGTAAAGGATACTTGTTCTTGATGGTGATCTTGTTCAACTCTCGATAATCGATGCACATTCTAAGAGTGCTGTCCTTCTTCTTAACAAACAACACCAGGGCTCCCCATGGTGAATAGCTCTATCTGATGAATCCTTTATCCAGGAGCTCCTTCAACTGGACTTGCAATTCTTTGAGTTCAGCAGGCGCCATCCTATACGGTGCCTTGGACACGGGCGCTGATCCTGGAAGCAACTCAATCTCAAAAGAGATTTCTCATTCTGGTGGCAATCCTGGCAGATCTTCAGGAAAAACGTCCATAAACTCTTTGACTATCAGTACATCTTCCGGCTTACCTTCGGTCTCTAGCGTCTTATCTACCATGTTGGCTAGGAATCCAAGACATCCTTCCGCCAATAACTTTCTAGTCTTTAGCGCCGAAATAAACATCTTTGGTTGTTTCGGGGTCGATCCTTGAAAGATAAATTCCTTATCTCCAACTGGCTTGAATGTGACGGCACGACGCTGGCAGTCGATAACCGCGTTGTACTTTCCCAGGAAGTCCATACCCAGGATAACGTCGTAGTCGTACAAATCGATGACGATCAGGTTGACGTACATCTCTCTACCGCATATGATTATTGGAACATGGCGTATCCAATAATCAGACAACAAGATTTCCCCGGAGGGTAATGCAGTACGAAAGGTTCTTCCGATTTTCTCATTATCTCTACCTAGTTTCTTAGCAAACCTAGGTGATGTGAATGAATGCGTAGCTCCAGAATCAATCAACACATAAGCATCTTGTTGGGCAATATGAAGCTGACCTGTCACCACTGTGGACGGTCCAGCTTGAGCATCCTCCTTTGTGTAGGCGTAGATGCGTCCTTGAGGTTCTGGAGCTTCCGCTCGGCCTTGAGGAACTGCAAGTCTTTCGAGCTTCATCTGTATAGCGTGCAACTGACTTCCCTGACCCCTCTGATAATTCTGCTGGTGCTGGACATTGGCAGTGCAATTCTTTGCAAAGTGGCCTTCGTTGCCACATAGATAACAGCGGTTTGTCCCTGCCCGGTAGTCTCCCGGGTGCTTTCTCCCACATTTATGGCAAGGGGGAGTTCCATTGTTGTCAGGGGCATTCTTCTTCTGGGGAGGTTTCTGTTGGCTCCCCTGTTCTCCAGCATTCCACTTTCTCTTCTGCCGGGGGTTGCCATACGGCTTGTTGCCGTCGCGTTGGCCAGAAGGTCCTCCTTGACCTTTCTGCTGCGATGGTTGGCCGGGTTTGGTCTGACTCTGCCTGGCTAGGGCCTTCTCCTCATTCCTTTCCTTAAAGAACTGGGCCCGTTGCGCCCTGTTCTGACCGACCCAATATTTGGCTCGAACGGCTCGGCTGACGCACTCAGCGACAGTGAGTGGTGGGTGGGGGCCACTGCTGATAATCACGGCTAAGTCTGGCCGGAACATTCTCATCATCTTTCTCACTTTGTCCCTCTCGGAACTGATGAGTTGAGGGCAGAGACGGGCGAGCTGTTCAAACTTTCTCACGGCTTCAGCCACAGACAAATTTCCCTGACGGAAATTGGTGAATTCGTCCTGCTGAGTTTCCATTACTTCTGTGTTGAAGTACTTCTCACGAAACTCCTCAACAAAGTCGTCCCATGTCATCTGGTTGACGTCCCGTCTGATTTGAACCGTTTCCCACCATAACCGGGCGTCTTTCTTCAACATAAAGGACGCACAAAGGACTCTCTCTCTATCATCGAGCCCTAAGAAGTTCAGGGAAACTTGAAGGTCGATGAGTCAGTTGTCGGCCTCGATCGGGTCTGTCGATCCCTTGAATTCTGGCGCCTTCATGCGTCGAAATTCATGATACAGCTCTGCCGGGGTCCGAACACGAGGGGCTGGCGAAGCAGCTACCGGTGCCATTAGTGCTTCTGGGACCTCAGGGTGTTCCGGAATTACTGGTTCCTCCTCGGGAAATTCCGGTACCTCTGGTTGCTCTTCAGGTGCCGGTGGTACTCTGGCCTCAGGCGATCCTTGGTTCTGTTGGGCTATTTGAGCCCTAAGCCCACATATCTCTCGTTGCTGGGCTAGCATCATCTCTCTCAGCTCGTTTAGCTGAGCTGTAAGATCGACGTTTTGGGCTTGTGCCACTCGGCGTCTTAGTGGCATGGTTCTGTATAGAAGCAACAAAATAAGCTTCTTATTTTCAAAACTTTCATAAAATCATATGTTTTATACAGAATCATAATTTTCTTTTCATAATCATAGTTTTTAGAAAAAATACATAATTTCCTCATCATGGGCATACATTACTTGTTTACCACCACCGAGCTAGGGCACAACCCAACGTCATTCTCACAACCAACCTTTCTATTGCGAACCATCGATATGCGTTGAATACGAAAATATAATTCTAAGCGTAAGAGAATAATTTAACTTACTTGGGCTATTGCAGAACGATGCGGAGCGAGACGAAGTAGGCTGGCAGGATACCGCTCTGATACCAACTCTGTGACGCCCCCTTACTACGTAGGGCCGTCAACTTACTTACTTAACTTAACTTGAAAATTTGGAATTTTTTTTTTGAAACATACTTATAAAAGCATTTGTCATTAGTAATATATCATTACTACTTAAGTAAACGTTACTTAGGTCTTTAGTTCCCAAAATACCATAAAGCATAATTTGTCTTCATCATGTATATACTTATATGTACAAAACTTCTTTACTTATCAAAAGATTGCGGAATTAATACGTAGTGGTATCCACACCGCCTTCGTCTGCCACCACATCATCCTCATAATGCCCACCATTTAAGATGCAGGTTTTTTACCTACAGTATGAAATATAACTGAATGAGTTTTCACCCAGTAAGCACAAACATAATCTCACAAAACATTTAAGACATTTTGAAAACATACATCATCATATGCATATGCGTAAACCATTTATGTTCCATTTATGCATTTCCTTTTAACTTACTTATCTTTCTTATGGGCCCCATAGTGTACGTACCATCATTTATTTAGCGCGCCTCCAGATACAGATAGGGTTGCAAGGTCCCTAACTGCTCTGGGAACATTGGGTGATTACACCCTCCCGCATCAACGAGAGGGTGAATCCTTTACTTGAACATGAAAAATCCTCGACCTTATGGGAGGTCGGTACGACACTTTACTTGTGATTTCTTACCATGTCATTTATCCTTAGTGAACATACCTTATGATGTCATTATATGATAACATACTTTTTATCTCATTCATAACATGGCATGGCATTCTTTTCATTCATGGCATTTGCAATCATGACATTTTTATAAACATGACATTTTGCAAATATAGCACTTTTTCTAACATAGCATTTTGCAAAAATAGCACTTCTTATAAACATAGCATTTTGCAAAAATAACACTTTTATAAAACATGGCATTTCATAGATATAGCACACAACATATTGCAGCATAATTGAAAACCACATACTTGAACATAATTTATTAGTTTTCATACTGTAGGTGAGGTTTGTACTTACCTCTAGTGCCGTATCCTTAAAATTGCGTTCCTTAAATTGTCGGCAACGGCTATTCACTTTCCTGATATACCAAAAATATAGGATCAGGATCCTTTCGTAAGGTGTTGGTGACCTACCAACACTCACATCTACTTTTGGCTGTATGTCCCTTATATTAGATATCCATCTTGGCCACTTTAATCCCCATTATTTATTGAACTTTGATAAATCCTTAAAAGGTTACGTTGGGTAACCTTTTTGTTCTATTATTGGGCTTTGCTCATACATCCTTGTTATTGGGTTATTTCCATTAACCCTTTAAATCTTAGCCCAGATATACTTGTGGGTATCCCTTAGGGTTAAGTTGGGTAACCCTTAAGGTTAACCTTAATTAACCTTGGGTCAACCTTTAGTCAACCCTTGGTTATCCTTGGGTTTGTAACTCGGATACAATATCCGGTTACCGTTCGTAATCAGCTTGCTACCAATTTTACTTTAAAATTCCTCTTCCTTATTTTTTTTGGAAAATCTTGTGTAATTACTTCCAAAAGTCCTTCATTTTACTTGTAAAAATTATAACTCATTTAATTAGAAAATACTTTGGCTTAATCTCATTATTTTATTTAACTTGTAAACTCTTGGTTGCAACCCTCTTTTTCTTTACTGCGGAGAAAAATGTGAATTTTCAAACCCGAGCCCTTAAAATTCATGGTTTTCGAAATGAATCTTTTATAAAGTCATTTGGGGCCGGAAACCACCTTTGGAACAGTTTCCGAAGCTAAAATAACCATTTAAGAGCACTTCACAATTTTTCTAGAAAATATTTTCGTGAAACTCATGTGCAAGATTTCGGGTTCCCTGCGCACCTTCCATAAATCACGCCCAGTTTAAAAATTGGCTTGGAATTTGAAAAACTTGTCTTCACGAAAGTTGTAGCCCTCGAAAAATCCTAGAACTTTTATGTTTTAAGAAAAATCCAGTTCGGCCTATATCAGTACCAGTTTTTATTTGAAAACGGGTTAACTCTGAAAAACTGGGTGAAGAACGTCCCAGGGTTCAGCCACGGCTTTTGGGTAAAACGGAGGCTGTTGGAGCCTTATTTCGAGATTCTGTTCACGTTGTCCTCTAGAAAAAGTTGTTCCGAACAACTTTCGTGTTTTGAGTTTTACCCCATTCGGCCTCTAAGGGCCTTGAAATTACCCTTTCCCGAAACTGGCCAGATTCGAATCCGAATTGGCAGTTTCGGTTCCTTATTTCGGTTTACGTCCTATTTCGCGGAATCTATCTCACCAATCATATCGGGAGCTTATACCACAACAAGCAGCACTTCTAACGTCCCATTGAAACCCATAAATCCATCTCATTCAAACCATGTAACCCAAATCCGAAAATTTAAAAACCTAGGTTGCTTGGCTCTAGCACATGTATTAACACATACAAGCATCATCATAACCAACCTTACATCTAGCATGCTCTCATGGCTGCCAAGGCAGATTTTTGGCCTCATCTTATGGGACATACAACCTAATTTCTAGCATGAAAAATCCATCATTTTCAAGCACAAATTTTTAAAGCAAACAGGCATCAAAAATCAGCCAACCAAATCCTACCCTAATCAAGCACACACACCAACAATGAGGGCAGAAATTTAAGTGGACTTATGTCCTTACAAACCACTTGAATCAACATCAAAAACACTTAAATAAGACTTGATTTCAAGGTGGTTTAAGAGATTTACCTCAAACCCAAGTTAGGGTTTTGAAAATCCCAACTCTTCCTTCCTTGCTCTAGCCCACGGCTTCACCACACAAATGGGATCCAAAAATTTTTTTGTTAGCTCTTTCTTGCTCTACCAAAACCGAAAATCACAAGAAGAAAAATCCAAGTTTTTCTTACCTTTTCTCCTCCTCCTCTTTCTCGGTTTCCTTCCCAAAAGCTCACCAAAAATTTCACAAACTCACTCTCTAACTCACCCCTTGAAGCCGAACACCTACCAAGTGAAAACCCCAAGAAGATTTTCAGATTTCTCTTCTCCCTTTCTCCCTCTTCCTTCCACGGTTTTTCTAGGATAAAATGGGCAGAGTATGGCTGCTTTTGGTGAATAAAATGGAGGGTTTTTGAGGGGGGTATTTATAGACAAAGGGGGTGAGCTTTGGGTGTTCAACTTTTCCACAAAACTAGGCTTTATGTCTTGTCTTTCTTGTCCCTTGCTTGCATCCGAATTTCATGAGGAAAAAGGGGAGAGTATGGGCTGTTGGTGGGGGCTGTTGAGGCTAAAAAATGGGAGTGCCAAGTGTCATCCTTTGGGTGGTGGAAAGGCTTCTACACTCCACCAAGTTTGCTCACACTTTTTCCCTAAGAAAATGGCTTTATGCCAAACCTTCCTTGTGCTCTTGTGCTGCCGAATCCAAGGGAGGGAAAAGGGGTTGGGTTGCTGAAAATTTTGGAGAGGAAAGGGGCATGTGGCAGCCCTTGATTGATCCTAGAAATCTCTAGAAAATCCTCCCATACTTGCTCACTTTTTGGTCCTTAAATCATGGCTTTTGTCATGCCTTTTTCTCTTGGATTTTGGATTTCTTTTCCAAGTCTACTCTTGCTCTTTTTTTTTTTTTTTTTTCCTTGCAGCTGAATTCAAGGAGTAGTGTGGGAGTCCCATGTGCTTGCTTAGATGAGTGGGAGATGATGTCATGAAGCATGGCAAGTGTCCTTGTTTGGTTAGACTTGAAAGACCACTAGTTACTCTAACCAAACCAATTCCCTTTCTTTTTCTTTCTAGTTGCCGAATTTAGTGGAGTGGTTGGAGCTCCATATTTGAAATCTTGAGTTAGTGGAAGGTGATGTCAAGGGGTTGATGTCATCTTCCACTAGCTCTTCCAAGGCCTTGTTTGGCCATTTCGTTCTTTCACAGTTCCTTTCGCGCTCCACAATTATTTCCAATATTGTGATGAGCATTCTTATTTTATATTTTTGTCCAAAAATTCTTCCATGTAAATTTGGACTGAAAAATCTCTTTCCCCAATTTTTCGGAGACCTTTTTGCCCTTACTTCGATTTCGGTGTGCTTGATTTTTCTAGGGTGGATTTATGGCTTATAAAACTTCATTTTCGGAGATTCTTTCCATATTTCTTTATCATACTTGTGAAGTCGACGTTGTGACCCATCCCGGTCAAACTTTGACTTTTTGGTCAACCCTTGGACTTTTGGTCAACCCTTTGACTTTTTGGTCAAACCTTTGACTTTTTCGGTGAAAGTTGACTTTCGTAAAATTTCATCATTTTTCGTTCTTTTTCCTTTAAAAACCTCATTCTTGGCTCATAAATCGTTAATTGAGTCTCATAATCATTAAATGAGGACCCGAACATTGTTTAAATAAAATTATGAATTTCTCATTATTATTCATAATTTTTCATATAATACATCATATACACATAAATTAGACTCTAATTCCTTATAAACAAGGAGATTACAAGTCTTCAAAATTTCGGGTCTTACAGATTCATGAGCAAATAAGAAGATAGGTGGCTTATGGTGAGTAAGACACCTCATGCTTTCTAGCCTTGATGAGTAACCCCCTAGGTTTGCTCACTTGGCTAGCCAAGGCAAGCACACCATGGCCGGCCACACCAAGGAGTGACACCACATGCTTTCTAGCTTTGGTGAACAAGCTTCCTAGCCTTGCTTACTTGGCTAGCTTATGCAACCTTGGCCAGCCAACACATAGGGATTCCTAAGCAAATATTTTTCTCTGGAGGATCAGTAGGCAATGTAGAAATAAGAATATTTTCCTAGAATTTTTGGGAGTGACAAGTGGCATAGCTAGCTTAGGTGAGTAAGCTTGCTAGCCTTGCTTACTTGATGAGCTGGAGCAAGCATGATTCACCACCTCATGGCCGGCCATCACAAGCAAGAGACATGTCATGCTTCCTAGCTTTGATGAGTAACCTCTAGCCTTGCTTAAGTGGCTGCCTAGGTTAAGCATGGTCGGCCACCACATGAGACACATGAGCAAGATTGTACTCCTCAGGGTCATTGTGCAATTCTAGGAATTGGGAGGTTCAAGAGGTAAGTGAATTCACCTATAACTAGGTGAGAGAAAAACTACTTCAAGAACTTTTAGAAAACCCCAATATTGTGCAGATTATTCTCTAGTCTCCTTCCCTTAGGATCCGAACCAAAGAAAAGAAAAAGAGAAGCATAGTGAGCAAGAGAGTAAGGTTGGTTTTGGAGCTAGTAGTGTGTGAGGGAAAAACTTTACAACCATAGCCTTGGTTTATCTTCTTGAAGTTTGAGGTAAGCCTATTACCCTCTAGTCCCTCAATTGAGTTTTGGATTAAGGATTTAAGTGTATTATGTGCTGGAAATGTAAGAGCATAAGCTCACTCTTAAATTTCATGCACTCGGGTTTTAATAAGTGCTTGATTTTGCCTAATTGGAAGTTGGTGGTCTCTAGTTATGATTGGCTGCAAGTTTATAATTTTTGAGTTAGAGGTTTGTTGGCTATGTAAGGATGCCTATTACCTGTTTGCTATGTCTATGTATGCTTAAAAACAATGTCTTGTGCATGAATGAGAAAAATGATGTGTTATGTGCAATTAGGGTTTGAGAAAACCCTAAAAACCCTAAATTGGTATGGATCACCAATTGGGATTGCATAAAGATGATATGGATGAGAAATGAAAGTATGATCATTATGAAACACCCTGCATGCTTATGATAGACTCACGGTTTTGATCGCTCAAGTTTGTACGCACGTAGTTTCACCTAAGAACTCGTTCGATTAAAATCTGCCACTTTCGGATTTAAAGGAACTGTTTTTTGGAAACAAGATTTTGAGGCTCTTAGAGGCCGAATTTGTAAAAAGTCAAAACTGTAAAGTTGTAGGGAATGAAAAATCCTAGGGGGACAACGTAGATCGTTTTTAAAATTAAGGCTCCTAAGGCCTCCATTTTTATCAAAACCCGAGGCCAATCTTTAGGGTTAGAAAATATGGTCAAAAGTTTTCAAGAGAAGAAACGAGCAGGTTAGAGGCAAATTCAAAGTTTTGACCAAAGACAAAAGTTTTAGATTTTGATGTTGCCTACAACTTTCATGAAGGGAATTTTGTGAAATTCAAATCAAATTTTAAAGAAAATACTAGACTTCCAAGACTGTGTAGGGTATGGTCTAGTTCCATACAACCAAGTTTATAGGACTAAGTTAGTTTGAATTATAGAAAAGATAGAATGATTCTTATATCACGATTTTTCTAGAAACAAGGAGGTAACATATTTTTGTGTTTGGCGGTGTAATATCCGATTTTTCAACGTTCACATTTTCCTCCTTAGGAAATATTTTCACATTATGAAGGTATGCGTGAAAAAGATCGATTTAGAGCTTTTGTTAGATTTTGTGAGTTTTGATGAGTCGAGAAGACTCAAAATTTATTGTTAAGCTCAGAAACGGACCCTTTTGAGTCAAAAAGGCCGAAAAAGTATACGATTTTATGAAAGTTAACTTTGACCGAAAAAGACAAAGTTTGACCAAGAAAAAGTTAAAGGTTGACTTTACGAGATGATGAAAAGCAGTATGGAAGAGTACCGAGAAAAAAATGTTTTTATGAGCTAGATAGCAAGAATAGGCCTTAAAATGTCCCTAGAAAATCAAGCACATCAAGTTAAGGTTAAGGGCATAAAGGACTCGGAAAAATTGAGAAAAAATTTTATGGTCCAAAATTCATACAGATAAATTTTTGTACTTCGGTACGATATAAAAATACTGTGTTTTAGTGAACCACAGTATTAGAAATATCCGTGTGGCACAAAAAATGGATTTTTGAGATAATTCTTAAATTAATGCTAGCCAAACAAGGCCCTTGTTTCTTAAGAAATGATGTCATCTTGCTCTTAAGTGATGACCTCATAAGGGTGAACTAAGCATGGAAAAATTTCTAGTAAACTCTAGAACCTTCTAGCCTCTTCCTTGCTCCCTTGGCCGGCCACATGTCCCCCTCCCCCTCCTCTATAAATAGATGCCCAAATACCCATTTTTATTCACAAAACCAAGCCAAACTCTTGCCATTTTTATGCTAAAAATCCGTGGGTATTGGGGGAGAAAAAGAGAAGAGAAAATCAGAAATTTTCTTGGGGCTTTGGCTTGGAGAAGTGCGGATTTGAGCTAGGAGAGATCAAGAAAAAGTTTGGAAATTTTTGGGGGTTTTTGGGTCTTGTGGCCGAGTGGGTGAGGAAGGAGAAAGTGAGAGAAAAGTTGAAATTTTTTTGGGGCTTTTAACCAAAGGGAGTTCGGCTTTGGGTAGATCCACCAAGGAACCAACCAAAAAGATTTTTGGTGCCCCAATTTGGAAGTTGCTGCCGTGGGACAAGGAGCAAAGGGAAGGAAGATTTTTGGGTGACCAAACTTGGCTTTGGTCTAGGTAAACCCTTGAACCCTAACTCTTTAAATTTTGAGCTCAATTTGAAGTTTAAATTATGGTTCAATTGGGTTGTAAGGACTTAAGTCCATTTCCAATTTCATGCCCTAGTTTTGGTGTGTGCTTGATTGGTAGATCTAGGGTGCGTATGGCTTGAAATCTTGCTTTGATTGTGCTTGTTTGTGATTGATTTTTCATGCTAGAAGACTAAGGTTGTATATCCCCTAGTGTGGCCAAAAATCTGCCCTTAGGCAGCCTTGAAGCATGTTAGCTCAGGGAGCCAATTTGATGCTTGTATATGTTGTATGCAATGTTAGAACCAAATGCAACCCTAGGTTTATGGTTTTGGATTTGGGTTACATGGATTCATGGGAACAGTTTATGGGCTCATATGGTCATTATAAATGCTGTGTGTTTGGCTTGTAGGCTCCCGAAGTGGTCGGTCAAGATAGATTCACGAAATAGGATGTAAACCGGACGTAATCCCCAAAACTGCCAATTCGGATTCGAATCTGGCCAGTTTTGGAAAAGTGAAAATTTAAGGCCCTTAGAGGCCGAACTGGGTAAAACTCAAAACATGAAAGTTTCTTGGATCGATTTTTCCTAGAGGACAACATGAACAGAATCTCAAAATGAGGCTCCAATGGCCTCCGTTTTTAGTAAAACCCGTGGCTGATCCCCCAGACCTAGTTTTTCAGGGTCAGCCGACTTCAAACAAAAACTGGTACCAATACAGGCAGAATTAGATTTTTCATTAAACATCAAAGTTTTAGAATTTTTTGAGAGCTACAACTTTCATGAAGGCAAGTTTTTCAGATTCTGAACAGAATTTTAAACTGGGACTGTTTTCTGAAGGGTGTGCAGGGAAACCGAAAATTCCTGCACCTTAGTTTTTACAAATATTTTCTAAAAGTTGTAAATTGTTTTTAAACTGTTATTTTAACTACGAAAACTGTTCCAAAGGCAGTTTTCGACCCTAAACGACCTTTATACGAGTTTGTTTCAAAGATCGGAATTTTTATAAAAAGTTTAAAGGATTTTTTAAGTCAAATCTGTTAAAAGTGCAAAAAGGTAAGAAAATAGAAATTTAAGATAAGGAAAATGGATTTTATAGTTAAAAATTTGTAATCAAGCCGATTACGGGCCGTAATCGGGAATAGGACCCGAGTTACCAGGCTTAGTCCAAAGCCCAAGGGTTGACCCCAAAGGAAAGCCCAGAGTTGACCAAGGGTTGACCAGTAGTTGACCAGATGTTAACTTTGGTTGACCCAATAATTAGTTAAAGGTAACCTTAAGGGTTATCCAACATAACCCTAAGGAATACCAATAGTCTAGAGATGGGCTAAGAAAAGGGGGTTAATGAGATTAACCCAATAAGCTATGATGAAAGAGTAAGGCCCACGATTATAAAGAAAATCCAACAGTAGATCAAGAACCTAGCCCAAGAGGTTATCCCACGTAGCCTCTTAAGGGGATAATCAAAATTCGAATTATTCCCCAAACAAGTGAGAGGGCTAATTGTGACCAAATCAGACTTTAAGTTTCGGGGACATACAACTAGGTTTTGGTAGGCATGTTGGTTAGGGCACCAACATTCTACTACAAGAAGCAGGATCTCACCTGTGTCCTTAATCAAGCAGGGGAAGGCCTGTAGCTGTGCTCTGTGAAAGGACAGCGTCAAGAGGGACATAGCAAAAGAGGTAAGTACAATTCCGCCTACAGCATAGGCTTTAGTTGATACTTGCCAAAGTATGTTAGATGTATGCTAGGACTATAGGCTATGTGCTGCTTGATGATATGTCTTATGTTAAGTTGAATGCTATGTTATGTTATTATGTGTGATATGCTATATGATATGATAACATGCTATGTATGTTGAAAGAATATGTAAGATGAGCATGTAAGGTAAGATACAATGTATGTTATGTTTATGCAAAAGTGACATCACGATGCATGTTCACTAAAGATAAGATGAGATTAAAGAAAAGAGAGTAAGATGGCAAGCAAGCTTGCCTGTGTCGTACCACCCGTCCGAGGTCGGGTTGGACTATGGTTTGAGTTGGACTGGGCTGGCCGCCCCAACCACTCCATAGTTGCGCGCCGGGTACGGACACGTATGTAAGGGCCCATAAGAATGATAAGCATGATAGTAAGTTAAGAGTAAAATGAGCATAAACGGACCATGCATCTGTTATGCCATACAATGTATGAATTGATGTGATATGCTTGTTATGATGTATGTGCTATGATAAGTTAAGTTAGAATGTGTATGCGAAGTTATGTATGTGATGTTAAGTTAAGTTAGAGTTTGTATGCTAGGTTATGTAAGTGGTGTCGCGGTTTAGATAGTTATGCTTACTGAGCGTTAGCTCATAGTTTGACGTCTATGCTGTAGGTAAGCTACCTAACAGCAATGGGTGATGCAAGATGGAAGTGTGAGGCGGGGCACACCGTAAAATTGTGGGAATACGATGCCGCTACGCGCTTCGTTCAATATGTATTTTTGTATGTTAAATATTTTATTAACGATATGATTATTACGTTTAGACGTATATAAGCTAGTATAAAAAAAAAAAAAAAATTTCCGCTGCATTTCGTCATATAAATAAGTAAGTACGATAAGTAAGTTAAGTAAGTTAAGTTAAATAAGTATGTAAGGTAATGGCCTGTGCTAGGCGGGTCGTTACAGGCGGAACACAAGATTAAGGAGTAGGCATAAGTGGTAAGTACAACTTCGCCTACAGTATAGACGAAAATGTTTTCATTACTTGTTTATTTTCAAGCTCATGCATACATGTTGATTGTTAAAGTGCATATGATTATAGTAGCATCATGAAGCATGCTCACTAATGTTAAATCATGTGGTAAGAATGTAAACCCAGTTTCAAGTAAGAAACTGATTAAAAGTATGGAAAGATTTCAAGTACGAAATGATTTTTCAAGTATGTAAGAACAAGTTTTCAAGAATCAAGTGAAACAAGTTTTTTCATGCCGTACCGACCTGTACCAAGGTCAGGTTTGATCCATGGTTTGAGTTGGACAGGGTTGGCCGCCCCAACCACTCCATGACTGCACGCCACGGTACGTTCACTTATGTTATGTAAGGGCCCTAAAAGATTATGTTACGATAAGGAAGCACAATAAAGGCATAAATGGTTCATGCATTATGATTTATGAAATGTTTTGCGGTTCAATAGTTATACTTGCTGAGCGAAAGCTTATGACTTACGTTTATGCTGTAGGTAAGCAACCTATTGGCAGTGTATGATATAAGACGGTGGGGCTGGGCAGGGCGAATTGTGAAACTTAGGATGGAGTTCGCTACATGTTTTGGATTATGATAGTTATGATATTTTGTACATACTTATATATGTATGAGACTGAACTACTTCTTTAAAAAGATTGTGCTATATGTATATGTAAATTGTGACGCCCCCTTACTACGTACGGCCGTCACGCCTTACTTGCTTACTTACTTTACTTGAAAATGAGGAATATAATTTTTTTTTTTTGAAACATACTTATAAAAACATTTGTCTTTAGTAATATATCATTACTACTTAAGCAAACGTTACTTATAGTCTTTGGTTCCAAAATACCATGATACATAACTTATCTTTGTCATACATGCTTATATATACAAAACTTCTTTACTCAAAAATAGGTTGCGGAAACTATGCGTAGTGGTATCCATACCGCCTTCGTCCGCCGCCACACCGCTCCATCAATGCCCAGCAGTCAAGCTGCGGGTTTCTTACCTACAGTATGAAATATAACTTGATGAGCTTTCGCCCAGTAAGTACAAACATAATCTCACAAAACATTTAGAATATCATGAAAACATTCATCATCATATGCATATGCGTGAACCATTTATGTTCCATTTATGCATTTCTTTTAACTTTCTTATCTTTCTTATGGGCCCCTTAGTGTACGTACTCTTGACATATAGCGCGCCTCTAGACACAGTTAGATGGGTTTGCAAGTCCCTAACTGCTCCAGGAAAACATAAGTGATTACACCCTCTTACATCAACGAGAGGGCGAATCCATAACTTTAACATAAAAATCCTCCACCTTAGGGGAGGTTGGTACGACACTTTACTTGTGATTTCTTACCATGTTATTTATCTTTAGTGAACATACCTTATGATGTCACTATATGATAACATACTTTTTATCTCATTCATAACATGGCATGGCATTCTTTTCATTCATAGCATTTGCAAACATGGCATTTTTATAAACATGACATTTTGCAAATATAGCACCTTTTTACAAACATATCATTTTGCGAAAATAACGCTTTTTATAAACATAGCATTTTACGAAAATAGCACCTTTTATAATCATGGCATTTCGTAAAAATAGCACTTTTCATAAAACATAGCATTTTATAGATATAGCACACAACATATTGCAGCATATTTGAAAACCACATACTTGAACATAATTTAGTAGCTTTCATACTGCAGGTGAGGTTTGTACTTACCTCTAGTGCCGTATCCTTAGAATCGCGTTCCTTAAATTCGTCGGCAACGGCAATTCACTTTCCTGATATACCAAAAATATAGGATCAGGATCCCTTCGTAAGGTGTTGGTGACCTACCAACACTCACATTTACTTTTGGTTGTATGTCCCCTATACATGATATCCATCTTGGCCACTTTAATCCCCATTCTCTAACGAACTTTGATTAATCCTTATGAGGTTACATTGGGTAACCTTTTTGGTTTGAGCCTTGTTCTATCATTGGGCTTTGCTCATACATCCTTGTTATTGGGTTATTTCCATTAACCCTTTCAATCTTAGCCCAAATATACATGTGGGTATCCCTTAGGGTTATGTTGGGTAACCCTTAAGGTTAACCTTAATTAACCTTGGGTCAACCTTTTGTCAACCCTTGGTTATCCTTGGGTTTGTAACTCGGATACAATATCCGGTTACCATTCGTAATCGACTTGTTTACCAATTTTACTATAAAATTCATCTTCCTTATTCTTTGGAAAATCTTGTGTGATTAACTTCCAAAAATCCTTCATTTTTTATTGTAAAAATTCTAACTCCTTTAATTAGAAAATACTTTGGTTAAATCTCATTATTTTCTTTAACTTGTAAATTCTTGGTTGAAACCCTCTTTTTCTTTACTTTGGAGAAAAATTTGAATTTCAACCCGAGCCCTTAAAATTCATGGTTTTCGAAACAAATCTTTTATAAAATCATTTGGGGTCGAAAACCGCCTTTGGAATGGTTTCTGAAGCTAAAATGACCATTTAAGAACACTTCACAATTTTTCTAGAAAATATTTTCGTGAGACTCATTTGCAAGATTTCGGACTCTCTGCGCGTCTCTCACAAAACGCGCCCAGTTTAAAAATCAGCTTGGAATTTGAAAAACTTGTCTTTATGAAAGTTGTAGCTATCGAAAAATGCTAAAACTTTCGTGTTTTGCACAAAATCCAGTTCGGCCTAGATCAGTACCAGTTTTTATTTGAAAACGGGTTAACCCTGAAAAACTGGGTGGAGAACGTCCCAGGATTCAGCCACGGGTTTTGGGTAAAACGGAGGCCGTTGGAGCCTTGTTTCGAGATTCTGTTCACGATGTCCTCTAGGAAAAGTTGTTCCGAACAACTTTTGTGTTTTAAGTTTTACCTCATTCGGCCTCTAAGGGTCTTGAAATTACCCTTTCCCGAAACTGGCCAGATTCGAATCCGAATTGGCAGTTTCGGTTCCTCATTTCGGTTTACGTCCTATTCGCGGAATCTATCACGACCGATCACATCGGGAGCTTAGACAACATCAGGCAGCGCTTCTAACGTCCCATTACAACCCATAAATCCATCTTATTCTACTCATGCAACCCCAAATCTGAAAATTAAAAAGACTAGGGTTACATGGTTCTAACTCATGCATCATCACATACCATCAACACAAAATCCAACCCTAAGTCTAGCATGCTCTCATGGCTACCAAGGGCAGATTTTTGGCCTAATATTATGGGACATACAACCTAATTTCTAGCATGAAAAATCCATCATTTTCAAGCACAAATTTTAAAGCAATCAAGCATTAAAAATCAGCCAACCAAACCCTAACCTTATCAAGCACACACACCATCAATGAGGGCAGAAAATTAAAGTGGACTTATGTCCTTACAAACCACTTGAATCAACATCAAAAATACTCAAATAAAACTTAGATTCAAGGTGGTTTATGAGATTTACCTTAAACCCGAGTTAGGGTTTTGAAATCCCAAAATCTTCCTTGGTTCCTTGGCTTGCTCTAGCCCACGGTTTCTTCCAAGAAAATGCATCCAAAAATTTTTTTTTGTTAGCTCTTCTTGCTTCTACCAAAACCGAACCCTAATCAAGAGAAAAACCAAATTTCTCTTACCTTCTTCTCTTCTTCCTTGTTCGGCCAAGTCTTGGAGAAATCCACAAAAATTTTCTCAAATGCTCCTTCCTTGCTTGGCTCACGGATTGGTACAAGAAAATGAGATCCAAGAGATTTTTTTGTTAGCTTTTTCTCATTTCTAACCAAGCACTATCAAGGAAGAAAACCAAGAATTTTTTTCAAGATCCACATACCTCTTTTTCTCTTGTTCTTGGTCGGCCAACTCTTGGAAGATTCACCAAAAATTTTCTCAACTCTCTTGTCTCTCTCTTGCTCGGCTACCTTCCCAAAACTTCACCAAAATTTTTCAAATTCTCTCTAACTCTCTTCTCTCTCTCTCCCACGGCTTTGTGCTGAAAATTTTTTGAAGATGAGTGTATGAGTTGGCTGCCTTGAGAAGGGAAATGGAAGAGGTTGCTTGCCTCAAAACAAGGCTTTATGTCTTGTCATTTCTTGTCCATTGTGCAGTCGGATTCAAGGGAGCTTAAGGGGGTTGTGTTGCCGAAATTTCCAAGGGAAAAAGGAGGGATATGGGCAGCTAGGTATGGCCCTATAGATCTCTAGAAATTTCCCCTACTAGCTCACCCTCTTGGCCCTTGAAATAAGGCTTTAAGTCACATCTTGTTTGTCTCCTTTTTTTCTTCCCATTGCAGCCGAATCTAAGGGAGAGAATGGGGTGGGTTGCAGCCGGATTTTTGGGGTGGAAAATGCATGGGTTTGACTCATTTTTGTTCAACAAAAATGACTAGAGAGTGCGGGTTTTGGTTATATGTCCCCCTAGAAAATAAAGCCATTTACAAAAGAAAGTGTGGTTACCTTAGTAGCCCTATCAAACTCATATCGAGTCCTAATAGGTTATGTTGGGTAACCTTTAATCTATCAAGCCCATACACTACAAAATAGGGTTGGGTCAACACCTACCCTTGGGCTTCTATTTAAAATTTATTTTCCTTTTAGGTTAACCAAGGTTAACCTTTGTGATTACTAACGTTGATCCCTCTTCGGGTCAACTTTGGGCTTAGCTGGGGCTAAGCCCGATAACTCGGTTATTATTTCCCGGTCACCATCCGTCCTACACTATTTTTCAAAAACTTAGCTTAAAATCTCCTTTTCATAAAAAGACTTGACTTTCAAACTTTAAAACTTATTACTTGCTTCTTAAAAATTTACAATTCTTGAAACAGAATTTTATAAAATACTTAAGGGTCGGAAACTGCCTTTGGAACAGTCTCCATGTTCGAAACAGTGTTTTTAGCCGGAAAAACAATTTTCCTAATTCGGTTCTAGAAAATCTTGTACAGAAATTCCTTGATTTCTGCACAGTTTTTACATTTTAGTTTATATTTAAAAATCCATTTTTAATTAGAAAAAGTTGTCTTCACGAAAGTTCTAGCCCTCAAAAAGTTCTAACACTTTCGTGTTTTACAAAAATTCTGATTCCATAAGGTTTAGTACCAGTTTTAAATCGAAAACGGTTTTGACATAAAAACTGGGTCTAACAGACCACCTACGGTTTTTCTTGAAAATGGAGGCCATTGGAGCCTTATTTTGAGAAATAGTCCGTGCTATCCCCTAGGAAACACCCTGTTCTACAACTTCCGTGTTTTATGTTTTTACCCATTCTGTCACGCCCCTACTAGCCACCCTAGGACCCACGCGGTGTCCGACCGCGCGAACCTGGAGCGTTCGGTCCATGACATTACTTAACTTACTTGTCTGATTGAAAAATAAAGTTACCCAATTTCTAGAGTAAATTTTTTTGTCTTCTTTTCTAAAAATAGTTACTAGAAAACTTTGATTGCGGAAATCATAAAACCTTAAACTTGATTAAAGCACAACTAAAAACTGCTTTTCTTTTATAAAATTCTAACATATTAAAATGTACTCACTCGAGTACTGAGCTTTCACCTATGAGGAAAGCTCCATACATACATACATACATAATCTAAATCGTGGACCAGACCCGACCTAATGCGGACCGGTACAACACGTGGCAACTAGCGTGCCATAATTATTTAACTAAAACTGAACATGCATACTGTAAACATAATGAAAACACATTTTCATTTAAACGCATTTCGGAAACCCCGTAGCAGTCCATACCCACGTTTCACAATCTGTTGCGCCATCTCTCTACAGCTTGTATCATGTATCGCCGGTAAGTAGCTTACCTACAGCATGAATGTAAGTAATGAGCTAAAAAGCTCAGTAAGCACAACATCCTATCCGCATGCAACTAATGCACAAAAATCGTGAACCAATTATGATTCATTATGATATGGTCATCCTACTGATCTTATCTTACTACAGTACCATGTGTGTATGTATTTAGGCACGTAACCATGGAGTGATTGAAGGCGGTCCGACCAACCAACTTAAACCATGAAACACACAGTTTAACATGGAGTAGAGGAGGCAGCCCTTCCATATCAAGTCAAACCATGGAAAATGCCGTTTGAACTTACCACGAAGGTGAGCTCATACAACACAACATGTTCTACTGTACTGATCTTATACATTACCATGTGCCTTATTACAAGTGGACATACTTCGTGATGCCATAATTCTAACATAATACATAACATGAAATAGTATAACATACTCATACATACTACATGACATACCATATAACATACATACATGAACATACTGCATAACGTAAACATAACACATACTGCATGCTTGACATAACCTAAACATACTGCATAACATAAACTTACATGGCATACTTACATATAACATACTGCATAACATAAACTTACATGGCATACTTACATATAACATACTGCATTACTTAACATAACACATAAGCATACTACATGACTTCACACATAATCATGAAATCCCATTCATGATTTTTTAAACACATCATATGTAACAAACATGTATTCATGCTGTAGGCGGAATTGTACTTACCTTTCCGTCATACGTCATGCTTAACTGTCCCTTCCTAGTGCTGTTCCACTCCTGGTACAGCTGCAGGTTCTGCCTGCTTAACATAGGACAGGTTCTACTTAAACTCGTGAAAATGCAGGTAAACTAACCAACGTGTTTACATGACCTTGGTTGTATATCCCTTATGTGCAAAACGTCTAATTTGGTTACCAACGGTAACCTGGCGTGCTAAGCCAAACTAACCTCTAAGGGTCGAATAACTTAATCCGAAACTATCGGGTGATACCTAATAACCCTTTAGTTGAGCTATCGGTATCCGTTAGGGTCACTTTGGATAACCCGTGAGGATAAACTAACTTAAAGCTATTAGTTAACCAAAGGTCAACAAAAGTCAACCTTGGTCAACCATGGTCAACCCTCTAATGTCAACCTCTCGGGTCTCGGGCTTGACCCGGCAACTGTAAGACCCGAAATTTTGAAGACTTGTAATCTCCTTGTTTATAAGGAATTAGAGTCTAATTTATGTATTTATGAAATGTTATATGAAAAATTATGGATAATAATGAGAAATTCATAATTTTATTTAAACAATGTTCGAGTCCTCATTTAATGATTTTGAGACTCAATTAATGTTTTACGAGCCAAGAATGAAGTTTTTAACGGAAAAAGAATGAAAAAGGACGAAATTTTACGAAAGTCAACTTTGACCGAAAAAGTCAAAGGTTTGATCAAAAAGTCAAAGGGTTGACCAAAAGTCAAAGGGTTGACGAAAAAGTCAAAGTTTGACAGGAACGGGTCACAACGTCGACTTTACAAGTATGATGGAGGAATATGAAAAGAATCTCCGAAAATGGAGTTTTATAAGCCGTAAATCCACCCTAGAAAAATCAAGCACACCGAAAAAGAACTAAGGATAAAAAGGTCTCCGAAAAATAGGAGAAAGAGAGTTTTGGTCCAAAAATTTAATGGAATAATTTTTGGATCAAAATATAAAATAAGAATGCTCATCACAGTGTTGGAAATAACTATAGAGCGCAAAAGGAGCCGTGAAAGAACGAGACGGCCAAACAAGGCCTTGAAAGAGCTAGTGGAAGATGACATCAACTCTTGACATCACCCTCCACTAACTCAAGACTTCAAATGGCAGCCTCCTACCCCCCATGAAAGTCCGGCCAACTAGACAAGGAAAAGAAAAGAAATGGGTTAGTTTTGGTAACTAGATGATCTACCAAAGTCTAACCAAGTCAAGGACACATACCCATGCTTGTGATATCATTCTCCATTCACCAAAGATTAAATAAGTGAGCTTGTCCCCCCCCCCCCCCCTCATCATATTCGGCTGCCCCAATGAAAGAAAGAAAGAAAAGAAATAAAAAGGGGACAAGAAGGTATGGCATAAAGCCATAAATTAAGGACCCAAAAGGTGAGTTAAATGGGAGATTTTTCTAGAAGCTTTTAGAGCCAATCATGGGCTGCCATCTACCCCTTTTTCTCTCCACCAAATCCGGCCACTCAACCCCCCAATATCCCCCTTGGATTCGGCTATAATGAAGGAAAGAAAAGAGACAAGACTCAAAACCTTAAATCAAGGAAAAGTGCACCAACTCCTATCCATCAAATCCCTTCTCTCTCTAGCCATTTTTGTTGAACAAAAGTGAGTCAAACCCATGCTTAGCTCCCTTGGAAAATTTGGCAGCAAGCCCCCCTCAAGTCCCTTAATTTCGGCTGCAAGGAAAGACAAGAAAGACTTGACACAAAGTCTTGAATCAAGGGCAAGAAACCAACCACCAAGTCACATCACAAGTCCTCCCTTTCCTTGTGCCTTTTGGGGGAAAAAGAGAGCCAAAAACTCTCATTCTCCCTTGGTCATTTCGGCAGCAAAGAGGAAGGAGAGAGAGAGGAGAGCTAGAGAAAATTTGAGAAAAAGTTTGGTGAACTTTTGAGTGTGTTGGCTGAACAAGAGAGTGAGCAAGAAAGTGAGAAGATTTTTGGTGAATCCACCAAGGGGGTAGCCGAACCAAACAAGAAGAAAAAGAGGTAAGGAAGAACTTGGTTTTTTCTTCTTGTTGATCTTGGATTAAGGGTCGGTTTTGTGGAGCCTTAGAGCTAAAAAAAATAAAATTTTTGGATCTCATGGTGTGTGAAGCCGTGGGCTAAGAGCAAGCCAAGGGAGGAAGGAAAACTTTGGGATTTCAAAAACCCTAACTTGGGTTGAGGTAAATCTCTTAAACCACCTTGAATCTAAGCTTTATTTAAGTGTTTTTAAGGTTGATTCAAGTGGTTTGTAAGGACATAAGTCCATTTAATTTTTCAGCCCTATTTTCGGTGTGTATGTGCTTGATAGGTTAGGGTTGGTTGGCTGATTTTTTTATGCTTGATTGCTTTCAAATTTGTGCTTGAAAATGATGGATTTTTCATGCTAGAAAGTAGGTTGTATGTCCCATAAGATGTGGCCAAAAATCTGCCAAGGCAGCCCCCGTTGATGCATGCTAGCTTAGGATGTAAACCGGACAACACTCAAAACTGCCAGCTCGGTTTCGAACCTGAGCGGTTTCTGGAAAATGAAAATATCATGCCCTTAGAGGCCGAATGAGGTAAAACTCAAAACACGAAAGTTGTTCGGAACAACTTTTCCTAGAGGATAACACAGACAGAATCTCGAAATAAGGCTCCAAAGGCCTCCGTTTTACCCGAAACCCGTGGCTGAACCCTGGGACGTTCTCCACACCGTTTTTCAGAGTTAACCCGTTTTCAAATAAAAACTGGTACTGATCTAGGCCGAACTAGATTTTGTGTAAAACACAAAAGTTCTAGCATTTTTCGATAGCTACAACTTTTGTGAAGACAAGTTTTTCAGATTCCGAGCCAATTTTTAAACTGGGCGCGTTTTGTGAGAGACGCACAGAGAGTCCGAAATCAAGCAAATGAATCTCACGAAAATCTTTTCTAGAAAAATCATGAAGTGTTCTAAAATGGTCATTTTAGCATCGGAAACCATTCCAAAGGCGGTTTCCGACCCCAAATGATTTTATAAATGATTTATTTCGAAAACCATGAATTTTAAGGGCTCGGGTTTGAAATTCACATTTTTCTCCAAAGTAAAGAAAAAGAGGGTTTCAACCAAATATTTCCAAGTTAAAGAAAATAATGAAATTTAAGCTAATGGATTTTCTAATTAAAGGGGTTGGAATTTTAACAAGCAAAATGAAGGATTTTTGGAAGATAATCACACAAGATTTTCCAAAAATAAGGAAGAGAAATTTTAAAGTAAAATTGGTAAACAAGCCGATTACGAACGGTAATCGGATATTATGTCCGAGTTACAAACCCAAGGATAACCAAGGGTTGACAAAAGGTTGACCCAAGGTTAATTAAGGTTAACCTTAAGGGTTACCCAATATAACCCTAAGGGATACCCACATGTATATTGGGCTAAGATTTAATGGGTTAATGGAAATAACCCAATAACAAGGATGTATGAGCAAAGCCCACTAATAGAACAAGGCTCTAAACTAAAAAGGTTACCCAATGTAACCTCATAAGGACTTATCCAAGCTCAATAAAGAATGGGGATAAATATGGCCTAGATGGACATCATGTATAGGGGACATACAACCAAAAGTAAATGTGAGTGTTGGTAGGTCACCAACACCTTACAAAAAGATCCTGATCCTATATTTTTGGGTATATCAGGGAAGTGAATTGCGGTTGTCGACGAATTAAGGGACGCGATTATAAGGATACGGCACTAGAGGTAAGTACAAACCTCACCTGCAGTATGAAAACTAGTAAATTATGTTCAAGTATGTGGTTTTCAAATATGCTGCAATATATTGTGTGCTATATCTATGAAATGCCATGTTTTATGAAAAGTGCTATTTTGCGAAATGCCATGTTTATAAAAGGTGCTATTTTCGTAAAATGCTATGTTAATAAAAAGTGCTATTTTTGCAAAAGATTATGAAAGCGCTATATTTGCAAAATGTCATGTTTATGAAAATGTCATGTTTGCAATTGTCATGAATGAAAAGAATGCTATACCATGTTATTAATGAGATGAAAAGTATGTTATCGTATAGTGACATCATAAGGTATGTTCACTAAAGATAAATAACATGGTAAGAAATCACAAGTAAAGTGTCGTACCAACCTCCCACAAGGAGGAGGATTTTTATGTTAAAATTATGGATTCGCCCTCTCGTTTATATAAGAGGGTGTAATCATTTATGTTTTTCCTGGAGCAGTTAGGGACTTGCAATCCCATCTAACTGTATCTAGAGGCGCGCTATATGTTAAGGGTACGTACACTAAGGGGCCCATAAGAAAGATAAGAAAGTTAAAGGAATGCATAAATGGAACATAAATGGTTCACGCATATGCATATGATGATGAATGTTCTTATGATGTTTTAAATGTTTTGTGAGATTATGTTTGTGCTTACTGGGCGAAAGCTCGTCCAGTTATATTTCATACTGTAGGTAAGAAACCCGCAGCTTAATGCTGAGCATTGTTGGAGCGGTGTGGCGGCAGATGAAGGCGGTATGGATACCACTACGCATGATTTCCGCAAATCTTTTGATAAGTAAAGAAGTTGTACATATATGTATGTATGGTAAAGACAAATTATGCTTTACGGTATTTTGGAACTAAATACCTTAAGTAAATGTTTACTCAAGTAGTAATGATATATTACTGATGGCAAATGTTTTTATAAGTATGTTTCAAAAAAAAAAAAAAATCCTAAATTTCAAGCAATGTTAAGTAAGTAAGGTAAGGTGACTGTCCCACGTAATAAGGGGGTGTCACAGAGTTGGTATCAGAGCGTATCCTGCCAGCCTACTTCGTCTCGCTCCGCATCGTTCTGCAATAGCCCAAGTAAGTTAATTTATTTTCTTACGCTTAGGATTAGATTTTCATACGCACCTATATCGATGGTTTGCAACGGAAAGGATGGTTGTGAGAATAACGTTGGGTTGTGCCCTAGCTCGATAGTGGTAAACAAGTAATGTATGCCCATGATGAGGAAATTATGTATTTTCCTAAAAACTATGATTATGAAAAGAAAATTATGGTTCTGTATAAAAGATATGATTTTATGAAAGTTTTAAAAGTAAGAAGCTTATTTTGTTGCTTCTATACAGAACCATGCCACCAAGACGTCGAGCGACACAGGCCCAAAACGTCGATCTTGCAGCTCAACTGAACGAGCTGAGAGAGATGATGCTCGCCCAACAACGAGAAATAGGTGGGCTTAGGGCTCAGATAGCCTAACAGAACCAAGGACCACCTGAGGTCAGGGTACCACCCGCGCCTGAAGAGCAACCAGCGGTACCGGAATTCCCCGAGGAGGAACCAGTAATTCCGGAACACCCTGAGGCCCAAGAAGCACCAAGGGCGCCGGTAGCTGCTCCGCCAGCACCTCATGTTTGAACCCCGGCAGAGCTGTACCATGAATTTCGGCGCATGAAGGCGTCAGAATTCGAGGGATCGACGGACCCGATCGAGGCCGACAACTGGCTCATCGATCTTCAAGTTTCCCTGAACTTCTTAGGGCTCGACGATAGAGAGAGAGTCCTTTGCGCGTCCTTCATGTTGAAGAAAGACGCCCGGCTATGGTGGGAAACGGTTCAGATTAGACGGGATGTCAACCAGATGCTGTGGGAAGACTTCGTGGAAGAGTTCCGTGAGAAGTACTTCAACACGGAAGTAATGGAAACCCAACAGGATGAATTCACCAATTTCCGTCAGGGAAATTTGTCAGTGGCTGAAGCGGTGAGAAGGTTTGAACAGCTCGCCCGTCTCTACCCTCAACTCATCAGTTCTGAGAAGGACAAAGTGAAGAAGATGATGAAAATGTTCCGGCCAGAATTAACCGTGCTTATCAGTAGTGGCCCTCAACCACCGCTCACTGTTGCCGAGTGCGTCAGTCGAGCAGTTCGAGCCGAATACTGGGTCGGCCAGAACAAGACGCATCGAGCCCAGTTCTTTAAGGAAAGTAATGAAGAGAGGGCCCTAGCCAGGCAAAGTCAGACCAAGCCCGGCCAACCATCACAGCAGAAAGGCCAAGGAGGACCTTCTGGCCAACGCGGCGGCAACAAGCCGTATGGCAACCCCCAGCAGAAAAGAAAATGGAATGCTGGAGGGCAAGGGAGCCAACAGAATCCTCCCCAGAAGAAGAATGCCCCTGACAACAGTGGAACTCCTTTTTGCCAGAAATGTGGGAAAAAGCACCCGGGAGACTGCCGTGCCGGGACAAACCGCTGTTACCTGTGTGG
The DNA here is from genome assembly GCA_025413485.1 of Ficus microcarpa. Taxonomy (NCBI): domain Eukaryota; kingdom Viridiplantae; phylum Streptophyta; class Magnoliopsida; order Rosales; family Moraceae; genus Ficus; species Ficus microcarpa. Next base: position 24,004,511 of record CM046376.1, read on the forward strand.
CAAGGAAGGCTACTTTGCTAAGAATTGTAATGCCAATGTCCAACACCAGCAGAATTACCAGCGGGGACAGGGAAGTCAGTTGCACGCTGTACAGATGAAGCTGGAGGAACCTGCAGTTCCTCAAGGCCGAGCTGAAGCTCCAGAACCGCAAGGACGCATCTATGCCTACACAAAGGAGGATGCTCAAGCTGGACCGTCCTCGGTGGTGACAGGTCAGCTTCCTATTGCCCAACAAGATGCTTATGTATTGGTTGATTCTGGAGCTACGCATTCATTCACATCACCTAGGTTTGCTAAGAAACTAGGTAGAGATAATGAGAAAATTAGAAGAAACTTTCGTACTGCATTACCCTCCGGGGAAATTTTGTTGTCGGATTATTGGATACGCCATGTTCCAATAATCATATGCGGTAGAGAGATGTACGTCAACCTAATCGTCATTGACTTATACGACTACAACGTTATCCTGGGTATGGACTTCCTAGGAAAATACAACGCGGTTATCGACTGCCAGCGTCGTGCCGTTACGTTCAAGCCAGTTGGGGATAAGGAATTCATCTTTCGAGGATCGACCCCGAAGCAGCCAAAGATGTTCATTTCGGCGTTAAAGGCTAGAAAGTTATTGGCGGAAGGATGTACGGGATTTCTAGCCAACATGGTAGATAAGACGCTAGAGACCGAAAGTAAGCCGGAAGATGTACTGATAGTCAAGGAATTTGTGGACGTTTTTCCTGAAGATTTTCCAGGATTGCCACCAGAACGAGAAATCTCTTTTGAGATTGAGTTACTCCCAGGATCGGCACCCGTATCCAAGGCACCGTATAGGATGGCGCCTGCTGAACTCAAAGAATTACAAGTCCAGTTGAAGGGGCTCCTAGATAAAGGATTCATCAGACAAAGCTATTCACCGTGGGGAGCCCCGGTGTTGTTTGTTAAGAAGAAGGACGGCACTCTAAGAATGTGCATCGACTATCGGGAGTTGAACAAGATCACCATCAAGAACAAGTATCCGTTGCCCAGGATCGACGATCTGTTCGACCAGCTGAAGGGAGCCTCAGTCTTCTCGAAGATTGATCTACGATCGGGATATCACCAGCTCCGAATCAAGGAAGGAGATGTTCCGAAGACGGCGTTTCGCACCCGATATGGACACTACGAGTTCCTTGTGATGCTGTTCGGACTGACAAATGCACCAGCCGCCTTCATGGACCTGATGAATCGAGTATTTAAGAACTACCTAGACAAGTTCGTCATTGTCTTCATAGACGACATTCTGATCTATTCAAGGTCGAAAGAGGAGCACGAAGAGCATCTAAGGATTGCACTACGGATTTTGAAGCAGAATCAGCTGTATGCCAAATTCTCCAAGTGCGAGTTTTGGTTAGAGAAGGTCCATTTCCTTGGACATGTAGTCTCTAAAGAAGGCATATCCGTAGATCCGGCTAAGATTGAGGCAGTAAGTAAGTGGCCAGCCCCCAAAAATGTCACCGAAGTGCGCAGTTTCCTCGGATTGGCGGGCTATTACCGACGATTTGTCGAAGGATTTGCTAAGATCGCGGCGCCACTTACCGCACTCACAAGAAAAGGGAAGATATATGAATGGACCAATAAGTGTGAAGAGCACTTCCAAGAGCTAAAAAGCAAGTTGACGAGCGCTCTAATCCTCACAATTCCGGTTGTGGAGGAAGAAAACTTCGTGATTTACAGCGATGCTTCGAAGATAGGGTTGGGCGCCGTGCTTATGCAGAACGGAAAGGTGATCGCCTATGCTTCACGACAGCTCAAGGAACACGAAAAGAACTATCCGACGCATGATTTGGAGCTTGCGGCGGTAGTTTTTGCCTTAAAGATTTGGAGGCACTACCTCTACAGCACAAAATGCGAAGTGTACACGGACCATCAAAGTTTGAAGTACATCTTCACACAAAAGGAGCTTAACATGAGGCAAAGAAGATGGCTCGAATTGGTGAAGGACTACGACATAGATATCTGATACCATCCGGGAAAGGCTAACAAGGTAGCCGATGCCCTAAGTCGGAAGTCGTCTTCCTCGATGATGTCAATCCGGTCATTGACCGAGCCTCTTCAAAAGGAAATAGTGGAAGCTAGAATCGAGCTCATTACGGGAAGATTAACTGCTCTAACCTTCCAGCCTACCATTTTGGATGGCATGAAGGAACGTCAAGAAGCCGATGCCTCACTGCTTAGGACGAAAAACGAGGTTTTAGAAGGAAAGGAGTCGGACTTCCACATATCCGATGAAGGCATACTCTATCAGAAGAATAGATTATGTATTCCTAATGAAGAAAAATTGAAGGAAAAGATCATGGAAGAAGCTCACGAGACTCCGTATTCTGTCCATCCCGGAGCCACAAAGATGTACAAGGACTTAAAAGAGAGCTTTTGGTGGCCCAAGATGAACAACGACGTTGCTACTTTTGTCATTAAGTGCCTTACCTGTCAAAAAGTACAGGCGGAACACCAACGTCCAGGAGGAGAATTGCAGAAAATCTCCATCCCCGAATGGAAATGGGACCAAGTGACGATGGATTTCGTGGTTGGTCTGCCCCGAACTCCTAGCGGCAACGACGCAATTTGGGTGGTCGTTGACCGATTGACAAAGTCAGCGCACTTTATAGCCATCAAGCTCAGCTTCTCAGTAGAACAATTGGCAGAATTGTACGTGGCTCAGATCGTTCGCTATCATGGAATTCCGAAGACGATAATCTCGGATCGCGACGGTCGCTTCACTTCGAAATTTTGGAAGAGCGTGCATGAAGCAATGGGTACCAAGCTTTCGTTTAGTACAGCTTTTCACCCACAAACAGATGGACAATCAGAAAGGACCATTCAAACCTTAGAAGACATATTGCGAGCGTGCGTGATGGATTTCAAGGGAACTTGGGACAAGAAGCTTCCTTTGATTGAATTCTCGTACAACAACAGTTTTCACGCTTTAATTGGAATGGCTCCTTATGAAGCTTTATATGGAAGAAGATGCAGATCTCCAGTCCACTGGTATGAAACAAGAGAAAAAGAGCTTGTATCTACGGACTTCATTCGAAAGACCATGGAAAACGTGAAGCTCATACGACAAAGGATGGAGACTGCATTTAGCCGGCAAAAGAGTTACGCCGACAAGCGCCGAAGACCTCTCGAATTTCAAGTAGGAGACTTGGTTTTCCTCAAAGTCGCTCCATTTAAGGGAGTTATGCGATTCGGAAAGAAAGGGAAATTGAGCCCATGGTATATAGGACCGTTCGAAATAATCGAAAGGGTCGGTAACGTAGCCTACAAGTTGGCCCTACCCCAAGAATTAGCATATGTGCACAATGTGTTTCATGTATCAATGCTAAAGAAGTATGTTCCGGATCCCTCACACGTAATCAAGCATGAACCGATCGAGGTTCGAGAAGATCTGACTTACGAAGAGAAGCCAGTCCAGATTTTGGCACGAGAAGAAAAAGTGTTAACGAATAAGGTTATCCCTCTAGTCAAGGTACTATGGAGAAACCGCCACATCGAAGAAGCGACGTGGGAACGAGAAGAAGATATGAAGAGAGACTACCCCGATTTGTTCTAATTTTCGAGGACGAAAATCTTTTAAGGAGGGTAGGTTGTAAGACCCGAAATTTTGAAGACTTGTAATCTCCTTGTTCATAAGGAATTAGAGTCTAATTTATGTATTTATGAAATGTTATATGAAAAATTATGGATAATAATGAGAAATTCATAATTTTATTTAAACAATGTTCGAGTCCTCATTTAATGATTTTGAGACTCAATTAATGTTTTACGAGTCAAGAATGAAGTTTTTAAAGGAAAAAGAATGAAAAAGGATGAAATTTTACGAAAGTCAACTTTGACCGAAAAAGTCAAAGGCTTGACTAAAAAGTCAAAGGGTTGACCAAAAGTCAAAGGGTTGACCAAAAAGTCAAAGTTTGACCGGAACGGGTCACAACGTCGACTTTACAAGTATGATGGAGGAATATGAAAAGAATCTCCGAAAATGGAGTTTTATAAGCCGTAAATCCACCCTAGAAAAATCAAGCACACCGAAAAAGAACTAAGGGTAAAAAGGTCTCCAAAAAATAGGAGAAAGAGAGTTTCGGTCCAAAAATTTAATGGAATAATTTTTGGATCAAAATATAAAATAAGAATGCTCATCACAGTGTTGGAAATAACTATAGAGCGCAAAAGGAGCCGTGAAAGAACGAGACGGCCAAACAAGGCCTTGAAAGAGCTAGTGGAAGATGACATCAACTCTTGACATCACCCTCCACTAACTCAAAACTTCAAATGGCAGCCCCCTACCCCCCATGAAAGTCCGGCCAACTAGACAAGGAAAAGAAAAGAAATGGGTTAGTTTTGGTAACTAGATGATCCACCAAAGTCTAACCAAGTCAAGGACACATACCCATGCTTGTGATATCATTCTCCACTCACCAAATATTAAATAAGTGAGCTTGTCCCCCCCCCCCCCCCATCATATTCGGCTGCCCCAATGAAAGGGGACAAGAAGGTATGGCATAAAGCCATAAATTAAGTGTAACGCCCCACCTAGCGTAGGCCGTTACTCGTGCGTGCATACATTCATTCATACATAAACTTACTTACTTACTTAGTTTGGAAAACACAGCGGATTTTTTTTTTTTTTTTTTTTATATATAGTACACAAAACTATGTACATAAATTAAAATACTGTTTCTGTACATAATATACTAATTATTATTTATAAAAAGTATCTTGTCTTATATAAGTGTATACCACACAAAATGCGTAGCGGCTCCATATACCACGATTTTACATTGCTTGACCCGCTACTCCCCACCGCATCATCATCAGCTGACAGGCGACTTACCTACAGCACAAACTTAAAACAATGAGCTTGAGGCCCAGTAAGTACAACTCCTAGGCCGTAAAACAATTAACAACAATAAAACATTAACACACAATAACTTAACATCACATACATACATAACATACATACATACATAGCATACATACATAGCATACATACATAACATACATACATACATACATACATACGTACATAGCATACATACATAACATACATACATAACATATACATAACATACATACATACATATACATAACATACATATAACACTTAGCATGCATAGGTCATTTTATGCTTCATTATCTTTCTTTATATTTTATGGGCCCTTAGTCTACGTGTTCGAATCCGGCGCGCGACTAATGAATTGTCTGGGGCGGCCAAACCAAATCCAGATCAATCCACAGTCCGACCCGACCTGATGCGGGTGGATCGACACGGTCCTTATTTTCTTACTTGATCTTGTTTACGTGTGAACAAACACTTCTTATGTCATGTTTCTACTTAGCTTCTTGCTTATCTTTTCTTAGCATATACCTACACACTTAGCATTTTTCATGTTGCATTCATGAATACATAGCACATCACACAAAGCACATCATCGAGTCTAATAGTCTAATCCTATTAGCTTGTGCTGTAGACGGTGTTGTACTTACAGTCTATTCTCTTAGTTGTTACGCAGATCCTTGTCCCGTTTCTGCTGCAGAATTCCTCCTGCTCGATTGAAAGTTGTACGTCAGACTTCAAGTCCATCTTGATTGTATGTTGGTACTAACCAACATTTTTACGGGTTTTCGGCTATATGTCCCCCTAACGTAGAGCCTTCTATAACCCATAGGGTTATTTTGAGAAATCGTGTTGTACGCTGAGTCCATTTAGAAAACATCGGGTTAGGTCGAACACCTACCCTTGGGCTTGTATAATAACTCGATATCTTGTTGGTCAACCAAAGTCAACCTTATAGTGAGCTAAAGTCAACCCTGTCGGGTCAACTCTGGGCCTTGGGGCGAGGCCCGGTAACTCGGGTGCTGAATCCCGGCTACCATACGTTCTACATTTTTTCTTTTGAAAACTTAACTTAAAATCTCTTTCTTTGAAAACTTGAACTTAAAACCCTTTCATAAAAGACTTAGCTTAAAACTTATCCTTCTTAACTTGTCTTCTTAAAACTTTCGTGAATCCTGGCCTAATTTTTCATAAAACAGTCGAGGGTCGGAAACTGCTTTTGGGACAGTTTCCGTGCTTAAAATAACGTTTTATGTTCGAAAATAAATTTTCCTAAGTTGGTTCTACAAAATTCGTGCACAGGGCTTTGTTGAGTCCTGCACCGTTTTCAGATTTTAGCTTATAACTAAAAATCCATTTTGAGTTTGAAAAAGCTTTCTTCACGATAGTTCTAGCCCTCGAGGAGTTCTAAAACTTTTGTGTTTTACACATTTTCTAATTCCTTACCGTTTGGTGTCAGTTTTAAATCTAAACCGAGCTTAGCTTGAAAACTGGGTCTTCTGACCCACCTACGGTTTTTCGTGTAAAAGTAGGCCTTTGGAGCCTTATTTTGGCAAAGTGCCCGCGTTACCCCCTAGGAAACACCCTAGTCTACAACTTTCGTGTTTTACGTTTTGGCCAATTCAGCCTCTATCAGCCAACTGGGACGTTTTCCCGAGACTGCTCCCAGGGAACCCGAGAGACAGTTTCGGTTTTTAGGTTCATTGATTACGGCCTAAGTCGATGGTTCTAGCTCGACCGCCCACTGCGGGAGTTAGGTTCATTTCATGCAGCGCGTCTAGCGTTCTCTCACGGCTAACTAAGCCAACTCACGTGCTCGTGCAACCCGTCAAACCGAGCCTAGATTGCCTAGGGTTGCACGGTTCCACTAACCAAGCATGCGCCAAAAATTTTCTAGCAACCTAGCATCATTTATCCGAGCCAATCAAGCATCAAATATTCTGACCTAAAAGGGGACAATAGCCTACTATACCCTAGCATGCATTCTAGCACAAAATTAAGCATAAAACCGAGCACACACACCATGCACAAACCAAGCCAAACACTCGGCTTGGCTCACCAAACCACACACGGCCACACAAGCATATATGCAGAAAATAAACCACACATGGGCTTAAGCCCTTACAACTTTTTGGCTGAAACAAATACACATAATCAAAGCTTTAAAAACCAATTAAAAGCTTGAGAAATCGTTTTAGAATTTTACCTCAAGTGGGTGGATTTCGGCCCTTAGGGTTTGACAAACCGAAATGGCTCCTATGGTCCCCCTTGGCTCCCTATGGTTCGGCTGACTCTCTAGGTGCACCAACCCCCAAATTTTCGGCTCCTTGAGCCTCTCCTTGGCTTGCTCGGCCACTCAAGGGGCTAATGGCCTAAACTGAAAATTTTTTTCTCCCTTTCTCTCAAACCACCCGAAGCTTGCTTGGAGGCAAAATCAAGCCTCAAAACACTCACCCAAGCTCACTCTCTTGGCTAGCCACACCACCCGAACCTTTGGTTTACTTTTTCCCCAAAATTTTTGGCTCTCACCCACGGCTTCCCCTGCTCCAAGCTCACGGCAAAGGGGCTGAACAGCCACTAGAAAATTTTCTTTCTCTCTTCCACGGTTTTCCCTAGACTACCCGAAGGTTGGAGGTGAAGTTTGGCTCACAAATTTTTCTGATTTCTCTTGTTCTCTCTCACGGTTTTCTTGCTGAAAAATTGCAAGAGTTTTGCTTAGTTTGTGAATAAAAATGAAGGAGATGAAGGGGGGGTATTTATAGAGCTCTTGAAGAGCTTCCAAGAACAAGATTTTTTTGCTCTTGTTTCTTGTGCTTGCCGACCAAGCAAGGGAAAAAAATGGAGAACAACCAATTGTGAGTTGTCATGGACACTTGGCAAGAGCTAATTGGGCCACCACATCATGAGGATAAGAACAAAGAGTTGTTCTAGACTTTTCTTTGAGCCAAAGCTTGGATTTTGACTGAAAATCTTGAAACGTCGAGTTCAAAAATTTAAATTCCAATACTGTAAATATTATTTTACAGTTTTTGGATTTTTGACGTGCCGTCGGAAAATTGGGTCGAAAAATCTTTTTCTTGTTTTCTCAAACCCTTTTTGCTCTATGAACTCAGAAAAATCGCCGGATTTGAAAAGCGAATAACCGAAGTCTCATTTTCATTATCTGCTAATAAAAATGAGTTTCGGCAATCTTTTTCGTGAAAAACTGATCTTAAAATTCATGATTCTTAATTTCGACCATTTTGGTCAAACGTTGACTTTTCAGGTCAACGGTTGACTTTTCGGTCAAAATTTTAACTTTTCATAAAATGATCAGTTTTCACTCATTATCGTCCGAAATATCAGTTTTAAGCCTTTTTGAGCTATAAAAACTCACAAAACACACATGAAAGTTCTGGACTGAACTTTACTCATAAAATCACATAACCACACATGTATTAATTCTCTACAAGAATTAGCAACATGGAAACCAGATATTACATTAAGGACCCAAAAGGTGGGTTAAATGGGAGATTTTTCTAGAAGCTTTTAGAGCCAATCATGGGCTGCCATCTACCCCTTTTTCTCTCCACCAAATCCGGCCACTCAACCCCCCAATATCCCCCTTGGATTCGGCTATAATGAAGGAAAGAAAAGAGACAAGACTCAAAGCCTTAAATCAAGGAAAAGTGCACCAACTCCTATCCATCAAATCCCTTCTCTCTCTAGCCATTTTTGTTAAACAAAAGTGAGTCAAACCCATGCTTAGCTCCCTTGGAAAATTCGACAGCAAGCCCCCCTCAAGTCCCTTAATTTCGGCTGCAAGGAAAGACAAGAAAGACTTGACACAAAGCCTTGAATCAAGGGCAAGAAACCAACCACCAAGTCACATCACAAGTCCTCCCTTTCCTTGTGCCTTTTGGGGGAAAAAGAGAGCCAAAAACTCTCATTCTCCCTTGGTCATTTCGGCAGCAAAGAGGAAGGAGAGAGAGAGGAGAGCTAGAGAAAATTTGAGAAAAAGTTTGGTGAACTTTTGAGTGTGTTGGCCGAACAAGAGAGTGAGCAAGAAAGTGAGAAGATTTTTGGTGAATCCACCAAGGGGGTAGCCGAACCAAACAAGAGGAAAAAGAGGTAAGGAAGAACTTGGTTTTTTCTTCTTGTTGATCTTGGATTAAGGGTCGGTTTTGTGGAGCCTTAGAGCTAACAAAAATAAAATTTTTGGATCTCATGGTGTGGTGAAGCCGTGGGCTAAGAGCAAGCCAAGGGAGGAAGGAAAACTTTGGGATTTCAAAAACCCTAACTTGGGTTGAGGTAAATCTCTTAAACCACCTTGAATCTAAGCTTTATTTAAGTGTTTTTAAGGTTGATTCAAGTGGTTTGTAAGGACATAAGTCCATTTAATTTTTCAGCCCTATTTTCGGTGTGTATGTGCTTGATAGGTTAGGGTTGGTTGGCTGATTTTTTATGCTTGATTGCTTTCAAATTTGTGCTTGAAAATGATGGATTTTTCATGCTAGAAAGTAGGTTGTATGTCCCATAAGATGTGGCCAAAAATCTGCTAAGGCAGCCCCCGTTGATGCATGCTAGCTTAGGATGTAAACCGGACAACACTCAAAACTGCCAGCTCGGTTTCGAACCTGAGCGGTTTCTGGAAAATGAAAATATCATGCCCTTAGAGGCCGAATGAGGTAAAACTCAAAACACGAAAGTTGTTCGGAACAACTTTTCCTAGAGGATAGCACAGACAGAATCTCGAAATAAGGCTCCAAAGGCGTCCGTTTTACCCGAAACCCGTGGCTGAACCCTGGGACGTTCTCCACACCGTTTTTCAGAGTTAACCCGTTTTCAAATAAAAACTGGTACTGATCTAAGCCGAACTAGATTTTGTCTAAAACACGAAAGTTCTAGCATTTTTCGATAGCTACAACTTTCGTGAAGACAAGTTTTTCAGATTCCGAGCTGATTTTTAAACTGGGCGCGTTTTGTGAGAGACGCGCAGAGAGTCCGAAATCAAGCAAATGAATCTCACGAAAATCTTTTCTAGAAAAATCATGAAGTGTTCTAAAATGGTCATTTTAGCATCGGAAACCATTCCAAAGGCGGTTTCCGACCCCAAATGATTTTATAAATGATTTATTTCGAAAACCATGAATTTTAAGGGCTCGGGTTTGAAATTCACATTTTTCTCCAAAGTAAAGAAAAAGAGGGTTTCAACCAAATATTTCCAAGTTAAAGAAAATAATGAAATTTAAGCTAATGGATTTTCTAATTAAAGGGGTTAGAATTTTTATAAGCAAAATGAAGGATTTTTGGAAGATAATCACACACGATTTTCCAAAAATAAGGAAGAGAAATTTTAAAGTAAAATTGGTAAACAAGCCGATTACGAACGGTAACCGGATATTATGTCCGAGTTACAAACCCAAGGATAACCAAGGGTTGACAAAAGGTTGACCCAAGGTTAATTAAGGTTAACCTTAAGGGTTACCCAATATAACCCTAAGGGATACCCACATGTATATTGGGCTAAGATTTAATGGGTTAATGGAAATAACCCAATAACAAGGATGTATGAGCAAAGCCCACTAATAGAACAAGGCTCTAAACGAAAAAGGTTACCCAATGTAACCTCATAAGGACTTATCCAAGCTCAATAAAGAATGGGGATAAATATGGCCTAGATGGACATCATGTATAGGGGACATACAACCAAAAGTAAATGTGAGTGTTGGTAGGTGACCAACACCTTACGAAAAGATCCTGATCCTATATTTTTGGGTATATCAGGGAAGTGAATTGCGGTTGTCGACGAATTAAGGGACGCAATTATAAGGATACGGCACTAGAGGTAAGTACAAACCTCACCTGCAGTATGAAAACTAGTAAATTATGTTCAAGTATGTGGTTTTCAAATATGCTGCAATATGTTGTGTGCTATATCTATGAAATGCCATGTTTTATGAAAAGTGCTATTTTACGAAATGCCATGTTTATAAAAGGTGTTATTTTCGTAAAATGCTATGTTAATAAAAAGTGCTATTTTTGCAAAAGATTATGAAAGTGCTATATTTGTAAAATGTCATGTTTATGAAAATGTCATGTTTGCAATTGGCATGAATGAAAAGAATGCTATGTCATATTATTAATGAGATGAAAAGTATGTTATCGTATAGTGACATCATAAGGTATGTTCACTAAAGATAAATAACATGGTAAGAAATCACAAGTAAAGTGTCGTACCAACCTCCCACAAGGAGGAGGATTTTTATGTTAAAATTATGGATTCGCCCTCTCATTTATATAAGAGGGTGTAATCATTTATGTTTTTCCTGGAGCAGTTAGGGACTTGCAATCCCATCTAACTGTATCTAGAGGCGCGCTATATGTTAAGGGTACGTACACTAAGGGGCCCATAAGAAAAATAAGAAAGTTAAAGGAATGCATAAATGGAACATAAATGGTTCACGCATATGCATATGATGATGAATGTTCTTATGATGTTTTAAATGTTTTGTGAGATTATGTTTGTGCTTACTGGGCGAAAGCTCATCCAGTTATATTTCATACTGTAGGTAAGAAACCCGCAGCTTAATGCTGGGCATTGTTGGAGCGGTGTGGCGGCAGACGAAGGCGGTATGGATACCACTACTCATGATTTCCGCAAATCTTTTGATAAGTAAAGAAGTTGTACATATATGTATGTATGGTAAAGACAAATTATGCTTTACGGTATTTTGGAACTAAATACCTTAAGTAAATGTTTACTCAAGTAGTAATGATATATTACTGATGGCAAATGTTTTTATAAGTATGTTTCAAAAAAAAAAAAAAATTCCTAAATTTCAAGCAATGTTAAGTAAGTAAGGTAAGGTGACTGCCCCACGTAATAAGGGGGCGTCACAGCAACTTGGGTCTAACACCCGGTTACCACACGTGAACTAATCGTACGCTAAAACTTTGCTTGAAAAATCATTTTTCCATACTTGGAAAATACTTAGGGAGAAATCCCAAAATATCACATTTCTTGTAAAAATTTATAATTTGAGTCATAAAATTCAAACTCTTGGTTTTATGTTTTGTAAATTCATTTCAATTTGAAAACCGTCTTTGGAACGATTTTCATGACCAAAATACTTGTTTAGGGTTGAAAAACTATTTTTCTAAAAGCACTTGTTGAAATTGTGGTGCAGGGATTTCGGATTCCCTGAGCACCCTTTATAAAACAATTTTTATCTTAAAATTGGTGCGTAATCTGAAAAAGTTTTCTTCACAAAAGTTCTAGCCCTCGAAAAATGCTAAAACTTTCGTGTTTTATGAAAATCCTAATTCAGCCTAGAAACATACCAGTTTCGAGTTGAAACTGGCTGACCCCTGGGAATGGGTTTGGGGACTTAAATGTTTGCCACGGTTTTGGCCATTTTGAAGGCCATTGGAGCCTTATTTTGAAAAACTGCTTGCCTATCCCCCTAGGAAAAGTTGTTCTGAACAACTTTCATGTTTTACATTTCCCCAAATTCGGCCTCTAAAGGCCTATTATTTTTCGTTTACGAAAACTGGGCAGTCATGAAACCGAACCTGCCAGTTTTCGGTTTACTTTTATTTTACGCGTCCTAAGTCGCGAGCTAACTCAACCGATCACTCGGGAGCCTAAATCAATCACATGCAACGTTAACTAACGTCCCACATGCTTTGGACATGTCATCCCCTCGTGGCCATGCAAACCAAACCGAAGCTACTTAACCTAGGTTTGCATGTGTTCTAGGGTTTGCATCAACATGGAATTACATCACACAAGCAATACCGAAACCTAAATCTATCACCCTAGCATAAGAGCCACACTCGGCTGCACCATGAACAGGGACGTAAACAACCAATTAACCATGCAAACTAAGCACTCAAGCAAGCATAAAATCATAGCACAAAATCCTACAATCATGCATGCTAAACTAACTAGCCATACACCCTTAATCAAGCATCAACTTCTAGCCAAGCTTCACATAAAAAAAACCGAGCTTAAGCCCTTACAAACTCGCATGAAAATACACCATAAATCTCTAATTAAATGCTTGAACCAAAAGCTTAGGGTTAGGGTTTCTCACCTCACCAATTTCGGAAATTGGTTCCACCCTTGGGAGCCGAACTCCTAGCTCCCCCTTGGCTGCCTCCTTTGGAGCCGACTCTTCCCCTCACCAAAGGGCTCCAAAATTCAGCCATGCACTCATACACAAATATGCACGTAATCAATCCATCATCTTGCATGAAAATTGAGCTTAAAATTTATAGGGTTTGAGGGATGTACCATGTCTTACCCATGGGTTCTTAGAGCCGAATTCCTCCCTCCTTGTGGCTGTTCTCTTACTCGGTTTTTGGACACTAAATGGCCTCAAAAATTTTCACCATGCTTGGTGATTCACTGCTGCCAAAACCGACCCTCATGGCTGCCCAAACCCATGAATTTTTCTTCTCAATTTCCTGCACTCCCATGGCCGAAATCAGCCCACCACACCATGCACAAAATCTTCCTTGGCTCCATGGTGGTTCTTCCTTCTCCATGCTCGGCCACCCTCCATGGTTGGACTGAAAATTTCTTCACTTTCTCCTCTCTTCTCCCATGGCTGCAGGTCAGGAAATCTGGAGAAAAATTCCAGATTTGCTCCTCCTTCATGCTCCAAAAAGCCGAGTTCTCCCATGGTGATCACACATAATTTTTTTCCAACTTTTCTTGCTCTTTTTATCTTCCCTTGGCACTCGAATTTTTCTGATGGGAGATGGCCATGGTTTGGCTGTATTTCTGGAATTTTCCAGCTCCTTCACCGACTCTCATGGTGAGTTTAAAGAGGATAATGATCAAACTTTTTTAAAAATTCTAATTTGGCCCCTAACTTTTCCATTTCTTGGCCTTTTCTCCCCAAGGTTGGCCGGCTGTCTCACAGCTCATCTCCAGCTGGTTATGCTGATGGAAGGGCTGAGGTCATGGCTTATGTCATGGCTTAGCTCACCATTTTTCAAAAATTACATTTTTGCCCCCGAAAATGGAAATTCTTGCAAAAATGCCCTCTAGGTGTCCGATTATTCTAAAAATCAACACACCCATCCTATTTGATGATATTATCATCTTGGTAACTTCATACGCTCATATCGTCAATTTTCCAAAATTTACACTTTTGCCCCAAAAGTGAAAATTTTTACATTTATGCCCCTAAACTTCAAAATTGGCCATAATGCTTGCTTTCCATGTAAATATCATTCTTTTCATGATTTTATGTGATTTTCTCATACTTGAATCATATATTTTCAAAATTTACATTTTTGCCCTGAAAAATAAAATTCTTGCATTTTCGCCCCCAAAAGTGGCTAGTTCTTATTTTCTTCTTGCAAGGCAAGTTATTACCTTATTGTGACATCATCTAACGACGTCACTTCGCTTACGTCACATATTTTTCAAAATTTACATTTTTGCCCCCAAAAATGAAAATTTTGACATTTTTGCCCTTTGACTTTGACTTGTCCTTCTGGGTGACTTCTTGACTTAAAAAAGGTCATTCTGGCCTTAACTAATGCTAGGGATGCTTGATTTCTAGGGTGTTTCTTATTTTCTACTGTCTACTTGGGCTATCCCGCCCATACTGACATATTTTTGCAGTATTTTCTCATACCGCATCATTTTTCATTGTCGAGTCAACCGTTGACCACTTTTGGTCAAACTTTGACTTTTTCGGTCAAAGTTGACTTTTTCGGTCAAACTTTGACTTTTTCGGGAAAACGTCCTTTATCGCCCTTTTTGACCTGAAAAGGCGTTTTCTAACCTTAAAAATCTATTATAAGTCTTATTGAGCCATAAGACTCCGTAAAACGTGTGAAAAACTCTTAACTGAGTTTTTTTTTTTTTTTCCGTAAACATTACAACATATGCTCATAATTCCTTTTTAAAAGGAAAAATGGCAACATGAAATTCTGGATATCACATTCTACCCTCCTTATAAAATTTTCGTCCTCGAAAATTCTGATACTTCTAGGTGACTTTTCTTCAAAAATACACCATAAGTCCATAATGGTTCGTTCATATTCCCATTTTAACATCTAATGGGATCGTATCTCTTATACATAACCATAATCTTACTTTCATATCTTCATGCTTATCATACTTATCATACTTACTGGTTTACATACTATCATACTTAACATACATACATACTACTAAACTTGCTTACTTATCATGCTTGTCATACTTATCTTGCTTATCTTACTGCATACATACATACTAACATACTAACATACTGTCTTTTCCTACTGCATCACAAGAACTATTTACGTAAAAAGTTGGACAAGTATATCATATAACTCGTCGCACTTTGAAAACGTAACTTATACTGCTTGTTCTTGCTTGAAAAGCTTACTGAAAAATCGTTTTCACGCTTGAAAAACGTATCGTATCATACTTTAATACTCGTTCTGAAATATAATTTCTCTCTTGAAACTTGATCCTATGCTACTAGAACCCTTTTATTCTGCATGAAGGCTCCCCTTTCTTGGATTCGTCCTCAAGGTTTATGGCCTTTCGTGTGACAACCCCTATCTTGGAAGTTCTTCCTCAAGGATTTGGTCGTCTTTCTAACGTGAAGGGGTTCCATTAACATAAGATCATAGCTTAATCATTTCTGCTAAAAATACTGTCTTTGAAACTTTTCAAAGTTTATTCTAGAAAAATTCATAATATTGTTCGAGTGATGCGTTGGAAGGCATACTAAAATATCCAACTACTACTAGGATAAAAGAAACTTTTCTGTTTACTTCAAACTTTTCCCTCATAACACAAGGGCATAATCTTAATTCTTAGGAATATCTATACTCCTCATAAACTCATAGTCTCCCTTAACCGGGAATCAATCTTATTTCTTATTGCTATTCTAGCACTTATCTTTGCAACTTAGGCAAAACAGTTGCAAGATAGACTTCTACGAAATTTGGTTCCGTCATACCCACGACAAACCAATTTCTAGCTTCTACTTCTATCACTTATACTCTTTCTTATCTTAACATATCCTACTAGAGATTTCTCGCAATCTCTTCATATCACATCATAACATAGCGTTTCCACCACGCTTCCGCTGCGCAACTCTGACCCGTTGGCAGTACTGATCCATGAAATCCTCTGGTAAGCGTCTCAACTGCTACATATCTGATCTGACTGATTTGAGGATCTGAGGTGACTCCTCGTCTAGTCGTTGACTGACAACGTAACTTAGCTGAAAAATGCGTCTTTGCTGCGCGTAATGGGAGAAAACTCTCCATTCTGTGAAACTACTGCTCTGGGTGTTGTCGAAGCTGCGGAGCTGCTCCTCCATTCCTTGGAATGCCGACGAAGCCTTGCTGCTCCTTTCGATCATAATAAATCTAACCTGGGTTTAAAACCAGGTACATGTCTTTATACTAATCTTACAAAACACAGAGTAAGAAAACAACTTACAATGCTGTGGCGCTGGCGGCAGAATTGTGAAACTGGATGGCAGGAAACCTTTTCGTTCAAATACGAAAACCCTTTACAAAAACCTTTTTGCTCTGATACCACCTCTGTCACGCCCCTACTAGCCACCCTAGGACCCACGCGGTGTCCGACCGCGCGAACCTGGAGCGTTCGGTCCATGACATTACTTAACTTACTTGTCTGATTGAAAAATAAAGTTACCCAATTTCTAGAGTAAATTTTTTTTTTCTTCTTTTCTAAAAATAGTTACTAGAAAACTTTGATTGCGGAAATCATAAAACCTTAAACTTGATTAAAGCATAACTAAAAACTGCTTTTCTTTTATAAAATTCTAACATATTAAAATGTACTCACTCGAGTACTGAGCTTTCACCTATGAGGAAAGCTCCATACATACATACATACATAATCTAAATCGTGGACCAGACCCGACCTAATGCGGACCGGTACAACACGTGGCAACTAGCGTGCCATAATTATTTCACTAAAACTGAACATGCATACTGTAAACATAATGAAAACACATTTTCATTTAAACGCATTTCGGAAACCCCGTAGCAGTCCATACCCACGTTTCACAATCTGTTGCGCCATCTCTCCACAGCTTGTATCATGTATCGCCGGTAGATAGCTTACCTACAGCATGAATGTAAGTAATGAGCTAAAAAGCTTAGTAAGCACAACATCCTATCCGCATGCAACTAATGCACAAAAATCGTGAACCAATTATGATTCATTATGATATGGTCATCCTACTGATCTTATCTTACTACAGTACCATGTGTGTATGTATTTAGGCACGTAACCATGGAGTGATTGAAGGCGGTCCGACCAACCAACTTAAACCATGAAACACACAGTTTAACATGGAGTAGAGGAGGCAGCCCTTCCATATCAAGTCAAACCATGGAAAATGCCGTTTGAACTTACCACGAAGGCAAGCTCATACAACACAACATGTTCTACTGTACTGATCTTATACATTACCATGTGCCTTATTACAAGTGGACATACTTCGTGATGCCATAATTCTAACATAATACATAACATGAAATAGTATAACATACTCATATATACTACATGACATACCATATAACATACATACATGAACATACTGCATAACGTAAACATAACACATACTGCATGCTTGACATAACCTAAACATACTGCATAACATAAACTTACATGGCATACTTACATATAACATACTGCATAACATAAACTTACATGACATACTTACATATAACATACTGCATTACTTAACATAACACATAAGCATACTACATGACTTAACACATAATCATGAAATCCCATTCATGATTTTTTAAACACATCATATGCAACAAACATGTATTCATGCTGTAGGCGGAATTGTACTTACCTTTCCGTCATACGTCATGCTTAACTGTCCTTTCCTAGTGCTGTTCCACTCCTAGTACAGCTGCAGGTTCTGCCTGCTTAACATAGGACAGGTTCTACTTAAACTCGTGAAAATGCAGGTAAACTAACCAACGTGTTTACATGACCTTGGTTGTATGTCCCTTATGTGCAAAACGTCTAATTTGGTTACCAACGGTAACCTGGCGTGCTAAGCCAAACTAACCTCTAAGGGTCGATTAACTTAATCCGAAACTATCGGGTCATATCTAATAACCCTTTAGTTGAGCTATCGGTATCCGTTAGGGTCACTTTGGATAACCTGTGAGGATAAACTAACTTAAAGCTATTAGTTAACCAAAGGTCAACAAAAGTCAACCTTGGTCAACCATGGTCAACCCTCCAAGGTTAACCTCTCGGGTCTCGGGCTTGACCCGGCAACTTGGGTCTAACACCCGGTTACCACACGTGAACTAATCGTACGCTAAAACTTTGCTTGAAAAATCATTTTTCCATACTTGGAAAATACTTAGGGAGAAATCCCAAAATATCACATTTCTTGTAAAAATTCATAATTTGAGTCATAAAATTCAAACTCTTGGTTTTATGTTTTGTAAATTCATTTTAGGTTGAAAACCGTCTTTGGAACGATTTTCATGACCAAAATACTTGTTTAGGGTTGAAAAACTATTTTTCTAAAAGCACTTGTTGAAATTGTGGTGCAGGGATTTCGGATTCCCTGAGCACCCTTCATAAAACAATTTTTATCTTAAAATCGGTGCGTAATCTGAAAAAGTTTTCTTCACGAAAGTTCTAGCCCTCGAAAAATGCTAAAACTTTCGTGTTTTATGAAAATCCTAATTCGGCCTAAAAACGTACCAGTTTTAAGTTGAAACTGGCTAACCCCTGGAATGGGTCTGGGGACTTAAATGTTTGCCACGGTTTTGGCCATTTTGAAGGCCATTGGAGCCTTATTTTGAAAAAATGCTCGAGTGTCCCCCTAGGAAAAGTTGTTCCAAACAACTTTCATGTTTTACGTTTCCCCAAATTCGGCCTCTAAAGGCCTGTTATTTTTCGTTTACGAAAACTGGGCAGTCATGAAACCGAACCTGCCAGTTTTCGGTTTACTTTTATTTTACGCGTCCTAAGTCGCGAGCTAACTCAACCGATCACTCGGGAGCCTAAATCAATCACATGCAACGTTAACTAACGTCCCACATGCTTTGGACATGTCATCCCCTCGTGGCCATGCAAACCAAACCGAAGCTACTTAACCTAGGTTTGCATGTGTTCTAGGGTTTGCATCAACATGGAATTACATCACACAAGCAATACCGAAACCTAAATCTATCACCCTAGCATAAGAGCCACACTCGGCTGCACCATGAACAGGGACGTAAACAACCAATTAACCATGCAAACTAAGCACTCAAGCAAGCATAAAATCATAGCACAAAATCCTACAATCATGCATGCTAAACTAACTAGCCATACACCCTTAATCAAGCATCAACTTCTAGCCAAGCATCACATAAAAAAAACCGAGCTTAAGCCCTTACAAACTCGCATGAAAATACACCATAAATCTCTAATTAAATGCTTGAACCAAAAGCTTAGGGTTAGGGTTTCTCACCTCACCAATTTCGGAAATTGGTTCCACCCTTGGGAGCCGAACTCCTAGCTCCCCCTTGGCTGCCTCCTTTGGAGCCGACTCTTCCCCTCACCAAAGGGCTCCAAAATTCAGCCATGCACTCATACACAAATATGCACGTAATCAATCCATCATCTTGCATGAAAATTGAGCTTAAAATTTCTAGGGTTTGAGGGATGTACCATGTCTTACCCATGGGTTCTTGGAGCCGAATTCCTCCCTCCTTGTGGCTATTCTCTTACTCGGTTTTTGGACACCAAATGGCCTCAAAAATTTTCACCATGCTTGGTGATTCACTGCTGCCAAAACCGACCCTCATGGCTGCCCAAACCCATGAATTTTTCTTCTCAATTTCCTGCACTCCCATGGCCGAAATCAGCCCACCACACCATGCACAAAATCTTCCTTGGCTCCATGGTGGTTCTTCCTTCTCCATGCTCGGCCACCCTCCATGGTTGGACTGAAAATTTCTTCACTTTCTCCTCTCTTCTCCCATGGCTGCAGGTCAGGAAATCTGGAGAAAAATTCCAGATTTGCTCCTCCTTCATGCTCCAAAAAGCCGAGCTCTCCCATGGTGATCACACATAATTTTTTTCCAACTTTTCTTGCTCTTTTTCTCTTCCCTTGGCACTCGAATTTTTCTGATGGGAGATGGCCATGGTCTGGCTGTATTTCTGGAATTTTCCAGCTCCTTTACCGACTCTCATGGTGAGTTTAAAGAGGATAATGATCAAACTTTTTTAAAAATTCTAATTTGGCCCCTAACTTTTCCATTTCTTGGCCTTTTCTCCCCAAGGTTGGCCGGCTGTCTCACAGCTCATCTCCAGCTGGTTATGCTGATGGAAGGGCTGAGGTCATGGCTTATGTCATAGCTTAGCTCACCATTTTTCAAAAATTACATTTTTGCCCCCCGAAAATGGAAATTCTTGCAAAAATGCCCTCTAGGTGTCCGATTATTCTAAAAATCAACACACCCATCCTATTTGATGATATTATCATCTTGGTAACTTCATACGCTCATATCGTCAATTTTCCAAAATTTAAACTTTTGCCCCAAAAGTGAAAATTTTTGCATTTATGCCCCTAAACTTCAAAATTGGCCATAATGCTTGCTTTCCATGTAAATATCATTCTTTTCATGATTTTATGTGATTTTCTCATACTTGAATCACATATTTTTAAAATTTACATTTTTGCCCCGAAAAATAAAATTCTTGCATTTTCGCCCCCAAAAGTGGCTAGTTCTTATTTTCTTCTTGCAAGGCAAGTTATTACCTTATTGTGACATCATCTAATGACGTCACTTCGCTTACGTCACATATTTTTCAAAATTTACATTTTTGCCCCCAAAAATGAAAATTTTGACATTTTTGCCCTTTGACTTTGACTTGTCCTTCTGGGTGACTTCTTGACTTAAAAAAAGTCATTCTGGCCTTAACTAATGCTAGGGATGCTTGATTTCTAGGATGTTTCTTATTTCTACTGTCTACTTGGGCTATCCGGCCCATACTGACATATTTTTGCAGTATTTTCTCATACCGCATCATTTTTCATTATCGAGTCAACCATTGACCACTTTTGGTCAAACTTTGACTTTTTCGATCAAACTTTGACTTTTTCGGGAAAACGTCCCTGATCGCCCTTTTTGACCTGAAAATGCGTTTTCTAACCTTAAAAATTTATTATGAGTCTTATTGAGCCATAAGACTCCGTAAAACGTGTGAAAAACTCTTAACTGAGTTTTTTTTTTTTTTTCCGTAAACATTACAACATATGTTCATAATTCCTTTTTAAAAGGAAAAATGGCAACATGAAATTCTGGATATCACACATTCGGCCTCTAAAGGCCTGTAATTACCGTTTTCCCAAAACTGTCCAGTGGGAACCCGAGCTGGTAGTTTGGTTTTTAAGTTTTGTTTTACGTCCTAAGTTGCGGGTTCTAACTCGACCGACCACTTTGGGAGTTAATCAACATTCATGCAGCGCGTCTAACGTCCCTTGTAACCTAACCATGCAAACCCACGTAATCATGCAACCCTAAAAACCGAGCCTAAAAGAACCTAGGGTTGCATAATTTTTGGCTCTAGCATACAACACATACACTTCATGCATCATTGGATCACAAAATTCTTAACATGCAAGCATAATCTAAATTGACCTAATGGGGACATATTACCTCAATTAAAACCCTAACATGCCATTCTAATCAATCAAGCAACAAATCATAATTTAGAAACATAAATTAAATCAACCACCCTTAGAGCTAACCTAACCAAACACTTAGACATATATGGGTAGAAAATTAAAAGTGCAAATGAGCTTATGCTCTTACATCATTTTTGCAAAAATACACTTAAATCTTGGCTTAAAAACTCAATTGAAAACTTGGTAAAAACTTTTAGAAATTTACCTTAAATTTGAGTTGGTTTCGGCTTAGGGTTTGAATTCCGAAAATTTCCCTTTGCTCCCCCTTGCTCCAAGGTTCGGCTACCTTCTTGTTGGTGCACCAAAAACCGAAATTTTGGTCCCAAATCCTCTCCTCTCCTTGCTCGGCACCCAAGGGCTGATTGCCCCAAATCTGGAAATTTTTTTTTTTCCTTTTCTTCTAGCAAACCCGTGGCTGCTCCAATGGAGAAATCAAGTTCCAAAACTTAATCCAACTCCCTCCCTCTTGCTTGCTCACTCACCCGAAGTCTCTTGCCCCAAATTTCCCTCACAATTTGGTTTTTCCCTTTCCTTTTCCCCTGCACTAACTCACGGCAATGGCTGGAAGAATGGCTGCAAAAATTTTTCTTTCTCTTCCCCTTGGATCCTAGAGCTAACCGAAGCAAGAAAATGGAGTTTGGCTTGAAAAAATTTTCTGATCTCTCCTTCTTCTCTTTCTCGGCTTTTGGGTAGAAAAAAGGGCAAGACTTGGTTGCATTTTACATTAAAAATGAATAGAAGGCTTGGCTATTTATAGACAAAATTTGGAGTTCTTAAAATTAGGTTTTTAACCCCTAAATTTTCAAAAATTTGCACTCTAAGGTGCTTAGGTGGCCGGCCATAAATGGGGTGGAGAACAACTAATGTTGTTCTAGAGTTTTCCACACTTGTCACCCAAGGATTGATCCAACACACTTGTGTGATGTCAAAAATTATTTCTTTATGATGTCATAAATTTAAGGGCTTGTTTGGCTTAGTTTTAAATGAAAACTTTGAAATTTTGAGTTTAATAAATTAAATCCCAATACTGTAGCTATTATTATACAGTTTTGGATTTTTATACTTACAGTCTAAAAAAAATCGGATCGAAAATATTTTTCTTATTTTCTCAAATCCTTTCTGCCCCATGTCCTAATTTAGCGTGCTTGATTTTTCTATGGTGGTTTTAGTTTTTATTTTTGTTATCTGTCATAGAAAACGAGTTCCCGCAGTATTTTTCTCGAACTGCAGATCTTAAAATTCCTCCGTCGCCATTTTGACCTTTTTGGTCAAACTTTGACTTTTCGGGTCAACGGTTGACTTTTTGGTCAAAATTTTGACTTTTCTAAAATCATGTAGATTTCATTCCTTTTTATCCGAAAAGGCTATTTGCTTCTCCGAACAATCATTTTTGAGTCTTATTAAGCTATAAGAACTCATAACACACATTAAAGCTCTAAACTGAACTTTTTCATGTAATTGCATGAACTACATACATTCAATCCTTAGAGAAAACTAGTAACATGAAAAGCTAGATATCACAGATATGGGCAGCTAGGTATGGCCCTATAGATCTCTAGAAATTTCCCCTACTAGCTCACCCTCTTGGCCCTTGAAATAAGGCTTTAAGTCACATCTTGTTTGTCTCCTTTTTTTCTTCCCATTGCAGCCGAATCTAAGGGAGAGAATGGGGTGGGTTGCAGCCGGATTTTTGGGGTGGAAAAGGCATGGGTTTGACTCATTTTTGTTCAACAAAAATGACTAGAGAGTGAGGGGACTTGATGGACAAGAGTGGTTCAACTTTTTCCTTGATTTATGGCTTTATGTCTAGTCTTGTTCCCATTTTTTTTTTCATTTCCTTTGCTTCCCTTTGGCTGGCCGAACATGATGGAGAGGGGTGGAGTGCTGCCGGATTTGATGGAGAGAAAAGCAGCCCCACATGGCTAGCTTTGGCTAGTAAAAAGGTGAGTCATAGGCATGGTGTTGTTGTCCTTTGCTTGGTTGGACTTGAAAGGCCATCTAGTTACCAAAACAAACCAAATCTTTTCCTTTTTCTTCTCTAGTTGGCCGAATTTTTTGAGTGGGAATGGGCTGCCATTTGAAGTCTTGAGTTAGTGGAGGGTGATGTCAAGAGTTGATGTCATCTTCCACTAGCTCTTCCAAGGCCTTGTTTGGCCATTTCGTTCTTTCACAGCTCTTTTCGCGCTCTACAGTTATTTCCAATACTGTGATGAGCATTCTTATTTTATATTTTGATCCAAAAATTCTCCCATGTAAATTTTGGACCGAACTCTCTTTCTCCAATTTTTCGGAGACCTTTTTGCCCTTAATTCTTTTTCGGTGTGCTTGATTTTTCTAGGGTGGATTTATGGCTTATAAAACTTCATTTTTGGACATTCTTTCCATATTCCTTCATCATACTTGTAAAGTCGACATTGTGACCCGTCACGGTCAAACCTTGACTTTTTGGTCAACCTTTTGACTTTTGATCAACTTTTTGACTTTTTGGTCAAACCTTTGACTTTTTCGGTCAAAGTTGACTTTCGTAAAATTTCATCCTTTTTCATTCTTTTTCCTTTAAAAACTTCATTCTTGGCTCATAAATCATTAATTGAGTCTCAAAATCATTAAATGAGGACTCGAACATCGTTTAAATAAAATTATGAATTTCTCATTATTATTCATAATTTTTCATATAACACTTCATAAATACATAAATTAGACTCTAATTCCTTATGAATAAGGAGATTACAAGTCTTCAAAATTTCGGGTCTTAAATAAATAGGTTAACCTTCCAAATTGTTTACTTGTTGGTTTGTATAAAAAAAAAAAAAAAAAGTTCAAAAATTTGAGTTCTATACTTCCGCTGAGATAAGATAAGTTAAGTAATTATGTATGATAAGTCTAAGTAAGGTACGGTGACGGCCTGCACAAGGCGAGTTGTTACAAAGTTGGTATTAGAGCAAGATTCTTGCCATCCGGTTTCACAATTTGCCTGCCAGCGCCACAGTCATTGTAAGTTAGAATTATTTTTTTAGTATGTATATTATTTTTATAAGATCGTATTACGTAGATCCAAAGAGAATGGATGCGGATCATGCTGCTGCTCATGCGTTTCATGGGATGATACCTTTGATTTATGACGGGACTGCACGAACTGTAACCCTAGCTGCCTAGCTTCATGACATGGAAGCCATATTTTGAATATGCCACATTGAAGAACATCTCCAGGTGCCATTAACTAGTCGATGTTTGGCAAGAGATGCTAGAGCATGGTGGAGAGCTATAGGAGAGCCAGCATTACTAGGAGGAATGTGCCAGGAATTTCGGGCTCTAATTATCGCACGTTACGGGCCTATACCAGATAGAGACGCGGCTATGCCTTACCGCGATCCAGGGATTTACGATAACATGAATTTTGAACGATATCTTGATTTTGTTGCTGACTGGTGTGCTTACCCAGATGAATCCATGAACCACTACTGTAGACGATTTCAAGAGGCCATGTTACCTCACATTCCCAACATAGGTGACCCAGAGATGAAGGCATTACAATTGCTTAGAAATGGATTACCTCCCGGAATTAGGACGTATGTTCAGGCACCAACGGTTGGAATGACGTTGGAAAGCATGATAGATGATATCATGGAAGTCGAAGTAACGGCCCATATGTTGCAAGTGGATACTCTAATAAATGACAACGGACAGGAACCAGCTGACGATATCGGCATAGGAGTGCCACCCTTTTACGGAGATTTAATATTGCCTGAGGATCCTATCCCGGCAATACCACTTCAAGTAGTTCATCCGCACGAGGTAGAAATTGGTGTAGAGGCTGACAATATAGAGCATGAAGAACTCCCGAACGACCTAGAGGAAAATTTCGAAGATCCTCCCGAGATCATTGCAAGTGATGACGAAGAAGGTGTCGAGCAAGACGAGGACAATGAGGATGATTCGGAGGAAATTCCATTCGATGACGATGATTGGGATGTATTCTCCGATGTATCGACCGAATAAATAATTTAGGTGTAAGATTGTACAGGTGTAGGATGGTAAGTGATAGTCACTTTTATCCTAAATTTTGAATCATGTATAGTGGATATAGGATATATGTGATATGTACATAACAGTACTAAGATGATGTACCTTTGTATAACGTACAAAAGGACAAGATGTGAAGTATGAATGTATATGATAAAGTTCTAATGTTATGATATGAAAAGTTAATGAATGATTTATGCTATGATACGAGAAGCTTATGATCAGCTATGATACAATAAGATGAGATCATGATGGATCTCTAAGTATGATATGGAATGATATTATGTTAAGATAAGATATGATTTTGATATTACGATACGATAAGTTATGAATGAAAGAAAGGATATTTGAAGTATAACAATATCTTTCTTGCGACTAGATAAGAGTTATAAAATGTCACGTCCGCGAACGCGATCGAGCTCAAATCAGCAAGAACCTGATCTTGCAAACATGGTAGTTGCCCTGCAACGGCAATTGCAGGAACAACAACAAGAGATAAACTAGCTACGATAACAAGTAGCCCGATTTAATCAGATGCCTCGAGCTAATGATGCTCCATCGCAAGACAACCCCGTACCCCCTTTAGTGCCTCAGGTACCACGGGTTCATCAAGAGGTTCCTGTAGCACCTGCAAATCCACCCCTAGTTAGGGAGGATTTATTGTATGAAAGGTGTAGAAGAATGAAGGCACCCGTGTTTGAAGGACTCATAGACCCAATAGAGGCCGACAATTGGCTGATCGATATCGAAGTAATATTGGATTTTATGGGGCTTTCGGAGTAGGAGAAGGTTCTGTGTGCTTCATTCGCCCTTAAGAAAGATGCGCAGCATTGGTAGATAACGGTACAGATGCGCAGAAATGTTGCGAACATGAGTTGGCAAGACTTTGTGAATGAATTTAGGATGATGTACTATAATCGGGAAATTCTTGCATCCCAGCAAGATGAATTCACTAGTTTGAAGCAAGGATCGATGATGATGTTAAAAGCCGTTAAGAAGTTTGAACAGCTTGCCCGTCTATGTCCTGAACTTGTCCCAAATGAAATGGAGAAAGTTAGGAGGATGATGAAGATGTTTCGGATGGACATCTCTAAACAAGTCAGTGCCGGTAGTAGCCCTCCAACCTTGGTATCCGATTGTATAAGTCGGGCCATAAGAGCTGACTACTGGATTAACCAGGATAAGGAGGTGAGGGCTCAGATGTTTAAAGCAAAGAAAGAAGAAAAGGCGGTAGTAAAGCAGCCGCAGCCCAGACAGAACTAGGAATCATACTCGAGGGGCCAGACTAGTAACTCTGGCCAAAATTTTAGACAGTCTAGGAAGAACAAAAGGAAGGGAAATGCTGCTGGCCAGGGACAACAGCGAAACTTTCCTCAAAAGAAGGGCAACCAAAGGAATGAGGGAAATAATAATGACTACCCAGTGTGCGCTCAGTGTGGAAAGAAGCACCTGAGAGTATGTAGAATGGGAACCAACGTTTGTTTTCTTTGTGATAAGGACGGTCACTATGCGAGGAGTTGCAACTTGAATAACCAGAACCAGCACCCTCAATACCAGAACAGGAATGCAAACAGTCAGTTGCATCCGGTGCAAGCGAAAATTGAAGGTCCTTCGATCACCCAAGGAAGATTAGAGGCTCCTGAACCCCAAGCCAGGATCTATGCCTATACAAAGGTAGATGCCGAAGCTGGAACTTCTCACGTGGTAACAGGTCAGATTTCTATCTCCACTCATGATGCGATTGCCCTATTTGATTCTGGTGCCACCCATTCATTTGTATCGATGCGGTTTGCCCAGAAATTAGGAAAACGTGTTGATAAGTTAGAACAACCCTTCAAGACCTCCCTACCGTCTGGAGAAATGTTGTTGTCCGATTGTTGGATGCGAAATGTTCCAATAGTTATGTGCGGTCGAGAATTATTTGTAGACCTGATTGCGATCAAGCTATAAGATTTCGATGTTATCTTAGGAATGGACTTCCTAAGTAAGTACAATGCTAAGATTGATTGTCGGAAGCGTGGTGTCATGTTTAGTCCTTTTTATGAAGAGGAGTTCAGTTTCTACGGCCAATCTAAGAGTTTGTCGACCCGATTAGTCTCGGCAATGAAAGCTTGGAAGATGTTGGCTAATGGATGCCAATGATACTTAGTTAACATGGTAGATAAGAAGCAAGAGATGGAATTACAGCCGGAAGATGTTCCTATTATTAAGGAATATGTGGATGTCTTTTCAAAGGACTTATCCGGACTTCCGTCGGAGCGGGAAATCTCCTTTGAAATAGAGTTATTGCCTGGAGCTGCGCCAGTATCAAAAGCACCCTATCGTATGGCCCCGGCCGAACTCAGGGAACTCCAAGTACAATTGCAATAACTGTTGGACAAAGGATTCATTCGACAAAGCCACTCTCCATGGGGAGCGCCAGTTTCGTTCGTCAAAAAGAAAGATGGATCGTTGCGGATATGTATCGACTATCGTGAGTTGAATAAGATTACGATTAAAAATAAGTACCCTCTCCCTAGAATCAATGATCTTTTTGATCAACTTAGGGGAGAACTAGTATTCTCAAAGATTGACTTACGCTCAGGATATCATCAACTTAGAATCAAGGAAATGGATATCGCAAAGACGGCTTTTTGAACTCGCAATGGGCATTACGAATTTCTTGTTATGCCATTTGGATTAACTAGTACCCCAGCTGCTTTTATGGATCTTATGAATCAAGTATTCAAGGAACAGTTGGACAAGTTCGTTATAGTTTTCATTGACGATATTTTGGTTTACTCCAAGTCCATAGAGGAACATGAACGGCACCTCAGGATCGTTTTAGAGACGTTAAGACGAAATCAGCTCTACGCCAAATTCATGAAATGTGAATTTTGGTTGGAAAAAGTGCATTTCTTGGGTCACGTAGTTTCAAAGGAAGGAGTTTCCGTTGATCCTGCTAAAATAGAGGCGATTAGTGCTTGGCCAGTGCCCAAAAACATTACAGAAATACGAAGCTTTCTTGGCTTAGCTGGATATTATCGATGCTGCGTTGAGGGATTCTCCAAGATCACGGCACCACTTACAGCTCTTACTAAGAAAGGGAGAAAATATGAATGGACACCAAAGTATGAAGAAAATTTCCAAGAACTCAAGAGGAAGCTTACTAGTGCACTGGTATTGATAATTCCTGACGTTGATGCTGGGAACTTCATCATCTATAGCGACGCTTCTAATACCGGACTAGGGGCTGTCCTAATGCAAAAGGGAAATGTGGTCGCCTATGCTTCATGTCAACTAAAGGATCATGAACGGAATTATCCGACACACGACTTGGAACTAGCAGCTGTAGTTTTCGCTCTAAAGATTTGGAGACACTACTTGTATGGGAATAGATGTGAGATTTATACCGATCATCAAAGTCTCAAATATATCTTTACCCAAAAGGAGCTTAATATGAGGCAGTGTAGGTGGCTTGAACTTGTAAAGGATTACGACTGTGAAATCCTTTACCATCCTAGAAAAGCAAATAAAGTGGCGGATGCTTTAAGTGGGAAGTCAACTGGAATGTTGATGTCTATTGGAATGTTGTCCAAGCCACCATAAAAGGAAATTTCTGATTTTAGGATGGAGATAATGTAAGACCCGAAATTTTATGGACTCATAATTTCCTTGTTTATAAGGAATTAAAATCTAATTTATATGTTTATATGTGTTTCATGAAAAATTATGAATAGTAATGAGAGATTCATAATTTTAATTACCAATGTTTGAGTCCTCATTAAATTGACTATGAGACTCCATGAATAACTGATTAGCCATGTATGAGGTTTTTAAAGGAAAAAGAATGAGAAAGGATGTGATTTTACGAAAGTCAACTTTGACCGAAAAAGTCAAAGTTTGACCAACAAAAAGTCAAATGGTTGACTTTACGAGATTTCGAGGTGCAATCCGGAAAGAGTTCCGAGAATAATGTTTGGTGAATTAGATAGCAAGAATATGCCTTAAAATGTCCCTAGGAAATCAAGCACACCAAGTTAAGATTTAAGGGCAAAAAAGGGTTCGGAAAAATTAAGGAAAATATTTTTCGATCCAAAAATTCACACAGATAAATTTTTGTACTTCGGTACGATATAAAAATATTGTATTTTGAGAAACCACAATACTATAATTATTGTGAAGCACAAAGGAAAAGAAAAATGAGTTTTGGAGAGCAAATGGCCAAACAAAGCCTAAGCAAGGAAGGACAACTTGCCTATACTCATGACCTCACCTCCCACTTACTCAAGCTAGCCATGTGGAAGCTTCTCGTCCACTCCAAAAGGTCGGCAGCACATGAGAAGGCATGGGAAAAAGCCAAAATTTGAGGAAAAAGGTGATCACCCAAAGGCTTCCCATTTGCCTATAAATACCCCCTCATTTTCTCTACTCTTTTTATTGAAAAAAGGCAGCCAACCTCTTGCCATTTTTCTCCAAGAGATTTCGGCAGTTAAGAGGGAGAAAGGGAAGAGAGAAAAACTCAAAATTGGTTGAGGGCTTTTGCTCCTAGAGTGTTGGATTTGAGCTAGGAAAAGCTAGAGCAAAGTTTGAGCAAGTTTGTGGATTTTTAGGGCTTGTGGCCGAAGAAGAGAGGAGGAGAAAGGGGTGAGAGAAAGTTGAAAAATTTTGGGGCTTTTGCTCTTGGAGTGTTCGGCTTGGAGGAGCAAGCAAGATTCAACAAAAATTTTCTTGGAGTCCATTTCTTTGGTGAAGCCGTGGGACTAGGAGCAAGGGAGGAGGAAGAGGAATTTTTGATCAAACAAGCTCTTGAAACCCTAATCCTCTTTATTTTAAGCTTAATTTCAAGTTTAATTTGAGGATTCGATTGGGTTGTATGGACTTAAGTCCGATTTCAATTTCTTGCCCTAATTAATGCTTGTGCTTGATTTGCTATATCTAGGGTTTGAATGGCTTAAATCTTGCTTGATTTATGTTTGATTGATGATGGATTTTTCATGCTAGAAGACTAGGTTGTATGTCCCCCAAAGTGTGGCCGAAATCTGCCAAGGGCAGCCAAGAGAGCATGTTAGTTTTAGGGTTGAAATTGTGAATGCTTGTATGTGTTGAATGCTAAGCTAGAACCAAAGCAACCCTAGGTTTTTAATTTTGGTTTTGGGTTGCATGGAATGTATGAGACGGCTAATGGGTTGAATGGGACGTTAGAAAACATTGTGTGCTTGAATCATAAGCTTCCGAAGTGGTCGGTCGAGATAGATCCGTGAAATAGGACGTAAACTGAAAGTAAATCTCAAAACTGCCAATTCAGTTTCGAATATGGCCAGTTTTGGAAAAGTGAAATTTCAAGGCCTCTAGAGGCTGAACGGGGTAAAACTTAAAATACGAAAGTTGCTCGGAACAATTTTTTACTAGAAAGCAATGCGGGCAAAATCTCGAAATGAGACTCCAACGGCCTTCGTTTTTCCCAAAACCCGTGGCTGATCCCCAGACCCAGTTTTCACTCAGTTTTTCAGGGTCAGCAAGTTTCAAACAAAAACTAGTACTAATACAAGTCGAATTGGATTTTTCGCAAAACATGAAAGTTTTAGCATTTTTCGAGCGCTACAACTTTCGTGAAGACAAGTTTTCCAGATTCTCGATAGATTTTTTAAACTGGGCACGTTTTAGGGAAGGTGCGCAGGGAATCCGAAAATTCCTGCACCTTAGTTTTACAAAAATGTTTTATAAAAATTGTAAAGTGTTTTTAAACTGTTATTTTAGCTACGGATACTGTTCCAAAGGCAGTTTCCAACCTTGGATGATTTTATGAAAGATCTATTTCTAAAACCATGAATTTTAAGGGTTCGGATTTGAAATTCCATATTTTTCTAAGAAGTAAAGAAAAAGGTGTTTCAAACCAAATGTTTTCAAGTTAAGGAAAAATGATGATTTTACGCTAAGTGCTTTCAAGTTAAGAAGAGAAATGGATTTTAAGCCAAAGTACTTTCAAGTTAAAGGAGTAAGAATTTTTACAAGCAACTAGAGAATTTTTATAAGAAAGTTACACAAGGTTTTCCAAAGGTAAGGAAATGGAGTTTTAAGGAAAAATTGGTAAGCAAGCCGATTACGAATGGTAGTCGGATTTTATATCCGAGTTACAAACCCAAGGATGACTAAGGTTTGACCCAATGTCCACTTAAGATTGATCTTAAGGGTTACCCAATATGACCCTAAGGGACACACATATGTATATTTGGGCTAGGATTTAAGGGGTTAATGGAAATAACCCAATAATAAGGATATATGAGCAAAGCCCAAAGGCAAAATGGAATCCTAAACCTTAAGGGTATGATTGAAGGTTTAGTAACAAGAAGAAGAGGCTATCCAACGTGACCTCTTAAGGATTAATCAAAGTTTGATTACCTCACTTGATCTCCATAATCAAAGTTTGATTATGGAGATCAAGTGAGGTAACAAGTAAATGGGACATACAACCAAGAGTAGATGTAAATGTTGGTTAGGTTACCAACAGCTTATAATAGGATCCTGATCCTATGTTCTTTCAAATAGTAGGAAGTGAACTACTGTTGCGAACAAATTTAAGGACGCAACTTTCAGAAAACGGCATACGAGGTAAGTACAAACCTCACCTACAGTATGAAAGATAGTATGTTTTCAAAAGTGCTATTACATGTTTTTATGCTATGTTCAAAGCGATGCTATGATTGCTAAAAGTGCTATGTTTGCAGAATGCCATGTTTTTCAAATGTGCTATATTTGCAAAATGCTATGTTTTTAAGAGTACTATATTTGCAAAAAAATAATAATAATAATAATATGTTTGCAAAAGTGCTATGATTTCAAAATGCCATGTTATGTTATGAATGAGATAAAAGTTAAGTTATCATATAATGATATCATAAGGTATGTTCACTAAAGATAAACAACATGGTAAGAAATCACAAGTAAGGTGTTGTACCAACCTCCCATCAGGTGGAGGGTTATTCATGTTCAAGTTATGGATTATCGCTCTCTCGTTGATGCGAGAGGGTGTAATCAATCATGTTTTCTCATAGCAGTTAGGGACCTTGCAAACCCTAACTGTATCTGGAGGCGCGCTATATGTTATGGTACGTACACAATGGGGCCCATAATAAAAAGATAATAAGTTCATGTTAAAAAGGAATGCATAAACGGACATAAATAGTTCATACATATGTATATGGTGATGATGATGTTTTCAAAATGTTTAAAGGAATGAAAATGTTTTGTGAGTTTATGTTTGTGCTTACTGGACGAAAGCTTATTCAGTTATATTTCATACTGTAGGTAAGAAACTTGCAGCCTAAATGATGGGCTACATGTGGACGGTATGGCGGCGGACAAAGGGCGGTATGGATACCACTACGCATGAATTCCGCAACTTTTTCTAAGTCAAGAGGTTTTTTTTGTATATAAGTATATATATGATAAAGACAAGTTATGTACTATGGTATTTTGCTACTAAAGACCTTAAAGGATCTTTTTATTCAGTATGTAAATATACGTGATGTTTTACTAAGGGCAAACTTTTATATAACTATGTTGACAAAAGAAGTTTTCAAAAAAAAAAAATATATTCCCAAATTTTAAGTAAAGTTAAGTTAAGTAAGTAAGGTGGCGGCCCTACGTAGGAAGGGGGCGTCACAGAGTTTCATATCAGGGCGGTATCCTGCCAGCCTACTTCGTCTCGCTCCGCATCGTTCCGCAATAGCCCAAGTAAGTTAAATTATTTTCTTACGCTTAGGATTAGATTTTCTTACGCAACTTTCATCGATGGTTTGCAATGGGAATGTTGGGTGTGAGGATGACGTTGGGTTGTGCCTTAGCTCGATGGTGGTAATCAAGTAATGTATGTCTATGATAAGGAAGTTAATTTACCTTCCTAAGACTATGACCATGTGTTTATGATATGAAAAAGGATGTGAAATGAAGATTATGGTTCTGTATAAAAGATATGATTTCATGAAAGTTTTGAAAACAAGAAGCTCATTTTATTGCTTCTATACAGAACCATGCCACCAAAGCGTAGAGCGGCACAGGCCCAAAACGTCAATCTCGTAGCCCAACTGAACGAGTTAAGGGAGATGATGCTGGCCCAACAACAAGAGATAGGTGGGCTTAGGGCTCAGATAGCCCAACAGAATCAGGGACCCCCTGAGGTCAGGGTACCACAGGCACATGAAGATCAGCCTGCTGCGCCGGAAATTCCCAATGTCAATCCGGCGATTCCAGAACACCCTGCGGCCCCTGAAGCACCTATGGCGCCGGCAGCTGTTCCACCAGCGCCACGAGCACGGACCCCGGCAGAGCTATATCACGAATTTCGACGCATGAAGGCACCGGAATTTGAGGGATTGACAGACCCTATTGAGGCCGACAATTGGCTGATCGACCTCCAAGTTTCTCTGAACTTCCTCATGCTCGACGATCGAGAGAGAGTCCTCTGTGCGTCCTTCATGCTGAAGAAAGACGCTCGGTTATGGTGGGAGACAGTTCAGATCAGACGAGACGTTAATCAGATGACATGGGAAGACTTCGTTGAAGAGTTTAGAGAGAAGTATTTTAATACGGAAGTTATGGAAGCTCAACAGGACGAGTTCAACAATTTCCGTCAGGGAAATTTGTCTGTAGCGGAAGCTGTGAGAAAGTTCGAACAGCTCGCACGTCTATGCCCTCACCTCATCAGTTCTGAGAGGGATAAAGTAAGAAGGATGATGAGGATGTTTCGCTCCGACTTGGCCGTGGTAATTAGCAGTGGCCCTCACCCACCGCTCACTATCACCGAATGTGTTAGTCGGGCAGTTCGAGCTGAATATTGGGTCGGACAGAACAAGGCTCAACGGGCTAAGTTCTTTAAGGAGAAGAATAAAGAGAAGGCTCTCGCCAAGCAGAACCCGGCGAGACCCAGCCAAGCCTAGCCGCCAAAGAGTCAAGGAGGATCGTCTGGCCAACCCGGCAGCAACAAGCCGTATGGCAACAACCAGAAAAAGAGAAAGTGGAATGCTGGAGGACAGGGGAATCAACGGAATTTTCCCCAGAAAAGGAATGCTCCCGACAACAACGGGAATCCCACTTGTCATAAATGTGGGAGGAAGCACCTGGGAGACTGCCGAGCGGGAACAAATCGCTGCTATCTGTGTGGCAAGGAAGGCCACTTTGCAAAGAATTGCAATGCTAACGTCCAGAACCAGCAAAACTATCAGAGGGGTCAAGGAAGCCAATTGCACGCAGCACAGATGAAGCTCGAAGGACCTGCAGTTCCTCAAGGCCGAGTTGAAGCTCCAGAACTGCAAGGACGCATCTATGCCTACACCAAGGAGGATGTTCAAGCTGGACCATCCACGGTGGTGACAGGTCAGCTTCCTTTTGCCCAACAAGATGCTTATGTGTTGATTGATTCTGGAGCCACGCATTCATTTACATCGCCTAGATTTGCAAAGAAACTAAGTAGAGAAAATGATAAAATTGGAAGAACTTTACGCACTGCATTGCCCTCCGGGGAAATTTTGTTGTTTGATTATTGGATACGTTATGTTATTGGGCACTGTGAAATAAAGGGAATGTAATCCGCTATGCGTTTTGAAATTTTATGTATATTACGAATGCTTGAACAACCGTTATTTACTAATTACTAATACTCGTACGCATAAATACTATTATACGTTCATCCTTTATATTTCGTATCTTCCTATACGCACCGTATAAAAAAAAAATTCCGCTGTTTTTTCACGTATTAAGTAAGTAAGTTTCGTATATGTTATTTCATGAATGTATGTATGAAAGTATGGTAACGGCCTGTGCTAGGCGGGTCGTTATAGTGGGTCGGTGTAATACCTAGAAATTTCATGTTATCATTTCCTCTTCGAAGGAATTATGTGTATACGTTGAGATATTTACGGAAAAGCTCGGTTAAGAGTTTTTCATACTTTTAGGAGATCTTATGGCTCGATAAGACTCAAAATAGATTTTTAAGGTTAGAAAACGCCCTTTCAAGTCGAAAAGGACGAAAAAGGACGTAATTTCAGAAAAGTCAAAGTTTGACCGAAAAAGTCAAATTTGACCAAGAAAGTCAAAGTTTGACCAAGAATGGTCAACGGTTGACTTGATAGTGTTAAATGATGCAGTATGAGAAAATACCGTAAAATATGTCAGTATGGGCGAGATAGCCCAAGTAGGCTTTAAAACCACCCTAGAAATCAAGCACACCTAGCATAAGTCAAGGGCAAAAAAAAAAAATGACAAATTTAGTCACCCAGTCACCCAAAAGGACCGGTCAAAGTCAGGGGCAAAAATGTCAAAATTTTCACTTTTAGGGCAAAAGTGTAAATTTTGGAAAATATGTGAAGTAAGCTTAGTAATGTCATTAGATGATGTCACAATAAGTCAATGACTTGCCTTGCAAGCAAAGATAAGGACCGGCTACTTTTGGGGGTAAAATTGCAAGGATTTTGTCTTTCGGGGCAAAAATGTAATTTTAGAAAATATGTGATTTAAGTATGAGAAAATCACATAATATCATGAAGAGAATGTCAATTGCTTGAAAAGCAAGCAAAATGACCGGTTATGACATTTTAGGGGCATAAATGTAAGAATTTTCACTTTTGGGGTCAAAGTGTAAATTTTGGAAAATTGATGATGTAAGCACATGATGTCATCAAGATGATGTCATCATGATGAGATAAGCTTGGCTTATTCACCAAGGAAGCAACCGGCCACCTAGGGGGCATAAATGCAAGAATTTTCACTTTTGGGGCTAAAGTGCAAATTCTAGAAATTTGATGAGGTAAGCGATGAGGTAAGCGATGATGTAAGCCATGATGTCATCCCTTGCTTGCTCTCCAAGTAATGGCCGGCCACCTTGTGGAACAAGGTTTAATATTTTTAAAATTTTGGGGTCAAATTCTAATTTTGAGAAAGTTTCATGTGCCTATAAATAGGCATGCATATGGACTGATTTTGGTGGCTGAAAAATTAGAAAAAAACAGCCAAACGCTGCCCTCTTTTCTACAGAAAAATCCGAGAGGTTGGGTGGAGAGAAAGAACCAAGAAAAAATTTGAAAATCCAAGGGAGATTGGATCTAGTGTTGTTCGGGTTTCAAGCTAGAAACCAAGAGAAAAATTTGGAAAATAGAGACCCATTTTTGGGGGCTGTGGCCGAGAGTGGAGAGGAAGAAAATGAGAGAAATTTCAGTGGAAAAAAGTTAGTGAGTGGCCGAGTAGGTGAGAAAACACCAACCAAGAAACCAAAAAGATTTTTGGTGTTCTATGTGTGTGCATGGTCAGCCATGAGATGTGCAGGA
Organism: Ficus microcarpa; assembly: GCA_025413485.1. Classification (NCBI taxonomy): domain Eukaryota; kingdom Viridiplantae; phylum Streptophyta; class Magnoliopsida; order Rosales; family Moraceae; genus Ficus; species Ficus microcarpa. The sequence goes on from CM046376.1 coordinate 24,041,395, forward strand.
AATTGGAGAGAAAATTTTGAGGTTTTTGGGCTACAAGGGCTCGGGTTTTGGCTGCAAGGAATCACCAAGGTTGGTGAAAAATTTTGGTGCCATTTGGTGAGCCAAAGCCAAGCAAGTGTGCAGCCAAAGGGGGGAGATGATTTTCGGTTATCAACCCTAACCCATGCCTAGGGTAAGTCAAGGTAAAATCCCTCAAACTTTAGTGATTTTTCCATGCAAGTTTGATGGATATTTATGGGTATGTTTGTATGTGCATGGCTGAAAATTTGGAACCCATTTGGAGGGGGAAAATCCGGTTGGAAGGCAGCCAAGAAAGCAAGGAAGTTTGGATCCAAAAATGTGAACCAACTTCCAAAATTCATGAGGTAAATTCCCTAAACCCTAAGCTTTTGGTTCAAACTTAATTTGGGAAATTTATATGTATTTCAAGCATGGATTGTAAGAGCTTAAGCTCAAGAATTTATGTTGATGCCCTAGACTTAGTATGGTGCTTGATTAGGGTGTGTTGCATGTGGTTTAGCTATGCATGGTTTATGCTTGTGTGCTATGAGTTTATGCTTGCATGAATGCTTGGTTTGCATGGATTTTTGGTTGGTATGCTCCCTGCCTTAGGTGCAGCCGTGTATGGCTTGCTTGCTAGGGTGTTAGACCTAGCTTCGGTGTTGCATGAATGGTTCAATTTTATGTGATGCAAACCCTAGAAGCATGCAAACCTAGGTTTTTGTAGTTCCGGTTTGGTTTGCATGGCTGCGATGGGATAACATGTTGGTACGTGTGGGACGTTAGTTAACGTTGCATGTTGTTTATTTAGACTCCCGAGTGATCGGTTGAGTTAGTTCCGCGAAGTAGGACACGTAAAATCAAGTAAGCACAAAAACTGGCAGGTTTGGATTAAATCTGTCCAGTTTTCGGAAAAGAAAAGTAACAAGCCTTTAGAGGCCGAATTTGGAAAAACGTAAAACACAAAAGTTGTCCAGAACGACTTTTTCTAGGGGACCACGTGGACCGTTTTCCAAAATTAGGCTCCAATGGCCTCCATTTGTGCCAAAACCCGTGGCTAATCTTTTTAATCCCCCAGACCCAGTTTTCAAGGGTCATGCGGTTTCAAATAAAAACTGGTACGAATCTAGGCCGGATTGGAATTTTTGTAAAACACAAAAGTTTTAGCATTTTTCGAGAGCTAGAACTTTTGTGAAGAAAACTTTTTCAGATTACGAACCGATTTTTAAATTGGAATTATTTTACGAAGGGTGCATAAGGAATCAAAAAATTCCTGCACCACTAGTTTCACAAATGTTTCTAGAAAATTGTTTTTCTACATCAAACGATTATTTTGACTACGGAAAACTGTTCCAAGGGCGGTTTTCAACCTCAAATGATTTTACGAAGCATTAATCCAAGAGTTTGGATTTTTGTGATTTAAGTAAAGAATTATACAAGTAAAGTAAGATTTTGGGATTTATTTTCCTAAGTTTTCCAAGTAAGGAAAATGGATTTTTCAAGCAAGATTTTAGCAAGCGATTAGATTACGATAGGTAACCGGGAGTTACACCCGAGTTACCGGGTCAAACCCGAGGCCCAAAGGTTGACCCATAAGGGGGGGTTGACCATAGTTGACCGTAGTTGACCAAAGTTGACTATAGTTGATTTTGGTTAACTAATAACATTGATTTAGTTTATCCTTAAGGGTTATCTAATGTAACCCAAAAGGATACCGTTAAGCTCAACTAAAGGGTTATTAGATATAACCCGATAGTTACGGATTAAGGATAAGCAACCCTTAGGGGTTTAGCAAGGCTTAGTACGCAAGGTTACCGAGTGTAACCAAGTTAGATGTTTTGCACGAAGGGACATACAACCAAGACCATGTAAGCATGTTGGTTAGATCACCAACATTTCATGAGTTTAAGTTAGAGCATGTCCTTTGTCAAGCAGGCAGAACCTGCAGCTGTACCAGGAGAAGGACAGCATTAGTTGGGCAGTTAAGCAAGAGCGTAGGACAGAAGGTAAGTACAACTCCGCCTACAACATAAACACATGTTTGTTTGCATATGTTGTTTTCAAGAAATCATGAATGGGATTTCATGATTTATGATGTTATGAAGTAGTATGTTCATGTTACATGTTAAGATGCTATGTCATGATGCAGTATGCTATGTTTATGGTATGAGGAAGTATGTCAAGATGCAGTATGTTCATGTTATATGTTAAGATGCAGCATGTTCATGTTTCATGTTAAGATGTAGCCTGTTATGTAGTATGTCATGAAGTATGTATGCTATGTATGATGTTATGTTATGATGCAAGTATGTCATGCATGTTAAGTATGAGATAGTATGTTATGCAGAAGTATGTTATATGATATGTTAGATAGCGTGGCATCATGTAGCATGTCCACTAATAATGAATCACATGGTAAGCATGAGTTAAGTTAAGTAAGAATGTTGTGTTGTGCTAGCTTGCCTCCGTGGTAAGGTCAATTGGTATGTTCCATGGTTTGACTTGAATTGGAAGGGCTGCCTGCACTACTCCATGTTAAACGTCTTGTTTCATGGTTTGAGTTGGATTGGACGGACTGCCTTCAATCACTTCATGGTTACGTACCACAGCACATGCACACAAGGTATAGAAGTAAGATAAGATTAGTAGAGAAACCATAATTGATTAAATAATAAATCATAATTGGTTCATGTATTCGTGCATTTCATTTGCATGTGGATAGAATATTGTGCTTACTGAGCTTTTTAGCTCACTACTTACGTTCATGCTGTAGGTAAGCAACCTACCGGCAATAACTGATGCAAAGCTGTGGAGAGATGGTGCTGCGGATTGTGAAACGTGGGAATGGTCACCACTACGGGTTTCCAAAATATGTTGAAATGAAAAATGTGTTTACATTATGTTTTATGTATGTATGATATAGTTTCAGTAGATATGGCAATGAGTTGCCTCGTGTTGTACCAATCCACATTAGGTCTGGTCTGGTCCACGGTTTATGTTATGTTTATGTATGGTAGCTTTCCCAAGGGGTAAAAGCTCGGTACTCAAATGAGTACATATTAAGAGGATTAAGATTTTATGAATGAGAATCAGTTTTAAGTTATGCTTAAGATAAGCTTAAAATTTTATGTTTTATGTATAGGCAGTTTTCAGGTCATGATTTTAAAATGAAGTTAAGTCTTTTGAAGTTTCAAAAGAAGTTTTAAAAGAAAAAAAAAAATTTCCGCAATTTTCTTCAAGATTTAAGTTAAGCAAATAAGGTACCGACCCAAGTTTGCGTAATTAGCCCTACGTGGATTTGGGGACGTTACAGTCGGTACGACACAAGCAAGCTCGATGGCCATCATACTTGCTTTTCCTCATTTCTTACTTGATCTTGTTCTTATCTAAAGAATTGGTGAACATGCCTCATGATGTCACACATATATAGATCATAATCATGTCTCAACATAACATACCTCATATCATAATCATGGACTTGATATATCATATATCATGACATAGCCACATCGTATAACATGACATAATCATACCCCAGACTTTGCATATCATATATCATAACATGTATCAAACATATCACACATCATATCCTAGCATTACATGTTTCTATCATATCACGCATCAAACATACTTGTTTCTTTTTTCTTGTTCTTTTCTTCCAATGGGCTAGTTTCTTTGGATTTCTTAACCAACAGAAACAGAACCAACCTGCGAATTTTCTATTTCCTCGTGGCCAACAGAAACAAGTTTGACTATTGACTCTTCATAAAACCGGGAGCTCTGGACTATTAGACATCAGCAACTTTGAAATTGCATAACAGGATCACATAATAAATATTTATACATAGAAATATAAATTCAACTTACAATAATGGTGACGATGGCAGGCAGACTGTGAAATTGTATAGCAGGAAACAGCTCTGATACCAACTCTGTAACGGCCCGCCTAGCACAGGCCGTTACCATATATACATGCATACATATCGTACTTACTTAGCGTAAATAGCGGAAATTTTTTTTTTTACAAGCGTATAAACATATATGCGAGATAATTAAGTAGCGATGTTCGATAAGCATATAAACAATAATTAGATATCGATGTCTAAGACCAAATAAAATATTCATAAAGACAAAACACGTAGCGGTCGACATTCCCACATTTAACAGTTTGCTCTGCCACACTCCCCCCCATCTTGTATCAGAGATTGCCCGTAGGTTGCTTACCTACAGCATAGACGTAAGACGTGAGCTTTTGCTCAGCAAGTGTAACGACCCGCCTAGCACAGACCGTTACCATACATACATGCTTACTTATTTACGAAAACAGCGGAAATTTTTTTTTCTTTTATACGAGGCATATAAACGTGCAAGCGTATAAAAGTATTTTAATTAGAGATGTTCACACACAAAATAAATACGTAATAAGACGAAACGCGTAACGGCTTAATTTCCCACATTTCACAGTATGCCCCGCCCCGCTCCTCCTTCTTATATCAAATATTGCTGACAAGTTGCTTACCTACAGCATAAACGTAAGACAGTGAGCTTTCGCTCAGCAAGTACAACTTCCTATACCGCGACATAAACAAACATAGTCTAACCATACATATCTTAACTTAACTCATCATGGCATATCACATCATCACTTAACATAACATCGCATCATATATGCATGATCCGTTTATGCTCGTGTTATACTTTCCTTATTCATTCTTAACTTACTTTCATAGCTTATCTTACTTATGGGTTCTTTACTTGAGTGTACGTACCAGGCACGCGACTATGGAGTGGTTGGGGCGGCCAGTCCATTTCCAACTCAAACCATAGTCCAACCCGGCCTAACGCGGGTCGGTATGACACAGGCAACTTGCTTGCCTTCTTTCTTTCTTTTCATCATGTTATTCTTGAACTCATTATTCTTATAAGAATTAGTGATCATGTTTCGTGATGTCACATTTTCTTAATTCATAATCATATAATTTCCTTATCATAACATGCATCCTTACATAGCATAAGCATATCGTAACTTAACATACAACATAACATTTCACATAGCATACAGCATAACAAACACATAGCATATAGCAAACAACCTTAAATACCACATGGCATACAGCAAAGCATAGTAATACATAACATAGCATACATCCCTAGCATACATCTACCATACTTAGCCAAGTACCATAACACAGCCTATGCTGTAGGCGGAGTTGTACTTATCTCTCTTGCTGTAATACTCGATTTTTCTATGTTACTATATCCTTTTTAAAGGAATTAAATGCATGCCGTATCGGCATTTATGAAAAAGTTCGCTTTAGGACTTCATTATGTGTTATGAGTTCTTATAGTTTTATAAGACTCAAATATACTTGTTTTGATTGATAAATGGTCTTTTCGGATGAAAAGAGATGAAATTGACATGATTCTAGAAAAGTCAAAGGGTTGACCAAAAAAGTTAACTTTGACCCGAAAAAGTCAAAGTTTGACCAAAATGGTCAAAATCCTAACAGTACAATTTTGTGAACTGCAGTATGGGAAAAATACTGCAGAAACCCACTTTTTCGGATAAGATGACATAAATGAGAACTAAAACTGCCGTAGAAAAATCAAGCACGCAAAGTTAGTGTAAGACCCGAAATTTTGAAGACTTGTAATCTCCTTGTTCATAAGGAATTAAAGTCTAATTTACGTGTTTATGATGTGTTATATGAAAAATTATGAATAATAATGAGAAAGGAATAATTTTATATGTTAATGTTCGAGTCCTCATTAAATTGATTATGAAACTCAATTAATGATTTATGAGCCAAGTATGAGGTTTTTAAAGAAAAAAAAAAACGAGAAAAGATAAAATTTTACGAAAGTCAAAGATTTGACCGAGGAAGTCAAAGTTGACCAAGACGGGTCACAACATTGACTTCACAAGTACAATGAAGGAATATGGAAAGAATTTCGAGAATGAAGTTTTATGATCAAGATAGCACAATAAGCCATAAATCCACCCTAGAAAAATCAAGCACACCGAATTAGAATTAGGGGCAAAAAGGTCTCCGAAAAATTGGAGAAAGAAAGTTTTCGGTCCAAATTTACATGGAAGAATTTTTGGACCAAGGACCAAGGAGCAATGGAAGAGCAAAATGGCCAAATAAGGCTTTGGAAGAGCTAGTGGAAGATGACATCAACCCCCTGACATCACCTTCCACTAACCCAAGACTACATATGAGGGGCTGCCCCTCACCCACAAAATTGCGGCAAGCACATGGGAAGGACAAGAGAAAAGCCACAAAATAAGGGAAAAAGGTGAGCCAAGCATGGGAGATTTTGCTAGAAGACTCTAGAAGCTTTTTGGACCAACCATTGGCTGCCACATGTCCCCTTTCCTCCCCCAAAAGTTTCGGCCACAACCCCCCCATTCTCCCTCTATATTCGGTAGTACATGGGAAGCCATGTGGAGCATGGGAAAAAGCCCTTTTTTTTAAGGGAAAAAGTTGGTCAACAAAGCCACCAATGCAAGCTAACCTCTCCCCCATTTCCTCCACAAAATCTGGCTGCTTGTCCCCCCATTCCTCCTTCATATTCGGTAGCAGAAAAAGGGGCAAGCAAGGTGAGGGAAAAAGCCACTTTTTGTGGAAAAGAAAGTGTGTTCACCAAGTCTCCCTTTCCTCTATAAATAGCAGCCCTAAAAGACCCATTTTTATTGATGAAAAGCAACAAAACTCTGCCCAAATTTCCAGCCAAAAACCGTGGGGTGAGAGGGAGAAAATGAAAAGAGAAATCTGGAAAAAAATTACTTGGGGTTGTGAGCCTTGGAAGTTCGGTTGAGCAAGAGTGAGATCAAAAGAGAGTTTGAGAAATTTTTTGGTAAGTTTTGGGGCTTGTGGCTGACCAAGAGAAGG
>CM046376.1:24048513-24083725 GCA_025413485.1 Ficus microcarpa
AAAAATCCCAAAATTTCACTTTTCGTGTAAAAATTCTTAGCTTAATTCATAAAAATCCAGACTCAGGGATTTTTGCTTCGTAAAATCATTTTAGGTTGAAAACCGTCTTTGGAATGATTTTTCGAGTCAAAATACTCGTTTAAGGTTGAAAAACCATTTTCTAGAATCACTTGATAAAACTTGTGGTGCAGGGATTTCGGATTCCCTGAGCACCCTTCGTAAAACTATTTTTGTTTTAAAATCGGTACGTAATCTGAAAAAGTTTTTTTCACGAAAGTTCTAGCTCTCGAAAAATGCTAAAACTTTTGTGTTTTACAAAATTCCTAATTCGGCCTAGTTTCGTACCAGTTTTGAGTTGAAACTGGCTAACTCCTGGAACGAACTGGGTCTGGGGGCTTAAATGCTTAGCCACGGGTTTTGGCATTTTTGAATGCCATTGGAGCCTTATTTTGAAAAACAGCTTGAGTATCCCCCTAGAAAAAGTTGTTTTGGACAACTTTCATGTTTTACGTTTTCCCAAATTCGGCCTCTAAAGGCCTGTTATTTTTCATTTACGAAAACTGGGTAGATTAATCCGAACCTACCAGTTTCGTGCTTACTTGATTTTACGCGTCCTACTTAGCGGAATCTAACTCAACCGATCACTCGGGAGCCTAAATGAACAACATGCACGTTAACTAACGTCCCACATGTGTTGACATGTCATCCCCTCGTGGCCATGCAAACCAAACCGGAACTACTTAAACCTAGGTTTGCATGTGTTTTAGGGTTTGCATCACATGAAATTAAACCAAATCATGCAACACCGAAATTAAATCTAACGTTCTAGCATACAAGCCTTACTCGGCTGCACCTAGGGCAGGGACTTAATCAACCAACAAACCATGCAAACCATGCACTCATGCAAGCATAAAACATAGCACACATGCACACAAAATCATGCATAATAACTAACATGATACACACCCTAATCAAGCATCACATTCCCTAGCCTAAGCATTAACCAAAATCTTGAGCTTATGCCCTTACAATCATGCTTGAAAATACATCATAAATTCCCAAATTAAAGCTTGAACCAAAAGCTTTAGGGTTTAGGGCTTTACCTCACCAAATCCGGAAATTGGTTCCACCTATGGGAGCCGAACTCCCTTGGCTGCTTGGCTGCTCCTTTGCAGCCGAATTCTCCCCACCAAAGGGGCTCCAATTTCAGCCATGCACACATACAAACATACACATAATCAACCCATGAATCTTGCATGGAAATTTCTTAAAAAACTAGGGTTTTATCTTTTCTTACCCATGACTTTGGCTATGGTTTTGGATCCGAAATCCTGTCTCTCTTGGCTGCACACTTGCACACGGTTTTGAGCTCCCAACTTGCACCAAAAATTTCCACCATCCTTGGTGAATCCTTGCAGCCATGGCCGACCCTCTTGCTGCCTAAAACCTATGAAATTTTCTCTTCATTTTTTCTGCACATACAAGCCGAAATCAGCCACCCACCAAGCATCAAAACTCTCCTTGGCTCCATGGTTGGTTTCTCTTCTCCATGCTCGGCACACACCAAGGTTGGACCCGAAAAATTTTTCTCACTTTCTCTCCTCACTAACCCACGGCTGCTGCCCATGAAATCTGAAAAAATTTTCCAGATTTTGGCTTGGTTTTCATGCACCAAACCCGTGCATACCATATGCATCTCACATAAAATTTTTCCAACTTTTTCTCTTCCCTTTTCTCTCCCTCATGGCTCACGGATTTTCTGATGGAGATTGGCCAGAGTTTGGCTGGTTTTCTCCATTTTCCAGCAGCAAAATCTGTCCAAAATGGGTCCTATTTATAGACATTTTCAAACTTTGGGTTAATTGCATTTTAACCCCAAAATTTTCCAAATCTTTGACTTGTGACCCAAGGGTGGCCGGCTGTCTTCAGCTCATAAACAGCTGGGTTTTGCTGACCTCATGGCTGATGTCACTTGCTTACATCATCGCTTACCTCACAATTTTCTAAAATTACACTTTTGCCCCCAAAAATGGAAATTCTTGCAAAAATGCCCTCTAGGTGTCCGATTGTCCTAAAAATCAACACACCCATCCTATTTTATGATGTCATCATCTCGGTGACTTCATATGCTCATATCTTCAAATTTCTAAAATTTACACTTTTGCCCCAAAAGTGAAAATTTTTGCATTTATGTCCTTAAACTTCATAATTGGCCATAATGCTTGCTTTTCAAGCAAATATTATTCTTTTCATGATTTTATGTGATTCTCTCATACTTGAATCACATATTTTCTAAAATTACATTTTTGCCTCGAAAGACAAAATCCTTGCAATTTCACCCCCAAAAGTGGTCAGTCCTTATTCTTTTCTTGCAAGGCAAGTCATTGCTTTATTGTGACATCATCTAATGACGTCACTGAATATACTTCACATATTTTCCAAAATTTACACTTTTGCCCCAAAAGTGAAAATTTTGACATTTTTGCCCTTTGACTTTGACTTGTCCTTTTGGGTGACTTCTTGACTAAAAATGTCATTCTTGACCTTAACTAATGCTAGGGATGCTTGATTTCTATGGTGTTTCTACTGTCTATTCGGGCTATCTCGCCCATACTGACATATTTTACAGTATTTTCTCATACTGTATCATTTTTCGCTGTCGAGTCAACCGTTGACCACTTTTAGTCAAACTTTGACTTTCTTGGTCAAAGTTGACTTTTTCGGTCAAACTTTGACTTTTTCGGAATTGCGTCCTATTTCGTCCTTTTCAGCCTAAAAGGGCGTTTTCTAACCTTAAAAATCTGTTCTGAGTCTTATTGAGCCATAAGACTTCGTAAAACGTGTGAAAAACTCTTAACTGAGTTTTTTCCGTAAACATCTCAACATATGCTCATAATTCCTCTTTTAGAAGGAAAATGGCAACATGAAATTCTAGGTATCACAAGCAAGGCGAGGGAAAAAGCCACTTTTTGTGGAAAAGAAAGTGTGTTCACCAAGTTTCCCTTTCCTCTATAAATAGCATCCCTAAAAGACCCATTTTTATTGATGAAAAGCAACAAAACTCTGTCCAAATTTCCAGCCAAAAACCGTGGGGTGAGAGGGAGAAAAGGAGAAGAGAAATCTGGAAAAAAATTTCTTGGGGTTGTGAGCCTTGGAAATCTGGTTGAGCAAGAGTGAGATCAAAAGAGAGTTTGAGAAATTTTTTGGTAAGTTTTGGGGCTTGTGGCCGACCAAGAGAAGGAGGAGAAAGGTGAGTAACTCTTGACAAATTTTTGGGTTTTCTTCTTGAAAGTGCACGGCTTGGAAGTGAAAGAAAAACTAACAAAAAATTTCTTGGGTCTCATTTTTTTTTTTTTGGTGAAGCCGTGAGTTAGAGGAAGGAAGGAAGATTTGGAAATTTCAAAACCCTAACTTGGGTTTGAGGTAAAACTCTTAAACCATCTTGAAATTAAGTTCCATTTAAGCATTTTGATGGTGATTCAAGTTGGTTTGTAAGGACATAAGTCCATTTTATTTTTCAGCCCTATTTGGTTGGTGTGTGTGCTTGATTTGGAGTTAGGGTTTTGGTTAGCTTGATTGGTTATTTATTTGCTAGATTTATGCTTGCTTGATGATGGATTTTCATGCTAGAAATTAGGTTGTATATCCCCCCAAGATGTGGCCGAAAATCTGCCAAGGCAGCCCCCTTGATGCATGCTAGTTTAGGGTGAAATGTTGATGCTTGAATGTGTTGTATGGAAAAGCTAGAACCAAGCAACCCTAGGTTTTTGGTTTTGGATTTTGGGTTGCATGGAATGTATGAGATGGATTTATGGGTTTCAATGGGACGTTAGAAGCGCTGCTTGTTGTTGTGTAAGCTCCCGAAGTGGTCGGTTGAGATAGATTCCGCGAAATAGGACATAAACCGAACTAAGCAACCGAAACTGCCAATTCGGATTCAAATCTGGCCAGTTTCGGGAAAGTGAAATTTCAAGGCCCTTAGAGGCCGAACTGGGTAAAACTCAAAACATGAAAGTTGCTCGGAACAACTTTTACTAAAGAGCATTGTGAGCAGAATCTTGAAATAAGGCTCCAACAGCCTCCGTTATCCCCAAATTCCGTGGCTAATCCTTGGACCCAGTTTTCACTCCGTTTTTCAGGATCAGCCAGTTTCAAACTAAAACTGGTACTAATACAAGCCGAACTGGATTTTTCACAAAACATGAAAGTTTTAGCATTTTTCGAGAGCTACAACTTTCGTGAAGATAAGTTTTTCAAATTCAAAGTCAATTTTTAAACTAGGCACATTTTATGGAAGGTGCGCAGGGAATCCGAAATCCTGCACATGAGTTTTACAAAAATGCTTTCTAAAAAAATTGTGAAGTGCTTTTAAACTATTATTTTAACTACGGAAACTGTTCCAAAGGCAGTCTCCAGCCTCAAATGATTTTATAAAAGATCGGTTTCAAAAATCATGAATTTTAAGGGTTCGGGTTTGAAATTCCACACTTCTCCAATAAGTGAAGAAAAAGGGGGTTTCAAACCAAATGTTTTCAAGTTAATGAAAAATGATGATTTTAAGCCAAAATATTTCAAGTTAAAGAAGTAAGAATTTTTACAAGTGAATTAAAGGATTTGTGGAAGATAATTACACAGGATTTTCCAAAAATAAGGAAGAGAGATTTTAAAGTTAAATTGGTAAGCAAACCGACTACGAACGGTAGCCGGATTTTATATCTGAGTTACACACCTAAGGATGACCAAGGGTTGACTAAGGGTTGACCCAAGGTTTAATTAAGGCTAACCTTAAGGGTTATCCAACATAACCTTAAGGGATACCCAACTATATAATTGTGCTAAGATTTAAGGAGTTAATGGAAATAACCCAACAACAAGGACGTATGAGCAAAGCCCAAAAAGTAGAATGGAACCTTAAACCCTAATGTTAAGATCAAGGGTTTAGTAATAAGAAGAAAAGAAGTTATCCAAAGTAACCTCTTATGAATTAATCAAAGTTGGTTACCCTTAACGAAGAAGGATAATTGAGGTAACCAAGATGGATTTCAAGTATAGGGGACATACAACCAAGAATAAGTGTGAGTGTTGGTAGGTCACCAACACCTTACGAAAGGATCCTGATCCCATATTTTTAGTATAACAGGAAAGTGACCTACTGTTGCTGACAAATTTAAGGACGCGACATTAAAGATTCGGCACAAGAGGTAAGTACAAACCTCACCTGCAGTATGAAAGCTAGTAGAATATTTTCAAGTATGCTATTTTCAATCATGCTGCAAAATGTTATGCTATGTTTATGAAAAGTGCTATATTTGTAAAATGCTATGTGTATGAAAAGTGCTATATTTGCAAAATGCTATGTTTTACAAAAGTGCTGTATTTGCAAAATGTCATGTTTATAAAAGTGCCATGAATGAAAAGATGACATGCCATGTTATGAATGAGATGAAAGTATGTTATCATATAGTGACATCATAAGGTATGTTCACTAAGGATAAACAACATGGTAAGAAATCACAGTAAAGTGTCGTACCGACCTCCCATCAGGTAGAGGGTTTTTCATGTTAAAGTTATGGATTATTGCCCTCTCGTTGATGTAGGATGGTGTAATCATTTATGTTTTCCCAGAGCAGTTAGGGACCTTGCAACCCCTAACTGTATCTGGAGGCGCGCTAAATAAATGATGGTACGTACACTATGGGGCCCATAAGAAATATAAGTTTAAGTTAAAAGGAATGCATAAATGGAACATAAATGGTTCACGCATATGCATATGATGATGTATGTTTTCAAGATGTTTTTAAATATTTTGTGAGATCGCGTTTGTGCTTACTGGGCGAAAGCTCATCAAGTTATATTTCACACTGTAGGTAAGAAACCTGCAGCCTAAATGGTGGGCATTGTGTGGACGGTGTGGCGGCGGATGGAGGGCGGTGTGGATACCACTACGCATTATTTCCGCAATCTTTTGATAAGTTAAGAAGTTTTGTATATACGTATATATCTATGATGAAGACAAGTTTTGTACTATGGTATTTTGGAACTAAAGACTTAAAGTAAATTGTTACTTCAGTATTAATGATCTATTACTAATGACAAATGTGTTTTATAAGTATGTTTCAAAAAATATATATATATATATTCCTAAATTTTAAGTAAAGTTAAGTGAAGTAAATAAGGTGGCGGCCCTACGTAGTAAGGGGGCGTCACAGTTTGGGCATAGGGCAAAAGGGTTTGAGAAAATAAGAAAAAAATTTTTCAGCCCGATTTTTCACAGATAAAATTTTTGCGACAGTATATGTAACGACCCGCCTAGCACAGGCCGTTACCATACATACATACTTACTTGCTTAATTTATCTTACTTATTTATCTAGTGAAATGCAGCGGAAATTTTTTTTTTTTTATACAATACTTATTAGCACATACTGTAACTTAAAAGAATGATATACAGATATCCAATCATATACTTAGAAAGAGCAAGACGCGTAGCGGCATCTTTTCCCACATTTCACAGTTCGCCCTGCCACGCTCCTCTATCTTGTATCAACAACTGCTTGCAGGTTACTTACCTACAGCATAGACGTAAGACAGTGAGCTTTCGCTCAGCAAGTACAACTATCTATACCGCGACAATTGTAAAACATGACCTCGCATCATGTACATAGCATATCTTAACTTCATAGCTTATAATCATAACATACACTTTCGTAACATAACATATCTTTACTAACTACTAACATCTTATAACCTTTCATACATAGCATAGCGTATTCTACATACATAGCATAACATACCTTTTATACATGGCATACTTATCATGGCATCATAACAAATTGTAACACATCCTGTCACATTAAACACATAAAAGCATAATGTATGCATGATCCGGTTATACTCGTATTATGCTTTTCTTAACTCTTTCTATCTTACTTTCTTAGCTTATCTTACTTATAGGCCCCTTACTTACGTGTACGTACCCGGCGCGCAACTATGGAGTGGTTGGGGCGGCCAGCCCAGTCCAACTCAAACCATAGTCCAACCTGACCTCGGATGGGTGGTACGACACAGGTAAGCTTGCTTGCCATCTTACTTTCTTATCGTTCTTCTTAATCTTATCAGTCTTGTAAAATTAAGTGAACATGCTTCATGATACACACTTACATTCTTCATGTCATAATCATCATGGCATATCATATCATGCATAAGGAACGTACTTTGGCATAGCTCGTATCATAACATGGCTTCACATAATCCATAACGTGAACATATCATAACACATCATTTCATACCATAAATCATAACACATAGCAGTCAATCTACCATACCACATGGCATACAGCCAAGCATAGTATCACATAGAAATCAATATGTCATACACCCCTAGCATACATCTAACATACTTTGACAAGTAACAACACAAAGCCTATGCTGTAGGCGGAGTTGTACTTACCTGCCGTCCTATGCTCTTGATTCATCGTCCCAACATGGCACGACAACAGTTCCTACTCCTGTTTCCAAACAGGGTGTAAGATAAGAATCATTTACATTCTATCTTACCATAATTTATAAGTAAAGACAGTTAAAAAAAACTGTCAAACTTAGAAAACATATTCTTAAAAATAGTTTCTTAACTTAAATGTTTTTGCATGTGCAAGTGTTTCTTGCTTTTACACTATCCTTTGAAAAACCTGTGCATGAACTTCCTATTTTCTGCACAGTCCTGAAAAACTAGGTTTTACTTAAAAATCAAGATATGAACTCTAGATTATAACCTTGTTTTGAGAGTGGAACTTATAAAACCAATTATAAGTTCAATCGCCAATTATGGTTGGATTTAATAAAAATCCGGCAGCATAACGGCTTATTTTCCTTAATACCCAAAATTTAAACCTGCAATAAAAACCATTTTATAGAGAGTTTTGGCACACCATAACTGCAAGATGTGCCATCCATACACATTCATCATAAAACATACAACATATCTTGTTAATTCAACTTCAGTTGATTAACTTTGAACATCAAATATATATATTGACATTAAATTTAAAGCATATAAATAAAATAAATAGGCATGCAATTAATCCAATAAATGACTTAAAGTAATCAAGATTACTACCGAGATCGTTCGATGATGTTCGGTGAGTAAAACGCTTCCTGCTGGACATTCAAAACACTTTTTGATTTCGAGCTGTGATATCTAGTTTTTCATGTAACTAGCTTTTGTAAAGAATTGAATGTAAATAGTACATGCAATTTTATGAAAAAGCTTATTTCAGAGCTCTAATGTGTGTTATGAGTTTTTATAGCTTAATAAAACTCAAAAATGACTGTTCGAAGAAGCAAATAGCCTTTTTGAACAAAAAGGAGTGAAATCTACTCGATTTTACAAAAGTCAAAATTTTGACCAAAAAAGTCAACCGTTGACCGAAAAGTCAAAGTTTGACCAAAATGGTCAAAATTGCGACGGAGGAATTTTAAGATCTGCGTTTTATGAAAAATACTGCAGGAACTAATTTTTATGACTGATAAAAACTAAAACCACCTTAGAAAAATCAAGCACGCCATATTAGGTCATGAGGCAGAAAGGATTTGAGAAAATAACTTCGATCCGATTTTTTTGACTGTAAATATAAAAAAATCCAAACTGTGAAATAATAATTACAGTATTAGAATTTAAATTTTTACAATCAAAGCTTCAAGGTTTTTCATCAAACAAAGCCCTAAATTAAGATATCATAAAAGAAAATATTATTTTATTCACATGAGTGGTGTGTTGGACCAATGGCTAGATGACATGTGGACTATGCCAACTCACTATGAGTTGTCTTCCACTTCACCCATGGCCGGCCACCTAGCAAGAGGAAAGTCAAAAGTTTTAAAAAATTTGGGGTCAAAATCATATTTTTCAAAGCTCCAAAGTTGCCTATAAATATATGGGTCTTCTATTCATTTTAATGTAAAAATGCAGCCAAGTTCTTGAGTTTTTTCTGCACAAATAGCCGAGAGAGAGAAGGGAGAGAATTCAGAAAAATTTTTCTAAGCCAACCATCCCATCTTTGCTTCGGGTAGTCTAGGAGCCGAGGGGGGAGAAAGAAAAAAAAATTCTGGCAGCCCTTGCAGCCCTTGTTGCCGTGTGTTGGTGCAGGGGAAAGGAATGAGAGAGACCAAAATTTGAGGGAGAAATTGGTGTAGGAAGTTCGGGTTAGTCTAGCAAGCAAAGGAGTGAGTTTTGGAGCAAGTTAGGAGCTTGGCTTTAGCTCCAAACAGCCCACGGGTTTTGTCCCTAGAAGAGAAGAAAAAATTTCAGTTTTGGGGCTAGCCTCCCTTGAGTGGCCGAGCAAGGAGAGGAGACCACAAGGAAACCAAAAATTTGATTTTTGGTGCACATAGAGTGAGCAGCCGAACCCTAGAAGCCAAGTGGTGCAAGAAGTTTTTTTTCGGGTATCTCAAACCCTAAGCCGAAAATCCACTTCATTGAGGTAAAAATTTCCAAAGCTTTTTACCAAGTTTAAATGAGTTTTAAACTTATGATTTATGTGTATTTTATGCAAAAATTTTTGTAAGAGCATAAGCTCCTATGTATGTTTAATTTGCTGCCTTAGATTGCATGTGTGCTTAGTGCTTGATTAGAGTGATTCTAGGTGTGGTTTGGTTTAATTTTATGCTCATAAATTATGCTATGTGATTAGATTGCTAGAATGGCATGTTAGGGTTTTGAATTAGGTAATATGTCCCCAAATTAGGTCAATTAGAATTATGCATGTATGTGATGATTTTTATAAACCAAGTGCATGAAATGTGTGATGTATGCTAAGCTAGAGATTATGCAACCCTAGGATAGTGAGTTCGGATTTTTGGGTTGCAAGATCACATGGGCTGCATGGTTAGGTCAAGGGACGTTAGATGCGCTGCATGTATGTTGACTATCTCCCGAAGTGGTCGGTCGAGCTAGAACCCGCGACTTAGGACGTAAAAATAAATGTAAGAACCAAAACTGTCTCTCGGGTTCCAGGGGACAGTTTCGGCAAAACATGGATTACAGGCCTTTAGAGGCCGAATGGGCAAAAACTTAAAACACAAAAGTTGTAGACTAGGGTGTTTCCTAGCGGCCAACGCGGCCAGTTTTCCAAAATAAGGCTCCAACAGCCTTCTTTTTCAAGAAAACCCGTAGGTGGTCTGTGAGACCCGGATTTCTAAGTTAACCTCATTTTCGATTAAAAACTGGTACCAATCGGTACGGAATCAGAAATTTTACAAAACACGAAAGTTTTAGAACTCTTCGAGGGCTAGAACTTTCATGAAGGAAACTTTTTCAAATTCAAAAGGGATTTTTAAGTATAAACTGAAATATCAAAACTGCGCAGGAATCAAAGAATTTCTGTGCAAGATTTTATAGAACCATACTAGGTAAAACGTTTTTCGAACTAAACACGTTACTTCAAGTATGGAAACTGTCCCAAAAGCAGTTTCCGACCCTTAAATATTTTATGAAATTATAGTCCAAGATTTACGAATTTTTACGAAGCAAGTTACCTAGATTAAGTTTTAAAAGCTAAGTCTTTTATGAAAAAGGAATTTTAAGTTAAAGTTTTAAAGAAAATAGATTCTAAGTTAAGATTTCAAAAAGAAACATTAAGACGGAAGATAACCGGGAAACTATACCCGAGTTATCGGGACTTAGTCCCAAAACCCTAAAGTGGACCGATTAGGGATTCACGATAGTAATCGTAAGGGTTAACCTTGGTTAACCTATAAGTTGATGATTAAAGCCCAAGGGTTGGTGTTAATCTAACCCGACACGTTTATATATGGGCTAAGTATATAAAAGAAAGGATATCCAACGTAACCTTTTAGGTCACGATTTATGATCAATAAGACTACTAAGGTAGTCACCCTCTATGTATGCATGGTTTTATTTTTAGGGGGACATATCACCGAAAACCCGCATGAATGTTGGTTAGTTACCAACATATTATGAGTTAGATTAGAAATCTCATGTACGTCCTTCGATCGAGCAGGAGGAATTCTGCAGTTGAAGCTTGAAGAGAAGTAGCCAAGCGACAGACGGATAGACGGTAAGTACAACACCGTCTACAGCATAAGCTACTAGTATATATTACTAGGTTTCCATGATGTGTTCTGTGCTATGTGTTAGATAACATGTATGCAATATAAAATATGTTAAGTATATGATTATTATGCTAAGGTAAGAAATAATAGAATTAAAAAGGTGACAACAGTATGTATGTTCACTAATAATAAGAATAAGTAAGTCATCAAGCGCTGTGTCGTACCACCCGCGCCAGGTCGGGTTGGACTGTGGATTGAGTTGGATATGGTTTGGCCGCCCCAACCAATCCATAGTCGCGCGCCGGATACGAACACGCAAGTTAAGGGCCCATAAGGAGTAGGAATAAGAAAGCATAATGTGGTCAATACATGCTATGTGTATGTTATGTCTATGTTATATTTTCTTTACGGCTTAAGAGTTGTACTTACTGAGCTTTAGCTCACTGTTTAAGTTTATGCTGTAGGTAAGGAACCAGCTATCTGACGATGATGCAAGATGGAGTAGCGAGCCAAGGCACTGTGAATGAGTGGATAATGGGTATCGCTACGAGTTTTGTGGTTTTATGTAAATTATGAAATATTTTATATTAACTGGTAATTAAAATACTCGTACGCAAAAACAGTATTATTTTATGTTTATAGTGTTTTGTGAATGCTATAAAAAAAAAAAAAAAAAATTTCCGCTGTGTTTTCAATCATTGTAAGTAAGTTTATTTTATGAATGTACGTTAACAAGTATGGAAATGGCCTACGCTAGGTGGGTCGTTACACGAGCGACTAAACTTTTAATCGCCATTCTTAACCTTCGAGATTCCATCTCACAAATCCGAGGTTGTAAACATGTCCGGAACGTCGAAAATAGGCCGGAAAGGCGATCTTCGAAAATTCGTCGACGGTTGACCGGACGTTGACCGACGTTGACCGGGCGTTGACCGGTGTTGACCGGCGGCAGGAGGGGCGGAGATGGGCACCGCTTCGAAGCTCTCGACGAGGGGAACCCATTTCTGGTGTCGACTTTTTCAAACACCTTTCGGTTTTCTCAAAAACGTAAGAAAACGAACTAGAAGACGGCGACGGACCGGGAAAATTCCCGGCGACGATCGGAGTGGTGATGGACTGGGCTTTGTTCCTCTCGATGAGTGGAACTCAACGGAACCAACGGCTCGCAAAATGGAGCTCGGATTGCACCGAAATCTCGCTTGAAAGTTTATGTTACCGAAACTTTCAAGGTACTTTTCCGACGAACGGCGGCGAGTGACGCGGCCAAACTCTGGCTATTGGACATTCGGGTGACGGGCTGCAAGGATCACCAGCGCGTGCGGCGGTGGCTGGCCGGAGACGCAACCTCCTTCGCTGGCAGTCGCTCGCGTGAAACAGAAAGAAAGAGAACGAAAGAGAGAGAGACGTACGTGAAGGAGAAGGAAAAAAAAGTTGGCTGATATATTATATTGTTATCTTCTTTCCTTATTATTCTCTTCTCTTTTTTTTTTTCTTTTCTTTTCCTTTCCGTGGGCTGACCACAACACATATTATATATATACATATATAATGTTTTTTTTTTTTTCCTTTCTTTCTTGAACGTGGACAATGCATACACCACACATACTATGTACATATATATATACATTTAGTTCTTTTCTCCTTCTTAAGAACCATATATATATATATATAAATATATATATCTGTATATATACACATACACACTTGCATACATCCGTTTGCCAAAAATTACACTGCAATACCAACTCAAACAAATTTAAAGTCAACCTGATCAAACTCTGACCGTAATAAAAATTAAAATTCTTATTTTGCCCTTTTTTTTTTCCAAAAAGGTCTATATTTGCCGAAGCAAATTATTTTTGAGTCTCGTAGCTAATTTAACGAGAACTCAAACATATATTGATTTTTACTCAGATCATGAGTTTCATATCGTCATACATAATTAAATTTTAATTTTTCCTTGTTTCAAAGGAAATCATAAATTCATAAAAATTCGGGTTCTTACAGTATAAAATATTAATACTGTGTATTTGTAAAGCACAGTATTAAATTTATCTGTGTTAAGTTTAAATTATACTGCTTTTTGAAAAAAGTAGCCAAACAAGCCTTTATTAATTATGACATCACCCATTTTTTTATTTATGACATCATCAACTTTTTGAGAACTAATTCACACAAGACAAGTGTCTTGTTCTAGACAATTATTGCTTGTTCTCCAAGTAGTATGGCCGGCCACCTAGCTAAGCTTTTGTGTGATTTTTTAAAAATTTTGGGGTCAAAATTCTAAATTTCAAAAGTCTCACATTGCTTATAAATAGAGGTGCTCCCTCCTCTTTTTAAATCAGAAAATTTAGTGAAATTCTGCCCATTTTTCTCCAAGAAAGCGGAGAAGGAGAGAGTGGAAGAAATCAGAAAAATTTTCTTGAGCCAACCTTAGAGGGTGTTCGGTTTGAGTAGAGAAAGCAAGAGGGAGAGTGGAAAAAAATTTTCCAGCCACCTTCTAGCTGCTGCCGTGGGGTAGTAAGCAGGGGAAACCAAGAAGAAAAGTCCAAAAATTTAGGGGACACTCTAGGGGAGAGTTTCGGGTTTCAACCGAGCAAGCTTGGAGCAAGTTTTTGAGGTTACTTTTCCTCCTAGGGAGCCCACGGGTTTGTGCAGGAAATCAAGGGAAAAAAATTTCAGATTTGGGTGTAAGTTGGTGGTGTGGCCGAGCATAGGGTGGGGGTTGAAATTGAGTCCAAAAAGCCAAGTTTTGGGAGCCTTTTTGGTGTGTGGAACCGGTTCTAGGAGCTAGAAACCAAGGGTGTGATTTTGTGGTTCAATCCTAAAGTCAAACCCTAACACCAATCAAGGTATTTTTCAAAAGCCTTAATCTTATTTCATTCAAGTTTTTAAGTTGAGATTTAAATGTTTTTGTTTTAAGCCAATGGTTGTAAGAGCATAAGCTCAAATTTAATTTCTTGCCCATTATGTTGCTCTAGTGCTTGATTAGGTAGCTTAAGGGTGGTTTGGTTTATTTATGTCCATTAATATGCTTATGTTTGATTGGTATGCCAGGATTGCATGCTAGAATTTTTACATGAGGTTACATGTCCCCTATAGCATGATTGAGCATGTGATTGTATGTTAGAGATTTATTTGGTATGATGTTGAATGCTTGGAATGGTTTGTGCTATGTTAGACCATGCAACCTTAGGTTAATGTTCGGATTTCATGGGCTGCATGGACGTGTTGGGTTTGCATGTTGGGATATGCGGGATGTTAGAAACACTGCATGCTTTATAAGTAAGCTCCCGAAGTGGTCGGTCGAGATAGAACCCACGAATTAGAACGTAAACCGATTTAAGTAAGCAAAGCTGCCAGTTCGGGTTCCAAACTGGACAGTCTCAGGAAAGTGATAATTGCAGGCCTTTAGAGGCCGAATGGGCTAAAACGTAAAACACAAAAGTTGTAGAACAGGGTTTTTCCTAGAGGGTGAAGTGAACCGTTTCTCAAAATGAGGTTCCAAAGGCCTCCGTTTTTACGAAAAACCGAAGGTGGTCTGTCCAGACCCCGTTCTCACGACCAACCTATTTCAATTTAAAACTGGTACTAATTTAAGCAGAATCAGATTTTTTGTAAAACACGAAAGTTTTAGATCTCTTCGAGAGCTAGAACTTTCATGAAGACAACTTTTTATAGTTCTAAAAGGATTTTTAAATATAATCTGAACTCTAAAAACTGTGCAGAAAGCAAGAAATTCCTGCACAGGATTTTCTAGAACCAGTTTAGGAAAACAATTTTTCCTACCTAAAAACACTGTTTTGAATACAGAAACTGTTCCAAAGGCAGTTTCTAACCTTTAAGCATTTTATAAAACCATGTTTCAAGAATTAAGGATTTTTAAGGAAAATTAGAGAAGTTTTCGGCTTATATGCCAAAACCTTTTTAAGGATAAAGAAAAGACAATTTTCTTAAGTAAGTTGTAGAACAAGTTAAGACCGATGGTAATCGGGGGAATTATACCCGAATTACCGGGCTTAGCCCCAAAGCCCAAAGTTGACCCGAAGAGGGTTGACTTTCGTAACCTTAGAGGTTAACTTCGGTTAACCTAGTTTGAAATAGGATAACGATAAGTTCGAGGTTAGGTGTTAGCCTAACCCTTTACGCTCACACATGTGATTAGTATGGAAGGTTATCCAACGTAACCTCACATAAAATGTTTTATGATATAGGGGGGACATATAACCAAAGCATTGCATGAATGTTGGTGGATGTAACGCCCCGCCTAGCACGGACCGTTACCTTACTTATCTACTTACTTAATCTTTCCTCTTTTACTTACTTAAGTACTTAAGGGAATGCATACAAACCTTACTTACTTAGTACATGAAACACAGCGGAAATTTTTTTTTTTTTTTTATACGGTGCTAACTCGCACATAACTAAACAGAAGGAACAATTTCAAATAATATTTAAAACAGTATAAACTTAAAACAATGAGCTTTCGCTCAGCAAGTACAACTCCTATACCGCAACACATAATTTGACTACATCATAACTTAACTACATCATAACATGTCAACACTGCATTGAACATATACTGGTAACTACTGCACTGAACATATACTGCACTGAACATATACTGATAAACATATGCATGAACCGGTTATGTTCATATTATGCTCTGTTATCTGCTGCTAACTTACTTACTGTCTTTCTAACTTAATCTGCTAATGGGCCCCTTATGAGGTGATCGTACCCGGCGCGCAACCATGGACTTACATTTGCCATAGCCCGACCCGCCCTGTGACGGGGGATACGACACCGACAAGTGCTGCTTGCCATCTGAACTGCCTTTAAAGTCTATCGGAGACTTTTTTTTTTTTGTTCTTATAAAGTTTAGTGAACATGCATCATGATGTTCCTATTCTTAAATCATGCTTACTACTGAAATCTGAACTTACATACTGCATGGCATCTATAAAACATGTTATCTAAACATGGCATCTAGCATAGCATATAGCATATAGTATATAGCATATAGCATATAGCACATAGCATATAGCACATAGCACTGAACACTGAACACTGAACACTAGACTCATCTCTAAGTAAGTATACAACTACTAGCCTATGCTGTAGGCGGCGTTGTACTTACCTCGTCTACGTCCGATACTAAACTGCTCCGCTTCTGGGTTCAGCTGCAGGGTACGTCCTGCTTAACCGAAGGACATAGGTAAGGTCTCTAATCTCGACTATAATATGTTGGTGTTTAACCAACATTCATGCAATGCTTTGGTTATATGTCCCCCTAACTATAAAACATGTTATCTGTGGTTACCTCAAGTAACCTTATCACTTTGGGTTATATCTCATAACCCCATAAAATCGTATACCATGATCTAGTAGGTTACGTTGGATAACATTTTCTACTATACCCTTATCCCATAACCTGATGGGTTATACTAACCCATGGGATGATTCGTCCTACATCTTTCTAGGTTAACCCTTGTTAACCTTTAAGGTTACTAAAGTTAACCCTCTTCGGGTTAACCTCGGGCTCTGGGGCTAAGCCCTGTAACTCGAGTGTAATTCCCGGTTATGTGTTGTAACTATCTACCTAGCAAACCTTGAACTTGAAACTCTTAAATCTTTTCTTTATCCTTGAAAAAGTTTTTGGCTTAAAAGCCGAAAAACTGCTATACTTCCCCTTAAAAATCCTTGAATTTTAAAATATGGTTTATAAAATGTTTGAAGGCTAGAAACTGCATTTGGAACATTTTCTGTGTTTAAAACAGTATTTAAAACAGGAAAAACTATTTTTCCAAACTGGTTCTAGAAAATCTCGTGCAGGAATCTCTTGCTCCCTGCATGGTTTTCAGATTTCAAGTCGTAGTTTAAAATCCCTTTGGAATTGGAAAAAGTTGTCTTCATAAAAGTTTTAGGTCTCGAAGAGATCTAAAACTTTTGTGTTTTACAAAAAATCTTATTCTGCTTAGTTTAATACCAGTTTTAGTTTGAACAAGCTGGTCGTGTAAAACTGGGTCTAAACAGACCACCTTCGGTTTTTAGTAAAAACGGAGGCCATTGGAGCTTTATTTTGAGAATTGGTTTGCATTGTCCCCTAGAAAAAACCCTGATCTACAACTTTCGTGTTTTACATTTTTGCCCATTCGGCCTCTAAGGGCCTGCAATTACCACATTTCCGAGACTGACCAATTTGGAACCCGAACTGGCAGCCTTGTCTACTAGAATTGATTTACGTCCTAACTCGCGGGTTCTAACTCGACCGATCACATCGGGAGCTTAATAACAAGACATACAATGTTTCTAACGTCCCACATGTTCTAACATGCCTTCCCGACGTACCCATGCAGCCCTCTAATTCGGTTGCACATAACCATGGCTGCATGGTTCTATCTCCTGGCATACATCAACCATTCATGCCATTCCATACAATATCATTCCATATCATCACATCTAGCATCCTATCATGCATTCACATTCTTAAACACATAATTGGGGACATATAACCTTAATCTAGCATGCAACCTATCGTCACATACGCACATGCATAAAGAAACCAACCACCCCCTAGGCTTGCAAATCAAGCACCATGCACTAGCTAAGAGTACAAAATTAAATGGTGAGCTTATGCTCTTACAAACCATAACTTGAAATACATTTAAACTTTACTTTAAAAGCTTAAATGAAAATAGATTTAGGGTCTTGAAAATTACCTTGAACTACTTCAAGGATTGGCTTTAAGGTTGGATCAAAACCTCCCTAGCTCACACTTGCTCCTAGGTTCGGTTTCCACACACCAAGGTGGCTCCAAAGACTCGGTTTTGGACAGAAATTTGACCTCCCCTATGGCTCGGCTACACACCACAAAATTGGACCCAAAATCTGAAATTTTTCTCCCATTTTTCTGCACAAACCCGTGGCTGCTCCTAAGGGAGAGATTGACTCCAAAACTTGCTCTAAACTTGGTTTCGGTTGGTGAAATCAAACCCGAATTCTCTCCTAACTTCTTCCCTCAAAATTTCTGATTTTTCTTCATGGTTCCACTGCTCCTCTAACCCACGGCAGCAGCTAGGATAGGCTGAAAACAAATTTCTAGCTCTCCCTAACGGTTCCTAGAGCAAACCGAAGCAAAACCCAAAAATTGGTTCAAGAAAAATTTTTGTTTTTCTTCCTCACTCTCCCTTTCTCTCTCTCGGTTTTTCTTGGCTGAAAATGGGCAGAATAAGGCTGGAATTTCTGATTTAAAAAGGGTGGAAGACACCCCTATTTATAGGCAATGTGGGACACAAAAAAATTTGCAATTTAGTCCCTAAATTTTTGGAAATTCACACTTTTTGGGGGGTTAGGTGGCCGGCCAAGCTTGGAGAGCAAGGAAATGATGTCATGGCTTACATCATGGCTTACATCATCAAATTTTTAAAATTGCACTTTTGCCCCAAAAAATGAAAATCTTGGCATTTAAGCCCCCTAGGTGGCCAAAACTTTTCTTGGTGATCAAGCAAGGATTTTTCTAAAACAAGACACTTGTCTTGCTTAGATTTGTTCTCAGAATATTTATGAGGTCATAATTCAAAATGGTGATGATGTCATAATTAAAAAGCCTTGTTTAGCTACTTTTGTAAAAACAGTCTAATTTAAACTAAACACAGATAAATCTAATACTGTGTTGTACTAATACACAGTATTAATATTTTATACTGCAGTAAAAATTTCATCTGTGTAAAAATCGGTCTGGAAAAATTTTTCTTTATTTTCTCAAACCCTTTTGCACTGTGCCTTAACTTAGCGTGCTTGATTTTTCTATGGTGGTTTTTGATCTTATCTATGCTATCTCACTCATAAAAATGGGTTTTCACAGTATTTCTTCCATACTGCATGTCACAAAACTATACTGTCATCACGTTGACTATTCTGGTTAAACTTTGACTTTCTCGGGTCAAAGTTGACTTTTTCGGTCAAACCTTTGACCGACCTAGAATCATGCAAATATCATCCTTTTTCTTCCGAAAAGGCTATTTTCTATTCTAAACAATCATCTTTGAGTCTTATAAAGCTATAAGAACTCATCACGCATAATAAAGTTCTAAATCGAACTTTTTCACAAAATGCCCTTATGGCATACATTCAAGCTCTTTCTAGAAGAAAGAATGACATAGAAAAAGTCAGGTATTAGAATCTACCCCTCTTAAAAATTTTCGTCCTTGAAAATTCGAACGAACTGGTGTAGTTCTTTCTAGCTGGCCATCTGTTTGGGGTGAAGTGCCGTACTAAACTCCAATTTCGACTCCATGGTAGTGGGAACACTCGTCCAAGCTTGAAGAGTAAAGAGTTTATTACGATCCGAAATGATCGATTTTAGTACTCCGTATAGTCTAACGTCCTAAACTACGTAGACTCCTATCAACTTTTCTACCGAAAAGGTGGCTCTATACGCAAAAACGTGGGCCGATTTGGCCGATCGATTAGCAACAACCCAAATCGTGTCGTTCCCGTTCGTAGTCCTAGGTAGTCCTGCTACGAAATCTATCGTAATTTGCTCCCATTTCCATTATGGAGACTCTGTTTTCTGCAAATCTCCTCCGAGATG
This sequence comes from Ficus microcarpa, assembly GCA_025413485.1. Classification (NCBI taxonomy): domain Eukaryota; kingdom Viridiplantae; phylum Streptophyta; class Magnoliopsida; order Rosales; family Moraceae; genus Ficus; species Ficus microcarpa. Next base: position 24,068,179 of record CM046376.1, read on the forward strand.
TAGGTGTTTAGCCTTGACTTTATGACAAGTTAGGCTTTTCGACACGTATTCCGCTACTTCATCCTTCGTGTTGGGCCACCAATAGGTCTCTTGCAGATTCTCGTACATCTTGGAAGCTCCAGTATGTACCGAACATGGCGTCTTATGGGCCGCTGACATCATCTGATCCTTCAAAATTTCCATGTCAAGAACGTAAATCCCCTCCTTGACGTAGACTACGCCATCGGATGGAGTCCTGAACTCCTTGCTCCTCACGTGCTCTAACCATCTATGCTACCTTATGTGGAGTTCCGCAACAGTCCGTAACGGTTAGTCCCTTTCTTATCATACTAGCTAACGTCCCACAACGCTCTAAGTGTAATATCTGGTTTCCATGTTGCTAATTATTGTAGAGAATTAATACATGTGTGGTTATGTGATTTTATGAGTAAAGTTCAGTCCAGAACTTTCATGTGTGTTTTGTGAGTTTTTATAGCTCAAAAAGGCTTAAAACTGATATTTCGGACGATAATGAGTGAAAACTGATCATTTTATGAAAAGTTAAAATTTTGACCGAAAAGTCAACCGTTGACCTGAAAAGTCAACGTTTGACCAAAATGGTCGAAATTAAGAATCATGAATTTTAAGATCAGTTTTTCACGAAAAAGATTGCCGAAACTCATTTTTATTAGCAGATAATGAAAATGAGACTTCGGTTATTCGCTTTTCAAATCCGGCGATTTTTCTGAGTTCATAGAGCAAAAAGGGTTTGAGAAAACAAGAAAAAGATTTTTCGACCCAATTTTCCGACGGCACGTCAAAAATCCAAAAACTGTAAAATAATATTTACAGTATTGGAATTTAAATTTTTGAACTCGACGTTTCAAGATTTTCAGTCAAAATCCAAGCTTTGGCTCAAAGAAAAGTCTAGAACAACTCTTTGTTCTTATCCTCATGATGTGGTGGCCCAATTAGCTCTTGCCAAGTGTCCATGACAACTCACAATTGGTTGTTCTCCATTTTTTTCCCTTGCTTGGTCGGCAAGCACAAGAAACAAGAGCAAAAAAATCTTGTTCTTGGAAGCTCTTCAAGAGCTCTATAAATACCCCCCCTTCATCTCCTTCATTTTTATTCACAAACTAAGCAAAACTCTTGCAATTTTTCAGCAAGAAAACCGTGAGAGAGAACAAGAGAAATCAGAAAAATTTGTGAGCCAAACTTCACCTCCAACCTTCGGGTAGTCTAGGGAAAACCGTGGAAGAGAGAAAGAAAATTTTCTAGTGGCTGTTCAGCCCCTTTGCCGTGAGCTTGGAGCAGGGGAAGCCGTGGGTGAGAGCCAAAAATTTTGGGGAAAAAGTGAACCAAAGGTTCGGGTGGTGTGGCTAGCCAAGAGAGTGAGCTTGGGTGAGTGTTTTGAGGCTTGATTTTGCCTCCAAGCAAGCTTCGGGTGGTTTGAGAGAAAGGGAGAAAAAAATTTTCAGTTTAGGCCATTAGCCCCTTGAGTGGCCGAGCAAGCCAAGGAGAGGCTCAAGGAGCCGAAAATTTGGGGGTTGGTGCACCTAGAGAGTCAGCCGAACCATAGGGAGCCAAGGGGGACCATAGGAGCCATTTCGGTTTGTCAAACCCTAAGGGCCGAAATCCACCCACTTGAGGTAAAACCTTAAAACGATTTCTCAAGCTTTTAATTGGTTTTTAAAGCTTTGATTATGTGTATTTGTTTCAGCCAAAAAGTTGTAAGGGCTTAAGCCCATGTATGGTTTATTTTCTGCCCTATGGTTGCTTGTGGCCGAGTGATGTGCATGTGTGTGCCGAGTGGTTTGGCTTGGTTTGTGCATGGTGTGTGTGCTCGGTTTATGCTTAATTTTGTGCTAGAATGCATGCTAGGGTATAGTAGGCTATTGTCCCCATTTAGGTCAGAATTTTTGATGCTTGATTGGCTCGGATTTATGATGCTAGGTTGCTAGAAGATTTGTTGCATGCTTGGTTAGTGGAACCGTGCAACCCTAGGCAATTTAGGCTCGGTTTGACGGGTTGCACGAGCACGTGAGTTGGCTTAGTTAGCCGTGAGAGAACGCTAGACGCGCTGAATGAATTGAACCTAACTCCCGCAGTGGGCGGTCGAGCTAGAACCATCGACTTAGGCCGTAATCAATGAACCTAAAAACCGAAACTGTCTCTCGGGTTCCCTGGGAGCAGTCTCGGGAAAACGTCCCAGTTGGCTGATAGAGGCCGAATTGACCAAAACGTAAAACACGAAAGTTGTAGACTAGGGTGTTTCCTAGGGGGTAACGCGGGCACTTTGCCAAAATAAGGCTCCAAAGGCCTACTTTTACACGAAAAACCGTAGGTGGGTCAGAAGACCCAGTTTTCTAGCTAAGCTCGGTTTAGATTTAAAACTGACACCAAACGGTAAGGAATTAGAAAATGTGTAAAACACGAAAGTTTTAGAACTCCTCGAGGGCTAGAACTATCGTGAAGAAAGCTTTTCCAAACTCAAAATGGATTTTTAGTTATAAGCTAAAATCTGAAAACGGTGCAGGACTCAACAAAGCCCTGTGCACGAATTTTGTAGAACCAACTTAGGAAAATTTATTTTCGAACATAAAACGTTATTTTAAGCACGGAAACTGTCCCAAAAGCAGTTTCTGACCCTCGACTGTTTTATGAAAAATTAGGCCAGGATTCACGAAAGTTTTAAGAAGACAAGTTAAGAAGGATAAGTTTTAAGCTAAGTCTTTTATGAAAGGGTTTTAAGTTCAAGTTTTCAAAGAAAGAGATTTTAAGTTAAGTTTTCAAAAGAAAAAATGTAGAACGTATGTTAGCCGGGATTCAGCACCCGAGTTACCGGGCCTCGCCCCAAGGCCCAGAGTTGACCCGACAGGGTTGACTTTAGCTCACTATAAGGTTGACTTTGGTTGACCAACAAGAAAACGAGTGTTATACAAGCCCAAGGGTAGGTGTTCGACCTAACTCGATGTTTTCTAAATGGGCCAAGTATACTGAACGATTTTCCGACAAAATAACCCTATGGGTTATAGAAGGCTCTACGTTAGGGGGACATATAGCCGAAAACCCGTAAAAATGTTGGTTAGTACCAACATACAATCAAGATGGACTTGAAGTCTGACGTACAACTTTCAATCGAGCAGGAGGAATTCTGCAGCAGAAACGGGACAAGGATCTGCGTAACAACTAAGAGAATAGACTGTAAGTACAACACCGTCTACAGCACAAGCTAATAGGCTTAGACTATTAGACTCGATGATGTGCTTTGTGTGATGTGCTATGTATTCATGAATGCAACATGAAAAATGCTAAGTGTGTAGGTATATGCTAAGAAAAGATAAGCAAGAAGCTAAGTAGAAACATGACATAAGAAGTGTTTGTTCACACGTAAACAAGATCAAGTAAGAAAATAAGGACCGTGTCGATCCACCCGCATCAGGTCGGGTCGGACTGTGGATTGATCTGGATTTGGTTTGGCCGCCCCAGACAATTCATTAGTCGCGCGCCGGATTCGAACACGTAGACAAAGGGCCCATAAAATATAAAGAAAGATAATGAAGCATAAAATGACCTATGCATGCTAAGTGTTATATGTATGTTATGTATATGTATGTATGTATGTTATGTATATGTATGTATGTATGTTATGTATATGTTATGTATGTATGTTATGTATGTATGCTATGTACGTATGTATGTATGTATGTATGTATGCTATGTATGTATGCTATGTATGTATGTATGTTATGTATGTATGTGATGTTAAGTTATTGTGTGTTAATGTTTTATTGTTGTTAATTGTTTTACGGCCTAGGAGTTGTACTTACTGGGCCTCAAGCTCATTGTTTTAAGTTTGTGCTGTAGGTAAGTCGCCTGTCAGCTGATGATGATGCGGTGGGGAGTAGCGGGTCAAGCAATGTAAAATCGTGGTATATGGAGCCGCTACGCATTTTGTGTGGTATACACTTATATAAGACAAGATACTTTTTATAAATAATAATTAGTATATTATGTACAGAAACAGTATTTTAATTTATGTACATAGTTTTGTGTACTATATATAAAAAAAAAAAAAAAAAAATCCGCTGTGTTTTCCAAACTAAGTAAGTAAGTAAGTTTATGTATGAATGAATGTATGCACGCACGAGTAACGGCCTACGCTAGGTGGGGCGTTACACTAAGTAATCATACTTAGCGTTGTACTAACTTAAGAAATCATTTCTAAGATCACATCGAAATCCTAAGCTTGATTTTGATGAGATCTACAAACAATTCTCTGCCATAGATAATTATGGAAGTAATTTGCATTGAAAAACTTGTTTACAAAGTCTCCCAAAAGGCAAAGAAATCTTTAAAAACTGTTTTAGCTATCTCTACTACTTACTAGTTTCTGGGCGCACTCCATAAATACAAGCAAGTGAGCGGCACCAGAATTATACAAGACAATAATATCGTATATTGCGATAGAAGTCTATTTCGTTACCGCATGCGAAGTTCCCGCCTTGGCATCTCCATTAGTGTAGGCATAAATCCTGGCCTGATGTTCAGGAGCCTCTAATCTTTCTTGTATAATTGTGAGTCCCTCCTGCTTTGCTTGAACTGCGTGCAGCGGGTGACTATTGTTGTTCTGGTCTGGATATGGAGGATTCTGATTCTGGTTGTTCAGGGGACAGTTCCTGGCATAGTGCCCCTCCTCGCCACACCGATAGCAAGCGGTTGACCCCTTTCTGCACACTCCTAGATGTTTTCTCCTACAACTTACGCATACCGGGTAGTTAGTGTTTGTATCCTCTTTCCCTTGCTTATTCTTCTTCTGAGGAAAATCCCTTCGCTGACCCTGGCCAGAGGAATTTCCTTTTCTCTTTTTCTTTCCAGCATTTTGCGCGGGATTGTTCGCCTGGCCTTTCTGGTGCGACTCTAATCCTTGTCGATGCTGAGTTTGCTTTGCTCCAGCCTTCTCCTGCTCTGTGAGTCTCATGGAATCCGAGATAACTTGGATGTTGATAAGCCAGTTGTCAGCCGCAACCGGGTCTGTGGATCCCTCGAACTCGGGCGCCCTCATTCGTCTAATGCGCTCATATAGTAAGTTCTCTCGTACTACCGGCGGGTTAACTTGTACTCTGACTGGTGCCATCAGAATTTCAGCATTCCGAGGGACTTCTGGCTGGGCCTCCGGTTGAGCTTCCGGGTGAGCATTGGGTAGAACGTTAGGTACAACATTTGGTTCCTGAGGCACCGCTGGGGAAACTTGGGGTGCTTGCTGGGGAGCCTGGTCCATCCTCGTTAATTGTTCCCGAAGCCTAGTCATCTCCTGTTGCTGTTCCAGCACCTGTCGTTGTAGGTTAGCTACTACGGTCGCTAAATCCGGCTGAGGCGGATTTGCGAGTACGTTTCGGCGTGTACGGACCATCTTCTAACTTCCTATGTAAGAAAAGATATTATCATTCTGTTAATATCTTCCCTTTCATTCATGCCCTATCACATCTCTCATACTTAAACTGTCTTTTTGTATGCTTACAAAAAGCACATCCTATTTACGATGTCATAATGATTACATCGTACCATGCATACAAAATCAACGTTGTGATGGAAGTGTCTACCACTTTGCCATCACACATTCATGTCGTCCTATCGTCGAAAGGTTAGTCTAACGAAATTCGGTCCTAATTCTAGCCTATGGGATCGATCGAAACTACGGAAGAAGCGTTGAAGTCTGCATCCTATCCTTCGTGATTGAATGCGATTCTATCCTGGTCGTTCTTGGCATCTGCGTTAACTCCTGCCTCCTTTGATGGTACCTCACTCCGTGTTAACTTCTATTTCTCGTGGCGGTATCTCCAATCGTGAGTTGCCGAAATCAGGTCCTTTGAAAGCGTCAGGCCTGTCTAGTGTCGTAGCTTCCTTATTCTGGCGTCCTTGACAGCATTCGTCAATCGTTATCCTATTTCCTACTATCATTCCAGCTATAACTGCTAGAATGAATCGCCTGTGAGAAGACACTCCTGCGTCCCGATCTTCGTCAACCCGATCCAGATTCCTTAGCGCCGCATCGATCGTACCATGATCGTAAAGTAACTAATTACGCGTATTTATAAAACTATAAACTTACTTACAATGATGGCAGCGATGGCAGGCAGCTGTGAAATTATGTCGCAGGGAACCGCTCTGATACCAACTCTGTAACGCCCCGCCTAGCACGGACCGTTACCTTACTTATCTACTTACTTAATCTTTCCTCTCTTACTTACTTAAGTACTTAAGGGAATGCATACAAACCTTACTTACTTAGTACATGAAACATAGCGGAAATTTTTTTTTTTTTTTATACGGTGCTAACTCGCACATAACTAAACTGAAGGAACAATTTCAAATAATATATCTAAAAGATCAAAACGCGTAGCGGCTTCTATTCCCCACATTTCACAGTGCCCGACCACGCTCCTCCATCTTGTATCATCAAATGCTGACAGGTAGTTTACCTACAGCATAAACTTAAAACAATGAGCTTTCGCTCAGCAAGTACAACTCCTATACCGCAACACATAATTTGACTACATCATAACTTAACTACATCATAACATGTCAACACTGCATTGAACATATACTGGTAACTACTACACTGAACTACTACTGCACTGAACAACTACTGCACTGAACATATACTGATAAACATATGCATGAACCGGTTATGTTCATATTATGCTCTGTTATCTACTGCTAACTTACTTACTGTCTTTCTAACTTAATCTGCTAATGGGCCCATTATGAGGTGATCATACCCGGCGCGCAACCATGGACTTACACTTGCCATAGCCTGACCCGCCCTGTGACGGGGGATACGACACCGGCAAGTGCTGCTTGCCATCTGAACTGCCTTTAAAGTCTATCGGAGACTCTCTTTTTTTGTTCTTATAAAGTTTAGTGAACATGCATCACGATGTTCCTATTCTTAAATCATGCTTACTACTGAAATCTGAACTTACATACTGCATGGCATCTATAAAACATGTTATCTAAACATGGCATCTAGCATAGCATATAGCATATAGCATATAGCATATAGCACATAGCATATAGCACATAGCACTGAACACTGAACACTGAACACTAGACTCATCTCTAAGTAAGTATACAACTACTAGCCTATGCTGTAGGCGGCGTTGTACTTACCTCATCTACGTCCGATACTAAACTGCTCCGCTTCTGGGTTCAGCTGCAGGGTACGTCCTGCTTAACCGAAGGACATAGGTAAGGTCTCTAATCTCGACTATAATATGTTGGTGTTTAACCAACATTCATGCAATGCTTTGGTTATATGTCCCCCTAACTATAAAACATGTTATCTGTGGTTACCTCAAGTAACCTTATCACTTTGGGTTATATCTCATAACCCCATAAAATCGTATACCATGATCTAGTAGGTTACGTTGGATAACATTTTTTACTATACCCTTATCCCATAACCTGATGGGTTATACTAACCCATGGGATGATTCGTCCTACATCTTTCTAGGTTAACCCTTGTTAACCTTTAAGGTTACTAAAGTTAACCCTCTTCGGGTTAACCTCGGGCTCTGGGGCTAAGCCCTGTAACTCGAGTGTAATTCCCGGTTATGTGTCGTAACTATCTACCTAGCAAACCTTGAACTTGAAACTCTTAAATCTTTTCTTTATCCTTGAAAAAGTTTTTGGCTTAAAAGCCGAAAAACTGCTATACTTCCCCTTAAAAATCCTTGAATTTTAAAATATGGTTTATAAAATGTTTGAAGGCTAGAAACTGCCTTTGGAACAGTTTTTGTGTTCAAAACAGTATTTAAAACAGGAAAAACTATTTTTCCAAACTGGTTCTAGAAAATCTCGTGCAGGAATCTCTTGCTCCCTGCATGGTTTTCAGATTTCAAGTCGTAGTTTAAAATCCCTTTAGAATTGGAAAAAGTTGTCTTCATGAAAGTTTTAGCTCTCGAAGAGATCTAAAATTTTTGTGTTTTACAAAAAATCTGATTCTGCTTAGTTTAATACCAGTTTTAGTTTGAACAAGCTGGTCGTGTAAAACTGGGTCTAAACAGACCACCTTCGGTTTTTCGTAAAAACGGAGGCCATTGGAGCTTTATTTTGAGAATCGGTCCACGATGCCCCCTAGGAAAAACCATGATCTACAACTTTCGTATTTTACATTTTTGCCCATTCAGCCTCTAAGGGCCTGCAATTACCACATTTCCGAGACTGACCAGTTTGGAACCCGAACTGGCAGCCTTGTCTACTAGAATTGATTTACGTCCTAACTCGCGGGTTCTAACTCGACCGATCACATCAGGAGCTTAATAACAAGACATACAACGTTTCTAACGTCCCGCATGTTCTAACATGCCTTCCCGACGTACCCATGCAGCCCTCTAATCCGGTTGCACATAACCATGGCTGCATGGTTCTATCTCCTAGCATACATCAACCATTCATGCCATTCCATACAATATCATTCCATATCATCACATCTAGCATCCTATCATGCATTCACATTCTTAAACACATAATTGGGGACATATAACCTTAATTTAGCATGCAACCTATCATCACATACGCACAAGCATAAAGAAACCAACCACCCCCTAGGCTAGCAAATCAAGCACCATGCACTAGCTAAGAGTACAAAATTAAATGGTGAGCTTATGCTCTTACAAACCATAACTTGAAATACATTTAAACTTTACTTTAAAAGCTTAAATGAAAATAGATTTAGGGTCTTGAAAATTACCTTGAACTACTTCAAGGATTGGCTTTAAGGTTGGATCAAAACCTCCCTAGCTCACACTTGCTCCTAGGTTCGGTTTCCACACACCAAGGTGGCTCCAAAGACTCGGTTTTGGACAGAAATTTGACCTCCCCTATAGCTCGGCTACACACCACAAAATTGGACCCAAAATCTGAAATGTTTCTCCCATTTTTCTGCACAAACCCGTGGCTGCTCCTAAGGGAGAAATTGACTCCAAAACTTGCTCTAAACTTGGTTTCGGTTGGTGAAATCAAACCCGAATTCTCTCCTAACTTTTTCCCTCAAAATTTCTGATTTTTCTTCATGGTTCCACTGCTCCTCTAACCCACGGCAGCAGCTAGGATAGGCTGAAAAAAAATTTCTAGCTCTCCCTAACGGTTCCTAGAGCAAACCGAAGCAAAACCCAAAAATTGGTTCAAGAAAAATTTTTGTTTTTCTTCCTCACTCTCCCTTTCTCTCTCTCGGTTTTTCTTGGCTGAAAATGGGCAGAATAAGGCTGGAATTTTTGATTTAAAAAGGGTGGAAGACACCCCTATTTGTAGGCAATGTGGGACACAAAAAAATTTACAATTTAGTCCCTAAATTTTTGGAAATTCACACTTTTTGGGGGGTTAGGTGGCCGGCCAAGCTTGGAGAACAAGGAAATGATGTCATGGCTTACATCATGGCTTACATCATCAAATTTTTAAAATTGCACTTTTACCCCAAAAAATGAAAATCTTGGTATTTAAGCCCCCTAGGTGGCCAAAACTTTTCTTGGTAATCAAGCAAGGATTTTTCTAGAACAAGACACTTGTCTTGCTTAGATTTGTTCTCAAAATATTTATGAGGTCATAATTCAAAATGGTGATGATGTCATAATTAAAAAGTCTTGTTTAGCTACTTTTGTAAAAACAGTCTAATTTAAACTAAACATAGATAAATCTAATACTGTGTTGTACTAATACACAGTATTAATATTTTATACTGCAGTAAAAATTTCATCTGTGTAAAAATCGGTCTGGAAAAATTTTTCTTTATTTTCTCAAACCCTTTTGCACTGTGCCTTAACTCAGCGTGCTTGATTTTTCTATTGTGGTTTTTGATCTTATCTATGCTATCTCACTCATAAAAATGGGTTTTCGCAGTATTTCTTCCATACTGCATATCACAAAACTATACTGTCATCACGTTGACTGTTCTGGTCAAACTTTGACTTTCCCGGGTCAAAGTTGACTTTTTCGGTCAAACCTTTGACCGACCTAGAATCATGCAAATATCATCCTTTTTCTTCCGAAAAGGCTATTTTCTATTCTAAACAATCATCTTTGAGTCTTATAAAGCTATAAGAACTCATCACGCATAATAAAGTTCTAAATCGAACTTTTTCACAAAATGCCCTTATGGCATACATTCAAGCTCTTTCTAGAAGAAAGAATAACATAGAAAAAGTCAGGTATTACAGTGGATAACCAACATATTATGGTCATAGGCTAGAAATCTTACCTAGTCATTCGATTAAACAGGAGGTAACCTGCAGCTGAGCCCCGAGGTGGAACAACATAACGTCCGACATAGACAAGGTAAGTACAACGCCGCCTACAGCATAGACTATTAGTTGTATACTTACCTAGATACAATTGGTATGCTATGTACTATATGTTTTGATTTGATGCTATGTTATATATGTATGATAAGTATATGTCATGGAATGTGCTAAGTAAGCAATGTTTGCTGAAATGAAAATATGAAATAGTTATGAAGTATGATTAAGTGGCATAAAATATTATGTTCACGAAATGGGATCATGTATGACACGTTTAAGAATGATAAGATGGAAAATAGGAAAAGGCAATAAGTCGCCTGTGTCGTACCACCCGCACCACATGGACTAGCCGCCCCAACCAATTCATAGTTGCGCGACAGGTACGAACACTCATGTTAAGGGTCCTTAAGTAGAATAAGAGATGAAGAGATAAGAAAGCATAATACGAACATAATTGGTTCATGCATGCTATATGTACCAAGGTGTTATGTAATAAAATGAGAAGCAAGTTTATGTGTCGCGGAATAGGAGTTGTACTTGCTGAGAAAAGCTCATTGTTTTAAGTTTATGCTGTAGGTAAGCAACCTGCCAGCTGATGATGATGCAAGGTGGAATAGCGTAGCCGGGTACTGTGAATAGTGGGAAACAGAAACCGCTATGCATTTTGATAATGGAATTATGTAATGTTTAATTATGTCTACTTAGTAGTATGCACAATTAATACTATGGTTTATATTCTATGTTTCGTATTGTATATAGGCCTTATAAAAAAAAATTTCCGCTATGTTTCATGTATTAAGTAAGTAAGTTTGTATAAGTTATCGATATATGTATGTATGTATGCACGGTAACGGCCTGTGCTAGGCGGGTCGTTACACTTGCTATGTCCCAAGTAATGCTGCTCCTCTCTCAAGTACAGTTGCAGGTTTCCTCCTACTTGATGAAGGACATAGGTAAGGGTCTAATTAATATTATGGAATGTTGGTGACCTAACCAACATGCCTACATAATCCTAGTTGTATGTCCCCAATACTAGATGTCTTATTTAGTTACAAATAATAACCCTATTGTTTAAGAACAACCAAACATGGATTATTTCTTAAGAGTTTACGTTGGATAACCTTATGTGCTGAGCCTTCAAACATACCATTAGGGTTAGGTTCTCTTTCCAACCTTGGGCCTTATTATTATATCATAAACCATTTGGTTATTTCCATTAACCCTATATCTTAGCCCAATTATAAGTTTTGGTATCATTTAGGGTTATATTGGGTAACCCTTAAGGTAGTCAACCTAAGTCAACTTTGGTCAACTATGGTCAACCTTGGTCAACTATGATCAACCCTCTATGGGTCAACCTTGGGCTTTGGGCTTAACCCAGTAACTCAGCTATCTCTCCCGGTTACCATCCTTTATGTTCGTTTTATTATATTTTGGCTTAAAATCCCATTTCCTTTTCTTTTGGAAAATTTGGAAATTTAAATCCAAAAACCTTAAATCAACCTTATAAAATTTGTGGCTTTTGAAGTGAAGTCTTATGAAATTTGTTAAGGGCTGAAAACTGCCATTGGAACAGTTTCCATAGCCAAAACAGTGGTTTTTGGGAAAAATACAGTTTTTCTGAACTGTTTTAGAAAATCCTGTGCAGAAATTTCCTGTTCCCTGAACAGTCTTTATAAAACTGCGTCAGTTTAAAAATCCATTTTGAATTTGAAAAAGTTTTCTTCATGAAAGTTCTAGCTCTCGAAAATCCTAAAACTTTTGTCTTTTATGAAAAATTTAATTCGGACTCTAACAGGTTCATATTGTCATTTGAACTCACCTGGCCGTGCATAAATCCTGGGCACGGTCAGGCTCGGGTTTTTGTGAAAATGAAGGCCGTTGGAGTCTTATTTTGGAAATCCGTCCATGTTTCCCCCTAGTAAAAATCCTTCTCTACAACTTTTATATTTTACGTTTTTCCCAATTCGGCCTCCAAAAGCCTCAAATTCCACTTCCCAGAAAACTGGGCAGTTCACATCCGAACTGGCAGTTTTTGTTCTTACATTCATTTTACGTCCTATTTCGTGTAATCTAACCCAACCGAACACGCGGGAGCCTAGATAGCATACATGCAACGTTTTCTAATGTCCCACATGAACAATCATGCAACTCAAACGCGTCCATGCAAACCAAAAACCGAACTGCCCTAGTCTAGGTTTGCATGGTTCTAGGTTGTCTCACCATTCCATTCATTCACATACCATTCCATAATCAAAACTAGCAACCTAGCATGCAATTCTAGAATTGGCTTGCACATAAAAACAGGGGACATACAATCCATCATCCATCTAGCATGCAACCCTAGCATTCAATCAAGCATAACATAAAATTAAAGCTCATAACAAAGCTAAACATCAAACCACCCTTAAAACCTAAATCAAGCACCACACCTAATTAATCTAGGGCAAATAAATGAAATTTGAGCTTATGCTCTTACACTTTTCAACTTGAAATACAAAAAAATTTCAAATTGAAAGCTTAATTGAAAAGGTTAGGGTTTGTGGGAGATTTACCTTAGCTAACCTTAGAAATGGATTAGGGTTTTGGGATCCGAAATTCCTTCCTCCCTTGGTCCTCCTTCCACTCGGTTTTCACCCTTCAAATGGGTACCGAATTTTTCACCTCACTTGTGTGATATCTGGTTTTCATGCTCCTAATTCTTGTAAAGAATTAATACATGTGCAGTTTATGCAATTTTATGAAAAAGTTCAGTTCAGAACTTTCATGTGTGTATTAAGGGTTTTTATAGCTTAAAAAGACTCAAAACTGATATTTCGGACGATAAGGAGTGAAAACTGATCATTTTATGAAAAGTTAAAATTTTGACCGAAAAGTCAACTGTTGACCCAAAAAGTCAACGTTTGACCAAAATGGTCGAAATTGAGAATCATGAATTTTAAGATCAGTTTTTCACGAGAAATATCGCAGAAACTCATTTTTATTAACAGATAATGAAAATGAGATTCCGGAAATCCTATTTAAGAATCCGGCGATTTTTCTGAGCTCATAAGGCAAAAAGGGTTTGAGAAAACAAGAAAAATATTTTTCGACCCGATTTTCTGACGGCACGTTAAAAATCCAAAAACTGTAAAATAATATTTACAGTATTGGAATTTAAATTTTTTGAACTCGACGTTTCAAGATTTTCAGTCAAAAACCAAGCTTTACTCTAAGAAATTTTCTAGAACACTCTTGTTCTTATCCTCTTGGTGTGGTGGCCCAATCCAAGCTTGACACATGTCCCTTGACAACTCATGATTTGTTGTCTTCCACTCCCTTTAATGGCCGGCCACTAGCCCCTCCACAAGGCCAAACTTTAAAAAGTTTTGGAGAGGAAAATCTAATTTCCCAAAGCTTGTTCAAGAGCTCTATAAATAGCCATCCTCTCTAATTCATTTTATTCACAAAAAGCAAGCAAACTCTTGCCATTTTTCCACTCAAAATCCGAGAGAGAGAGAGAGGAAAGTTCAGAAAATTTTGTGAGCCCAAATCTTCCAACCAAGCTTCGGGTAGACTAGGGAAACCGAGAGGGAGAGAAAGAAAATTCTGGCAGCCCTTGTGAGCAGCCTTGCCGTGAGCTTGGTGCAGGGGAAGCCGTGGGTGAGAGACCAAATTTTTGGGAAAAAATATGAGCCAAGGGGTTCGGGTTAGCTAGACAAGCCAAGGGTGAGCTTGAGTGACTTTTTGGAGGCTGAATTTGCCTCTAGAGAAGCCTCGGGTAGGTGGTTTGGAGGAGAAGAAAAATTTTCAGTTTTGGTCCAAGAGACCCCTAGTGGCCGAGCAAGCCAAGGAACCAGCCAAAGAAGCCAAAAATCTGGTGCTTGGTGCACCTAAGAGCAGCAGCCAAACCATAGAACCAAGGGGGGGAGCTAGGAGCCAACTTCGGGTTAGCCAAACCCTAGGGCCGAATCACACTCCATTGAGGTAAAAATTTCTAAACACTTCTCAAGTTTTTAAATTGATTTTTAAAGCTTGAAATTATGTGTATTTTTCGTGCCAAAAGGGTTGTAAGGGCATAAGCCCATGCATGGTTAATTTCTGCCCTATGGTTGCTTGTGGCCGTGTGTGTGTGCATGTGTGCAGCCGTGTGGTTGTGTGGTGTGTGCATGAAATTTTTGAGCTCGGTTTATGCTTGATTCTTGTTAGAATGCATGCTAGGGTGTAGTAGGCTACTGTCCCCCAATAGGTCAGAATTTTTGATGCATGAATGGCTCGGATTTATGATGCTAGGTTGCTAGAAAATTATGTTGTATGCATGCTAGTGGAACCGTGCAATCCCTAGGCAATTTAGGCTCGGGTTTGTGGATTGCACGAGCACGTGGGTTGGCTTAGCTAGCCGTAAGGGAACGCTAGATGCGCTGCATGCCATGAACCTAACTCCCGCAGTGGGCGGTCGAGCTAGAACCAACGTCTTAGGCCGTAACAAGCAATGTAAAAACCGAAACTGTCTCTCGGGTTCCCAGGAGACAGCCTCGGTAAAACGTCCCAGTTGGCTGATAGAGGCCGAATTGGCCAAAACGTAAAACACGAAAGTTGTAGACTAGGGTGTTTCCTAGGGGGTAGCGCGGGCACTTTGCCAAAATAAGGCTCCAAAGGCCTACTTTTACAAGAAAAACCGTAGGTGGGTCAGAAGACCCAGTTTTTGTGTTAAGCTCGGTTTTGATTTAAAACTGGCACCAAATGGTAAGGAATCAGAAAATGTGTAAAACACGAAAGTTTTAGAACTCTTCGAGGGCTAAAACTTTCATGAAGGAAACTTCTTCCAACTCGGAACGGATTTTTAACTACAACCTAAAATCTGAAAACGGTGCAGGGTTCAACAAAATCCTGTACACGAATTTTGTAGAACCAACTTAGGAAAAATGATTTTCGGACATAACGCATGATTTCAAGCACGGAAACTGTCCCAAAAGCAGTTTCCGACCCTCGACCATTTTATGAAAATATAAGCCAAGATCTACGAAATTTTTATAAAGAAATTTATGAAATTTAAGCTAAGTCTTTATGAAAAGGTTTTTAGCTTTCAAAGACAAAGGATTTTTAAGCTAAGTTTTGAAAGAAAAATGTAGAACGTATGGTAGCCGGGATTCAGTACCCGAGTTACCGGGCTTCGCCCCAAAGCCCAGAGTTGACCCGACAGGGTTGACTTTAGCTCACAAAATGGTTGACTTTGGTTGACCAACAAGATAATAAGCTCAAATACAAGCCCAAGGGTAGGTACTCTT
>CM046376.1:24083825-24148211 GCA_025413485.1 Ficus microcarpa
GCGATATTTTCGTGAAAAACTGATCTTAAAATTCATGATTCTCAATTTCGACCATTTTGGTCAAACGTTGACTTTTCGGGTCAACGGTTGACTTTTCGGTCAAAATTTTGACTTTTCATAAAATGATCAGTTTTCACTCCTTATCGTCCGAAATATCAGTTTTGAGCCTTTTTAGGCTATAAAAGCCCATAATACACACATGAAAGTTCTGAACTGAACTTTTTCATAAAATTGCATAAACTGCACATGTTTAATTCTTTACAAGAATTGATAGCATGAAAAACCAGATATCACACATACATACTACATGACATACCATATAACATACATACATGAACATACTGCATAACGTAAACATAACACATACTGCATGCTTGACATAACCTAAACATACTGCATAACATAAACTTACATGGCATACTTACATATAACATACTGCATTACTTAACATAACACATAAGCATACTACATGACTTAACACATAATCATGAAATCTCATTCATGATTTTTTAAACACATCATATGCAACAAACATGTATTCATGCTGTAGGCGGAATTGTACTTACCTTTCCGTCATACGTCATGCTTAACTGTTCCTTCCTAGTGCTGGTCCACTCCTGGTACAGCTGCAGGTTCTGCCTGCTTAACATAGGACAGGTTCTACTTAAACTCGTGAAAATGCAGGTAAACTAACCAACGTGTTTACATGACCTTGGTTGTATGTCCCTTATGTGCAAAACGTCTAATTTGGTTACCAACGGTAACCTGGCGTGCTAAGCCAAACTAACCTCTAAAGGTCGAATAACTTAATCCGAAACTATCGGGTCATATCAATAACCCTTTAGTTGAGCTATCGGTATCCGTTAGGGTCACTTTGGATAACCCGTGAGGATAAACTAACTTAAAGCTATTAGTTAACCAAAGGTCAACAAAAGTCAACCTTGGTCAACCATGGTCAACCCTCTAAGGTCAACCTCTCGGGTCTCGGGCTTGACCCGGCAACTTGGGTCTAACACCCGGTTACCACACGTGAACTAATCGTACGCTAAAACTTTGCTTGAAAAATCATTTTTCCATACTTGGAAAATACTTAGGGAGAAATCCCAAAATATCACATTTCTTGTAAAAATTCATAATTTGAGTCATAAAATTCAAACTCTTGGTTTTATGTTTTGTAAATTCATTTTAGGTTGAAAACCGTCTTTGGAACGATTTTCATGACCAAAATACTTGTTTAGGGTTGAAAAACTATTTTTCTAAAAGCACTTGTTGAAATTGTGGTGCAGGGATTTCGGATTCCCTGAGCACCCTTCATAAAACAATTTTTATCTTAAAATCGGTGTGTAATCTGAAAAAGTTTTCTTCACAAAAGTTCTAGCCCTCGAAAAATGCTAAAACTTTCGTGTTTTATGAAAATCTTAATTCGGCCTAGAAACATACCAGTTTCGAGTTGAAACTGGCTGACCCCTGGGAATGGGTCTGGGGACTTAAATGTTTGCCATGGTTTTGGCCATTTTGAAGGCCATTGGAGCCTTATTTTGAAAAACTGCACACGCAGTCCCCTAGGAAAAGTTGTTCCGAACAACTTTCATGTTTTACGTTTCCCCAAATTCGGCCTCTAAAGGCCTATTATTTTTCGTTTACGAAAACTGGGTAGTCATGAAACCGAACCTGCCAGTTTTCGGTTTACTTTTATTTTACGTGTCCTAAGTCGCGAGCTAACTCAACCGATCACTCGGGAGCCTAAATCAATCACATGCAACGTTAACTAACGTCCCACATGCTTTGGACATGTCATCCCCTCGTGGCCATGCAAACCAAACCGAAGCTACTTAACCTAGGTTTGCATGTGTTCTAGGGTTTGCATCAACATGGAATTGCATCACATAAGCAATACCGAAACCTAAATCTATCACCCTAGCATAAGAGCCACACTCGGCTGCACCATGAATAGGGACGTAAACAACCAATTAACCATGCAAACTAAGCACTCAAGCAAGCATAAAATCATAGCACAAAATCCTACAATCATGCATGCTAAACTAACTAGCCATACACCCTTAATCAAGCATCAACTTCTAGCCAAGCATCACATAAAAAAAACTGAGCTTAAGCCCTTACAAACTCGCATGAAAATACACCATAAGTCTCTAATTGAGTGCTTGAACCAAAAGCTTAGGGTTAGGGTTTCTCACCTCACCAATTTCGGAAATTGGTTCCACCCTTGGGAGCTGAACTCCTAGCTCCCCCTTGGCTGCCTCCTTTGCAGCCGACTCTTCCCTTCACCAAAGGGCTCCAAAATTCAGCCATGCACTCATACACAAATATGCACGTAATCAATCCACCATCTTGCATGAAAATTGAGCTTAAAATTTCTAGGGTTTGAGGGATGTACCATGTCTTACCCATGGGTTCTTGGAGCCGAATTCCTCCCTCCTTGTGGCTGTTCTCTTACTCGGTTTTTGGACACCAAATGGCCTCAAAAATTTTCACCATGCTTGGTGATTCACTGCTGCCAAAACCGACCCTCATGGCTGCCCAAACCCATGAATTTTTCTTCTCAATTTCCTGCACTCCCATGGCCGAAATCAGCCCACCACACCATGCACAAAATCTTCCTTGGCTCCATGGTGGTTCTTCCTTCTCCATGCTCGGCCACCCTCCATGGTTGTACTGAAAATTTCTTCACTTTCTCCTCTCTTCTCCCATGGCTGCAGGTCAGGAAATCTGGAGAAAAATTTCAGATTTGCTCCTCCTTTATGCTCCAAAAAGCCGAGCTCTCCCATGGTGATCACACATAATTTTTTTCCAACTTTTCTTGCTCTTTTTCTCTTCCCTTGGCACTCGAATTTTTCTGATGGGAGATGGCCATGGTTTGGCTGTATTTCTAGAATTTTCCAGCTCCTTCACCGACTCTCATGGTGAGTTTAAAGAGGATAATGATCAAACTTTTTTAAAAATTCTAATTTGGCCCCTAACTTTTCCATTTCTTGGCCTTTTCTCCCAAGGTTGGCCGGCTGTCTCACAGCTCATCTCCAGCTGGTTATGCTGATGGAAGGGCTGAGGTCATGGCTTATGTCATGGCTTAGCTCACCATTTTTCAAAAATTACATTTTTGCCCCCCGAAAATGGAAATTCTTGCAAAAATGCCCTCTAGGTGTCCGATTATTCTAAAAATCAACACACCCATCCTATTTGATGATATTATCATCTTGGTAACTTCATACGCTCATATCGTCAATTTTCCAAAATTTACACTTTTGCCCCAAAAGTGAAAATTTTTGCATTTATGCCCCTAAACTTCAAAATTGGCCATAATGCTTGTTTTCCATGTAAATATCATTCTTTTCATGATTTTATGTGATTTTCTCATACTTGAATAATATATTTTCAAAATTTACATTTTTGCCCCAAAAAATAAAATTCTTGCATTTTCGCCCCCAAAAGTGGCTAGTTCTTATTTTCTTCTTGCAAGGCAAGTTATTACCTTATTGTGACATCATCTAACGACGTCACTTCGCTTACGTCACATATTTTTCAAAATTTACATTTTTGCCCCCAAAAATGAAAATTTTGACATTTTTGCCCTTTGACTTTAACTTGTCCTTCTGGGTGACTTCTTGACTTAAAAAAAGTCATTCTGGCCTTAACTAATACTAGGGATGCTTGATTTCTAGGGTGTTTCTTATTTTCTACTGTCTACTTGGGCTATCCTGCCCATACTGACATATTTTTGCAGTATTTTCTCATACCGCATCATTTTTTATTGTCGAGTCAACCGTTGACCACCTTTGGTCAAACTTTGACTTTTTCGGTCAAAATTGACTTTTTCGGTCAAAACTTTGACTTTTTCGGGAAAACGTCCCTTATCACCCTTTTTGACTTGAAAAGGCGTTTTCTAACCTTAAAAATCTATTATGAGTCTTATTGAGCCATAAGACTCCGTAAAACGTGTGAAAAACTCTTAACTGAGTTTTTTTTTTTTTTTTCCGTAAACATTACAACATATGCTCATAATTCCTTTTTAAAAGGAAAAATGGCAACATGAAATTCTGGATATCACATTCTACCCTCCTTATAAAATTTTCGTCCTCGAAAATTCTGATACTTCTAGGTGACTTTTCTTCAAAAATACACCATAAGTCCATAATGGTTCGTTCATATTCCCATTTTAACATCTAATGGGATCGTATCTCTTATACATAACCATAATCTTACTTTCATATCTTCGTGCTTATCATACTTATCATACTTACTGGCTTACATACTATCATACTTAACATACATACATACTACTAAACTTGCTTACTTATCATGCTTGTCATACTTATCTTGCTTATCTTACTGCATACATACATACTAACATACTAACATACTGTCTTTTCCTACTGCATCACAAGAACTATTTACGTAAAAAGTTGGACAAGTATATCATATAACTCGTCGCACTTTGAAAACATAACTTATACTGCTTATTCTTGCTTGAAAAACTTACTGAAAAATCGTTTTCACGCTTGAAAAACGTATCGTATCATACTTTAATACTCGTTCTGAAATATAATTTCTCTCTTGAAACTTGATCCTATGCTACTAGAACCCTTTTATTCTGCATGAAGGCTCCCCTTTCTTGGATTCGTCCTCAAGGTTTATGGCCTTTCGTGTGACAACCCCTATCTTGGAAGTTCTTCCTCAAGGATTTGGTCGTCTTTCTAACGTGAAGGGGTTCCATTAACATAAGATCATAGCTTAATCATTTCTGCTAAAAATACTGTCTTTGAAACTTTTCAAAATTTATTCTAGAAAAATTCATAATATTGTTCGAGTGATGCGTTGGAAGGCATACTAAAATATCCAACTACTAGTAGGATAAAAGAAACTTTTCTGTTTACTTCAAACTTTTCCCTCATAACACAAGGGCATAATCTTAATTCTTAGGAATATCTATACTCCTCATAAACTCATAGTCTCCCTTAACCGGGAATCAATCTTATTTCTTATTGCTATTCTAGCACTTATCTTTGCAACTTAGGCAAAACAGTTGCAAGATAGACTTCTACGAAATTTGGTTCCGTCATACCCACGACAAACCAATTTCTAGCTTCTACTTCTATCACTTATACTCTTTCTTATCTTAACATATCTTACTAGAGATTTCTCGCAATCTCTTCATATCACATCATAACATAGCGTTTCCACCACGCTTCCGCTGCGCAACTCTGACCCGTTGGCAGTACTGATCCATGAAATCCTCTGGTAAGCGTCTCAACTGCTACATATCTGATCTGACTGATTTGAGGATCTGAGGTGACTCCTCGTCTAGTCGTTGACTGACAACGTAACTTAGCTAAAAAATGCATCTTTGCTGCGCGTAATTGGAGAAAACTCTCCATTCTGTGAAACTACTGCTCTGGGTGTTGTCGAAGCTGCGGAGCTGCTCCTCCATTCCTTGGAATGCCGACGAAGCCTTGCTGCTTCTTTCGATCCTAATAAATCTAACATGGGTTTAAAACCAGGTACATGTCTTTATACTAATCTTACAAAACACAGAGTAAGAAAACAACTTACAATGCTGTGCCGCTGGCGGCAGAATTGTGAAACTGGATGGCAGGAAACCTTTTCGTTCAAATACGAAAACCCTTTACAAAAACCTTTTTGCTCTGATACCACCTCTGTCACGCCCCTACTAGCCACCCTAGGACCCACGCGGTGTCTGACCACGCGAACCTGGAGCGTTCGGTCCATGACATTACTTAACTTACTTGTCTGATTGAAAAATAAAGTTACCCAATTTCTAGAGTAAATTTTTTTTTCTTCTTTTCTAAAAATAGTTACTAGAAAACTTTGATTGCGGAAATCATAAAACCTTAAACTTGATTAAAGCATAACTAAAAACTGTTTTTCTTTTATAAAATTCTAACATATTAAAATGTACTTACTCGAGTACTGAGCTTTCACTTATGAGGAAAGCTCCATACATACATACATACATACATAATCTAAATCGTGGACCAGACCCGACCTAATGCGGACCGGTACAACACGTGGCAACTAGCGTGCCATAATTATTTAACTAAAACTGAACATGCATACTGTAAACATAATGAAAACACATTTTCATTTAAACGCATTTCGGAAACCTCGTAGCAGTCCATACCCACGTTTCACAATCTGTAGCGCCATCTCTCCACAGCTTGTATCATGTATCGCCGGTAGGTAGCTTACCTACAGCATGAATGTAAGTAATGAGCTAAAAAGCTCAGTAAGCACAACATCCTATCCGCATGCAACTAATGCACAAAAATCGTGAACCAATTATGATTCATTATGATATGGTCATCCTACTGATCTTATCTTACTACAGTACCATGTGTGTATGTATTTAGGCACGTAACCATGGAGTGATTGAAGGCGGTCCGACCAACCAACTTAAACCATGAAACACACAGTTTAACATGGAGTAGAGGAGGCAGTCCTTCCATATCAAGTCAAACCATGGAAAATACCGTTTGAACTTACCACGAAGGCGAGCTCATACAACACAACATGTTCTACTGTACTGATCTTATACATTACCATGTGCCTTATTACAAGTGGACATACTTCGTGATGCCATAATTCTAACATAATACATAACATGAAATAGTATAACATACTCATACATACTACATGACATACCATATAACATACATACATGAACATACTGCATAACGTAAACATAACACATACTGCATGCTTGACATAACCTAAACATACTGCATAACATAAACTTACATGGCATACTTACATATAACATACTGCATAACATAAACTTACATGGCATACTTACATATAACATACTGCATTACTTAACATAACACATAAGCATACTACATGACTTAACACATAATCATGAAATCCCATTCATGATTTTTTAAACACATCATATGCAACAAATATGTATTCATGCTGTAGGCGGAATTGTACTTACCTTTCCGTCATACGTCATACTTAACTGTCCCTTCCTAGTGCTGTTCCACTCCTGGTACAGCTGCAGGTTCTGCCTGCTTAACATAGGATAGGTTCTACTTAAACTCGTGAAAATGCAGGTAAACTAACCAACGTGTTTACATGACCTTGGTTGTATGTTCCTTATATGCAAAACGTCTAATTTGGTTACCAACGGTAACCTGGCGTGCTAAGCCAAACTAACCTCTAAGGGTCGAATAACTTAATCCGAAACTATCGGGTCATATCTAATAACCCTTTAGTTGAGCTATCGGTATCTGTTAGGGTCACTTTGGATAACCCGTGAGGATAAACTAACTTAAAGCTATTAGTTAACCAAAGGTCAACAAAAGTCAACCATGGTCAACCATGGTCAACCCTCTAAGGTCAACCTCTCGGGTCTCGGGCTTGACCCGGCAACTTGGGTCTAACACCCGGTTACCACACGTGAACTAATTGTACGCTAAAACTTTGCTTGAAAAATCATTTTTCCATACTTGGAAAATACTTAGGGAGAAATCCCAAAATATCACATTTCTTGTAAAAATTCATAATTTGAGTCATAAAATTCAAACTCTTGGTTTTATGTTTTGTAAATTCATTTTAGGTTGAAAACCGTCTTTGGAACGATTTTCATGACCAAAATACTTGTTTAGGGTTGAAAAACTATTTTTCTAAAAGCACTTGTTGAAATTGTGGTGCAGGGATTTCGGATTCCCTGAGCATCCTTCATAAAACAATTTTTATCTTAAAATCGGTGTGTAATCTGAAAAATTTTTCTTCACAAAAGTTCTAGCCCTCAAAAAATGCTAAAACTTTCGTGTTTTATGAAAATCCTAATTCGGCCTAGAAACGTACCAGTTTCGAGTTGAAACTGGCTGACCCCTGGGAATGGGTCTGGGGACTTAAATGTTTGCCACGGTTTTGGCCATTTTGAAGGCCATTGGAGCCTTATTTTGAAAAACTGCTTGCGTGACCCCCTAGGAAAAGTTCTTCCGAACAACTTTCATGTTTTACGTTTCCCCAAATTCGGCCTCTAAAGGCCTGTTATTTTTCGTTTACGAAAACTGGGCAGTCATGAAACCTAACCTGCCAGTTTTCGGTTTACTTTTATTTTACGCGTCCTAAGTCGCGAGCTAACTCAACCGATCACTCGGGAGCCTAAATCAATCACATGCAACATTAACTAACGTCCCACATGCTTTGGACATGTCATCCCCTCGTGGCCATGCAAACCAAACCGAAGCTACTTAACCTAGGTTTGCATGTGTTCTAGGGTTTGCATCAACATGGAATTGCATCACACAAGCAATACCGAAACCTAAATCTATCACCCTAGCATAAGAGCCACACTCGGCTGCACCATGAACAGGGACGTAAACAACCAATTAACCATGCAAACTAAGCACTCGAGCAAGCATAAAATCATAGCACAAAATCCTACAATCATGCATGCTAAACTAACTAGCCATACACCCTTAATCAAGCATCAACTTCTAGCCAAGCATCACATAAAAAAAACCGAGCTTAAGCCCTTACAAACTCGCATGAAAATACACCATAAATCTCTAATTAAATGCTTGAACCAAAAGCTTAGGGTTAGGGTTTCTCACCTCACCAATTTCGGAAATTGGTTCCAACCTTGGGAGCCGAACTCCTAGCTCCCCCCTGGCTGCCTCCTTTGCAGCCGACTCTTCCCCTCACCAAAGGGCTCCAAAATTCAGCCATGCACTCATACACAAATATGCACGTAATCAATCCATCATCTTGCATGAAAATTGAGCTTAAAATTTCTAGGGTTTGAGGGATGTACCATGTCTTACCCATGGGTTCTTGGAGCCGAATTCCTCCCTCCTTGTGGCTGTTCTCTTACTTGGTTTTTGGACACCAAATGGCCTCAAAAATTTTCACCATGCTTGGTGATTCACTGCTGCCAAAACCGACCCTCATGGCTACCCAAACCCATGAATTTTTCTTCTCAATTTCCTGCACTCCCATGGCCGAAATCAGCCCACCACACCATGCACAAAATCTTCCTTGGCTCCATGGTGGTTCTTCCTTCTCCATGCTTGGCCACCCTCCATGGTTGGACTGAAAATTTCTTCACTTTCTCCTCTCTTCTCCCATGGCTGCAGGTCAGGAAATCTGGAGAAAAATTCCAGATTTGCTCCTCCTTCATGCTCCAAAAAGCCGAGCTCTCCCATGGTGATCACACATAATTTTTTTCCAACTTTTCTTGCTCTTTTTCTCTTCTCTTGGCACTCGAATTTTTCTGATGGGAGATGGCCATGGTTTGGCTATATTTTTGGAATTTTCCAGCTCCTTCACCGACTCTCATGGTAAGTTTAAAGAGGATAATGATCAAACTTTTTTAAAAATTCTAATTTGGCCCCTAACTTTTCCATTTCTTGGCCTTTTCTCCCCAAGGTTGGCCGGCTGTCTCACAGCTCATCTCCAGCTGGTTATGCTGATGGAAGGGCTGAGGTCATGGCTTATGTCATGACTTAGCTCGCCATTTTTCAAAAATTGCATTTTTGCCCCCCGAAAATGGAAATTCTTGCAAAAATGCCCTCTAGGTGTCCGATTATTCTAAAAATCAACACACCCATCCTATTTGATGATATTATCATCTTGGTAACTTCATACGCTCATATCGTCAATTTTCCAAAATTTACACTTTTGCCCCAAAAGTGAAAATTTTTGCATTTATGCCCCTAAACTTCAAAATTGGCCATAATGCTTGCTTTCCATGTAAATATCATTCTTTTCATGATTTTATGTGATTTTCTCATACTTGAATCACATATTTTCAAAATTTACATTTTTGCCCCGAAAAATAAAATTATTGCATTTTCGCCCCCAAAAGTGGCTAGTTCTTATTTTCTTCTTGCAAGGCAAGTTATTACCTTATTGTGACATCATCTAACGACGTCACTTCGCTTACGTCACATATTTTTCAAAATTTACATTTTTGCCCCCAAAAATGAAAATTTTGACATTTTTGCCCTTTGACTTTGACTTGTCCTTCTGGGTGACTTCTTGACTTAAAAAAAGTCATTCTGGCCTTAACTAATGCTAGGGATGCTTGATTTCTAGGATGTTTCTTATTTTCTACTGTCTACTTGGGCTATCCCGCCCATACTGACATATTTTTGCAGTATTTTCTCATACCGCATCATTTTTCATTGTCGAGTCAACCGTTGACCACTTTTGGTCAAACTTTGACTTTTTCGGTCAAAGTTGACTTTTTCGGTCAAACTTTGACTTTTTCGGGAAAACGTCCCTTATCGCCCTTTTTGACCTGAAAAGGCGTTTTCTAACCTTAAAAATCTATTATGAGTCTTATTGAGCCATAAGACTCCGTAAAACGTGTGAAAAACTCTTAACTGAGTTTTTTTTTTTTTTTTTTCCGTAAACATTACAACATATGCTCATAATTCCTTTTTAAAAGGAAAAATGGCAACATGAAATTCTGGATATCACACATTCGGCCTCTAAAGGCCTGTAATTACCGTTTTCCCAAAACTGTCCAGTGGGAACCCGAGCTGGTAGTTTGGTTTTTAAGTTTTGTTTTACGTCCTAAGTTGCGGGTTCTAACTCGACCGACCACTTTGGGAGTTAATCAACATTCATGCAGCGCGTCTAACGTCCCTTGTAACCTAACCATGCAAACCCACGTAATCATGCAACCCTAAAAACCGAGCCTAAAAGAACCTAGGGTTGCATAATTTTTGGCTCTAGCATACAACACATACACTTCATGCATCATTGGATCACAAAATTCTTAACATGCAAGCATAATCTAAATTGACCTAATGGGGACATATTACCTCAATTAAAACCCTAACATGCCATTCTAATCAATCAAGCAACAAATCATAATTTAGAAACATAAATTAAATCAACCACCCTTAGAGCTAACCTAACCAAACACTTAGACATATATGGGTAGAAAATTAAAAGTGCAAATGAGCTTATGCTCTTACATCATTTTTGCAAAAATACACTTAAATCTTGGCTTAAAAACTCAATTGAAAACTTGGTAAAAACTTTTAGAAATTTACCTTAAATTGGAGTTGGTTTCGGCTTAGGGTTTGAATTTCTGAAAATTTCCCTTTGCTCCCCCTTGCTCCAAGGTTCGGCTACCTTCTTGTTGGTGCACCAAAAACCGAAATTTTGGTCCCAAATCCTCTCCTCTCCTTGCTCGGCACCCAAGGGCTGATTGCCCCAAATCTGGAAAATTTTTTTTTCCCTTTTCTTCTAGCAAACCCGTGGCTGCTCCAATGGAGAAATCAAGTTCCAAAACTTAATCCAACTCCCTCCCTCTTGCTTGCTCACTCACCCGAAGTCTCTTGCCCCAAATTTCCCTTACAATTTGGTTTTTCCCTTTCCTTTTCCCCTGCACTAACTCACGGCAATGGCTGGAAGAATGGCTGCAAAAATTTTTCTTTCTCTTCCCCTTGGATCCTAGAGCTAACCGAAGCAAGAAAATGGAGTTTGGCTTGAAAAAATTTTCTGATCTCTCCTTCTTCTCTCTCTCGGCTTTTGGGTAGAAAAAAGGGCAAGACTTGGTTGCATTTTACATTAAAAATGAATAGAAGGCTTGGCTATTTATAGACAAAATTTGGAGTTCTTAAAATTAGGTTTTTAACCCCTAAATTTTCAAAAATTTGCACTCTAAGGTGCTTAGGTGGCCGGCCATAAATGGGGTGGAGAACAACTAATGTTGTTCTAGAGTTTTCCACACTTGTCACCCAAGGATTGGTCCAACACACTTGTGTGATGTCAAAAATTATTTCTTTATGATGTCATAAATTTAAGGGCTTGTTTGGCTTAGTTTTAAATGAAAACTTTGAAACTTTGAGTTTAATAAATTAAATCCCAATACTGTAGCTATTATTATACAGTTTTGGATTTTTATACTTACAGTCTAAAAAAAATCGGATCGAAAATATTTTTCTTATTTTCTCAAATCCTTTCTGCCCCATGTCCTAATTTAGCGTGCTTGATTTTTCTATGGTGGTTTTAGTTTTTATTTTTGTTATCTGTCATAGAAAACGAGTTCCCGCAGTATTTTTCTCGAACTGCAGATCTTAAAATTCCTCCGTCGCCATTTTGACCTTTTTGGTCAAACTTTGACTTTTCAGGTCAACGGTTGACTTTTTGGTCAAAATTTTGACTTTTCTAAAATCATGTAGATTTCATTCCTTTTTGTCCGAAAAGGCTATTTGCTTCTCCAAACAATCATTTTTGAGTCTTATTAAGCTATAAGAACTCATAACACACATTAAAGCTCTAAACTGAACTTTTTCATGTAATTGCATGAACTACATACATTCAATCCTTAGAGAAAACTAGTAACATGAAAAGCTAGATATCACAGATATGGGCAACTAGGTATGGCCCTATAGATCTCTAGAAATTTCCCCTACTAGCTCACCCTCTTGGCCCTTGAAATAAGGCTTTAAGTCACATCTTGTTTGTCTCCTTTTTTTCTTCCCATTACAGCCGAATCTAAAGGAGAGAATGGGGTGAATATGTTGGAAATTAACCAACATTCATGTGGGTTTTTCGGTGATATGTCCCCCTAAAAATAAACCATGTATACATAGAGAGTGACTACCTCAGTAGTCTTATCGATCATAAATCGTGACCTAAAAAGATTACATTGGATATCCATTTTATACACTTAGCCCATATATAAACGTGTCGGGTTAGATCAACACTAACCCTTGGGCTTAAATCACTAACTTATAGGTTAACCGAGGTTAACCCTTGTGATTACTAACGTGAATCCCTATTCGGTCCTTATTAGGGTTTTGGGATTAAGTCCCGACAACTTGGGTATAATTCCCCAGTTATCTTCCGTCTTAACGTTTCCTTGAACACTTAGCTTGGAATCCATTTTCTTTAAAAACTCTAACTTAAAATTCCTTTTTCATAAAGACTTAGCTTTTAAAACTTAGTCTTATTAACTTCTTTCGTAAAAATTCGTAAACCTCGGCTTATAATTTCATAAAATATTTAAGGGTCGGAAACTGCTTTTGGGACAGTTTCCATACTTGAAGTAACGTGTTTAGTTCGAAAAACGTTTTACCTAGTATGGTTCTATAAAATCTTGCACAGAAATTCTTTGATTCCTGCGCAGTTTTGATATTTCAGTTTGTACTTAAAAACCCCTTTTGAATTTGAAAAAGTTTCCTTCACGAAAGTTCTAGCCCTCGAAGAGTTCTAAAACTTTTGTGTTTTGAAAAATTTCTGATTCTGTACCAATTGGTACCAGTTTTTAATCGAAAATGAGGTTAACTTTGAAATCCGAGTCTCACAGACCATCTACGGGTTTTCTTGAAAAAGAAGGCTGTTGGAGCCTTATTTTGGAAAACTGGCCGCGTTGGCCGCTAGGAAACACCCTAGTCTACAACTTTCATGTTTTAAGTTTTTGCCCATTCGGCCTCTAAAGGCCTGTAATCCACGTTTTACCGAAACTGCTCCCTGGAACCCGAGAGCTAGTTTTGGTTCTTACATTTATTTTTACGTCCTAAGTCGCGGGTTCTAGCTCGACCGACCACATCGGGAGATAGTCAACATACATGCAGCGCATCTAACGTCCCTTAACCTAACCATACAGCCCATGTGATCTTGCAACCCAAAAATCCGAAATCACTATCCTAGGGTTGCATAACCTCTAGCTTAGCATACATCACACCATTCATGCATTTGGTTCATAAAAACATCACATACATGCATAATTCTACTTGACCTAATTTGGGGACATATTACCTAATTCAAAACCCTAACATGCCATTCTAGCAAACCAATCACATAGCATAATTTATGAGCATGAAATTAAACCAAACCACACCTAGAATCTACCTAATCAAGCACTAAGCACACATGCACATCTAAGGCAGCAAATAAACATACATAGGAGCTTATGCTCTTACAAAAATTTTTGCATAAAATACACATAAATCTTAAGCTTAAAACTCATTTAAACTTGGTAAAAAGCTTTTAAAATTTTTACCTCACAAGAAGTGGATTTCGGCTTAGGGTTTGGGATACCCGAAAAATCCTGCTTGCACCACTTAGCTTCAAGGGTTCGGCTGCTCACCCTAAATGCACCAAAAATCAAATTTTTGGTTCCCTTGTGGTCTCCTCACCTTGCTCGGCTATTCAAGAAAGGTTAGCCCCAAATCCGAATTTTTTCCTCTCTTTTCTCCCACAAACCCGAGGCTGCTCCAAGGGTTGATTCAAGCTCCAAATTTGATCAAAACTCACTCTTTTGCTCACTAGACAAACCCGAATCTCTAACCCTAATTTCTACCTCAAAAATTTGGTTTTTCCCTTGTGTTTTCCCTGCACCAAACCCACGGCAAAGGGCTGCTAGAGGCTGCAGAAAAATTTTCCTTTCTCCCTCCCTCGGTTGCTAGCCTACCCGAAGCAAATATGGATGGATTGAACTTGAAAAATTTTTCTGATCACTCTCTCCCTCTCTCTCGGTTTCTTGTGCAGAAAATTTGCAAGAACTTAGTTGCATTTTTGAATTAAAGTGAATAGAAACCACTTCTATTTATAGGCCAAGAAAGAGCTTTCAAAAATCTCATTTTGACCCCAAAATTTTCAAAATTTTGGACCTTTGGCATGCTAGGTGTCCGGAGCTTGGAGGAGTGCAAGAAAACTCATAGTGAGTTGGCATAGTCCACATGTCATCTTACTATTGGTCCAACACACCTCTCATAGAATAAAATAATAATTTTCTTTTAAGATATCTTAAAATTTAGGGTTTTATTTAATGAAAAACCTTGAAACTTTGATTGTAAAAATTTAAATTCCAATACTGTAATTATTATTTTACAGTTTGGATTTTTCATATTTACAGTCAAAAAAATCGGATCGAAGATATTTTCTCAAATCCTTTCTGCCTCATGACCTAATATGCTGTGCTTGATTTTTCTAAGGTGGTTTTAGTTTTTATCAGTCATAAAAATTAGTTCCTGCATTATTTTTCATAAAACGCAGATCTTAAAATTCCTCCGTCACAATTTTGACCATTTTGGTCAAACTTTGACTTTTCGGTCAACGGTTGACTTTTTCGGTCAAAATTTTGACTTTTGTAGAATCGAGTAGATTTCACTCCTTTTTGTTCAAAAAGGCTATTTGCTTCTTCGAACAGTCATTTTTGAGTTTTATTAAGCTATAAAAACTCATAACACACATTAGAGCTCTGAACTAAGCTTTTTCATGAAATTGCATGTACTCTTTACATTCAATTCTTTACAAAAGCTAGTTACATGAAAAACTAGACATCACAATCATCAACTTTTTGAGAACTAATCCACACAAGACAAGTGTCTTGTTCTAGACAATTCTTGCTTGTTCTCCAAGTAGTATGGCCGGCCACCTAGCTAAGCTTTTGTGTGATTTTTTAAAAATTTTGGGGTCAAAATTCTAAATTTCAAAAGTCTCACATTGCTTATAAATAGAGGTGCTCCCTCCTCTTTTTAAATCAGAAAATTTAGTGAAATTCTGCCCATTTTTCTCCAAGAAAGCGGAGAAGGAGAGAGTGGAAGAAATCAGAAAAATTTTCTTGAGCCAACCTTAGAGGGTGTTCGGTTTGAGTAGAGAAAGCAAGAGGGATAGTGGAAAAAAATTTTCCAGCCACCTTCTAGCTGCTGCCGTGGGGTAGTAAGCAGGGGAAACCAAGAAGAAAAGTCCAAAAATTTAGGGGACACTCTAGGGGAGAGTTTCGGGTTTCAACCGAGCAAGCTTGGAGCAAGTTTTTGAGGTTACTTTTCCTCCTAGGGAGCCCACGGGTTTGTGCAGGAAATCAAGGGAAAAAAATTTCAGATTTGGGTGCAAGTTGGTGGTGTGGCCGAGCATAGGGTGGGGGCTGAAATTGAGTCCAAAAAGCCAAGTTTTGGGAGCCTTTTTGGTGTGTGGAACCGGTTCTAGGAGCTAGGAACCAAGGGTGTGATTTTGTGGTTCAATCCTAAAGCCAAACCCTAACACCAATCAAGGTATTTTTCAAAAGCCTTAATCTTATTTCATTCAAGTTTTTAAGTTGAGATTTAAATGTATTTGTTTTAAGCCAACGGTTGTAAGAGCATAAGCTCAAATTTAATTTCTTGCCCATTATGTTGCTCTAGTGCTTGATTAGGTAGCTTAAGGGTGGTTTGGTTTATTTATGTCCATTAATATGCTTATGTTTGATTGGTATGCTAAGATTGCATGCTAGAATTTTTACATGAGGTTACATGTCCCCTATAGCATGATTGAGCATGTGATTGTATGTTAGAGATTTATTTGGTATGATGTTGAATGCTTGGAATGGTTTGTGCTATGTTAGACCATGCAACCTTAGGTTAATGTTCGGATTTCATGGGCTGCATGGACGTGTTGGGTTTGCATGTTGGGATATGCGGGATGTTAGAAACACTGCATGCTTTGTAAGTAAGCTCCTGAAGTGGTCGGTCGAGATAGAACCCACGAATTAGGACGTAAACCAGTTTAAGTAAGCAAAGCTGCCAGTTCGGGTTCCAAACTGGACAGTCTCAGGAAAGTGATAATTGCAGGCCTTTAGAGGCCGAATGGGCTAAAACGTAAAACATAAAAGTTGTAGAACAGGGTTTTTCCTAGGGGGTGAAGTGAACCGTTTCTCAAAATGAGGTTCCAAAGGCCTCCGTTTTTACGAAAAACCGAAGGTGGTCTGTCCAGACCCCGTTCTCACGACCAACCTATTTCAATTTAAAACTAGTACTAATTTAAGCAGAATCAGATTTTTTGTAAAACACGAAAGTTTTAGATCTCTTCGAGAGCTAGAACTTTCGTGAAGACAACTTTTTATAGTTCTAAAAGGATTTTTAAATATAATCTGAACTCTAAAAACTGTGCAGGAAGCAAGAAATTCCTGCACAGGATTTTCTAGAACCAGTTTAGGAAAACAATTTTTCCTACCTAAAAACACTGTTTTGAATACAGAAACTGTTCCAAAGGCAGTTTCTAACCTTTAAGCATTTTATAAAACCATGTTTCAAGAATTAAGGATTTTTAAGGAAAATTAGAGAAGTTTTCGGCTTATATGCCAAAACCTTTTTAAGGATAAAGAAAAGACAATTTTCTTAAGTAAGTTGTAGAACAAGTTAAGACCGATGGTAATCGGAGGAATTATACCCGAATTACCGGGCTTAGCCCCAAAGCCCAAAGTTGACCCAAAGAGGGTTGACTTTCGTAACCTTAGAGGTTAACTTCGGTTAACCTAGTTTGAAATAGGATAACGATAAGTTCGAGGTTAGGTGTTAGCCTAACCCTTTACGCTCACACATGTGATTAGTATGGAAGGTTATCCAACGTAACCTCACATAAAATGTTTTATGATATAGGGGGGACATCTAACCAAAGCATTGCATGAATGTTGGTGGATGTAACGCCCCGCCTAGCACGGACCGTTACCTTACTTATCTACTTACTTAATCTTTCCTCTCTTACTTACTTAAGTACTTAAGGGAATGCATACAAACTTTACTTACTTAGTACATGAAACACAGCGGAAAATTTTTTTTTTTTATACGGTGCTAACTCGCACATAACTAAACTGAAGGAACAATTTCAAATAATATATCTAAAAGATCAAAACGCGTAGCGGCTTCCATTCCCCACATTTCACAGTGCCCGGCCACGCTTCTCCATCTTGTATCATCAAATGCTGACAGGTAGTTTACCTACAGCATAAACTTAAAACAATGAGCTTTCGCTCAGCAAGTACAACTCCTATACCGCAACACATAATTTGACTACATCATAACTTAACTACATCATAACATGTCAACACTGCATTGAACATATACTGGTAACTACTACACTGAACTACTACTGCACTGAATAACTACTGCACTGAACATATACTGCACTGAACATATACTGATAAACATATGCATGAACCGGTTATGTTCATATTATGCTCTGTTATCTGCTGCTAACTTACTTACTGTCTTTCTAACTTAATCTGCTAATGGGCCCCTTATGAGGTGATCGTACCCGGCGTGCAACCATGGACTTACATTTGCCATAGCCCGACCCACCCTGTGACGGGGGATACGACACCGGCAAGTGCTGCTTGCCATCTGAACTGCCTTTAAAGTCTATCGGAGACTTTTTTTTTTTTGTTCTTATAAAGTTTAGTGAACATGCATCATGATGTTCCTATTCTTAAATCATGCTTACTACTAAAATCTGAACTTACATACTGCATGGCATCTATAAAACATGTTATCTAAATATGGCATCTAGCATAGCATATAGCATATAGCATATAGCACATAGCACATAGCACTGAACACTGAACACTGAACACTGGACTCATCTCTAAGTAAGTATACAACTACTAGCCTATGCTGTAGGCGGCGTTGTACTTACCTCGTCTACGTCCGATACTAAACTGCTCCGCTTCTGGGTTCAGCTGCAGGGTACGTCCTGCTTAACCGAAGGACATAGGTAAGGTCTCTAATCTCGACTATAATATGTTGGTGTTTAACCAACATTCATGCAATGCTTTGGTTATATGTCCCCCTAACTATAAAAAATGTTATCTGTGGTTACCTCAAGTAACCTTATCACTTTGGGTTATATCTCATAACCCCATAAAATCGTATACCATGATCTAGTAGGTTACGTTGGATAACATTTTCTACTATACCCTTATCCCATAACCTGATGGGTTATACTAACCCATGGGATGATTCGTTCTACATCTTTCTAGGTTAACCCTTGTTAACCTTTAAGGTTACTAAAGTTAACCCTCTTCGGGTTAACGTCGGGCTCTGGGGCTAAGCCCTGTAACTCGAGTGTAATTCCCGGTTATGTGTCGTAACTATCTACCTAGCAAACCTTGAACTTGAAACTCTTAAATCTTTTCTTTATCCTTGAAAAAGATTTTGGCTTAAAAGCCGAAAAACTGCTATACTTTCCCTTAAAAATCCTTGAATTTTAAAATATGATTTATAAAATGTTTGAAGGCTAGAAACTGCATTTGGAACAGTTTCTGTGTTCAAAACAGTATTTAAAACAGGAAAAACTATTTTTCCAAACTGGTTCTAGAAAATCTCGTGCAGAAATCTCTTGCTCCCTGCATGGTTTTCAGATTTCAAGTCGTAGTTTAAAATCCCTTTGGAATTGGGAAAAGTTGTCTTCATGAAAGTTTTAGGTCTCGAAGAGATCTAAAACTTTTGTGTTTTACAAAAAATCTGATTCTGCTTAGTTTAATACCAGTTTTAGTTTGAACAAGCTGGTCGTGTAAAACTGGGTCTAAACAGACCACCTTCGGTTTTTCGTAAAAACGGAGGCCATTGGAGCTTTATTTTGAGAATCGGTTCACGTTACCCCCTAGGAAAAACCATGATCTACAACTTTCGTGTTTTACATTTTTGCCCATTCAGCCTCTAAGGGCCTGCAATTACCACATTTCCGAGACTGACCAGTTTGGAACCCGAACTGGCAGCCTTGTCTACTAGAATTGATTTACGTCCTAACTCGCGGGTTCTAACTCGACTGATCACATCGAGAGCTTAATAACAAGACATACAACGTTTCTAACATCCCGCATGTTCTAACATGCCTTCCCGACGTACCCATGCAGCCCTCTAATTTGGTTGCACATAACCATGGCTGCATGGTTCTATCTCCTAGCATACATCAACCATTCATGCCATTCCATACAATATCATTCCATATCATCACATCTAGCATCCTATCATGCATTCACATTCTTAAACACATAATTGGGGAAATATAACCTTAATCTAGCATGCAACCTATCATCAGATACGCACATGCATAAAGAAACCAACCAACCCCTAGGATTGCAAATCAAGCACCATGCACTAGCTAAGAGTACAAAATTAAATGGTGAGCTTATGCTCTTACAAACCATAACTTGAAATACATTTAAACTTTACTTTAAAAGCTTAAATGAAAATAGATTTAGGGTCTTGAAAATTACCTTGAACTACTTCAAGGATTGGCTTTAAGGTTGGATCAAAACCTCCCTAGCTCACACTTGCTCCTAGGTTCGGTTTCCACACACCAAGGTGGCTCCAAAGACTCGGTTTTGGACAGAAATTTGACCTCCCCTATGGCTCAGCTACACACCACAAAATTGGACCCAAAATCTGAAATTTTTCTCCCATTTTTCTACACAAACCCGTGGCTGCTCCTAAGGGAGAAATTGACTCCAAAACTTGCTCTAAACTTGGTTTCGGTTGGTGAAATCAAACCCGAATTCTCTCCTAACTTCTTCCCTCAAAATTTCTGATTTTTCTTCATGGTTCCACTGCTCCTCTAACCCACGGCAGCAGCTAGGATAGGCTGAAAAAAAATTTCTAGCTCTCCCTAACGGTTCCTAGAGCAAACCGAAGCAAAACCCAAAAATTGGTTCAAGAAAAATTTTTGTTTTTCTTCCTCACTCTCCCTTTCTCTCTCTCGGTTTTTCTTGGCTGAAAATGGGCAGAATAAGGCTGGAATTTCTGATTTAAAAAGGGTGGAAGACACCCCTATTTATAGGCAATGTGGGACACAAAAAAATTTACAATTTAGTCCCTAAATTTTTGGAAATTCACACTTTTCGGGGGGTTAGGTGGCCGGCCAAGCTTGGAGAACAAGGAAATGATGTCATGGCTTACATCATGGCTTACATTATCAAATTTTTAAAATTGCACTTTTGCCCCAAAAAATGAAAATCTTGGCATTTAAGCCCCCTAGGTGGCCAAAACTTTTCTTGGTGATCAAGCAAAGATTTTTCTAAAACAAGACACTTGTCTTGCTTAGATTTGTTCTCAGAATATTTATGAGGTCATAATTCAAAATGGTGATGATGTCATAATTAAAAAGCCTTGTTTAGCTACTTTTGTAAAAACAGTCTAATTTAAACTAAACACAGATAAATCTAATACTGTGTTGTACTAATACACAGTATTAATATTTTATACTGCAGTAAAAATTTCATCTGTGTAAAAATCGGTCTGGAAAAATTTTTCTTTATTTTCTCAAACCCTTTTGCACTGTGCCTTAACTTAGCGTGCTTGATTTTTCTATGGTGGTTTTTGATCTTATCTATGCTATCTCACTCATAAAAATGGGTTTTCACAGTATTTCTTCCATACTGCATGTCACAAAACTATACTGTCATCACGTTGACTATTCTGGTCAAACTTTGACTTTCCCGGGTCAAAGTTGACTTTTTCGGTCAAACCTTTGACCGACCTAGAATCATGCAAATATCATCCTTTTTCTTCCGAAAAGGCTATTTTCTATTCTAAACAATCATCTTTGAGTCTTATAAAGCTATAAGAACTCATCACGCATAATAAAGTTCTAAATCGAACTTTTTCACAAAATGCCCTTATGGCATACATTCAAGCTCTTTCTAGAAGAAAGAATGACATAGAAAAAGTCAGGTATTACAATCTACTCCCCTTAAAAATTTTCGTCCTCAAAAATTCGAACGAACTGGTGTAGTTCTTTCTAGCTGGCCATCTGTTTGGGGTGAAGTGCCGTACTAAACTCCAATTTCGACTCCATGGCAGTGGGAACACTCGTCCAAACTTGAAGAGTAAAGAGTTTATTACTGTAACGACCCACCTAGCGTAGGCCGTTACCATACTTATTTTCAATCATTGTAAGTAAGTTTATATTATGAATGTATGTCAACAAGTATGGTAACGGCCTACGCTAGGTGGGTCTCTTGTAACGACCCACCTAGCGTAGGCCGTTACCATTACGATCCGAAATGATCGATTTTAGTACTCCGTATAGTCTAACGTCCTAAACTACGTAGACTCCTACCAACTTTTCTACCGAAAAGGTGGCTCTATACGCAAAAACGTGGAACGATTTGGTCGATCGATTAGCAACGACCCAAATCGTGTCGTTCCCGTTCGTAGTCCTAGGTAGTCCTGCTACGAAATCTATCGTAATTTGCTCCCATTTCCATTATGGAGACTCTGTTTTCTGCAAATCTCCTCTGAGATGTAGGTGTTTAGCCTTGACTTTATGACAAGTTAGGCTTTTCGACACGTATTCCGCTACTTCATCCTTCGTGTTGGGCCACCAATAGGTCTCTTGCAGATTCTCGTACATCTTGGAAGCTCCAGTATGTACCGAACATGGCGTCTTATGGGCCGCTGACATCATCTGATCCTTCAAAATTTCCATGTCAAGAACGTAAATCCCCTCCTTGACGTAGACTACGCCATCGGATGGAGTCCTGAACTCCTTGCTCCTCACGTGCTCTAACCATCTATGCTACCTTATGTGGAGTTCCGCAACAGTCCGTAACGGTTAGTCCCTTTCTTATCATACTAGCTAACGTCCCACAACGCCCTAAGTAATCATACTTAGCGTTGTACTAACTTAAGAAATCATTTCTAAGATCACATCGAAATCCTAAGCTTGATTTTGATGAGATCTACAAACAATTCTCTGCCATAGATAATTATGGAAGTAATTTGCATTCAAAAACTTGTTTACAAAGTCTCCCAAAAGGCAAAGAAATCTTTAAAAACTGTTTTAGCTATCTCTACTACTTACTAGTTTCTGGGCGCACTCCATAAATACAAGCAAGTGAGCGACACCAGAATTATACAAGACAATAATATCGTATATTGCGATAGAAGTCTATTTCGTTACCGCATGCGAAGTTCCCGCCTCGGCATCTCCATTAGTGTAGGCATAAATCCTGGCCTGAGGTTCAGGAGCCTCTAATATTTCTTGTATAATTGTGAGTCCCTCCTGCTTTGCTTGAACTGCATGCAGCGGGTGACTATTGTTGTTCTGGTCTGGATATGGAGGATTCTGATTCTGGTTGTTCAGGGGACAGTTCCTGGCATAGTGCCCCTCCTCGCCACACCGATAGCAAGCGGTTGACCCCTTTCTGCACACTCCTAGATGTTTTCTCCTACAACTTACGCATACCGGGTAGTTAGTGTTTGTATCCTCTTTCCCTTGCTTATTCTTCTTCTGAGGAAAATCCCTTCGCTGACCCTGGCCAGAGGAATTTCCTTTTCTCTTTTTCTTTCCAGCATTTTGCGCGGGATTGTTCGCCTGGCCTTTCTGGTGCGACTCTAATCCTTGTCGATGCTAAGTTTGCTTTGCTCCAGCCTTCTCCTGCTCTGTGAGTCTCATGGAATCCGAGATAACTTGGATGTTGATAAGCCAGTTGTCAGCCGCAACCGGGTCTGTGGGTCCCTCGAACTCGGGCGCCCTCATTCGTCTAATGCGCTCATATAGTAAGTTCTCTCGTACTACCGGCGGGTTAACTTGTACTCTGACTGGTGCCATCAGAATTTCAGCATTCCGAGAGACTTCTGGCTGGGCCTCCGGTTGAGCTTCCGGGTGAGCATTGGGTAGAACGTTAGGTACAACATTTGGTTCCTGAGGCACCGCTGGGGAAACTTGGGGTGCTTGCTGGGGAGCCTGGTCCATCCTCGTTAATTGTTCCCGAAGCCTAGTCATCTCCTGTTGCTGTTCCAGCACCTGTCGTTGTAGGTTAGCTACTACGGTCGCTAAATCCGGCTGAGGCGGATTTGCGAGTACGTTTCGGCGTGTACGGACTATCTTCTAACTTCCTATGTAAGAAAAGATATTATCATTCTGTTAATATCTTCCCTTTCATTCATGACCTATCACATCTCTCATACTTAAACTGTCTTTTTGTATGCTTACAAAAAGCACATCCTATTTACGATGTCATAATGATTACATCGTACCATGCATACAAAATCAACGTTGTGATGGAAGTGTCTACCACTTTGCCATCACACATTCATGTCGTCCTATCGTCGAAAGGTTAGTCTAACGAAATTCGGTCCTAATTCTAGCCTATGGGATCGATCGAAACTACAGAAGAAGCGTTGAAGTCTGCATCCTATCCTTCGTGGTTGAATGCGATTCTATCCTGGTCGTTCTTGGCATCTGCGTTAACTCCTGCCTCCTTTGATGGTATCTCACTCCGTGTTAACTTCTATTTCTCGTGGCGGTATCTCCAATCGTGAGTTGCCGAAATCAGGTCCTTTGAAAGCGTCAGGCCTGTCTAGTGTCGTAGCTTCCTTATTCTGGCGTCCTTGACAGCATTCGTCAATCGTTATCCTATTTCCTACTATCATTCCAGCTATAATTGCTAGAATGAATCGCCTGTGAGAAGACACTCCTGCGTCCCGATCTTCGTCAACCCGATCCGGATTCCTTAGCGCCGCATCGATCGTACCATGATCGTAAAGTAACTAATTACGCGTATTTATAAAACTATAAACTTACTTACAATGATGGCGGCGATGGCAGGCAGCTGTGAAATTATGTCGCAGGGAACCGCTCTGATACCAACTCTATAACGCCCCGCCTAGCACGGATCGTTACCTTACTTATCTACTTACTTAATCTTTCCTCTCTTACTTACTTAAGTACTTAAGGGAATGCATACAAACCTTACTTACTTAGTACATGAAACACAGCGGAAATTTTTTTTTTATACGGTGCTAACTCGCACATAACTTAACTGAAGGAACAATTTCAAATAATATATCTAAAAGATCAAAACGCGTAGCGGCTTCCATTCCCCACATTTCACAGTGCCCGACCACGCTCCTCCATCTTGTATCATCAAACGCTGACAGGTAGTTTACCTACAGCATAAACTTAAAAAATTGAGCTTTCGCTCAGCAAGTACAACTCCTATACCGCAACACATAATTTGACTACATCATAACTTAACTACATCATAACATGTCAACACTGCATTGAACATATACTGGTAACTACTACACTGAACAACTACTGCACTGAACAACTACTGCACTGAACATATACTGATAAACATATGCATGAACCGGTTATGTTCATATTATGCTCTGTTATCTGCTGCTAACTTACTTACTGTCTTTCTAACTTAATCTGCTAATGGGCCCCTTATGAGGTGATCGTACCCGGCGCGCAACCATGGACTTACACTTGCCATAGCCCGACCCGCCCTGTGACGGGGGATACGACACTGGCAAGTGCTGCTTGCCATCTGAACTGCCTTTAAAGTCTATCGGAGACTTTTTTTTTTTTTTGTTCTTATAAAGTTTAGTGAACATGCATCATGATGTTCCTATTCTTAAATCATGCTTACTACTGAAATCTGAACTTACATACTGCATGGCATCTATAAAACATGTTATCTAAACATGACATCTAGCATAGCATATAGCATATAGCATATGCTGACAGGTAGTTTACCTACAGCATAAACTTAAAACAATGAGCTTTCGCTCAGCAAGTACAACTCCTATACCGCAACACATAATTTGACTACATCATAACTTAACTACATCATAACATGTCAACACTGCATTGAACATATACTGGTAACTACTACACTGAACTACTACTGCACTGAACAACTACTGCACTGAACATATACTGCACTGAACATATACTGATAAACATATGCATGAACCGGTTATGTTCATATTATGCTCTGTTATCTGCTGCTAACTTACTTACTGTCTTTCTAACTTAATCTGCTAATGGGCCCCTTATGAGGTGATCGTACCCGGCGCGCAACCATGGACTTACACTTGCCATAGCCCGACCCGCCCTGTGACGGGGGATACGACACTGGCAAGTGCTGCTTGCCATCTGAACTGCCTTTAAAGTCTATCGGAGACTTTTTTTTTTTTTTGTTCTTATAAAGTTTAGTGAACATGCATCATGATGTTCCTATTCTTAAATCATGCTTACTACTGAAATCTGAACTTACATACTGCATGGCATCTATAAAACATGTTATCTAAACATGACATCTAGCATAGCATATAGCATATAGCACATAGCACTGAACACTGAACACTGAACACTGGACTCATCTCTAAGTAAGTATACAACTACTAGCCTATGCTGTAGGCGGCGTTGTACTTACCTCGTCTATGTCCGATACTAAACTGCTCCGCTTCTGGGTTCAGCTGCAGGGTACGTCCTGCTTAACCGAAGGACATAGGTAAGGTCTCCAATCTCAACTATAATATGTTGGTGTTTAACCAACATTCATGCAATGCTTTGGTTATATGTCCCCCTAACTATAAAACATGTTTCTGTGGTTACCTCAAGTAACCTTATCACTTTGGGTTATATCTCATAACCCCATATAATCGTATACCATGATCTAGTAGGTTACGTTGGATAACATTTTCTACTATACCCTTATCCCATAACCTGATGGGTTATACTAACCCATGGGATGATTCGTTCTACATCTTTCTAGGTTAACCCTTGTTAACCTTTAAGGTTACTAAAGTTAACCCTCTTCGGGTTAACCTCGGGCTCTGGGGCTAAGCCCTGTAACTCGAGTGTAATTCCCGGTTATGTGTCGTAACTATCTACCTAGCAAACCTTGAACTTGAAACTCTTAAATCTTTTCTTTATCCTTGAAAAAGATTTTGGCTTAAAAGCCGAAAAACTGCTATACTTTCCCTTAAAAATTCTTGAATTTTAAAATATGGTTTATAAATGTTTGAAGGCTAGAAACTGCCTTTGGAACAGTTTCTGTGTTCAAAACAGTATTTAAAACAGGAAAAACTATTTTTCCAAACTGGTTCTAGAAAATCTCGTGCAGGAATCTCTTGCTCCCTGCATGGTTTTCAGATTTCAAGTCGTAGTTTAAAATCCCTTTAGAATTGGAAAAAGTTGTCTTCATAAAAGTTTTAGCGCTCGAAGAGATCTAAAATTTTTGTGTTTTACAAAAAATCTGATTCTGCTTAGTTTAATACCAGTTTTAGTTTGAACAAGCTGGTCGTGTAAAACTGGGTCTAAACAGACCACCTTCGGTTCTTCGTAAAAACGGAGGCCATTGGAGCTTTATTTTGAGAATCGGTTCACGCTGCCCCCTAGGAAAAACCATGATCTACAACTTTCGTGTTTTACATTTTTGCCCATTTAGCCTCTAAGGGCCTGCAATTACCACATTTCCGAGACTGACCAGTTTGGAACCCGAACTGGCAGCCTTGTCTACTAGAATTGATTTACGTCCTAACTCGCGGGTTCTAACTCGACCGATCACATCGGGAGCTTAATAACAAGACATACAACGTTTCTAACGTCCCGCATGTTCTAACATGCCTTCCCGACGTACCCATGCAGCCCTCTAATCCGGTTGCACATAACCATGGCTGTATGGTTCTATCTCCTAGCATACATCAACCATTCATGCCATTCCATACAATATCATTCCATATCATCACATCTAGCATCCTATCATGCATTCACATTCTTAAACACATAATTGGGGACATATAACCTTAATCTAGCATGCAACCTATCATCACATACGCACATGCATAAAGAAACCAACCACCCCCTAGGCTAGCAAATCAAGCACCATGCACTAGCTAAGAGTACAAAATTAAATGGTGAGCTTATGCTCTTACAAACCATAACTTGAAATACATTTAAACTTTACTTTAAAAGCTTAAATGAAAATAGATTTAGGGTCTTGAAAATTACCTTGAACTATTTCAAGGATTGGCTTTAAGGTTGGATCAAAACCTCCCTAGCTCACACTTGCTCCTAGGTTCGGTTTCCACACACCAAGGTGGCTCCAAAGACTCGGTTTTGGACAGAAATTTGACCTCCCCTATGGCTCGGCTACACACCACAAAATTGGACCCAAAATCTGAAATTTTTCTCCCATTTTTCTGCACAAACCCGTGGCTGCTCCTAAGGGAGAAATTGACTCCAAAACTTGCTCTAAACTTGGTTTCGGTTGGTGAAATCAAACCCGAATTCTCTCCTAACTTCTTCCCTCAAAATTTCTGATTTTTCTGCATGGTTCCACTGCTCCTCTA
Source organism: Ficus microcarpa (assembly GCA_025413485.1). NCBI lineage: Eukaryota > Viridiplantae > Streptophyta > Magnoliopsida > Rosales > Moraceae > Ficus > Ficus microcarpa. Next base: position 24,111,677 of record CM046376.1, read on the forward strand.
ACCCACGGCAGCAGCTAGGATAGGCTGAAAAAAAATTTCTAGCTCTCCCTAACGGTTCCTAGAGCAAACCGAAGCAAAACCCAAAAATTGGTTCAAGAAAAATTTTTGTTTTTCTTCCTCACTCTCCCTTTCTCTCTCTCGGTTTTTCTTGGCTGAAAATGGGCAGAATAAGGCTGGAATTTTTGATTTAAAAAGGGTGGAAGACACCCCTATTTGTAGGCAATGTGGGACACAAAAAAATTTGCAATTTAGTCCCTAAATTTTTGGAAATTCACACTTTTTGGGGGTTTAGGTGGCCGGCCAAGCTTGGAGAACAAGGAAATGATGTCATGGCTTACATCATGGCTTACATCATCAAATTTTTAAAATTGCACTTTTGCCCCAAAAAATGAAAATCTTGGTATTTAAGCCCCTTAGGTGGCCAAAACTTTTCTTGGTGATCAAGCAAGGATTTTTCTAGAACAAGACACTTGTCTTGCTTAGATTTGTTCTCAAAATATTTATGAGGTCATAATTCAAAATGGTGATGATGTCATAATTAAAAAGCCTTGTTTAGCTACTTTTGTAAAAACAGTCTAATTTAAACTAAACACAGATAAATCTAATACTGTGTTGTACTAATACACAGTATTAATATTTTATACTGCAGTAAAAATTTCATCTGTGTAAAAATCGGTCTGGAAAAATTTTTCTTTATTTTCTCAAACCCTTTTGCACTGTGCCTTAACTCAGCGTGCTTGATTTTTCTATTGTGGTTTTTGATCTTATCTATGCTATCTCACTCATAAAAATGGGTTTTCACAGTATTTCTTCCATACTGCATATCACAAAACTATACTGTCATCACGTTGACTATTCTGGTCAAACTTTGACTTTCCCGGGTCAAAGTTGACTTTTTCGGTCAAACCTTTGACCGACCTAGAATCATGCAAATATCATCCTTTTTCTTCCGAAAAGGCTATTTTCTATTCTAAACAATCATCTTTGAGTCTTATAAAGCTATAAGAACTCATCACGCATAATAAAGTTCTAAATCGAACTTTTTCACAAAATGCCGTTATGGCATACATTCAAGCTCTTTCTAGAAGAAAAAATGACATAGAAAAAGTCTGGTATTACAGTGGATAACCAACATATTATGGTCATAGGCTAGAAATCTTACCTACTCATTCGATTAAACAGGAGGTAACCTGCAACTGAGCCCCGAGGTGGAACAACATAACGTCCGACATAGACAAGGTAAGTACAACGCCGCCTACAGCATAGACTATTAGTTGTATACTTACCTAGATACAATTGGTATGCTATGTACTATATGTTTTGATTTGATGCTATGTTATATATGTATGATAAGTATATGTCATGGAATGTGCTAAGTAAGCAATGTATGCTGAAATGAAAATATGAAATAGTTATGAAGTATGATTAAGTGGCATAAAATATTATGTTCACGAAATGGGATCATGTATGACACGTTTAAGAATGATAAGATGGAAAATAGGAAAAGGCAATAAGTCGCCTGTGTCGTACCACCCGCACTAGGTCGGGTTGGACTGTGGATTGAGTTGGACATGGACTGGCCGCCCCAACCAATTCATACTTGCGCGACAGGTACGAACACTCATGTTAAGGGCCCTTAAGTAGAATAAGAGATGAACAGATAAGAAAGCATAATACGAACATAATTGGTTCATGCATGCTATATGTACCAAGGTGTTATGTAATAAAATGAGAAGCAAGTTTATGTGTCGCGGAATAGGAGTTGTACTTGCTGAGAAAAGCTCATTGTTTTAAGTTTATGCTGTAGGTAAGGAACCTGCCAGCTGATGATGATGCAAGGTGGAATAGCGTAGCCGGGTACTGTGAATAGTGGGAAACAGAAACCGCTATGCATTTTGATAATGGAATTATGTAATGTTTAATTATGTCTACTTAGTAGTATGCACAATTAATACTATGGTTTATATTTTATGTTTCGTATTGTATATAGGCCTTATTAAAAAAAATTTCCGCTGTGTTTCATGTATTAAGTAAGTAAGTTTGTATAAGTTATCGATGTATGTATGTATGTATGCACGGTAACGGCCTGTGCTAGGCGGGTCGTTACACTTGCTATGTCCCAAGTAATGCTGCTCCTCTCCCAAGTACAGTTGCAGGTTTCCTCCTACTTGATGAAGGACATAGGTAAGGGTCTAATTAATATTATGGAATGTTGGTGACCTAACCAACATGCCTACATAATCCTAGTTGTATGTCCACAATACTAGATGTCTTATTTAGTTACAAATAATAACCCTATTGTTTAAGAACAACCAAACATGGATTATTTCTTAAGAGTTTACGTTGGATAACCTTATGTGCTGAGCCTTCAAACATACCATTAGGGTTAGGTTCTCTTTCCAACCTTGGGCCTTATTATTATATCATAAACCATTTAGTTATTTCCATTAACCCTATATCTTAGCCCAATTATAAGTTTTGGTATCATTTAGGGTTATATTGGGTAACCCTTAAGGTAGTCAACCTAAGTCAACTTTGGTCAACTATGGTCAACCTTGGTCAACTATGATCAACCCTCTATGGGTCAACCTTGGGCTTTGGGCTTAACCCAGTAACTCAGGTATCTCTCCCGGTTACCATCCTTTATGTTCGTTTTACTATATTTTGGCTTAAAATCCCATTTCCTTTTCTTTTGGAAAATTTGGAAATTTAAATCCAAAAACCTTAAATCAACCTTATAAAATTTGTGGCTTTTGAAGTGAAGTCTTATAAAATTTGTTAAGGGCTGAAAACTGCCATTGGAACAGTTTCCATAGCCAAAACAGTGGTTTTTGGGAAAAATACAGTTTTTCTGAACTGTTTTAGAAAATCCTGTGCAGGAATTTCCTGTTCCCTGCACAGTCTTTATAAAACTGCGTCAGTTTAAAAATCCATTTTGAATTTGAAAAAGTTTTCTTCATGAAAGTTCTAGCTCTCGAAAATCCTAAAACTTTTGTCTTTTATGAAAAATTTAATTCGGACTCTAACAGGTTCATATTGTCATTTGAACTCACCTGGCCGTGCATAAATCCTGGGCACGGTCAGGCTCGGGTTTTTGTGAAAATGAAGGCCGTTGGAGTCTTATTTTGGAAATCCATCCATGTTAGCCCCTAGTAAAAATCCTTCTCTACAACTTTTATATTTTACGTTTTTCCCAATTCGGCCTCTAAAAGCCTCAAATTCCACTTCCCATAAAACTGGGCAGTTCACATCCGAACTGGCAGTTTTTGTTCTTACATTCATTTTACGTCCTATTTCGTGTAATCTAACTCAACCGAACACGCGGGAGCCTAGATAGCATACATGCAACGTTTTCTAATGTCCCACATGAACAATCATGCAACTCAAACGCGTCCATGCAAACCAAAAACCGAACTGCCCTAGTCTAGGTTTGCATGGTTCTAGGTTGTCTCACCATTCCATTCATTCACATACCATTCCATAATCAAAACTAGCAACCTAGCATGCAATTCTAGAATTGGCTTGCACATAAAAACAGGGGACATACAATCCATCATCCATCTAGCATGCAACCCTAGCATTCAATCAAGCATAACATAAAATTAAAGCTCATAACAAAGCTAAACATCAAACCACCCTTAAAACCTAAATCAAGCACCATACTTAATTAATCTAGGGCAAAGAAATGAAATTTGAGCTTATGCTCTTACACTTTTCAACTTGAAATACAAAAAAATTTCAAATTGAAAGCTTAATTGAAAAGGTTAGGGTTTGTGGGAGATTTACCTTAGCTAACCTTAGAAATGGATTAGGGTTTTGGGATCCGAAATTCCTTCCTCCCTTGGTCCTCCTTCCACTCGGTTTTCACCCTTCAAATGGGTACCGAATTTTTCACCTCACTTGGTGGTTGATTCTCACAAATTCAACTACTCACCACAATTGTTGGAAAAATCGGATCCGGTATTGGAGTTACGGCGCAGCGGAAGTTTTAAAATTTTATGCCGTTTCCGGAAAAGAAGTTCATGATGCATATAACAATAAATTAATTCATGATCAAGCGTACCTTATTTCTTGGATTCCGGAATTGCTAGAGCGTTTGACCAACGTGTCTTCTCTACTATTCTCGAGTTCCACGTCTCAGAGTGTGTGTGGGCACACGTTCTATGAATCCAAGCGACCGGTAATACTTTCCGAAGTCTAGATCCCTCCTTCTCAATTCCGATGATCCTCGTTGAGAATTTGATCCAACTTCTTTCTTCAAAACTACAAAACAAGAACCAGTTAACCTCCTATGAAAAATTATCACTCGGTTTAACCTTCCTTGTAGTTTTGATTCAATGGAATTTTCTTTCTTTTTCTCTCTCACAAGAAAGCCGAATTTTTGATGTGGAAGAAAAACAAAATTTTTTTTTTATTATTATTAAAAAACGTTTTTCTCCTTAAAAAAAATCAAAAATTAGTTTTTCAAGAACTCCTAGCCTTTATATAGTATTCCAATCCTTTTCAAAATTTATCTCCTACTTGAAAAATAATTAATAATTATTTTCCGGATAAATCTTGAACCAAAAGATCATACAACTTTATGGCTAGATTCATTGAACATAAAAATAATTTTCAAGAGGAAATCCCCTTTAAAATTCGGCCACAAAGTGAGAGAAATCTTGATTGGTGGTTTAAATTTTAAATCAAGAATCTAGACTAGTCAAAAGATCCTAGTCCTATCTAGATTCAAACTTCTTTTAAACCTTTTCGAATTTAAATAGGATTCACATATTTGAATAAATATTTTCCATAAACATTATCCATATTAATTAATTTAAATTAATAAAATATTTCAAATTTTCTTTCCTCACAAAAACCATGCACCTATTTAATTAGGAAAGAAAAATTCATGAAATAATCTCCATTATTTAAACCAATTAATAATTAAATGTTAGGAATATATTTAAATAATTTTGAAACAAAATTTTCTTCCCTCCATACCATTAAAAAAACGTGCACCATTTTTAATTAGGAGAGAAAAATTTTGTTTTCCAAAATTCAAATACAATCTTATTTTCAAAATTCAAATTAACCAATCACATGTTGACAAATCATTTGTCTACAAATTTCACATGTCCAATCCTTTCTAGATTGCATGTTAGAGAGTACCATGTCTTAATAGACATTACAAAATTCCATTTACAATTTACCGATCTCATTAGGAACAAATCCCGAGACATTTCGTGGAACTATATGAGCTAATAGAGGGACCCGATGGAAATATGTAAAGAGACTCCTATAATTGTGAAAAATTAATCCCAGATTAATTATCCATCAATTATCAACTTCAAAACTATTCCACTAAAAGTTTGAAGCTGAACTACTGTTTACATACCGTATTACGAAAGCTCTCTCACGTAGTGCTTCTTCCATGATTTATTCATCGCTTGCTTAATCCCCATATGTTATCCATGATTGAATTAAGGACTTTTTCCGTTTTACCTTTTCAATCATTTTAACTTAAAGTTCAATTATTCTCCATTGAAAGAACCACCAATTGTAAAACCATACAATTGGAAAACCACCAGAGAACACAAAGTAAACCGATGGCCAAGATCTTGTTATACTATCTTTCAATCCCCGAATAATACCTTTAAGTAGATAACATTTACTATTATTAAGATAGCTATGGATTCCATATCTATGAATCTTGATTTCTCCATCCATAAGTCATGCACCCAAAACACAAGTATGTTGACCATGAATTAACAGTGTCTTACCTTTAGTGCATTAAAGTACATAAGTCATGGATGCGAACTCAAGTAATCATTTCAGGATTAAGATTAATGCAGGATGATAATCAAAGTATCATTGATTCTTATAAACGGAATTATTAAACTGAATCAATTAACACTTTAGGTCCAGTCCAATGTCATACCTCAATACTGGTATACATTAAAGTTTCTACTCGGAACCTATCCGATGGTCAAGACAAACCATCCCTCCAAAGAAGTAGACAACCTTTACAATCTTATCATGAATAAGATCCCCAAATCTTATTCCGTTGATTGCGGACTATTTATTTAGACTGTTATCAAATTACCAAGTCTTCTATGCATACCCCGTATACATATGGTAATTCGATATATTACCAACAGCCTAGGAGTATTTTATGTTTGCTCAAAATAATTATACAATCAACAAATGAAAGTAAATAGGACACAACTTTTTAAACATGAATAATTTCCTCTTATTAATATTAAAATGTCATATTTACAGAAAATCCCTAAGATTTTCTATCCTTAGGGCACCTATAGATCCCAACAATCTCCCACTTGCCCTAAGCGAGTAAATGTGACATATTACGCATCCCCATGCCTTCGACGTGTTCTTCGAATCTTTTGGCTACCAAAGTCTTCGTGAAAGGGTCAGCAAGATTGTCCTCCGATGTGATTTTGCAAACCGTCACATTTCCACTCTCAACAAAGCCTTTGATAATGTGATATTTTCTGTCAATGTGCTTACTCCTCTTATGATGCCTAGGATTCTTGGTATTAGCTACTGCTGCACTGTTGTCACAGTAGAGCACCATAGCTTTATCCATACCAAGAACGACCTCAAGGTCACTAAGGAACTTGCGGAGCCAAACCGCTTCCTTTGATGCCTCACTGGCTACCACATACTCGGCTTCCATGGTCGAGTCAGCAATACAAGATTGCTTAATACTCCTCCACACAACGGCACCACCTCAAAGGGTGAAGACAGATCCTGAAGTCGATTTTCTTGAATCCTGATCTGATTGAAAATCAGAATCTGTATATCCTATAGGAACAAGGTCCTGACCGGAATACACTAGCATATAATCCCTCTTTCTCCGTAGATACTTGGGTATATGCTTGACCACAGCCCAATGGTTCGGTCCCGGATTCGACTGATATCGACTTACCATACCAACCGCAAAACAAATGTCAGGCCTAGTGCATAACATAGCGTACATAAGACTACCTACCGCTGATGCATAAGGTACATTTTTCATACGCTCCCTTTCTTCCGATGTCTTGGGACAGTCATCTTTAGAAAGTTTGATTCCAATCCTGAAAGGTTGAGCACCTTTCTTGGAATCCTTCATAGAAAACCTCTCAAGTACTTTATCAATGTATAAAGCTTGGGAGAGTGCTATCATTTTGTTCTTTCTATCTCTAAAGAGTTGAATACCAAGAACATAACTAGCTTCTCCTAAGTCCTTCATGTCAAACTGTTTGGCTAACCAAACTTTGACAGATGATAGTATTGCCACATCGTTTCCAATAAGCAATATATCATCCACATAGAGTACAAGGAACACCACTTTCTCGTTCTTGATACATTTATAAACACATGGTTTATCAATGTTTTGTTCGAATCTATAAGTTTTGATTGTTTGATCAAACCTAATATTCCAAGAACGAGATGCTTGCTTTAATCCATAAATGGATTTAAGCAACTTGCATACTTTGTCTTCTTGGCCTTTTGCCTTGAACCCGTCTGGTTGTATCATATAGATATCTTCCTCAAGAGAGCCATTTAAGAAAGCTGTCTTGACATCCATTTGACAGATCTCATAATCGAGAGCAGCCGCAATGGATAAAAAAATGCGGATTGACTTAAGCATTGCTACAGGCGAGAAGGTTTCTTCATAGTCGATTCCTTCTTTCTGTGTATAGCCCTTCGCTACAAGTCTTGCCTTGAAAGTTTCCACTTTCCCATCCACACCTCTCTTCCTCTTGTATACCCACTTACACCCAATCGGTTTTATGCCTTGGGGTAAGTCTACAAGTTTCCAGACTCCGTTGGAATCCATAGATTCCATCTCGGCGTTCATAGCCTTTTGCCAAAGACTATAATCAACATCCTCCATAGCTTTCTTGTACGTAGCTGGATCATCAATATGTTCTATGGATTCTGCTTCATAAACTTCACCACTGAACATGTACCTTTCAGGTTCCCTGATAATCCTCCCACTACGACGAAGCTCCTGTGGTTGTTGATTCTTTAGTGATTTTTCCGCAGGGTTTTCTGTGACTTTAGGAACATCCAAACCCGAAGTCATCTCCTCAAGCACTACTTTGCTACGAGGTTTAAAGTCTTCCGTGTAACTTTCCTCAAGGAATGTTGTATGTGTTGAAACAAAGACTTTATTTTGCTTTGGATTATAGGACAGACCACCTTTTGTCCCTTTTGGATAGCCAACAAACAAGCACACTTCTGATCGTGACTCCAATTTCTTCGCTTCCTTATCCAGGACGTGTGCCGGACAACCCCAAATTCGAATATGATTCAAATTAGGTTTCCTACTCGTCCATAACTCATAAGGAGTTTTAGGAACCGATTTGGAGGGAACGTTATTCAGAAAATAGCATGCAGTTTGTATGACGTGCCCCCAAAATGATAAAGGTAAAGTGGAATAACTCATCATAGACCGGACCATATCCAATAGGGTCTTATTCCTTCTCTCAGCTACACCATTCTGTTGAGGAGTACCAGGTGCAGTCAACTGGGATTGTATCCCATTCTCTATCAAATATCCTAAGAACTCATCCGATAGGTATTCCCCACCTCGATCCGATCGAAGTGTCTTAATGGACTTGCCTAATTGTTTCTCCGCTTCAGCCCGAAACTCTTTGAACTTGTCAAAGGCTTCACTTTTGCGGGTCATTAAATAGACATATCCATACCTTGAGTAATCATCAATAAAAGTGATATAATACTCATACCCACCATGTGCTTCTATGTTCATGGGACCACAAACATCTGTATGCACAAGTTCTAAAAGTTTCTCGGCATGACCATCCTTGGCAGCAAAGTGCCGTTTAGTCATCTTGCCCTCCAAACAGGATTCGCATTGTGGCCAAGGTTCAACCTCGTACAAGTCGAGGCATTCATCTTTTACCATCCTTTGAATTCTGTTAAGGCTTATGTGACCAAGTCGTAAATGCCAAAGATATGATTTGTTAGAGTGAGAAGACTTATGCCTTTTAGAGTTCTTTTCCAATTCTGTATTAAGCAATGAGTGCATCTTAGGTTTGATAAAATAAAGATTTCCATGCATCCATCCATTATAGATAAGAGAATTGTTTTTCCTAATAACAACTTTATTATTAAAAGAAACTAAATAAGAATCTTTAATTAAACAAGCTACCGAAATTAGGTTCCTCTTAAAATTAGGAACATAAAAACAATGTCTCAAAACAATAAACCTAAATTCATCAAAATAAAGATGCACTTCTCCCACTGCTTCAGCTCGCACCAACGTCCCATCGCCGGTTCTTAACGTAAAGTCCTCCTTATGCAGACTTCTCGTTACCTTGAACCCCTGTAGAGAACTACAAACATGGTTAGTAGCTCCAGAATCTATAACCCAATTGTCCTTAGATTCTTCCACTAAACAACCCTCAAGATACAGGACATTGAAATTACCTTTCTGCTTTTGCAAAGCCAGGAAATCTCGGCAATCCTTCTTGAAATGTCCTTTCTTCCCATAGTGAAAGCACTTAACATTTTTGGGGTCCACCTTTTGCTTCTTAGTCTTGGTAGACTTCTTAGAAGCAGGTGCATTCACCGCAGGCTTATTCCCCTTGTTTTTCCCTTTTTCCTTCTTCCTTTTGGGATTAGGAACAGACGAACTAGGTTCAGCCAAATTTACCTCAGCCTTAGATCCAGAACCCTTAAAAATGTTCTCAAAGGCTTGCAACTCCTTCATCAATTCCGTTAAAGACATCTCCTTCCGGTTAAGGTTGTAGGATGCCTGAAACAAATCGAAATCCTTGGATAAGGTTTGAAAAACCATAACCAGTTGAGTTGCAGTATCGATCTCAGCCCCATTTGCCTGAGCTTCAGACAAATAAGCCATGACTGTCATCATGTGCTCCTTGATGGGAGTTCCAACCTTCTGCCTGCAGTTCATGAGACCTTTGATAGCATCGGTCTTAGCCTGGATAGTTTGTTCACCAAACATTTCCTCCAGGTTATCCATGATCTGCCTAGCAGTTTGATATTCCTCATGCTGTTTCTGGAGCACGTTAGACATGCTCGCCCGAATATAGCACATGGTACTAAGGTTGGAATTGTCCCAGCGCTCAAGCGCTACAAAATCCCTATCAGGAGCATCGATCGCAGGCGTAGGTGGTCGAGGTTGGGTTAGGACAAAACTGTGTTTCTCAAAGTTTAGGACGATTAGCAAGTTCCTTTTCCAGTCATTGAAATTCTCACCAGTTAATTTGTTTTGCGTAAGTATCACAGATAAAGGGCTTGACATTCTGATCTATAATAAGAAAACATGTAATAAGTATGAGCAAACATCCTATCAGTTTATAAAATATGATTTTGTAATGAAACAAAAAGATCTATATGCAATCTAAATGTTCATGTGTAAAACCCTTAAAACACATACCTTACAACGACAATTCCTAGCTATCGCTTTCTAAGCTACCGAGGGGTAGTCATAGAATAACTAGCCAAGAACACGGATCCCTTCCGATTAATACATATTCATCCATGGAACAAACTCCATTAAATATATATTAACTATCGTTTATTTGGCCACTACTTTACATAACAGAGCCTCGAGGGAGAGTTAATAAATAAAGTAGTATGAGTGTGTAACCATCGTTTCCAATTTTGAATCCATATTTTACATCCGCCACCGAGGGGTGATCGAAACATAAAATATGCCCAAAATTGTTATCCTTTCGAAAATCCAAATCAGTGTGCGCTCTAGGTAAGATACCTATCCGAAGGGAATTCCCGGATCGAAACCGAGTAGTAAGCACTACCATGCGTAACTATTGGACGAACGATGGAGGCCGTAGGTCTTAGTGTGTAAAACCTTATCTCACTCAATCTTTTAAATTAGGGTTTTTGTTTTTCATGCATAAACAATATTTATTGAGTGACACTCCCTAGTCTATATGGCATGTTATCAATACATCATGAAATAGTATAACATATTCATCCAGCAAGTCATCATCCATGGTTTGCAAAATATGTAAATAGCCGTGGATCATGATTCCATCCTAGAGAAAAGAAAATTGCAAAATTTACAAAAATTAACCGAAACATATATCGGCCTTCATTTGTAGATCCATGCCGTGTATCCTTCTTCAATGTGTCTTCCTTCTCCAATGTCACATCTTTTTAAATTTAAAATTAAATTTAAATTTCAAAAAAGATTATATGTGATTTTTAATTTTAATCAAAATTACAAAATATCAAAATTTAAATTAAAAATCCGGTTTATTAAATTTTAAAATTTAAAATTTGAAATTTCCGAATTTTAAATTTAAATCACAAAATTTTAAAATTCATAATAATATCCATTAAATTTAAATTTAAATTTTCAATTTTGATTTCCAAATTATCAAAATCACATATCATTGGAAATTAAATTTTCAAAAGATTCTTGTGATTTTTTTTAATAAAAAAAAACATTTTTTAATTAAAAAAAATTCCAAAAATAAAAAAAATCACATCCTTTGAAAATTTCCATACCTTCGTTCATCTTCAATCTCCTTGAATTCATTGTAGCCCGAATTTTACAAAAAAATTCCTATGCCGTTTCCGGCTTACAAAAATTCTAGGAATTGAAAGAGCGACCTAGCGGTGATTATAGACCGCATCTATTACACTTGAAAAACCTAGATACAAATTCTAACCTCTATGGAATCATGACCGGCAAAATTGAACAAGCATCATATATTATCAAAATAATATAAAGCATTCATCCATGCATCCATTCATAATATATTTAACATACTCAAAATAAAACCTAGAGTGCCAACTCTCTAAAATATTTCATTAATGCATAGAGAGAAATTTATTTGATCAAATAATTTATGTTATATGTATGATCATGAGTTGGCTCTGATACCAGTTGTTGGAAAAATCGGATCCGGTATTTGAGTTATGGCGCAGCGGAAGTTTTAAAATTTTATGCCGTTTCCGGAAAAAAAAGTTCATTATGCATATAACAATAAATTAATTCATGATCAAGCGTACCTTATTTCTTGGATTCCGGAATTGCTAGAGCGTTTGACCAACGTGTCTTCTCTACTATTCTCGAGTTCCACGTCTCAGAGTGTGTGTGGGCACACGTTCTATGAATCCAAGTGACCGGTAATACTTTCCGAAGTCTAGATCCCTCCTTCTCAATTCCGATGATCCTCGTTGAGAATTTGATCCAACTTCTTTCTTCAAAACTACAAAACAAGAACCGGTTAACCTCCTATGAAAAATTATCACTCGGTTTAACCTTCCTTGCAGTTTTGATTCAATGGAATTTTCTTTCATTTTCTTTCTCACTAGAAAGCCGAATTTTTGATGTGGAAGAAAAACAAAATTTTTTTTTATTATTATTAAAAAACGTTTTTCTCCTTAAAAAAAATCAAAAATTAGTTTTTCAAGAACTCCTAGCCTTTATATAGTATTCCAATCCTTTTCAAAATTTATCTCCTACTTGAAAAATAATTAATAATTATTTTCCGGATAAATCTTGAACCAAAAGATCATACAACTTTATGGCTAGATTCATTGAACATAAAAATAATTTTCAAGAGGAAATCCCCTTTAAAATTCGGCCACAAAGTGAGAGAAATCTTGATTGGTGGTTTAAATTTTAAATCAAGAATCTAGACTAGTCAAAAGATCCTAGTCCTATCTAGATTCAAACTTCTTTTAAACATTTTCGAATTTAAATAGGATTCACATATTTGAATAAATATTTTCCATAAACATTATCCATATTAATTAATTTAAATTAATGAAATATTTCAAATTTTCTTTCCTCACAAAAACCATGCACCTATTTAATTAGGAAAGAAAAATTCATGAAATAATCTCCATTATTTAAACCAATTAATAATTAAATGTTAGGAATATATTTAAATAATTTTGAAACAAAATTTTATTCCCTCCATACAATTAAAAAAACGTGCACCATTTTTAATTAGGAGAGAAAAATTTTGTTTTCCAAAATTCAAATACAATCTTATTTTCAAAATTCAAATTAACTAATCACATGTTGACAAATCATTTGTCTACAAATTTCACATGTCCAAGCCTTTCTGGATTGCATGTTAGAGAGTACCATGTCTTAATAGACATTACAAAATTCCATTTACAATTTACCGATCTCATTAGTAACAAATCCCGATACGTTCCGTGGAACTATATGAGCTAATAGAGGGATCCGATGGAAATATGTAAAGAGGCTCCTATAATTGTGAAAAATTAATCCCAGATTAATCATCCATCAATTATCAACTTCAAAACTATTCCACTAAAAGTTTGAAGCTGAACTCCTGTTTACATACCGTATTACAAAAGCTCTCTCACGTAGTGCTTCTTCCATGATTTATTCATCGCTTGCTTAATCCCCATATGTTATCCATGATTGAATTAAGGACTTTTTCCGTTTTACCTTTTCAATCATTTTAACTTAAAGTTCAATTATTCTCCATTGAAAGAACCACCAATTGTAAAACCATACGATTGGAAAACCACCAGAGAACACAAAGTAAACCGATGGCCAAGATCTTGTTATACTATCTTTCAATCCCCGAATAATACCTTTAAGTAGATAACATTTACTATCATTAAGATAGCTATGGATTCCATATCTATGAATCTTGATTTCTCCATCCATAAGTCATGCACCCAAAACACAAGTATGTTGACCATGAATTAACAGTGTCTCACCTTTAGTGCATCAAAGTACATAAGTCATGGATGCGAACTCAAGTAATCATTTCAGGATTAAGATTAATGCAGGATGATGATCAAAGTATCATTGATTCTTATAAACAGAATTATTAAACCGAATCAATTAACACTTTAGGTCCAGTCCAATGCCATACCTCAATACTGGTATACATTAAAGTTTCTACTCGGAACCTATCCAATGGTCAAGACAAACCATCCCTCCAAAGAAGTAGACAACCTTTACAATCTTATCATGAATAAGATCCCCAAATCTTATTCCGTTGATTGCGGATTATTTATTTAGACTGTTATCAAATTACCACGTCTTCTATGCATACCCCATATACATATGGTAATTCGATATATTACCAACAGCTTAGGAGTATTTTATGTTTGCTCAAAATAATTATACAATCAACAAATGAAAGTAAATAGGACACAACTTCTTAAACATGAATAATTTCCTCTTATTAATATCAAAATGTCATATTTACAGAAAATCCCTAAGATTTTCTATCCTTAGGGCACCTATAGATCCCAACAACAATTGCCCTCTTCAATTTTTTTTCTATCCCCTTTCTTGCTTACCCACAACCGGCCATTCAAGCCAAATGGGTTTCAAAATTTCCAAACTTTTTCCTTGGGATTCCTAATGAAATCTGACCATCCACAACACTAATCCCCTTGAATTTTTAATTTTTCTTGCTTCCCTTTTTCTTTCTCCTACACTCGGCCACTTAGGCCAATATGGGTTCTAAAATTTTTTCCAAACTTTTTCCTTGATTCTAGCTCAAATCCGAACTCTCCCCTTTAATTTCCCCTTTGAAATTTTTGATTTTTCTCTTCTCTTTTCTCTTCCTAAGGGTTTGTTTTTGGTGAAGAAAAATGGCAAGAGTTTCACTAGATTTTTCTAATAAAATGAACACCACCACCACCACCTATTTATAGAGGTGGAAAACTTTACCAAAATTGCATAAAAACCCCTAGAGAAGCAAAAATTACACAATTGGGGGGTGAGGTGGCTGACCAAGAGCTTGGAGAACAAGGCAATATTTATTTCCATCACTAATTAATTATTTATGATGTCATAATTCTAATATAAGGTGATGTCATCAACCTTAAGCCTTGTTTGGCTCTTTTCTTTAATAAGCAGTTCATTTTTAAGCTACACAGATATTTCCAATACTGTATTCACTAATACACAGTATTTTTATACTGAACTGTAGTCTAAAATTTATCTGTGTAAAAATAGACTGTATAAAATTGTTCTTATTTTTCCGATTCCTACTTGGTGTACTTGATTTTCTAAGGTGGTTTTAAAGCCAAATCATGCTATCTTGCTCATAAATACAGTTTTTGCAGTATATTTTCCATACTGCTTAGCCACATCATCGCACGGTCATAACTTTGACCATTTTGGTCAAACTTTGACTTTCTCAGTCAAAGTTGACTTTTTCGGTCAAACTTTGACCAAGATGGAATCATGTACTTTTTCATCCCTTTTGGCTCAAAAGGTCCGTTGCTAATCTAAGCAATCCATTTTGAGTCTTATTGACCTATAAGAACTCACAAAATCTAACAAAAGCTCTAAATCGAGCTTTGTTCATGGATACCTTCATAGCATATATTTAATTCCTTAAAAAGAAAATAGGAACATTGAAAAACTAGGTATTACAGCAAGTACAACATATACATCTGCGACACACAAGTATAACACGTAACATAACATGACATATCATAACATAATGGCATAACGTACTTAATCATGCATGAGCCATTTATGTTTCATTATGCTTTCTTATACTTTCATAACATGATTCATATCTTATCTTAACTTATCTTGCTTATGGGCCCCTTACATAAGTGTCCGTACCGGGCGCGCAACTATGGAGTGGTTAGGGCGGCCAGTCCATTTTCAACTCAAACCATAGTCCAACCCGACCTAATGTGGGTCGGTACGACACAAGCAAGCTCGCTTGCCATCATACTTGCTTTTCTTCATTTCTTACTTGATCTGGTTCTTATCTTAAGAATTAGAGAGCATGGCTCATGATATCACACATACATAGATCATAATCATGTCTCAACATAACATACCTCATATCATAATCATGGACTTGACATATCATATATCATGACATAGCCAC
The DNA here is from genome assembly GCA_025413485.1 of Ficus microcarpa. Taxonomy (NCBI): domain Eukaryota; kingdom Viridiplantae; phylum Streptophyta; class Magnoliopsida; order Rosales; family Moraceae; genus Ficus; species Ficus microcarpa. The sequence continues at coordinate 24,127,540 of CM046376.1, forward strand.
ATCGTATAACATGACATAATCATACCTTAGACTTTGCATACCACATATCATAACATGTATCAAACATATCACACATCATAACAAACATCAAACCCTATCACACATCATATCCTAGCATTTCATGTTTCTATCATATCACACATCAAACATACTTGTTCTTGTTATATGCATTGGGAGAGAGAAAATGCAAAAAAAAAACAAAAAAAAAAACAAAAAAACAAAAAAACAAAAAAACAAAAAAAAAAACCTAGGTTTTTGTGCTTGAGAAAATTCGTCCTTCTTAGGTGTGAGAAAGAAAGAGAAATTTTCATTGAATCAAAACTGTGAGGAAAGTTAAGCTGAGTGATATTTTTCATAGAAGGTTAACCAGTTCTTGTTTTGTTGTTTTGAAGAACGAACCCAGATCGAATTCTCAACGAGGTACATCGGGATTGAGAAAGTGGGATCTAGACTTTGGAAGAATTACTGGTCGCTTGGATTCATAGCACATGTACCCACATACACTCTGAGATGTGGGGACTCAAGAATAGTAGAGAAGACAAGTTGGTAGACGCTCTAGCAATTCCGAAATCCGAGAAACAAGGTACGTTTGATCATGTATTTAATTTATTGTTATATACATTATGAGCTTCTTTTCTGAATCAGTATAAATATTTTAAAACTTCCACTGTGCTGTAACTTGATATCGGATCCGTTTTTCAAACAACGATAGATTGAGACTGTAGGACAACTTATAAGTACAACTCCACCTATAGCATAGGCAAAATGTTTTACTACTTTGCATGTTTTTCAAAGCTCATGCATTAAGTATGTGATGCATATGTTTTATGTTCTATGTTGTGGCATCATGAAAGCGTGCTTACTAATGATAAATCACATGGTAAGAATAAGATCAAATTTAAAGTTAGAAACTGTTTTCAAGAAACTGTTTTTAATAAATTATTTTTAAGAAAGAAACTATATTTAAGAAATTGTTTTCATTGTTTTCAAGGAAGAAACTATTTTCAAGTGTGATGGTAAGCAAGTTTTCTTGTATCGTACTGACCTGTCACAGGGGTGGATTTGGTCTATGATTTGAGTTCGATTGAACTGGCCGCCCCAACCACTTTGCGCGCCATGATACGAACACTCATGTTATAAGGGCCCCAAAAATACGCTAACATAAGAAAGCATAATTGATTCATAATAAAGCATAATTGGTTCATGCATTCTTTTACTGGTAATGTTTTGTGGAAGAAAAGTTATACTTGCTGAGTGAAAGCTCATAATTTATGTTTATGCTGTAGGTAAGCAACCTACCAGTGATGTATGATACAAGACAGTGGAGGATGGCACGGCAGATTATAAAACTTTGGGTTAGATACCACCACGTATTTTGGAAAAATGTTTGTATTATGTTATGTTAATTTAACAATACGGGTATCTAATATTTTGTATAATTTGTAAATGTGTTAAAACATTTTGAAACGTCAATACTTGCTTAAACATGTATACCTATATATAAGTATGAGGTTAGAATGGGTTTTAAAAAAAAATTCAGTATTTTCTGAGGTTAAATAAGTAGAGTAAGTATGGTAAATAAGACACACATACACATAAATATATATATATATATATAATTAGTCTATAATTTATTTCAATGTCAGAATATCATTAAAAAATGAAAAAAAAAAAAAAACTTAAAGACGGAGCCCAACGAATTGAGAAACTACAAACTCAATCACATACCTAAATCAAAAAATTTAAAAAAATTAAAAAAAAACATTTCAAAATTCAATCTCATTTGATTCTGAATATTAATAAATCATAAAAAAAATTGCAAAATACCTCAAACGCAGTTGATCGGTTGATTGAATTGAGAAACATAAAATCAATCACCTTCGTAAGTCAGATGATATTTCACCAAAATCACCTCCCAAATCAGCTCCTTAAGATTTAATTTTTCAAAATCATAAAAGCCCTAAAAATAAATGGGGAGAGAGAGAGAGAGAGGGCGGAGTAGAAGAGAGAGAAAGAGGATGAGCAGATTAGATGAAAGAGACAGAGAAAGAGATTTACCTTAGAGTGAGAGAGATCAGAAAATAAAAAAGAAGCTACAAGAAAGAGATAATGAAATTTATGGAGAAATTTAGCTGCCAAATTCAAAAGGGATCTGGAGCAAAATTTGCAGAATTTTGGAGGTGACTTTCACGGGAAAGTTTGGTTGCTAAATGTCCTTGCCCGAAATTTTTTATGAGTCGCAACACCCTACAACGACAACATAAAAAAATTAGTTGCTATATATCTCTCTATCGCAACAGGTCCCTTGTCACTGAAGGGTTAAATGCACATTTAGCTTCTTCAAATCCTTATAGCAACAATTTTAGCTAAGTTGTAACTCTAGATATATATTTAGCGACAATATAAAATCGGTCACTGGTATATTTGCCTCTAAAAACTCTATTTCTTACGGTGAATAAAAATCGCTTAGCATGTGTTTGGTGCTAGGATTGTAAAATTTGGGTTTAGATTGATTGTGTGTTTATCAAGGCGTTTGAATTACTTGAGTTAAAAAGTGTAAAAACTTGAAATTTGTTTGGAAAAAATTATTATTATGAAACTTATTTCATTCAACTTGAAATTCTAGGCAATTAAAAAAATAATCTCATTTGGACTTGTTTATGTAAAGTTATAGACTTTTAAAGTTTGAGTTACAAAATTATATGAATAGTAATAACAAAGGAAAATGACAAAAATTAGATTGTAGAAGTAACGTTTGGATTAAAGGTCCAAACACATGCTAAGTCCCATGATATGCAGTTTGGAAATAAAGCTCATTTTCTATTAGTTGTGGTACTTAATAATGATGGTACTCTCAAGCATTTTTCTTAGAGTTTGTGTTTAAGAGATTGTAATATGTTAGAAGTAGAAGAATCACAAGTCCCACATTGAGAAAATGCACGAAAGCCAAATGGTGTAAATAGAAATAAATGAAATGTAGTATCACTTCTGTGTGGGTGATACCATGCCACAACCATGCATTACATGCGCGAGTGGGTGTTTAGGGTGCTTTTAAGGCGGACTTTGCACTTCACATGTACACATCATCTAAAGGAGCTAAGGAGATCTCTTTTTAATTGCTTACATTGATTTGATCAGTTATGATCTACTAGTCATAATTAAATTATTTTAGTTTAAAGTTGAATCGTTGATCAAATAATTAGGATCCAATAATCAGAATTAAATGACTGTTGTCAAACAACTATATTTGTTGACAAACAATTATAACTATTGAAAAATGCCATCAAATTTAACTTTTATTACGGAATTCAATAGGATTGTACTTATTAAATTAGAGGGTTCATTATATCTTAGAAGTAATTTGTTACAAAAAAACATTAGCAAACATCGTAGGGGGCAGCAAATAAAACATTAAAGATAATAAATTTCTAACACCTCAAACCCTTTTTTTTTTCTCTATTTTCTTTGCACCTAAACAGTTTTTTATCCATTTATTTCAACAGTTGGTTTCCTTAAAATTACTATTATATCGTTTCTTAGAGTAATCAATATGGATGAATAATTCAGATTCAAAATTTTCTGATATATATAACGTAATTATTGATCAGTTTAGATAGTAGCATTGAAATTAGAGATCGTATATTTCTTTTTCAAAAAGAAAAGAAAAAGAAAAATACACAGTGGAAACAGAAAAACACACTCTGTCGTCACGTTTCAGGCCATGTGCAAATGCCATTGAATTTGTACCATGTAGATTCTTATGTTCCTAGCTCTCTGAAACCGAGATGAGAATATAACCCAATTTAAAAGACACATGATACACTGTTGAGATGCACTTTTATCTTAACCGAGTGATCTTAGAGAGAAAACCAGAACCACTAGATCATTGGGTAAACAATCAAAACCCAACAAAAAGATCTTCTACAAGAACAAGATGATAAGCTGAAACGTTTAGAGCCATCAGTTCCAATGAGTAAAATTGAGCCATTGTTTTTTAGTACTGAAATGAGCCATTCACGTTCCAATTAGCAAAAACGTTTAGAGACATCACACACGACAACACTTCATCAATGACCCTCGGTCTCTTTTGCTCAGAGAGAGAGAGAGAGAAAGAATTGAGTGGTCAAATGTGGTTTAACGTCTGCATCTAAATCAGTGCATGGTTCTGATCCGATATGTCTTATAGGGGATTTTGGCAGCTTTTGATGTATCAATACACACACACACATATCTGTAATTATGGACATTCACTTTTCTCTCTCCTTATTTTTATTTTTTTTATTTTCGACAGAAAATAATGTTTTTTTTTTTTATTTAGTAAGATAAAGAAACAAATGGAATTATTAAGTCAATTACATATATTCCTTTAAATAAATAAATATATGTACACACACACATGCATGTAATATGTGGGTATAATAGTATTCTTATTGTTATATTTGTTTAAATTTGTGTACCTTTTTTTTATTTTTTGTTTTAATATGTCTTAAAATGTAATTTGATAGTCAAGAATTGCAATGATCAGTACTGATAGAAATTTTCCTTTTTAACCCTACCACAAATTCTCAAATATTTATGTATAATAAACAAGAAAGATTTGTAACTTCTGGCTAGAAACTTTCGTCAAAGATATTATGTATGCATCATTGGCAATTGGCGAAGTAACTGTAAATATGTGATTTAACGCGTTTTTCAGTGATGAGAATGATTGTGTTTGCTCGTATCAAAAATACTAAAAATTGCGCTACTAATTGATCATGCTTTAGGAGAATTAAATTCTAACAAAGTTCCATACTACATTTGATTACAATGTTTTGTTTTATTTATGCTAAAGATAAAAGTACAGAAAGGGAGCAACAAACATTAGTATACTTTCTTTTGGAGTTATTATAAGCGCTTCTTAAATTTTAACAGAAATGCCTGTTGATTAGACCTAATGGGTGAACTCATCCCAAGAGGAGTGGGTATCACCCCAGCCCGAGTAAATACGCTAACATTAAGGATACGTGAAGAGATAATCTCATGTACTCTAAATCGAACACTAAAATAGTAGAAAACAAACCTACAAATTTAATAGCTATGTTTGCAGCTTAAACCTTTTAACACTGACCCAATACAATAATCTATAACCGCTGGTAACTAAAATGTAATTTAACGTTAGAAACACCTTCCGATCATCACTACGAATACAACTCCAAAATTGAAGACAAGATCCCAGTATTTTCTAATTGAAGAGAGATGAGAGAGAGAGAGACAGAGAGAGAGAGAGAAGGTGATGAGAGACAAAAAGACGAGACCAATCACATCATGGTGAGGCAAACAGAATCACGGATTCTACAAAAACACAAAACCAGCCAGCTTCTCATTTAATGGATATCTTTTCACCATTCACGGACATGCATTAGACCAAACCCCTTTCAGATCGATCCATCACCACCATCCACATACATATGCTCTCCCTCTCCTCTCTTTCACATGGTTGCCTAGCTGTACTGTTCTTCTAGACACCATACTAGTCATATACTCTGTGTTCGTATTTATCTATAATGCCTAATCACTATACTACGATAAACAATAATTGAAGATAAGAAGTTTACTTTTCTTAAACACACAAGAACGATCGAATATCACATACTGGAAAAAAGACGCGAAAATTCCTATTAGGAGATCAGATTAACAAGTAATTTCACCTTTTTATTACGTGGATTTCACAATCAAGAGATTATTGGCTTATAAAAGGCCAGTTTTTTTCACAAACTACAAAAATATAAGAATAGTATGTATGTATACCTGGTGTGTGTGTGTGTGTGTGCATTTATATTGCTTTCTGATGCAAAGCAGAAAAGATAAGATAAAAGGAGTAGATAAATACTGGATAAATTTGCATGTTCTATATGAGGACCCAATGGAATCAGGATTTTATTTATTTATTTTATTTATGTATTTCATTGATAAAGAAAACATATATATTTTTTAATGTTTTGATCAAATATTGCATTTCCAAATTTTAATTTGTACTTTTAGCTTTAATCCCTAAATTGACGAATTTACCTTCTGTAATTTATAGTTAAATCTGTAATCAAATGTGGATTAATAAGCACTGGCGAAACCATCTTAAACGGAATGGGGGGCAAACTGACATTCGAAAATTTTTTAATTTATCCCTAATTTTTGTGTAAATTTCAAGCTGTACGCCTGCTAACATTAATTTTGATCCTATATTGTACGAAAAATTATAACAGTATGCCAACTATCTGAAATATACATTTTGTCACTGTTAAAAAATTATAATTTTTTATAGTGCCCCCATTAAAAAGAAAAAAAAAAAAAAGTTGCTAGCTTCGCCATTAACGTCTATATGTTTAAGGAGAAATATAGTTTAAAAAAAAATTCGTGCTCTAAAATTTTATCTTAAAACTAATTAAGCTGTAAAGAATAAATCAATATATCAGAGTTTAATTTAATGTTTACCTTCAAGTTACAAAAGTATAATTTGTAAATTTAGAGATCGAAATCAACTTTTAGATCAAAAAACAATATAAGTTTAACATCCAGAAGCATAATCTTTAAAAGAGAATACACATTTTTGAATATTTAAAATGTAAGATAAAAAAAAAAATAGTAAATACCCTATGAAAACCAATAGTTTATGCATATGTGTCACATTGAACAAATGGATAGTAATTAGCTATCTAATTGAGAAGTTTCTTTTCTTTAAGGCACATTATTTTATACCGTTATTGATGTCAACCCATTCTACCACCATGTGAAAAAAAAGCGGATCCACTTCTGCAAACTGCAAATCAAATAATTGATCTGACCACGGTCTCTCATGACTACTTAGGAGCAAAATAGATGATGAAAATCACAATCAATGAGGTAATTCAATTTGCTTTTGAGGGGTTTTAAATTCAAAATTGTTCACTTTTTTTCCCCCACCCTCCATGTCAACATGTTAGATGCTTCAAAATGTACTTTTAAAAAATATGATTTTGGTTCAACAACATTGAGTTGGTAGATCTTATTATCCTGTGATTAAATAAATGATTTCAATTTACTTGAGTACCAGTTATATCTCGTGAGAGATCTCAATTAATTTTCAATATTTAATTATGTTTTTCTGCCGCCAACAACCAATCTCAGAGTTAGTTCTATGTTCACCAATTATCTCATATTTTACGATTACATATTCTTTTAATTAAAAACATATACATGTATTATCTAAATTAATATAGACTCGCTATTTCGGTATAATCTACAATCCACAGGCCTATGATATTTTGGTCCAAATCACTTGTCCAATTTTGAATGTCCCAAATGATATGTAACTAATTTTATTGAGGTCATGTCATTTGACCAACTATAAAGTATATCACATTATCCTTTTAGATTAATTTTTTAAATTACCTGACATTATTTGGTTCGTAAGACACATATGAGACATTAAAATTGAGCAAATTATTAAAGAGCTGAATCCATAATCATATTAGTTTATTTGGTTAGCATGACACAATCCGTAATGCTTTTAGATTAACTTAGGATGCATCTTCTCCTTGTTGTAAGTTTATTTCTTACTGTTACTACAATAAAATTTATTTATTTCTTGCTGAAATCCTTGGCTCATTCTATACAAAGTACTCACAGTTGAAAAATATTTCCCCTACTGATCAATTACCTTTTCTGCCCTTTAGTTTACGTTATATTAAAACTATATATAATGAAATTAGAAACAATTTTGTCTTTTTAAAAAAATTCAACTAAAAAGTAAAATAAATAAATAAACAATTTTGATCATTTTTTTTTCATCATCTAATGACTCAGATTAGGATACTGAGATGTACGTAGCATCTTCCTGTCACGAATCATTAAGTCATGCCATTGTTGGCGCAATTATTGTGAAATTTCATGCTGGGACACAACAAGAATTCAAAAATGACCCAATTATTTTCATTATTTAAAGTGTGACAACTTAATGTGGACCAAAGCTTTACAAAAGGATTTTAAATAAAGAGATGAAAGGCAAAAAATCAGTACTTACTTATACTTTTAGTTGCTGGTCATCCCGAAACATCAAACAGAATTTAAAAGGACCTCATTACATGTGATCGGTAGGTCCAGTTCTACATAATCGTCTGCACAAATTTAGCAAAAGTTACTCCGATAATTTATATATCTATATCTATATTTATATATATTTATTGTAAAGAAAGAAAGAAATTCACAAAATGATGAAATGAAATTGTACGTCTTTTTCCTTCCGAGCAGCAACTTCATTAAAGGGATAACACAACTAACCAATTCCAAGTAGGCACAGTTGGTTTTATCGGAATAATTCAAATGTAAAACACCTTTAAATTCATTTGATCCTACAAAGAAAGCAATATTTTCGTGCGTCTAAATTAGTAAGCAAATTTAGGATTTTTTCATTTGCCCAAAACAAGGCATATAGAAAAAGTTGTTTAAAAAAGGCAACATCTTCAATTAATGTGTATGTTCATCCCAATGCTAGAAGGTATATTTATTAATAATAAGTGAAAAATAGGATAAGTAAGATTTGTGCTCCAATGTATATCTTTTGTTATCGTCATCTTTTAAGTTTTGAATTTCATAAAAGAAAATTTTTGTTTTTAAATAGTTTGAAAATGACAAAATCGACCGATTGGTTAAAAAAGTTGACAAATCAACAAATTCAACGTTGGTTATATGTGACAAAAATTTGCCACTAAGTTTAACATATTGAAAATTTGACATTATAAATAGCACTTGATTGGAGAACATTTTTTCACTCAAATGTCAATTTACCACATGCATATCAACAATCAATAAAAATTAATCATAAAATGCTAAATTTAGTAATTGTTTGATGGGCAATTTCTCAGCAAATTTAACATATGGTATATTGGGTATCAGAAATAGCACTTTTTTGAAAAACACTTTTACATCTAAACATAAAAATTTATCATCGGTAAATCAATTTCACACCCATATTTGAAATGTTCTTAAAAGAATCAAATTTATCTATTACGTCTCTTTCTAAGCCAGCTTTTGATGTTTGCAAGAAAAGGAAAGGGCAAAAAAAAAAAAAAAAGGTTGAGAACGATACACACACACACATGCATGTGTATGCGAATGCATTCATCTCTATCTATATACATCCATACATGAAGACACACAAAGATAATAAAGGTATGAAATTGTGTGACTACATGTTCCTTGTCCAATTATCAATTGGAAGGCCAACCTTGGCATTTAGTTTGATTTTTTCTTCTTTCTAAACATCCAACTAACTTAAAATTATTGTTAATCCTCCACATGAGTACATGGCGTTATATATGTCCATTATTCTTCATTTTCTCATCTATACATATGAGTCCACTATGCATATATATATATATATATATATATGTTTTTCCTTTTGATTTTGCTAAATAGACTTACATCATGCAAATTGGTCCAAAGTTTGTAAGCGATGAGATCTCCCCTTACTATATTTGTGACTTTGACAAATATCTATATACGTATATGCATGATTCGCATACTTTAATGTAGTATGTATATATATATATATATATATAAATATATGTGAGTGTGTGTGTGTGTGCGTGTTTCTGGAAATCGTATTAAATCATCGAGCGAAGAACCTCAGCGTCCAGGGTATTTTTGATATCCAACTTGGGATTGTTTATAAAACTAATTATATTTAACCCCAAGCGAAAATATCTCTTATTAACAAATCAAATTCAGAGCCAATCAAGCCTTAAATATAGTAATAGACATTCTATATCAGATAACCAAAAAATAATAGTTAGTCCATCTTCAGGAAAATGAAAGCACATCAAATCGGGATTGAAAATATTCATGCATTATTATTGTAAGTATAATAGTATATAATAAGTAAATGCCAACTAGCAAAATTTGGCAGCTACCTTTTTGAGCTTAGCTAGTTAGTCCCCATGTTCACGTGACATGCTTTTCAGCCATTTTGTTCTCTTCCCGGCCTCTTCCCTGTTCCTATAAGAGACCCTCTTTGGACTCCAAAACTTTTACCACTCTATTTCTTATCTTTTGACATATTATCACTCTTCTCTCTAACAAAAGAGAGAGACTTGTAACCATGGAGTTCTCCACGGAGTTCTCCAACTGTTATGCTCTTCTTCTCATTTGCATGCTCTTTGTGTCCTCAGCCACTGCTATTCCAGGCTGTGGATTTTGTGGAAAGCCCTCTCCAACCCCGAAAAAACAACCGCCACCAAAGAGCCCCATTACTCGGCCACCAGTTGTGAAGCCCCCAATTAAGGTTCCCCCAATCACTGTCCCACCGATTGTCAAGCCACCGGTGACTGTTCCCCCGATCACTCTCCCCCCGATTGTCAAGCCACCGGTGACTGTTCCCCCGATCACTCTCCCCCCGATTGTCAAGCCACCGGTGACTGTTCCCCCGGTCACTGTCCCCCCGATTGTCAAGCCCCCGGTGACCGTTCCCCCGATTACCGTTCCTCCAGTAACCGTCCCTCCGGTCACTGTCCCTCCGATACTCCCTCCAATCCTCCCTCCTATCCTCCCTCCAATAATTTCAAATCCCCCACCTGGTTCTAGCCCTGCTAAACCATGCCCACAACCACCTTCTAAGGAAACTTGCCCTATTGACACCTTGAAACTTGGTGCTTGTGTGGACCTTCTTGGTGGACTTGTGCACATTGGACTCGGCGACCCAGTTGCCAAAAAGTGTTGCCCTATCCTTCAAGGGCTTGTTGAGGTTGAAGCAGCTGTTTGCCTGTGCACAACTCTCAAGATCAAGGCTCTCAACCTCAACATCTATGTCCCACTAGCTCTTCAACTTCTTATCACTTGTGGCAAGACACCTCCTCCTGGCTACACCTGCTCTCTGTAGAAGTAAGTAAACTTTTACCCCCTCCTGTCGCATACCGAGTTACTAAATTATATTCCGTCATAAAATGTCTGTTTCTTGTAAGTTCTACATATTTTTTTAAATTCTCATATGATGTGACACACATCATAAAAAAGCGCTATATACCCTAAAAAAAAAAAAAAAAAAAAGCGCTATGTCACTTAGAATTTTCCTACCACATAATTTAACATTACAAGATAGATGCGTATATGCTAAAAAAAAATAAAAATACCCTAATCGTGTACCTTTCTTTGTTTCTTACTTGGGAAATACATATTAATCTTATTCTCCATGTACCAATATTACAAGGAACTGCTATAAGAAGTTGATAGACGAATAGAATGGAGACATGTTCACTTTGGCCCACTTACTATTCCTCACCTTCTATTAATCCCTCAAATAATTGACCTTACTTTTGGTAAAAGTTTAATGTTAATTTGCATTTCAAAAGGATTCTTTCGAAGGGAAGGATTTGAGGCCAAAAGTAATATTAAATTCAAGCTTTTCTTTTTCATTAATCATTGTTTGCTAAGTCTTCTTTTTTGTTAGTTACCCAAAGTTCTGCTGTAGATTTAATAATAAACACTTTAGCTCTATACTTTTGATTTGAATAACCACTAATCATTTTCGCTCCCGGACAGGAAAATTAAGAACGGAAATCTAAGCAGTTTGTTTCAAGATTAAGCAAGTACTAAAGAATCTAGCGCAATCTTTCTTTCTTTTTCTTTTCTTTTTTTTTTTTTTTTTTTGTCTAGGGAAGATAAAAAAGAAAATAATAAGACAAAAGTGCACTTGATAATACTCTCTCTCTCTCTCTCTCTGTCTGCATGTGAATTTTTGCACAGTTGATCTCTAACATTTTTTTTTTTATAGAAATCTCTAGTATTTCTCTCTATGTGAGCTTTCTTTAAACCACGTTAATTGTGTGAATAATCTCTCACGGGTTTATATATTATTATTATTATTATTATTATGGGATTGCAGGTTTAAAAGTGCGATTGGTGGTACGATAGATTCGTCATAAGAGGATGTCGAGCTGCCCTTCTTTCTCCTATCTCTCTCTCTGAAAAAATGTCAATTTCTTTTGAATTATTTGTTCTTTGGTACTGCCATTACGCTTGGCTAAGATCTTTATGTACAGTACCAATATTTGCTCTTTAATTTAATTAAGAGATTGTTGTTTGTGTGTCTTTCTCTTTTGACAAGGATTCAATTAAAGATGATTGTTTCTGTTCCAATTTTTATGTTTTTTTCTTTAATGAGCTCTTATGCCACCTATATATATATATATATATATATTATAGTAACCTTCCTAGGACATAAATACCAAAAGTTAGTGCAACATTAATATATTTGTCGTCGTAGATTCCTGGGAATATCCCAAACTCTCATTCATTTCTTAATAATGCCATATTGTCCTTAAGCAATGTTACCTATAAGAATAATACAGTGAAAAGAAATTAATTCTTGCATGTGTTATAAAACGTGTAATTTTTTAAATAACCAACTATTATAATTATGTGGTTTCGAACCCACAATCCCCACCTATAATCCTCCATCGCCATGCCATTAGAGGGATTTTGGTAATGAAAAAAATAATCCTTAAACAGTGACAGAGTCAGGATTTTGATTGGGCGGCTTCAACTAAGATTGTGAAAAATATTTAAACATTTCAAAACATCCAATAATAATACTATGTAACATAGTTTGTTGAATTTTTTCACACATGAATGTAAACTTTAAAAAAAAAAAATTCTCTTCTTGATCTATTATTGGGAGAGATTTTAATGGGATAAAATAGACTAAAGGTGTAAATGAGAAAATATGAGTTCAAAGGGATCTAAGTAATTACACATTCAGAAAAAAGAATATTACTTCAATTACAAAAAAATAAGAAAAAAGTATTAGTGAGAAAAAATAGTTAAAGGGACTATGTGGGAAAAAAAAAATTAAAAATTAAGTAGACATATATTTGGAAAATTTGTTTAAATAGAAGTTAGTTAAAGATAAAATATTTCAATCAGGCCAATTTAAAAGTTTGAGTTTAAAGAGAAAGAAAAGAAAAATAGAAACAGAAAATTTGTATTAAGTCCGAAAATATTTAAAAATTATCTATAAAATAAAATAAAAATGGTAGATTCCTGAATTGGGAGATGAAAGTGAATTTTAGACCGAAAAATGATATAAGTTTGACATGAATATAACGTCCGGAAGCATAATCTTGAGAGAAGAGGATTTTTTTTTTTTTTTTAATTGGAAACCTAAAATGCATGTCAAAAATATAAATACCCCATAAATAATCAATTCTTTTTATGTTCCCATTGAACAAATTGGATGATAATAAGCAAATTTTAGTTAAGTTTTTTTTTTTTGTTTTTTTTGTTTTTTTTGTTTTTTGTTTTTTTTTGTTTTCTCCCTTTAAGACACAATAATTGATACTGGTATATTCATGTCAACCCATTAAAACATCACGTGAAAGCAAACGGATCCCTCACTACCTAGAAAAATCTTACTATATATACATATATCTTAATCTTAATCTTAATCTTATCTTATATTATCTTAATCTTAACATATATAAAAGAGCCAATGTGCACTTCTTCTCATTTCACCATGTGTCAACCTATGGTTTCTTTTTTTTTTTTTTTTTTTTTTACACCCTTTTTCATTTTTTTCCCCTTCTTTTATCTTTCTCCTAAGCCCATGGCTTTTGTGGCCTCTTTCCATTTTTTCCCCTTCTGTCATCTTTTTTTTCCCCCACCTATGTGACTTCTACTAGCTCCTCGCTCTCGCTCTCTCTCTCTTTTTTTTTTTGGTTCTCCGTTTCTTACCTCTTGCTCTTCCACTTCATCCACTTCACTTCTTCTTCAAAGTAAGTCTTCTTAATATGAAATCTTTAATCCCTAATCTCTAAGCCTCCCAATCTCGTGAATATAGATATTGTTTTTACGAGGTTTGCTTAAGGATTTTTAATCAACATAGGGTTTGATACATTTATGGTAGGCAACAAAGAACGGTAGAAGAGGCTTGCCGGAAAACATAAATAGTGCTGGATAAGTCTATGTTTATCACATTTTATGTGTTGTTGTTTTTTTTTTTTTTAATTTTTTTACATGATTTCTTTTATATATATATATATATATTAACATGGTTTCTTATATATATATATATATATATATATATTTTTATGCGCGCTCTAGTGCATGGGTCCATCTTTTTTTTTTTTTTTTAATGCTCGTTTGGTTCCTTTTCTAGTTGATCTCTTTGTTTTTCCCTAATGTTTGATTGTACTTAAGATTAAGTAAGAGTTCTTTTTTTTTTTTTTAATAAAGATTTTTTTTTTTTTTTTTTTTTTTTTTTTTTTTTTTTTTTTTTTTTTTGAGGATTGTTGATGAAGAAGAAGACAATCCCATGAGCAAGGACTACAACTCACCAAAATTAGAGTATTGGAGCTTTGTGCTAAATTTGTCACATAATTTAGCATGTGGTAAATTTGGCATTAGTGTAACATTATTGGATAGTGCTTTTTTACCCAATTGTAAAAATTTACAATTGGCACAACCTTTTAATATTGCATTGGAGATGTTCTAATATATTGATGTGTTTATATGATTTAATAAAATTGATCAGAGAATGTAGTCGAGTATTTTTTTTTTTTCTAAAATTTCTTAACTTACAAGGGATTAAATGCTATCTATTTTTTCTAGTAAAACATAATGCTATACATTTGGTCAAGTTTCAATATGTCATTTTTTTTTTCCTTTTGATGATTAAGTTTCAATACGTTGTTATTAGACATAAGTATGTAAATACTTTAACGTTCATGATTCACAGTAACATATTGTCAAACATCTAGATTTCCCAAAAATCAATTAAAAATACAAACAAAACTCAACTTAAAAATGCAAATAAAACTCAACTCAAAAGTCCTGTAATCACATTTAGAGAATCTGTTAGACACTAAATAAAAAGAACACACTTCGAGTGCACATTTTTCAACTAGTACATATATATATATATATATATTATATATATATAAGAGCCAATCCAACTAAAAACTTTTTTAATTCCTTTTTCTTTTTGACACTTGTCACCACTTTAGAAAAAATTAGTTTGGTTTTAACTATTCTAACAAAAAAACATTTTTATCCCTTTCTCTTTTTAAACTTGTCACCACTTTAGAAACCAATCCGACTAAAACTTTTTTTAAGCCTTTTTCTTTTTGACACTTGTCACCACCTTAGAAAAAATTAGTTTGTTTTTAACTACTCCAACTAAAAACTTTTTTAACCACCTTCTCTTTTGACATTATCTTTTCTTATCATTACCTATGGTATTGAAAAGAACCAAGGGGGAAAAAAAGTAACCAAGCCAAAAACAAAATGGAATCAAATAGTTGAAAGAGTGACATGTGATCATGGAGATGAAAATTCAGTTGGATATATATAATAATATAATACCTCATAATTATTTTTTCATTTGATTTATCAAATTTTTTTTTTCAAATGTGCATGGCACGTGCAGAGCATATGCTACCACTAGTAGTGGATAAAAATCAGAAAAGGAGATAAAATTACTTTTGAGTGGTTCTAAAATCCAAATCATTTAATTTTTTTTCAACATGAACAAATTATTGCTTCAAAAGTTCTTATTTCAAAATTTTGATTCTAATCCGATGACAAAATTGAGTTGGTCAATCTCATCATCTGTTATATGCCATGTGATTTATGAAGCTGTGACAATATTTTTCATGAGTAAGCATTTTATCTCTAAAGTGATCTTAATTTTTCTATATTTAATTGTGTTTTTCTACAACCAACAACCAATCTCAAAATTAGTTTGTTTGGGTTAAATTTCTTATCTCATCTCTCATCATACATTAGTTAGCGGACATGTTATTAAAGAGTATGAGATGACTCATGAGTGAACGGCCCTAAAACTCAAAACGGGTCATTAGGAGACAGTAGAATGACTTTCAAATGATTGAAGAGTTATCCGAGATCAAATGAGGAAAGTTCACATCAATATTAGCAAAAACGAAATCGTATTAGGCATATCAAGCAAGAATCTCAGCCAATGATGATGATCTCACTTCAAAGTATAGTTTTCCAAGCACTTGCAGTCATTCCCAAATTAGAAAGTCAACAAAGATAAGAAAAGACAACTACCAATCAGTATTCAAGAAATATATCACCAGAATCAGACAACTATAGTCTGCCAATTAACCCCTATAACTAGAGGCCTACTCCATAAGCCTATAAGACGATAAATCCATCATCTAATCTCGGCAATTTACTTTGAACACACTATTTTCCTCTACTCTCTCTGTGCTATATCGATTGCCCTCCTCTATCTAACTCATTCTTACTCAAAAACACTATTGTAAGGCTCATTCCTATATTGTCACGCTAGCTCGTTAGAATTAATCATGATTAATTATGCTAAACTAGATTGATTAGTGTGTTTTAAAATAATTAAACTGCATCTAAAATAATGTTTTGGAAGTTTTAAAATTATTTTTGAAAAGTTCCATTTTTTCCCCTGAACTTTTTCAAAATTACGAAAATGCCCCTGATTTGTCAACCGAACATCAACACCAGTCTACCAGACCACTGTAACCTTGAAACTGCCATAGTCTACAGCCGCTTTATCAAACCTCTAAATTCAGCCTTCAAACAATCCGGCGTTGAACCTCTAAATACAGCCTCCCTTCATTTTCAGTTTTCCCACACCCTCTCCCTCTCTCCCTTGCTCACCCTCACCCTCTGTCTTCTTTCTCTTTGACCGAGCCTCTACTCCCCCTTCCTCTAAAAAATTCTATTTGAAAACAGCCACTAAATAGACAAGACTTGAATCCCCAAAGTTAGATATTCTCCCTAGCTTGATTAGCGTTCGTTTTAAACTATGAAACCAGGGATTTGCAAGTTATATTCACATATTTACAGTTCATTTTGGAGTTTGGATTTTCAAATTAGTTTTTGATCAATCTTTGTGAATTTGCGTTTGAAACTAGTTCTATAGGTTCTGGGAATTATTTCTTCACTATTTTAAGTATTTGGAATTGTTGGAAATTAGATTTCATGAGTTTTGCAGGTCGGGCTCGAGGCTAGAACCATCTGTTCCACAATCGTCCGGTCAACTAGACACTCTATTCAATCAACCAGACCTGGAGGACTAGTCAACCCGACAGAGGTAGAGAGCCTGCAAGGACTTTGTTTTCATTCAGTCTGCCCTAATTCAATGTTTTAAATTCAAATAGCGATGTTTTAAACCCTAACCTAAACTTTCACAGTTTGCACGTAAATTGAGAAATATTAATATTTTAATACAGTATTATTTAAAGCACACTAATTAAGCCAGATGTTTAGTATAATTATGGGGTTGAGTTTTATTGGATACTTAGGATAACTATGTGGTTTGATCTAACATTTAGGTGATCAGACTAAAGAAACTCGATATTCGTAAAGTTATCGGTTGACTTATTTTGCTAATCAGGCACGATAACTAAACCTATCTTTATCAATGTTGGTTTTGAATTTCTTGTTTTAACATCTTTTAAAAAATAAATGATTTATAAAATGTTTTTGAAGTGGAGAATACATAAATATATATATATATATCAAATGTTTGTGGGTCAAAAGTATATATAAGTAAACATATTATTTTGATAGACTCAAGTAAGGATTTGAAGGCATGAGGCGTGTGTTGTCCAAATGTTTTAAGGCTTGAGGCATGTGTCGTCCAAGAGTTTTAAGACTTGTGAAGTGTGTCATCCAAGTGTGTTATTTCAAATGAATTTCAAACTCCAACCGATTAGTCACCGGTGGTTAATTTTTAAATGCATATATATAAAAATATATTAGGACTTGTTAGGTATCAAGATGTTACCTTTAACTGATTGGTCCTCTTTGGCGGTGTTCCATTGAAGTGGTGTTTTGGCTTAGCTAGATATGAGAATATATGTATGTATCTATGTTCAGAGTGCGTATTTTTGTCTTTATTTTTTGTGCATTTAATTTCAACCTTGTTTTTGTTTTATTGTAACCCAGCCAAACTATTTTCGAAGGCAATTATTTTTTAAATGGGTTAACTGTATCCTACTAAGTTAGTAACTCAAGTTTTATTATTTTAACCTCCCCTCCCCCCCTAAGGAGGTGCTAGGAGTAGTGCTGAGTAGGCAGTATGACGTCAAGGCCACTGCGGTTCAATGGTGATCTATCTGTACTTTATTCTCAATAGTTTACCTTTCCAGGGCATGTAAGCTTAAATACTCTATCTCTGGACTGGGTTTGGATATCTATACCTTTATTTCCTGTTTTTATTTGTTTGTGTGATTATACCAGAGGTTGGATTTTCAAAACATGTTTTTGTAAGAAAAACTTGGTATTTTGAAATGCCCGCCGATTTTGATTAAAATGCTACTTGATGGTTTTTTATAATAAAAATGTTAGACCTTAGGACAAATTACTATTTGGCCCAATACTCTGATATGTTTTTCAAAAGTAGCTAAAATGACATTTTACCAAAATAGTTGGTGAGTTTCTGAATATTATGTGTTTAATTTATTTGATGATTTAAATTACACGTTTACTTTTAATTAAACCCCTCCACAACACTACCTCTAGCTTTGGGTCGTGATAGATTTTGTGTCAGAGCGCCAAGTTATCAAACCTCAGGAAAACATACAAACCAAATATCAGCAAAACCACTAAATGGTCTAGTGTTGTCTCTTTCAATTGAGAGAATCTCATCTCTCATTTTCATGTCAATTATGAGTATCTTGGGATTGGAGCCTGACGGACTCAATCCACCTTTGTTTTTACAGTCAGCCGCTGGTCTTGTGTAAGTTGCACAAATCCATATAACGTGTAGGGTTACCGTTGGGAGTAAGTCATTGAGAGATAACATGTGTTTCCTATGTTATGGTACGAAGCTATACTCGGTATGGAATACCTCACGAAGTATCCAGCTAATATTGACTGTTACCCTAGGAGAGTGTCGTTACACAGTAGGTTCAATCAGTAGTAGTTTATTAGGAAGGTATGTTTAAAATTTGAGGACGAAATTTTCTTTTAGGAGGGTAGAGCTGTAACATCCATTAGAATTAATTGTGATTAGTTGTGCCAAAATGGACTAATTAGTGTGCTAAAATGTATTTTAAAATAATTAAACTACATTTAAAATAATGTTTTCAAAGTTTTAAAAGTATTTTTGAAAAATTACATTTTTGCCTCTAAACTTTTTCAAAATTATGAAAATGCCCTTGAGCGGTCAACTAGACGTCATCACGCGTCAACTGGACCACTGCAACCTTGAAAACTGTTGTAGCTTGTAGCCACTTTCTTGAACCTATAAATTCGGCCTTCAAATAGTTTATTGCCGAAAACCCCCTGAGGAAGGTTTTCCCCTTTACAAAACCCTTATGCCTCCCTTTAGTTTCAATTTTCCCATGCTCTCTCTCTCTCTCACCCTCACTCACGATCATCCTTTGTCTTCTCTCTCTCTGCCCGAGCCTCAACTCCCCCTTCCTCTCAAAAATTCTCTGTAGAAGCAGCCACCAAAAACACAAGACTTGAATTCCCAAAGGCTAACTGTTCTCCCTAGCATGATTTGAGTTCATTTTAACCTACGATAACCAAGGATTTGAAATTTAAATTCACATATCTTCGGTTTGTTTTGGAGTTTGGATTTTCAAATTAGTTAATGATGAATCTTTGTGAATTTGAGTTTGAAACTAATTATATTGTTTATGGGAATTGTTTATTTACTGTTCTAAGTATCTAGAATTGCTGAAAATTGAATTTCATGAGTTTTGCAGGTCTGGCTCAAGGCTGGAACTATCTACTCTGTGATGGTCCAGTCAACCAAACACTCTATTTGGTCGACCGAACAGATCTGGAATAGGATAGGTCCCTCTGTCCTTGTCCGGTCATTTGGACCTATAGGACGGTTCAACCGGACAAAGGCAAAGAGCCTATAGGGACTTTGTTTCGACTCAATCTGCTCTAATTTGATGTTTTAAATTCAAATAATGATGTTTTAAGCCCTAACCTTGATTTTCACAGTTTGCATGTAAATCGATCTCTTCCACATCATTCAGTTTCGGAAAGGACGTTGCAAAGATCCCCCGAAAGTAATCTTCAATCTCCCGGATTATATCCTTCTTTTTAGTGACCGAAGTCCCCACATGAGTTTCCACACCATTAATCTTATTCTGAAGCTTCCTTTGAGACGCCTTTGTGTGGAAGAATTTTGTATTCTTGTCACCTCCTATGTGCCACTCCCTCCATGCCCGTTGTTTCCAATAATACTCCTCAAGAGAATAGCCGATCCAGTTTGATTTCCAAGACTGAAATTTGGCTCGTGTCGAATCCCACCCTCCGAGCTTCTCAAATCCTACATTTGCTTTTGTAGATCGCGCACTTGCCAAGGGATATTCCCAAAAGTACTCCGCCCCCACTGTTTCAGGGCACTACCAGACCTCCCCAATTTCTCTACTAAAACCCTAGCTTCTCCTCTAACTGCCGAACTACACCAAGCAGAAAGAAGCACTTCCTTATTGTAATACTCGGAATTTTCATGGACTTAAGATTTCTCTTTTTATTAGAAATTAGAAGTCCACATGATGTGTTTTTATGATATTTCATGAAAAATTATGAATCACATGTGAAATTCGTAATTTTATTAGCCAATGTTAGAATTTTCTTTTAAACCGGCTACGAGACTCGGAAAAAAATGTCGAGGTTGGTAAACGGCATTTTGA
>CM046376.1:24148311-24205474 GCA_025413485.1 Ficus microcarpa
GTCAAAAAGGACGAAAAGGAAAGAAAAAGAATGAAAAATGATGAAATTTTAAGAAAGTCAAAGGTTTGACCGAAAAAGTCAACTTTGACCAAAAAGTCAAAGGGTTGACCAAAAAGTCAAAGTTTGACCAAGGATGGGTCAAAAATGTTGACACCGAAAAATGATGAATTGCAGTATAAGAAGAGACTGCAAAAAGCTTTCTATGATCAAGAAAGCAAAAATAAGCCGTAAAAACCACCCTAGAAATCAAGCACACCGAATTAAGAATTAAAGGGCAAAAAGGTCTCCGAAAAATTTGAGAAAGAAAGTTTTCGGTCCAATTTTTATAAGGAAGAATTTTGGATCAAAATTATGGAGCACAATATTTTTTAATATCTGTGTGACACAAAGGAAAGGAAAGGAATTAATTTTTAAAGAAGAAAAATAGCCAAACAAGGCATTGTGGGAGCTAGTGGAAAATGACATCAACACCTTGACATCACCTTCCACCAACTCAATGTTGCACATGTGGACTCCCCCTTTTTGCTTCATCAAGTTCGGCAATTACATGGAGGAAAAGAAAGAAAAGAAAACAAGGAAAAGAAAGCACAAAAGTAAAGCCTTGATTTGAGGAAAAAGTGTGCACCTTTGCATGCCACTTGTCCCCTTGTTTCTCCAAGAATTTCGGCTGCAACTAGCCCTCCCCATGACCAAGCAATCAGCCCTTGTAATCCCCCAAAAACCCGGACACAAGACAGCCCCTAGCCTTCCTCATTTTCGGCTGCACCAAGAGAAAAGAAAGAAGGAAAATAAAGGCATGGATAAAGCCTTGGATTAAGGAGAAAAGTTGGTCAATGCAAGCCATCTACCCCCCCCCCTTTTTTCCACTTCAAAATCCGGACACAAGGCCCCCAATTTCCCCATCATGATTCGGCAGCCAAGGGAAGGAAAAGCAAGACAAGGCATAAAGCCCAAAATCAAGGAAAAAGTTGAACCACTCTTGTCTATCACAAGTCACCCATCTTCTAGTCTTTTCTTGTTAAAAAAATGAGTCAAACCCCATGCCTTTTCCCTTGGAATTCTCGGCAGCAATCACAAGAAAAGGAGGAGACAAAAGCCTTAATTTAAGGCAAGCAACCAACTACTCCAATCAATCAAAGAAAACCCTTCCATCCTTTGTGCTTTTTGTAAGAAAAAGTGAGCCAAAGCTCTTGTATCTCCTTGAGATATTCGGCAGCTAGAGAGAGAAGGAGAGAAAGAGAGATTCCAAGAGAAATGTTGGGTATTCCATCTCAAAGGGGTGCACGGTTTTGGACAAGAGAAAGAGGAGAAGAAATCAAGAAAAAAAATCTAAGGGTGTGCATGTGTGATGTTCGGCTTTTCTAGGAGAGAAAGGAAAGAAATTTGTGAGCCATGGAGACCCATTTATGGGCACAAATCCGTGGGTTTGGAGAGTGAAAGAAAGGAAGAAAATCTGTAAAATCTTGAGGGCTAAACCATGTGATAAGTTCGGTTCTAGCAAGAGGAACCAAGAGAAGATTTTTGGTGCTTCTTGGAGCCAAAAATCCGTGAGCATGGAGAAGGAAAAATGTAAGAGAAAAACTTAGATTTCTCATCTTGTAAAGCTCGGTTTTGATGAGTAAGAAAGAAGCTAACAACAAGTTATTGGATTCCTATTTTTCTTGCAAAAATCCGTGAGCCAAGAGGAGGATTTCGGATCCCTTGGAGGAGCCAATCCGTGGGTGATGAGCCAAGAAGAAAAAAAAAAGGGGATTTTCAAACCCTAACTTGGGTTAAGGTAACCTCTTAAACTAATCTTGGATTTAAGCTCAAGATAAGTATTTTTATGATGGTTTAAGATGGATTTGTAAGGACATAAGTCCAAGTTTATTTTCAGCCCAGATTTTTGGTGTATGTGCTTGATAGGGATTAGGGTATGGTTGGCTTATTTTATGATGTTTCTTGCATGATTTTTATGCTTGAAAAATGACTAGGATGCATGCTAGATGTGTTATTTAAGTCCCCTAAATTTTGGTCACAAATCAGCCCTAAGGCAGTGGCTGATTTGCTTGAAAAAAATGTTGTATGTGATGATGGATCCAAGAGCTAGAACCATGCAACCCATGGACTAGGATTTTCGGTTTTAAGGGCTGCATGGGTATGATGTATGGACAAGAATGTATGCATGAGACGTTAGACACGTTGCTTGATGTATGTTTAAGCTCCCGATGTGATCGGTCGAGTTAGAATCCGCAAACTAAGATGTAAAACCGGATTAACAACCGAAACTGCCATTTCGGAGTCGAAACTGGCCAGTTTCGGGAAAGTGAAATTATCAGGTCCTTAGAGGCCGAATGGGTTAAAAGTCAAAACACGAAAGTTGTTCGGAATAACTTTTACTAGAGAGAAGCGCGGACAGACTCTTAAAATAAGGCTCCAAAGGCCTTTATTTTTATGAAAACCCGTGGCTAACTCCTGGAGCCAGTTTCACTCCGTTTTTCAGGATCACCCACATTCAAACGAAAACTGGTACTGAACCAGCCAGAACTAGGTTTTGTGCAAAACACGAAAGTTTTAGCATTTTTCGATAGCTACAACTTTCATGAAGACAAGTTTTTCAGAAAATGAATGGATATTTAATCTGGGTTGTTTTTACGAAGAGTGCTCAGGGAATCCGCGAATTTCCAGCACTTGGTTTACAAAAACGTTTTCTAGAAAATGTAAAGTGTCTCTAAAATGTTATTTTGACGACGAAAATCATTCCAATGGCGATTTTCAGTCCGTAATGATTTTATGAAGTCCCGTTTTAAGAAAATGAATTTTTACGAGACAAGAAAAGAGTTTTTGGGATATTTCACCAAAAGTGTTCAAGTTAAGAAGAAAAATGAGATTTTCCAAGTTAAAAGGGAAAATGAGATTTTTCAAGAAGAGAGTGGGATTTTTAAGAGTTTAGAATTGAAATTCCACATTTTTCCAAGAAGCAAAAAAAGTGTTGATTTTAGACAAGTATTTTCAAGAGTAATAAAGTAAGAGCTTTTTACAAGCAAATTAATGAGATTTTTGGAAGATAATTATATAATGTTTTCCAAAAATAATGAAATGGAGTTTTAAGGTAAAAATGGGTAATCAAGCCGATTACGAACGGTAACCGGAATTATGTCCGAGTTACTAGGCTAAGCCCATAGCCCAACGTTAGACCCAAAGGGGGTTGACCTTAGTTGACCACATGTTGACTTGGGTTGACCAAGAGTTGACTTTAGGGTTACCCAATATAACCCTAAAGGATACCAAGATTGATAAAATGGGCTAAGACCAAGGGTTATTGAAGAGATAATAACCCAATGGATTATGAACCAAGAAAAGTAAAGTATAAGCCCAAGAAGAAGGAAGTAACCAATCGGGCTTACAAGAGATATTAGAGGGGACATATAACACACACACATCTAGGATTGCTCATAGATGTTGGTTAGGACACCAACATCATATGTCACGATTTATGGTAAGATAAGTTAACCTTATCTTACGCCTCCTTTGATTGAAACAGGAATATGAACCTGTTGAGATATCACGAGGAATGCTACGCCAAGAGCATAGGACTTAAGGTAAGTACAAACCTCACCTGTGGTATGGAAAATAATAATGTATGTTTAAGTATGAAATGCTATGTTTAAATGCCATGTTCAAATGCTATGCTTTTAAGATGCTATGTTTTAAAGCTATTATGAGACCATGATTTAAAGAATTTTAAAGACTGCCATATTTTAACGATGCCATGTTTTTAAGCGGCCATATTATGTTAAAATATGTCATGTGCATTATAAGTTATGATTTTGTGACATCATAAGGTATGTTAACTAATGATAAGTCACTTGGTAAAAATACACAAGTAAAGTGTCGTACCAACCTTCCCCAAGGTGGAGGATTTTTATGTTAAAGTTATGGATTCGCTCTCTCGTTGATGCGGGAGGGTGTAATCACTTATGTTTTCCTAGAGCAGTTAGGGACCTTGCAAACCTTAACTGTGACTAGAGGCGCGCTATATGTTAAGGGTACGTACACTAAGGGGCCCATATGAAAGATAAGTACAAGTTAAAAGGAAATGCATAAATGAACATAAATGGTTCATGCATATGTTTTATGATGAAGTATGTTTTCAAGATGTTCAAATGTTTTGTGAGATTTAAGTTTGTACTTGCTGAGCGTCAGCTCATCAGATATATTCCATACTACAGGTTGAGATAAAAAGCTTGTAGCTTTACTTGGTGGGCTTGGAGATGATGTAGCGAGTGAAGGGCGGTGTGGGATACCACTACGCAATAATTTCCGCAATATGTTTAAAGTTATGAAGTTTTCATGTATGTTAAAAGTCAAGTTATGTTATGTATGTATGAAATGTTTCAAGGTATAATGCACAATTTTAGTGTATGGGTTTCAAGTCAAGATTTTAAAATGAAATCCAAATTATGAAGTTCAAAGAAAGTTTCAAAATGATGTTCAAAAGAAGTTCAAAAAAAAAAAATTTTTTATTTATTCCGCATTTTTTTCAAGGTAAAGTAAGTTATGTATGAAGTATGAATGTGACGGTTCCGGCGCCCCGCATCCGCGCGGTCGGCCCCGCGTGGGTGTCAGGTGGGTGGTTCGGGGCGTCACACTTATATTCTTCCTAATTAGTTCACCAAATAGGCTAAAAAGAGTTAGCCAAATAGGTTAAAAAAACGGAACACACGAGTACGTTTCCCATTCCTTTTTTCAAAATAATCCACCGGGTCTAGAACCACAGAATGACACGGTGGTAAGATCCAAAGAAGTCGTCATGAACAACTCTAGTCTGTGCAAATATCTCCCTCCGTTCTGCATTCGCAAGGCATCGATCAAGTCTTTCTTTGATGTCGTCCGAGAGTCTTGGCCATTATTCCAAGTGGTGCGCCAGTGAAGCCTAAATCCATTAATCCTCCCTCCTCCATCGTTTCAAGAAAAGATATCATGCTCAATATAACCATAGCACTTCCACCAAGCTTTTCCGATAGATGGAAAAATTCATTGAAATCTCCCACAACCAACCATGGGAGGGTAAACTGACCTCGCAAATGCCTTAATAACTCCCACGAATGATGTCATTGCGCTTTCTCCGGATGGCCGTAAAAGCCCGTGAACCTCCAGTTTTTCCATCCTTAGTAGTAACAAAGGCATCAATGTGAGCTCTAGAGACTTCTTTCTGATGAGGACATGGCAAGCACAACAGCATGGAATGCTAATCCTATTCCAGTTCTAGAATAATCTAGTCAAGGCTAAGTTTGATTTTAGTAAGTTAAATTCGGTTGTAAGCCTTGCATGCCAAGATCAGCCATTTTAGCAAGTTAATATCACTTTCCTTTATTTGTTTAGACCTTTATGAGTTTTCATGAGCATTTATAACTGATAAAAAAGTCATTTAAAAACTTTCAACTTTCCTTTTCTAGTGAAGGCGTGAGATCAGCCAATTAAAGCACAGATTGTTTCCTTTCTCTTTTAGGCAAGTAAGAACTTTTAATTACTAGATTTTAGGGGGTGTTTGGTGATAAGTTTATGATTACGCCCAAATGTGTATAGAAATAAGTGGTCGATTATAGTACAGATCGGGCGGTCGTATCCACGAGGAGGTAATAAGAACAAATAATAAAAGATTAGTGGAACAAAAGCGTTAGAGGAATAAGTAATCAAAGAGAGAAGAAGAGGAATTATTTTTGGAATTTTTTAAAACAATTTTAAGACAACGTAATTTAAAATGGAGAAAAATTCAATAATAAAAAGTGGTAAGGCATCGAGAACCCCCTATATGTTTCGTTTACCTATTTAGATTTTGATTCATAAAATAACTCAATTAACTATTTCACATCCCAAACAATCAATCGGAAAATAAAGATTTGAAGAACTTGTGAATTAGAATTTATTTGAGTAAATAAAATTCATATGTAAAGAACTAGCAAAAATTATCTTATAAGAAATCCAAAAGCGACAATATACTATGAGCAATATTGCAGTAAAAGACTACTTATAAAATAATATTATCGATATATCCTATCATTCAACAATTACATAAAAAGAGCTTGACTAGATTTATATAAAAGTTGACAACAAAATATATAGATTTGATAAAGAAATAAGATGAGAGAAAATTTATTTACTCAAATATATGAACCTTACAAACCATTGGAGAATCAAAACCCAAATAAATTCACTACACATATAGGATCATCTCTAGCCTCACCAAAGAAATTAGCCTAACATGCTCACAAAAATTCTCAAGAAAATAAGAGAAGTTGGCTCTCAACTCAACCAAAAATTCATGGAAAAAAACCGTCCAAGCTTGCTACAAAGGCTTGCTTTTATAGGCCTCAATGTGCAGTTGTGACAGAGAGAAATTCGGCCAAAATTTGGTAATCCGAGTGGAGATTCGCTCGGGCTTGGGCTGCTGATTTTCGACCCGAAATTTACGCAGGCCTGACTGGAGTTGGCAGCTAGAGAAGCAGCTGGCATCACGGGCCTGAGCTGGCATCTGGCGAGGACATGGGCCTGGAATCACGCGGGCTGGTCGCGCTGCTAGAGTTCAGGCCCTGGACTGGAGGAGATTTCAGCCCGAGATTCGCGGGCCTCAGCTGCCGCTGGAGAGAAGAGCTGGGCTGGCAGCTGGAGGAGGGAATGGGCTGGCAGCTGGAGGAGGGAATGGGGCCTTGAATCACGCGGGCCTGAAGCTGGAGTTACAGGTTGCTTCCACGCGGACCGGGCTGCTCGCGCTGCTGGACTGCCAGCTGGAGCTGAGATTGAGGGCCTGAGATCACGGGCTGGAATCACGCGTGGGTTGGGCTGGCAGGTCTGCGGAAGAAGGGAGAAGACAAGGAAAGAAAGGAAAAAGAAAATAGGGAAAGAAAGGAAAATGAATAAATAAATAAATAAATAAACAAATAAAAACTATAAATATAAAGTAAAATATTATGAATTAATATTATAAAAATACTTATTTAAATTGTAAATTATCTAATAAATTAAATGAACAAAAGTGTGTTTTTGTGCATTTATCACAAACCCCAACTAGCTTATTGCTAGTCTCTAGCAATTCAAGCAGAAGAAAAATCAAGTCAAGCTGAAATTTTAAATCGAAACCTGCAAAAATCATCCAAGCACTCAAACAAAACATCAGCAAAAATCAGAAAATGCTATCAAAACCACTTCAGTCAATACTCCAGAGTTGTGTATGTGTGCATTAAACCATATCCTTCTTACCACAGTCCGTAACACAAATAATATTGAAAAGTTCACCAAGAAAAAGTCTCAACTCCATTACCTCAGGGGTGTTGGAAATACTTTAGTGTAAGGGTTTTCACTCATGGAGTTGGAAGGAAATCAGTCAACGCTCGCATGGGAGAAGGTAATTTAAGGACAAGCTAATAAACAACCATTGATCAAATGATAGGCGAATCAAATATTCGGAACATTTGTAACGACCCACCTAGCGTAGGCCGCTACCGTACTTATTAACATACATTCATAATATAGAACTTACTTACAAATGTTGAAAACACAGCGGAAATTTTTTTTTTTTTTTTATAGTACTCACAAACACTATAAACATAAAATAATACTATTTTTGCGTACGAGTATATCAATTACCAGTTGTTATAAAAACATTTCATATTTTACATAAAACCACAAAACACGTAGCGATACCCATTATCCACTCATTCACAGTGCCTTGGCTCGCTACTCCATCTTGCATCATCATCAGATAGCTGGTTGCTTACCTACAGCATAAACTTAAACAGTGAGCTAAAGCTCAGCAAGTACAACTCTTAAACCGTAAAAACAATATAACATAAACATATATCATTTAAAACATAACATAACACATAACATACATAAACCCTACATACTCGTATTATGCTTTCTTATTTTCCTTATTCTTACTACTTATGGGCCCTTAATTTGCGTGTTCGTATCCGGCGCGCGACTATGGATTGTCTGGGGCGGCCAAACCATTTCCAGTTCAATCTACAGTCCGACCCGACCTAGTGCGGGTGGTACGACACGGCACTTGATGACTCACTTATTCTTATTATTAGTGAACATACATTCTGTTGTCACTTTTCTAATTTTGTCATTTCTTATCTTAGCATAATAATCATATACTTAACATATTTCATTTAGCATACATGTTATCTAACATATAGCACAGAACACATCATGAAAATCTGGTAATATATACTAGTAGCTTATGCTGTAGACGGTGTTGTACTTACCGTCTATATGTCTGTCGCTTGGCTGCTTCTCTTTAAGATCCAACTGCAGAATTCCTCCTGCTCGATTGAAGGACGTACGTGAGATTTCTAATCTAACTCATAATATGTTGGTAACTAACCAACATTCATGCGGGTTTTCGATGATATGTCCCCCTAGAAATAAAACCATGCATACATAAAGAGTGACTACCTCAGTAGTCTTGTCGATCATAATTCGAGACCTAAAAAGGTTACGTTGGATATCCTTTTTATACACTTAGCCCATATACAAACGTATTGGGTTAGGTCAACACCTACCATTGGGCTTTAATTATCAACTTATAGGTTAACCAAGGTCATCCTTTATGATTACTAAAGTCAATCCCTATTCGGTCAACTTTAGGGTTTTGGGACTAGATCCCGATAACTCGGGTATAAATTCCCGGTTATCTTCCGTCTTAAACGTTTCTTTAAAATCTTAACTTAAAATTTACTTTCTTTTAAAAAAACTTTAACTTAAAATTCATTTTTCATAAAAAGACTTAATTTTTAAAACTTAAACTTGGTAACTCGCTTCATAAAAATTCGTAAATCTTGGACCATAATTTTATAAAATGGTTAAGGGTCGGAAACTGCCTTTGGAACAGTTTCCGTGCTTGAAACAGTATGTTAAGTCCAAAAAACGTTTTTTCCTAGTGTGGTTCTATAAAATCTTGCACAGAAATTTCTTGATTTCTGCATAGTTTTGGCATTTCAGTTTATACCTAAAAATTCCATTTGAATTTGAAAAAGCTTCCTTCACGAAAGTTCTATCCCTCGAAGAGTTCTAAAACTTTCATGTTTTGTAAAATTTCTGATTCCGTACCGATTGGTACTAGTTTTAAATTGAAAACGAGTTTAACATAAAAATCTGGGTCTCACAGACCACCTACGGATTTTCTTGAAAATGAAGGCTGTTGGAGCCTTATTTTGAAAAACTGGTCACGTGGCTGCCTAGGAAACACCCTATTCTACAACTTTCGTGTTTTACGTTTTTGCCCATTCGTCCTCTAAAGGCCTGTAATTAACGTTTTACCGAAACTGTCCACTGGGAACCCGAGAGGACAGTTTGGTTCTTACATTTGGTTTTACGTCCTAAGTCGCGGGTTCTAGCTCGACCGACCACTTTGGGAGATAGTCAACATACATGCAGCGCGTCTAACGTCCCTTGACCTAACCATGCAACCCATGTGATCATGCAACCCAAAAATCCGAACTTACTAACCTAGGGTTGCATAATTTCTAGGTTAGCATACAACATACCTTTCATGCACTTGGTTCACAAAATCATAACACACATGCATAATTCTAGTTGACCTAATTGGGGACATATTACCTAATTCAAAACCCTAGCATGCCATTCTAGCAATTCAATCACATAGCATAATTTTAAGAACATAAAATCAAACCAAACCACACCTAGAACTAACCTAATCAAGCACTAAGCACACAAGCACATATGGGCAGAAATTTAAACATGCATAGGAGCTTATGCTCTTACATAATTTTTGCACAAAATACACATAAATCATAAGCTTAAAACTCATTTAAAACTTGGTAAAAACTTTTTAAAATTTTACCTCAAATTGGAGTGGATTTCGGCCTCTAGGGTTAGGGATCCCAAATTTTTTTCCTATGCTCCCCTTGGTCCAATGGTTCGGCTACTCCTACTTGGTGCACCAAAAATCAAATTTTTGGTCCCAATTTCTCCTCTCCTCCTTGCTCGGCCACACAAGGGCTGCTTGCCCCAATTTCTGAAAAATTTTCTCTTCCCTTCTAGCCAACAACCCGTGGCTGCTTGACTCCACAAATCAAGCTCCAAAACTTGATCAACTTTCTCCCTCTTGCTTTCTAACTTACCCGGAGTCTCTAGCCCTAATTTTTCCCTCAAAATTTGGTTTCCCCCTTGTCTTTCCCCTGCACTAGACTCACGGCAAAGGGCTGGAAAGGCTGCAGAAAAATTTTTCTTTTCTCTCCCCTTGAATCCTAGAACTAACCGAAGCAAAGATGGATGGAGTTGGCTTGAAATTTTTTCTGATCACTCTTTCTTTCTCTCTCGGCTGTTTGAGCTGAAATTTGACAAGAGTTTAGCTTGGTTTTTGAATTAAAAGGAATAGAGAACCATCTCTATTTATAGACAACTTTGGAACTTTCAAAATTTAGACTTTTAACCCCAAAATTTTTTAAAACTTTACACATTGGGGAGCTTAGTTGGCCGGCCATAATGGGGGTGGAAGACAACTCATGGTGAGTTGGCAATGTCCACATGTCATCTAGCCATTGGTCCACCACACATGTGAAAAAAAATAATTTCTTTTATGATGTCATAATTCCAAGCTTTGTGTGATGAAAAATCTTGAAAACTTCGAAACTTTGAACGTAATAAATTAAATTCCAATACTGTAATTACTAATTTACAGTTTTGGATTTTTATACCTACAGTCTAAAAAAAATCGGATCGAAAATATTATTATTATTTTTTTCTCAAATCCTTTCTGCCTCATGACCTAATATGGCGTGCTTGATTTTTCTAAGGTGGTTTTAGTTTTTTATCAGTCATAAAACTAGTTCCCACAGTATTTCTTACAAACTGCAGATCTTAAAATTCCTCTGTCGCAATTTTGACCATTTTGGTCAAACTTTGACTTTTCGGGTCAACGGTTGACTTTTTGGTCAAAATTTTGACTTTTCTAAAATCGAGTAGATTTCATTCCTTTTTGTTCAAAAAGGCTATTTGCTTCTTCGAACAGTCATTTTTGAGTTTTATTAAGCTATAAAAACTCATAACACACATTAAAGCTTTGAACTGAACTTTTTCATGAAATTGCATGTACTATATACATTCAATTCTTTACAAAAACTAGTAACATGAAAAACTAGACATCACAACATTACACCATTTTCACCATAAACAAGCTTTCGAGGTTTCATTCGGATCAAATAGAAAGTTACATAAATAAAGAGCAGTGAAATACAAACAAACAAATATACAACACCCTTTTTTTTTCTTTTTTTTTTTTTTTTTTTTTTATAACAAGAGACATCATGCTTAATAGAACAAATGTAGTAAGGGATTCTTTTGACTGCTATGCAGCCCTAGATGAGATTACAACCAAACTACATTAATACTGATGATGAAATGAATGCTCTTGCTTTTGCTTTTTTTTTTTTTTTCTGTTGATTTTTTTTTGTTTTTTGTTTTTTGTTTTTTTTTTTGTTTTTTTTTGTTTTTTGTTTTGGACAATACAAAAGAAAGATGAGGAATATTTACAAAACAAGGCTCTATTACAAAAGATCAATTCTAAAATACAATGCTAAGATCGATTGTAGAAAGCGTTGTATTAAGTTTAGCCCCGATGGTAGGGAAGAATTTAGTTTTTATGGCCAACCCCGAAGATCAACAACTAGGCTAGTCACAGCAATGAAAGCTCGGAAAATGTTAGCTAATGGATGCCAAGGATATTTAGCTAACATGGTGGACAAGGATCGAGAGATGGAGTCATCACCAGAAAACGTTCATATAATAAGAGACTTTGTAGATGTTTTTCCGAAGGATTTGCCTGGACTTCCACCGGTGAGGGAAATTTTTTTTGAGATAGAACTACTAACTGGAGCTGCCCCAATATCCAAAGCACCCTACCGTATGGCGCCAGCTGAGCTGAGAGAACTACAAGTGCAGTTACAAGAGTTGCTCGATAAAGGATTCATTCGACAAAGCCACTCACCATGGGGAGCGCCAGTGTCATTCGTTAAAAAGAAAGATGGATCGTTACGAATGTGCATCGACTACCGTGAGCTGAACAGGATTACTATTAAGAACAAGTATCCTCTTCCGAGGATTGATGACCTTTTTGACCAACTTAAGGGAGCCGAAGTCTTCTCAAAGATTGACTTGCGATCGGGATACCATCAACTTAGGATTAAGGAGGCGGATGTTTCTAAGACAGCTTTTAGAACCCGTTATGGACATTATGAGTTTCTCGTCATGCCATTTGGACTGACTAATGCTCCAGCTGCCTTCATGGATCTTATGAATCGAGTATTTAAGGAATACTTAGATAAATTCGTTATTGTGTTTATTGACGATATTTTGATTTACTTGAAGTCGGTTGAAGAACATGAACAGCACCTCAGAACGGTTTTGGAGTTATTGAGAGGGAATCAGCTTTATGCCAAGTTTACGAAGTGCGAGTTTTGGTTAGAAAAGGTGCACTTCTTGGGTCACGTAGTTTCAAAAGATGGAATTTCTGTTGATCCTGCTAAAGTAGAGGCGGTTAGTGCATGGCTCGTGCCTAAGAATGTTACAGAAATACGAAGTTTTCTTGGATTAGCTGGATATTACCGACGTTTTGTGGAAGGATTCTCCAAAATCGCAGCACCACTTACGGCCCTTACCAAGAAAGGAAAGAAGTATGAATGGACACAAAGGTGTGAGGAAAACTTCCAAGAACTCAAGAGGAAGCTTACTAGTGCCTCAGTACTGATAATTCCTGACGTCGATGCGGGAAATTTCGTTATTTATAGGGATGCTTCTAAGACCGGACTCGGAGCTGTCCTAATGCAAAATGGAAATGTGGTAGCTTACGCCTCACGTCAACTCAAGGACCACGAACGAAATTATCCAACTCATGACTTAGAGCTTGCGGCAGTAGTTTTCACCCTAAAGATATGGAGACATTACTTGTATGGAAACAGATGTGAGATTTATACAGATCATCAAAGTCTCAAATACATCTTCACCCAGAAGGAACTTAACATGAGACAACGTCGATGGCTAGAACTTGTAAAGGATTATGATTGCGAAATCCTCTACCATCCCGGAAAGGCAAACAAGGTAGCAGATGCTCTAAGTAGGAAGTCAACCGGAATGCTTATGTCCCTTGAGACGATATCCAAGCCACTTCAAAAGGAAATTTCGG
This sequence comes from Ficus microcarpa, assembly GCA_025413485.1. Classification (NCBI taxonomy): domain Eukaryota; kingdom Viridiplantae; phylum Streptophyta; class Magnoliopsida; order Rosales; family Moraceae; genus Ficus; species Ficus microcarpa. The sequence continues at coordinate 24,161,501 of CM046376.1, forward strand.
ATTTTAACTTGGAAATGGTCACTGGGAAATTGGCTGTATTGACACTCCAGTCCAATCTCCTAGAATCCATTAAGCTTCACCAAGGACAAGATCCTTTTTTGATAAAGATACAACTTTTTGAAGGAAAGAACAAGGAGTTTAAGACTTCTCCGAATGGATTAATGCTGTTCAAAGGAAGGATTTGTGTGCCAAACTTTGAGTTTCTTAGACGGCAAATCATGTCTGAAGCACATGAGACACCATACTCGGTTCATCCCGGAGCGACGAAGATGTATAAAGATCTCAAGGAAAGCTATTGGTGGCCGAATATGAAAAGAGAAATTGCTGAATTCGTGTCACAATGCCTAACTTGTCAGAAAGTTAAGGCCGAACATCAACATCCTGGCGGAGATCTTCAGAAAATTGAACTTCCAGAATGGAAATTGGAGCAAATCACGATGGATTTTGTGGTTGGATTACCCAGAACTACGCAAGGAAACGACATGATTTGGGTGATTGTGGATAGATTAACCAAATCAGCCCACTTCATTGCCATCAAAGCTACCTTCTCGGTTGAAAAGTTAGCCGAAATTTATGTTTCCCAAATTGTTAGGTTTCATGGAGTGCCAAAGTCTATTATCTCGGACCGAGATGGACGATTTACTTCTCGATTTTGGAAGGGTGTTCACACGGCTATGGGATCAAAGTTGAAGTTCAGCACAGCCTTTCATCCGCAAACCGATGGTCAATCGGAGCGAACTATTCAGACATTGGAAGATATGTTGAGATCGTGCGTCATGAATTTCAAAGGAAGCTGGGATAAGAAGCTACCTTTGATTGAATTCTCTTACAATAATAGTTATCATGCTTCGATTGGTATGACTCCATTTGAAGCATTATACGGAAGGAAGTGTCGATCTCCCATCCACTGGCAAGAGGTCGGACAGAAGCAACTTCAAACTACAGATTTTATTCGAAAGACCTCAGAAGACATCAAGGTGATTAAACAACGACTTGGCGAAGCCTTCAGTCGACAGAAAAGTTATGCGGATAAGCGCCGAAGGCCCTTGGAATTTCAAGTAGGAGATTCTGTCTTTTTAAAGATTGCTCCTATGAAAGGGGTTATGAGATTCGGTAAGAAGGGAAAACTTAGTCCGAGATACACAGGGCCGTTTGAAGTTCTCGAGAAGATTGGAAAAGTGGCTTACAAGCTAGCTTTGCCGCCAATATTAGCTTCCGTGCATAACGTTTTTCATGTTTCTATGTTAAAGAAATATGTCCCTGATCCTTCCCATGTGTTGAGTCAAGAACCAGTTGAAGTAGAAGCGGATTTGACTTATGAGGAAAAGCCAATTCGGATTTTAGATTGGGAAGAAAAAGTTTTAAGAAACAAAACCATTCCCATGGTTAAGGTGTTATGGCGGAACCATAATATTGAAGAAGCAACGTGGGAATTAGAAGAAGAAATGAGGAAGAATTATCCCAACTTATTTTAATTTTCGGGGACGAAAATTTTTAAGGAGGGTTGATTGTAATAACCAATTTTTCTGTAACTACATGTTTTCCTTTTTAAGGGATATTCAAGTTTGAAATGCATATGTTATATGAGATTTATGTTATGATTTATTGCACATCCTTGAATTCATAAAGGTTTAAGATTCAATGGTAAGTTATGTACGTATGATTTGAGCCTTTTTATAGAAGAAAGGTGAAGTAGATTTTTGAAAACTAATATTGGTCAAGGTTAGTTTAACATGACCTAAGATATGATTAATGCAATAAGTAGAAAAAGTTATGAGACCATTATAAGTAAATTAAGTATAAAGTAGATAAAAGCCAAATAAGGTCTTATGGATGATATTCGGTTTTTAAAAGGATGACCAAGTATGGAAAAGATGACAAATGTCACCATTTAGGGCCGGATAGCTTTTAGGGGCCTAGATGTAAGGAATTTTACTTTTTGGGGTTAAAATGTGAGATTCAAGAAAAGTTTGAGTTATGGTTTTAATAGGTAAAGAAAGCTTTGAAATTCTAGATTTTATTAGCTAGAATCCAATCAAGCTGAAGATCAATCATATTTAGTTGATCTAGTTAGAAGCCTATGCATCATCTAGTTAAGGTTAGATTGCAATTTCGGTTTGGACACATGGTTGCTTAGAAGCCGTCCATCTTATGATTTTGAAGGTGAGAATTTCGGTTCTACAAATTTAGGGCATGTGAGAATTTGACATCTCACACTAGCTAGAAGCTATAGATATATAGCTATGCATACTTAGTACCTAAGTTGGTCCATGAATGCCAAGTCATGGCCGAGCCTTCTTAGGGAGCAGCCACCTCATATAAAAGCTGAAAACAAGAGTGTAAAGCTTGCATGTGGATAGCAAATCCATGCATCAATCCCCCACCCATAACCGGACACACACAAAGGGTTGACAAACCATGCATCATAGCTTGAAAAGTTCAATCATGAAGCTTAGATTCTTGTCAAAAGCATGCATGCATTGTGCACCTCCTAATCAACCATACAAGGCTTGACACCTAGCACCAAGGAGCCTTAAGAATGAAAGTTTAGTATGTAATATCAACCACTTGGTCGGTTGTCATCCTAAAGGGCTGCCACATTTACACCAACTAGTAGATTAGTAGGTGGTGTAGTCTTGCTTGTGTCTCACTTCAAGGGTTGCATGTTTCAACCTTAACCACCGACTACTCCTAAGGAGACACCTAGCCGTTGCATATCCTTAGAAGGACACCTCAAGACCTCAACAATCACAAGAAAATTTTAGAAGGATTACTTGTCAAATGATCAAGTATACACCGGACACCCCATGAAGTTCATGCACCATTTGATGACATATTGACATCTTAAAGGCTCATGGTTTCACCTATAAATAGGTAAAAGTCTGAACATTGGAAGACTTTAGAAAAGCTTAAGAGTGAGCTGCCATACCTTTATTTCACATTTAAAAACCGAGCCTTGTAAGGAGAAAAACAAAGAAGAAGTTTGAGCTTAGAGTGAAAGAGAACCGGAGGTAGTGTTCTAAGAGTGTGTAGAGGATTCTCGGCTTTAGCTCCATTTGAGTTTCTCGAAAGCTAAGGTAAGCTTCATTACTTTATGATCTTTTGGTCAAGTGTTAAATTAAGCCTTAAGATATGCATGAGCCTAGTGTATCGCTTAGAATTGCATGCACAAAGTTCGGCTAGTATGATTTTCGGTTGATGTAGATTTTATAGTCTCTAGCTTTGAAAGTTATGTAAGTTTATGATTTTTGGTTGTAAGTAAAAGTTAGTAGGTTATGAGAAAACCTATGATCTGATCCATGCATGTATGTATAGGCTCAAGAAAATATGTTTAATGGACAAATAGAAGAAGGGATAGATTATGTTGCATCTAGTGTTGTAGAAATTTTTAAGGAACCTAAGATTGGTCTAGCTTACCATTCGGTTTATGCATGAGAATGTTATGATTATGAAATGAACTTAGGGTCTTAAAAAGGATAGGAAATACCCTGCAGCTATGAATGAATCACGGTTTTAACCATTTAACTTTGTATGCACAAAGATTTTGTTAAAGCTTGATAGGATGAAAACTGTCACTCTCGGTGTAAAAGGAATGGTTTTTCTGGAAACGTGATTTTGAGGCTCTTAGAGGCCGAATTTGTAAAAAGTTAAAACTACAAAGTTTTTCAAAAGAGAAAATCAAAGGCTGTTAGAGCCTCTGTTTTGATCAAAACCCGAGAGCAAAATTTTAAGCTTTACAAATATGGTTGTGAATTTTCAAAGTAAGAAACCATCAGGATAGAAACTGAATTAAGGTTTTGGCCGAAAATGAAAGTTGTAGTTTTACCTGTGGTCTACAACTTTTGTGAAGAAAGTTTTGTGAAATTCTAAATAGATTTTTAAGTAAATACAGAATGCTCAAGACCATGCAGGGTGTGACCTAATCCTAAGCAGATTTTTAAGAAAAGAAAAAAGGGACACTTTTATCTCACATACTCATGACCGAATTTATTGGTTAGGGTTAGTTTTAAGCTAGTTGCTTAGTTGGTGTCAGTGTGATACTTATACTATGATTTTTATGAAACAGGAAAGTAACCTGTTGTGGTTTGTGGCGGAACCTATAAGTAAAGGTTTAGCAAAAAGAGTAAGTACAACTCCACCTACAGTATGGATGAAAATATTTTCAAATCTTGTATGTTTTCAAGTTTCATGCGTATATGTTGATGTGCATATGATGAATGTTTATGTTGAAGCATCACGAAGCATGCTCACTATGATCAACTCACTTGATGAGAATAAGACTAAGTTTTAATGCAAACTATTCTTTATAAGAAATTGTTTTCGATAAAGGAAATGTTTTCAAGTATGTTTATGAAGTAAGTTTTTCTCGTGTCGTATCGACCTGCGTTATGTCAGGTTTGGTTCATGGTTTGAGTTGGACAGGGCTGGCCGCCCCAACCACTCCATGGCAGCGCGCCACGGTACATACACTTATGTTTATGTAAGGATCCTAAAAATTATGTTAAGGTAAGAAAGCATAAAGAAAGCATAAATGATTCATGCATTATGATTTATGAAATGTTTTGTGGCATATATGTTGTACTTGCTGGGCATAAAGCTCACAACTTACGTCTATACTGTAGGTAAGCAACCTATCGGTAAGCTTTGATGCAAGACGGTGGATATGGTAGAGCAAATTGTGAAATTTTGGGGACGGAGTCTATCAGCTGCTATATGTATATTGTTAATGTTAATTTTAATTAGTATGTAAATATTTTTGTAAGTATGAGACATCTAGATCAAAGGTAGAAACAAAGAATACAATATGTGTAAGTAAATAAGTAAGCTATTAAGTTTATCTTTTCAGTTAGTTATATAAAAAAAAAAATATTCCGCACATTTGTTATTATGAGATAAAGATAAGATAAGATTAAGTGTTATGTAAGTTTTTAAGTATAGTAACGGTCTACGCTAGGTGGGGCGTTACAATGTTGGTATCCTAACCAACATCTATGAGCAATCCTAGATGTGTGTATTGTATGTCCCCTCTAATATCTCTTGTAAACCTGATTGGTTACTTCCTTCGTCTTGGGCTTATACTTTACTTTTTATTGGTTCATAATCCATTGGGTTATTATCTCTTCAATAACCCTAGGTCTTAGCCCATTTCATTAATCTTGGTATCCTTCAGGGTTATGTTGGGTAACCCTAAAGTCAACTCTTGGTCAACCCAAGTCAACATGTGGTCAACTGAGGTCAACCTCCTTTTGGGTCTAACGTTGGGCTTCGGGCTTAGCCCAGTAACTCGGATATAATTCCGGTTACCGTTCGTAATCGGCTTGATTACCCATTGTTACCTTAAAACTCTATTTCATTATTTTTGGAAACATTATATAATTATCTTCCAAAAATCCATTTATTTGCTTGTAAAAACTCTTACTTCATTACTCTTGAAAATACTTGGCTAAAATCATTCTTTTCTTTACTTCTTGGAAAAATGTGGAATTTTAATTTCGAACCTTAAAATTCCACTTTTCTTCTTGAAAAATCTCATTTTCCTTTAACTTATGGAAAAATCCATTTTTCTTCAACTTTGAACACTTTGGGTGAATAATCCCAAAATTCTCGTAAAAATTCATTTTCATAAAAAGTTGTTCCGAGCAACTTTCGTGTTTTAACTTTTACCCCGTTCGGCCTCTAAGAGCCTCAAAATTCCACTTTCCCGAAACTGGCCAGTTTCGACTCCGAAATGGCAGTTTCGGTTGTTAATCCGGTTTTACGTCCTAGCTTGAGGATTCTATCTCGACCGATCACATCGGGAGCTTAAACATTAAACAAGCAACATATCTAACATCCCATACATTCATTCTTGCCCATCCATCATACCCATGCAGCCCACACAAGCCGAAAACCTAAGACTTGGCTGCATGGTGTCTTGCTCTTGGATCCTTTAAGCTAGCATCACATTCATCATTTTTCTTCAACCAAATCAGCCACTGCCTTAGGGCTGATTTGTGACCAAAATTTAGGGGACTTAAATAACATATCTAGCATGCATCCTAGCCATTTTCAAGCATCAAAAATCATGCAAGCAACATCATAAAATAAGCCAACCAAACCCTAATCCCTATCAAGCACATACACCGAAAATCAAGGGCTGAAAATAACATGGACTTATGTCCTTACAAACCCATCTTGAATCATAAGAAAAATGCTTATCTTGAGCTTAAATCCAAGATTGGTTTAAGAAATTATCTTAACCCAAGTTAGGGTTTGAAAATCCTTCTTTTCCTCCTTGGTTGCTCACCCATGGATTCACCATGAAAAATGGAATCCAACAACTTTTTTGTTAGTTCTTTCTTGCTCATCAAAACCAAACTTTACAAGATGAAATATCCAAGTTTTTCTCTTACCTTTTCCTTCTCTCAAAGCTCACGGTTTTGGCTCCATGAAGCACCAAAAAAATCTTCTCTTGGTTCCTCTTGCTAGAACCGAACTCATCACATGGCTTTCCCTCAAAAACTTTTCCAGATTTCTTCACCATTTTCACTCCCCACAACCCACGGTTTTGTGCCCAAAAATGGGTCTCCATGGCTCACAAAATCTCTCTCCTTTCTCCCCTAGCACAGCCGAAGAACACACAAGCATCACCCTCAGATTTTTTTCAGATTTCTTCTCCTCTTCATCCCTCTCTCTCCCACGGTTTTTGTCCTGAAAAGCTGGCAGAGAAATGAGAGGGGAGAGCTGCCAAAAGTCATGAGGGAAGGGAGAGTTGTTGTTCACTTTTCTTTTCCTTAAACCACGGCTTTATGTCATGTCGTTCCTTTCCCTTAGCTGGCCGAAACTCCAAGGAAGAAATGGGGTTGCTTGCTGTCGAAAACTGAAGGAGAAAAGGAGGGGACAAGCAACGGTTTTTGTGGAGAAAAGTGAGGGATAGGTTAGTTTGCTTTTGTGGTTTTGTTGACTAACTTTTCTCCTTAATTCAAGGCTTTATCACATGCTTTCTCTTCCCTTGTGTGCAGCTGAATATGGAGGAGCAAAAAGGGCATGTGGCTGCTGCTTGTGTCTGGATTTTTGGGGAAGTAAAAGGCTGATTGCTTGGCCATGGGGAGTGCTTGTTTGACTGAAAATTTGGACAGCCAAGTGGCATCCAATGGGTGGTCACTTTTTCCTCAAAAAATGGCTTTATGCCATGTCTTTCTTTTCCCCTTTGGTGCAGCGAATAAATGGAGGGGGAGTGGCTGTCTTTGCTGCCGAATGTGAGGGGAAGTAAAGGGGACAAGTGGCACTTAATGGAGTGGAAAAAGAGCCCCACATCTTTAATTTAACTAGATCACATTTAGTTCCCATTTAGTTAGCTTTCAAAAGAGACATCATTCCTCAATTTAAGGCTTTATTTCATGCCTTTTCTTTTCTTTCTTCTTTCCTTGTGCTGCCGGCTGTAGGAGGGAGCCAAAGGGCTGTCTTGGCCGAACACTAGAGGGAGAATGGGGGGCCTTGGATGCTTGATGAGTTGGCCCTTGATTCATGGCTTTTCTCTAGTCCTTGTCCTTCCAAGGTTGCCGAATTTTTTTGAGCATGTAGGGAGGGGTATTGCCGAAAATGAAAGCAAGGAGAAGGGCTAGATGGATTCTAGAGTCCTTCTAGAATTTTCTTCAAAGCCACCTAAGGCTTGTGATGTGTCACACACATGTGATCATCCCTTAAATCATGGGTTTTGTTTGTAATTTTCCTTCTTCAACATTAATCCCTTTTCCTTTCCTTGATGTCACACAGATATTAAAAATATTGTGCTCCATAATTTGGTCCAAAATTCTTCCTTGAAAAATTGAACCGAAAACTTTTTTCTCCAATTTTTCGGAGACCTTTTTGCCCTTTAATCTTGATTCGGTGTGCTTGATTTCTAGGGTGGTTTTTACGGCTTATTTTTACTTTCTTGACTATAAAAAGTCTTTACAGTCTTTTCTTATACTGCAATTCATCATTTTTCGAGGTCAACACTTTTAACCCGTCCTTGATCAAACTTTGACTTTTTGGTCAACCATTTGACTTTTTGGTCAACCCTTTGACTTTTTCGGTGAAAGTTGACTTTCGTAAAATTTCGTCCTTTTTCACTCTTTTTCTTTCCTTTTCGTTCTTTTTGACTCAAAATGCCGTTTATCAACCTCGGCATTTTATTCCGAGTCTCATAGCTGGTTTAAAAGAAAATTCTAACCTTGGTTATAAAATTACGAATTTCACATGTGATTCATAATTTTTCATGAAATATCATAAAAATACATCATGCAGACTTCTAATTTCTAATAAAAAGAGAAATCGTAAGTCCATGAAAATTCCGGGTATTACACTATGTGCTATGTATTATGATTAGATGCTATGTTATATGTATATGGTAAGTCTATGTTATGAAATGTGTTAAGTAAGCAATGTATGCTTATGGGAAATATAAAATGGTTATGAAGTATGATTAAGTGACATCGAATATTATGTTCACGAAATAGGATCATGTATGACACGTTTAAGAATGACAAGATGGAAAATAGGAAAAAGGTGATAAGTCGCCTGTGTCGTACCACCCGCACTAGGTCGAGTTGGACTGTGGATTAAGTTGGACATGGACTGGCCGCCCCAACCAATCCATAGTTGTGCGCCAGGTACGAACACTCATGTTAAGGGCCCCTAAGTAGAATAAGAGATGAAAAAATAAGAAAGCATAATACGAACATAATTGGTTCATGCATGCTATATGTATCGATGTTATATGTAATGAAATGAGGTGTATGTTATGGATAGTATAAGATGTAAGTATATGTGTCGCGGAATAGGAGTTGTACTTGCTGAGCGAAAGCTCATTGTTTTAAGTTTATGCTGTAGGTAAACAATGTAACGCCCCCAAATCCACGTAGGGCTAATTACGCGAACTTGGGTCGCTACCTTACTTGCTTAACTTAAAACTTGAAGAAAATTTGCGGAAAATTTTTTTTTTTCTTTTCTTTTAAATTTCTTTTGAAACTTCAAAAGACTTAACTTCATTTTAAAAATCATGACTGGAAAACTGCTCATGCATAAAACATAAAACTTTCAGCTTATCTTAAGCATAACTTAAAACTAATTCTCATTCATAAAACTTAACTCCTTACTATGTACTCACTCGAGTACCGAGCTTTCACCTATGAGGAAAGCTACCATACATAAACTTAATCTAAACCGTGGACCAGACCCGACCTAAAGCAGACCGGTACAACATGAGGCAACTTGCTTGCCATAACTGCTAAATCTGAAACTGTACCATAAATACTGAAAACATAATGAAAACACATTTTCATTTCAAACATAATTTGGAAACCCGTAGTGGTGTCCATTCCCATGTTTCACAGTCCGCGGTGCTATCTCTCCACAGCTTTGCATCAGGTATTGCCGGTAGGTAGCTTACCTACAGCATGAACGTAAGTAATGAGCTAAAAGCTCAGTAAGCACAATATTCTATCCGCATGCAAATGAAATGCACAAATACATGAACCAATTATGGTTTCTCTACTAATCTTATCTTACTTCTATACCATGTGTGCATGTACTGTGGTACGTAACCATGGAGTGATTAAAGGCGGTCCGTCCAATCCAACTCAAACCATGAAACAAGATGTTTAACATGGAGTAGTGGAGGCAGCCCTTCCAATTCAAGTCAAACCATGGAACATACCATTTGAACTCACCACGGATGCAAGCCAGTACAATGCAACAATCTTACTTAACTTAACTCATGCTTACCATGTAATTCATTATTAGTGGACATGCTTCGTGACGCCACGCTATCTAACATAAAACATAACATGCTTCTGCATAACATACTATCTCATACTTAACATGCATGACATACTTGCACCATAACATAACATCATACATAGCATACATACTTTATAACATACTACATAATATGCTACACCTTAACATGAAACATGAACATGCTGCATCTTAACATATAACATGAACATACTGCATCTTAACATAGCATCATAACATACCACTTCTTAACATAAGCGTACTACTTCATAACATCATAAATCATGAAATGTCATTCATGATTTCATAAAACGTCTTATGCAAACAAACATGTGTTCATGCTGTAGACGGAGTTGTACTTACCTTCCGTCCTACGTTCTTGCTTAACTGTCCCAACTAGTGCTGTTCCTTTCCCGGGCACAGTTGCAGGTTCTGTCTGCTTGACAAAGGACATGCTCTAATTTAAACTCATGAAATGTTGGTGATCTAACCAACATGCTTACTCTTACATGGTCTTGGTTGTACGTCCCTTTTGTGCAAAACGTCTTACTTGGTTACACTCGGTAACCTTGCGTACTAAGCCTTGCTAAACCCCTAAGGGTTGCTTATCCTTAATCCGTAACTATCGGGTTATATTTGATAACCCTTTAGTTGAGCTTAACGGTATCCTTTTGGGTTACATTGGATAACCATTAAGGATAAACTAAATCGATGCCATTAGTCAACCAAAATTAACCATGGTCAACTTCGGTCAACTACGGTCAACTATGGTCAACCCCCCTATGGGTCAACCTTTGGGCCTCGGGCTTGACCCGGTAACTTAGGCATAACTCCCGGTTACCAATCGTAAACTAATCGCTTGCTAAAATCTTGCTTGAAAAATACATTTTCCTTGCTTGGAAAACTTAGGGAAATAAATCCCAAAATCTTACTTTACTTGTAAAATTCTTTACTTAAATCATAAAATCCAAACTCTTGGATTAATGCTTCGTAAAATTATTTGAGGTTGAAAACCGCCCTTGGAACAGTTTTCCGTAGTCAAAATAATCGTTTGATGTAGAAAAACAATTTTCTAGAAACATTTGTGAAACTAGTGGTGCAGGAATTTTCGGATTCCTTGCGCACCCTTCGTAAAATAATCCCAATTTAAAAATCGGTTCGTAATCTGAAAAAGTTTTCTTCACGAAAGTTCTAGCTCTCGAAAAATACTAAAACTTTCATGTTTTACGAAAATTCCAATTCGGCCTAGATTCGTACCAGCTTTTAGTTGAAATCGGATGACCCCTGAAAACTGGGTCTGGAGACTTAAAAAGATTAGCCACGGGTTTTGGCACAAATGGAGGCCATTGGAGCCTTATTTTGGAAAACGGTCTGCGTTGTCCCCTAGAAAAAGTCGTTCTGGACAACTTTCATGTTTTACGTTTTCCCAAATTCGGCCTCTAAAGGCCTGTTATTTTCTTTTCTGAAAACTGGACAGATTTAATCCGAACCTGCCAGTTTTCGTGCTTACTTGATTTTACGTGTCCTACTTCGCGGAACTAACTCAACCGATCACTCGGGAGCCTAAATAAACAACATGCAACGTTAACTAACATCCCACATGTATCAACATGTCATCCCATCGCAGCCATGCAAACCAAACCGGAACTACTAAAACCTAGGTTTGCATGCATCTAGAGTTTGCATCACATAAAATTGAACCATTCATGCAACACCGAAGCTAGGTCAACACCCTAGCAAGCAAGCCATACATGGCTGCACCTAAGGCAGGGAGCATACCAACCAAAAATCCATGCAAACCAAGCATTCATGCAAGCATAAACTCATAGCACACAATCATAAACAAGCATAGCTAAACCACATGCAACACACCCTAATCAAACACCATACTAAGTCTAGGGCATCAACATAAAAACTTGAGCTTAAGCTCTTACAATCCATGCTTGAAATACATATAAATTTCCCAAATTAAGCTTGAACCAAAAGCTTAGGGTTTAGGGAATTTACCTCATGAATTTTGGAAGTTGGTTCACACTTTTGGATCCAAACTTCCTTGCTTTCTTGGCTGCCTTCCAACCGGATTTTCCCCCTCCAAATGGGTTCCAAATTTTCAGCCATGCACATACAAACATACCCATAAATATCCATCAAACTTGCATGGAAAAATCACTAAAGTTTGAGGGATTTTACCTTGATTTACCCTAGGCATGGGTTAGGGAAGGTGAACCGAAAATCCTCTCCCCTTTGGCTGCACACATGCTCGGCTTTGGCTCACCAAATGGCACCAAAATTTTTCACCAACCTTGGTGATTCCTTGCAGCCAAAACCGACCTCTTGGCAGCCCCAAAACTGTCACGACCCGACTCGTCGCCTCTCAGACCCACGCGGAGTCCGACCGCGCGAACCTGGAGCGTTCGCTTCGGACCGCGACATTAACTTAAACTTACTTACTTAACTTGTTATGAAAAATAAAGATACCCAATTTCATGAGTAAATTTTTTTTTTCTTTCTTTTCTAAAAATCGTTACTATAAAACTTTTATTGCGGAAAACATAAAACTTTAACACAAGTTAAACTTAATTAAAAACTACTTTTCTTTCATAAAATCTTACTGCTTATAATGTACTCACTCGAGTACCTAGCCTTCACCTATGAGGAAAGCTAGCATACATACATAACTTAACTTAAACATACATGCATACATACTAAAGGAAATGAAAACACATTTTCTTTTAAACGCCTTTCGGAAACCCCGTAGCAGTCCATACCCACATTTCACACTCTGTTGCGCCATCTATCCACAGCTTGTTCAGGAAGTGCCGGTAGGAACCTTACCTACAGCATGAACATAAACAATGAGCTAAAAAGCTCAGTAAGCACAACATCCTATCCGCATGCAATCTAATGCACAACAACGTGAACCAATTATGATTTATTATTTAAAAGTCATTTATGGTTTCTATACTGATTCTATCTTATCTTATCTTGCTACTATAACATGTGTGTATGTACTTCGGTACGTAACCATGGAGTAATTGAAGGTGGTCCGACCATACCAACTCAAACCATGAAGCACCAAGCTTAACATGGAGTAGTGGAGGCAGCCCTTCCATGACAATCAAACCATGGGACGTGCCGTTTTAACTTACCACAGAGGCAACGTCAGTACAACACAGCATGTCCTACTGTCTTATCTCTTGTCTTACCATCTGACTTATTTTAGTGGACATACTTCGTGATGCCACAATAATAACATAAAACATAAACGTGCATCTGCATAAACATAAACTTATCATACATACATACTACATGGCATACATAATGCATACATACTTAACACATAACCCATACTTCATACATACACATAATATACATAGCATAACATAACATGGACATAGCACATAACATACTTAACATGCATACATACGTGAACATACCCTACATGCATACATAACATGACATCCTAACATGCGTTCATGCCGTAGGCGGAGTTGTACTTACCTTTCCGTCATACGTGCTTGACTGATTGTCCTATCCCAGTGCTGTTCCACTACCGGTACAGCTGCAGGTTCTGCCTGCTCGACATAGGACAGACTCTACTTAGACTCGTGAAAATGCTGGCAAACAAACCAAAGTGTCTACATGATTTTTGGTTGTATGTCCCTTGAGTGCATAGCGTCTAATTTGGTTACACTCGGTAACCTGGCGTGCCAAGCCAACTAAACCTCTAAGGGTTGCTTAACTTAGTCCGAAACTATCGGGTCATATCTAATAACCCTTTAGTTGAGCTATCGGTATCCGTTAGGGTCACGTTGGATAACCCGTGAGGATATTCTAACTCTACACCAAAAGTCAACCAAAAGTCAACCATGGTCAACTTTGGTCAACTGTGGTCAACCTCCTCGGGTCAACCTCTCGGGCCTCGGGCTTGACCCTGCAACTCGGGTCTAACACCCGGTTACCACTCGTAAGCTAACGTATACTTAAAAACTTACTTGAAAAACTCCTATTTTCCATACTTAGAAATTATTTAGGGAAAAATCCCATTTTTTTTCACTTTTGTATAAAAATTCATAACTTGCATCATAAAATCTGAATTCTTGATTTTATGTTTTGTAAATTCATTTTAGGTCGAAAACCGTCATTGGAACGATTTTCGTGATCAAAATCACTTATTTGAGGTAGAAAATCATTTTTCTCAAAACACTTATTAACTTTGTGGTTCAGGAAATTCGGATTCCTGAACACCCTTGATAAAACAATTTTTTCTTTAAAATTGGTACGTAATCTGAAATAGGTTTCTTCACGAAAGTTCTAGCCCTCGAAAAATGCTAAAACTTTCGTGTTTTGTGAAAATCTTGATTCGGCCTAGATCAGTACCAGTTTCGAGTTGAAACTGGCTGATCCTGGAACGAGCTAAGTCTGGGGACGTCATTGCTTGAGCCTCGGGTTTTAGTGTTTTCGAAGGCCTTTGGAGCCTTAATTTGAAAAACGGCTCGCGTAGCCCCCTAGCAAAAGTTGTTCCGAACAACTTTCGTGTTTTACACTTTCCCAATTTCGGCCTCTAAGGGCCTCTTATTTTTGGTTTACGAAAACTGGGGAGGTTGGATCCGAACCTGCCAGTTTCGTGTTACATTGCTTTTACGTGTCCTATTTTCGGCTTCTAACTCAAACCGATCACACGGGAGTCTAGAAAATCAACATGCACGTTATCTAAACGTCCCACATGCGTTGGACATGTTAACCCCACGTAGCTATGCAAACCAAACCGGACTACTAACCTAGGTTTGCATTGCATCTAAGGTTGCACAAGCATGGGTTTGCATCACACAAGCAAACCGAAATTAACATCTAGCACCCTAGCATATTGCCACACACGGCTGCACCATACATAGGGACCTAACCAACCAATTAATCATGCAAACCAAGCAACCAAGCAAGCACATAAACCATGCACAAAATCAGAAAATCAAGCAAAGCTAATCCTAGCAAACCATGCACCCTATCAAGCCTTACACCCTAGCACATACATAACCAAAAATTTCTGAACTTAAACCATACATTCCATAGCTTAAATACACCATAAATTGCTCAATTAAAAGCTTGAACCATAGATTAGGATTAGGGTTCCTCACCTAACCAATTTCAGAAATTGGTTCCCCCATGGTTGGCCGAACCCTTTCCTGCTCATGGCTGCTCCTCCTTGGCTGCTCCATCTTGCAGCCGAATCTCACCCATCAAAGGGCTCCATTTTTCAGCCATGATACACACAAACATGCACACAATCTTACTCATAAATTTCCATTAAATCTTTGTATGAAAATAGTCTAGGGTTTGAGAGATTTCACCATGTCTTACCCATGGATTTGTGAACCAAATCTGTCCTCCTCTTGTTGGCTGATCTTGCACACGGTTTTGGCTCACCAAAACCCCCAAAAATTTTCACCAACTTTGGTGTTCTCTTGCTGCCCAGCCGACCACTCTTGCACAGCCCAAAACCCACGGATTTTTCTTCTCCATTTGCTGCACACACCAGCCGAACCAAGCACACCCACCAAGCACAAAACCACTTGGTTTCTAGGGTCGGTTTCTCTCTTCACCATGCTCGGCTCTCCTCCATGGTTGGGACTGAAATTTTTCTTCACTTCTCCTTCTCTTCTCCACGGTTTCAGGTCTGCAAATCTGGAGAAAAAATTCCAGATTTGCTCTTGCTTGCACCAAGCTCAAAACCGTGCACCCATGGAAGCTTCTCACAAGATCTTTTTCCAAATTTTTTTCTTGCTCTCTTGCTCTCCATGGCACTCGGATTTTTCTGATGGAAGGGGGCCATCACTTGGCTGTTTTTTCTGGGTTTCCTCTCCTCCCACGGCCGACTCTCACAAGGTGAAATAAGGAGATAATGTCAAGCTTTTTCCTTAATTAATTTGACCCCAATTTTTTTTCTTTTTGGATTTCCTTCCCCAAGAGCTCACGGCTGTGGACAGCTGAGCAACCAGCTGGAGGTGAGCTGGAAATGCTGAGGTAAGGGCTGAGCTAATGGCTTATGTCACCATTTTTCAAAAATTCCATTTTTGCCCCCGAAACTAGAAATCTTCGCAAAAATACCCTCTAGGTGTCCGATTGTCCCAAAAATCAACACACCCATCCTATTTGATGATATAATCATCTTAGTGACTTCATACGTCCATTTCGTCAATTTTCCAAAATTTACACTTTTGCCCCCAAAAGTGAAAATTTTTGCATTTTGGCCCCTAAACTTCAAAATGGCCATAATGCTTGCTTTTCCATCAAATATCATTCTTTTCATGATTTTATGTGATTTTCTTCCATTAAAATCACATTTTTCCAAAATTTACATTTTTGACCCGAAAAATAAAATCTTTGCATTTTCGCCCCCGAAAATGACTATTCCTTAATTTCTTCTTGCAAAACTTGTTATAACCTTATTGTGACCTCATCTAACGACGTCACTTGGCGTACTTCACATATTTTTCAAATTTTACATTTTTGCCCCCAAAAATGAAAATTTTGACGTTCTTGTCCTTTGACCTGGATTGGTCTCTTTTGATGATTTCTTGACCAAATATATCAGTCTGGCCTTAACTAATGCTAGGGATGCTTGATTTAACGGGTGTTTTCTTATTTTCTACTGTCTAATTGGGCTATCTCGCCCATACTGACATATTTTGCAGTATTTTCTCATACCGCAGCATTTTTCGGTGTCGAGTCAACTGTTGACCACTTTTGGTCAAACTTTGACTTTTTCGGTCAAAGTTGACTTTTTCGGTCAAACTTTGACTTTTTCGGAAAAACGTCCCTTATCGCCCCTTTCGACATGAAAAGGCGTTTTATATCCGTAAAAATCTATTCTGAGTCTTATTGAGCCATAAGACTCCGTAAAACGTGTGAAAAACTCTTAACTGAGTTTTTCCGCAAACATATCATATATGCTCATAATCCCTTTTTAGAAGGAAAAATGGCAACAGGAATTTCTAGATATTACAAAAACCTCAAATTTCTCTCCTATTTTTCTGCACCAACAAGGCCGAACATACACACACATAGGACACCAAAAATCTTTTTGGTTTCTTGGTTGGAGTTTCTCTTCCATACTCGGCCATTCTCCAAATTTTTTTCTCAAAATTTTCTCTTCCTTTTCTTCCTCTCCCTCACACGGCCACTGCACAGAAATTGGCCCCAAAATTTCCAGATTTCTCCTTGGTTTCTAGCTTGAAACCGAACATGCACACTAACTAGCCTCCCTTGGCTTTTTCCAACTTTTTCTCTTGGTTCTTTCTCTTCCTCTTCCTCTCTGATTTTTTCTGAAGAAAAATGGCCAGAGGTTAGCTAATTTTCTGCATTTTTTCAGCCCAAAACCGACCTCTATTTATGGGCAAATGCAAACTTTCCAAAAATTACATTTTAGTCCCTAAACTTTGAAAGTTTCAATCCTTGTTCCACAAGGTGTGAGGTGGCCGGTCAAGACTTGGAGAGCAAGCAAGGGATGACATCATTGCTGACCTCATGGCTGACCTCATCGCTTACATCATCAAATTTCTAAAATTTACACTTTTACCCCAAAAGTGAAAATTCTTGCAAAAATGCCCCCTAGGTGGCCGGTTGGTTTCTTGGTGAACAAGCCAAACTTATCTCATCATAATGACATCATCTTGATGACATCATGTGCTTACATAATCAATTTTTCAAAATTTACACTTTGACCCCAAAAGTGAAAATTCTTGCATTTATGCCCCTAAAATGTCATAACCGGTCATTTTGCTTGCTTTTCAAGCAATTGACATCTCTTCATGATATTATGTGATTTTCTCATACTTAAATCACATATTTTCTAAAATTACATTTTTGCCCCGAAAGACAAGAATCCTTACAATTTTACCCCCAGAAGTAGCCGGTCCTTTTCTTTGCTTGCAAGGCAAGTCATTGCCTTATTGTGACATCATCTAATGACATCATTAAGCTTACTTCACATATTTTCCAAAATTTACACTTTTGCCCCAAAAGTGAAAATTTTGACATTTTTGCCCCTGACTTTGACCGGTCCTTTTGGGTGACTTGGTGACTAAATTTGTCATTTTTGCCCTTGAATTATGCTAGGTGTGCTTGATTTTATAGGGTGGTTTTAAAGCCTACTTGGGCTATCTTGCCCATACTGACATATTTTACAGTATTTTCTCATACTACATCATTCAATACTGTCAAGTCAACCCGTTGACCACTCTTGGTCAAACTTTGACTTTCTTGGTCAAATTTGACTTTTTCGGTCAAACTTTGACTTTTTTGAAAATACTTCCTTTTTGACTTGAAAGGGCGTTTTCTAACCTTAAAAATCTATTCGGAGTCTTATTTAGCCATAAGATCTCCTAAAAGTATGAAAAACTCTTATTCGAGCTTTTCCGTAAATATTTCATCGTATACACATAATTCCTTCGAAGAGGAAATGATAAGATGAAATTTCTAGGTATTACAAACAACTTGCCAGCAGTTGATGATGCAAGATGGAGTCGCGTGGCCGGGCACTGTGAATAGTGGGGAACGGAAACCGCTACGCGTTTAGATAATTTTATAGAATTATGTAATGTTTAATTATGAGTACTTAGTAATATGCACAATTAATACTATTATTCATATTTTATGTTTCGTATTTATATATACGCCTTAAAAAAAAAATTTCCGCTGTGTTTCACGTATTAAGTAAGTTCGTATAAGTTATTCATGGTTGTATGTACGTATGTATGGTAATGGCCTGTGCTAGGTGGGTCGTTACAGAGTTGGTATCAGAGCAGTTTCCCTGCGACATGATTTCACAGTTGCCTGCCATCACCTCCATCCTTGTAAGTAAGTGCTAGATTTATTTCGTTTTATGTATATGCAAAGATACTTATGTTTAAAGTTATGTATGTTAGACACGGTATTATGGACCCGATCCAAGTCGAGGAGGATCGCGATGCTATCGCCGCATTCTATAGGTCGCAGCCGTTGTACTTCGATAGCACGAGACGGTCGGTGTCTATTAGCGCTTGGCTTTACGACATGGAGCAAATATTTGAGATTTGCCACATCGAGGCACACTTACAGGTTACCCTTGCCAGTAGGTGCCTGATTGGAGACTCGAGATTGTGGTGGGCTACATTAGGCGAGAGACAGATGCTCGATCGTATTTGGGCACACTTTCGGACAGCCGTGATGGCACGCTATGGACCGTTATCGGCTAGAGGAATCGACGAGCCTGTCCGTGATCACGCGATATACCGAGATATGCGACATTCGCGATAACAGAGGCTCTCGCAGGATTGGCACACGTACTGTTGGAGATTCCAGGTGGCTATGCTTCCGTACGTCCCCCAGGATGGTCCAGACCCCGAGCTAGAGGCTTTAGTACTTCTACGGAACGGAGTGCCGACCCACATCCGTCAGTTTGTGCCATCGCCTACTCGAGAGATGACCGTCGGCAGTTATATCGATGACGTATTAGAGGTCGAGGCTATCGCTCAGATAGTACGCTCGGAGGATCAGGCCAGCGGTTCCCAGGCTCCTGCTGACGATGCCGGGCAGAGGGAGCCACAGTACCAGGCAGGGCCCTTATTTCCCGAGGACCCGATACCAGCCATACCAGTACAGGAGGTCCCAGCCCAAGAGGCTGCGGATCCGATGGACGCTGATGAGGCCTCAGATGACAACGTAGTACCGATCGATTCATCGGAGGACCCCCAAGTCATCGTTATCTCTAGTAGTGAGGAGGATGATGAGGACGAGGAGTCTGAGCCTGAGCCAGGTCAGGATGACTGGGTAGAGGATTGGGATGACCCCGATGACCCAGAGGAGCTTCCTTTGGAGGATGAGCCTAATGAGATTTTATTGGACGATGCAGACGAGGCCATAGATCAGGATTCCGACTCCAACGCATCCGTGGTCACAATCGAGATCATAGTCTAGATCTAGCGTCGTTTTGTACATTTCTTTTTGGACGATAGGACTGACTATATTAGTTTGTTATTTCGGACGTTAGGTTGTATATTATGTAGGATGAGAAAGTGTTAGACACTTCCATCTAAGATTTTGGCCGTGTATATATGTTTGTACAGTATGACGTATTTTTGAAAATATGTAAATATGGATATAAACGGTATGTATTTTTGAAACCGTGAAAAGTATGTACTTTTGAAGCAAGGAAAGTAATGTACTTTTGAACGATGTACTTTTGACCAAGTAATGTACTTTTGAAATTATACAAAGAGACAGTGGAGACACGGGATATATGATAGAAGTCATGTTATGGTTTTTGAAAGTGATGAAGAGTATCTAGTATGATACGAATATGCCACTAAGTTATGGCATGATATGTGTATGATATGATGCTATATACAATATGAATGTTTTATATAATGATATGACAAGATCTGCATGAAAGAAAAGATATTAATAGTATGATAATATCTTTTCTTATATAGGAAAGTAGAAGATGGTACGTACGCACCGTAATGTACCTGCAAATCTGCCTCAGCCAGATTTAGCAGCCGTAGTAGCTAACGTACAACAGCAATTGCTAGCACAGCAACAAGAAACGACTAGGCTTCGTGAGCAACTAGCTCAAATGAATCGGGGACCCCAGGTTCATGAGATTCCCCAGCAAGCGCCACAAGTTCCCCCAGTGGTACCTCAGGTGTCCAATGTTCAACCTGAAGTTCCACCGGAAATCCCTCGAAACGTTGAAATTCCGATGGCACCAGCCGGAGTACAAGTTAACCCGTCGGTAGTACGAGAGGATCTACTATACGAGCGCTTTAGGCGAATGAAGGCACCCGAGCTCGAGGGGCCTACAGACCCAATTGCAGCCGACAACTGGCTTATCGATATCCAAGTCATCTTGGATTTTATGCGACTTACCGAACAAGAGAAAGTACTTTGTGCTTCCTTTGCTCTCAAGAAAGATGCGCGGCACTGGTGGATGACAGTGCAGCTGCGCCGGGATATTATGGCTATGACCTGGCAGGACTTTGTGAATGAATTTCGTACCATGTACTACAACCGAGAGGTCCTTGCAGTACAGCAAGATGAATTCACCAACTTCAGGCAAGGGATAATGACGGTGATGGAAGCCATCAAGAGATTTGAGCAACTCGCTCGATTGTATCCAAACTTGGTACCGAATAAGGCAGAAAAGGTACGCTTGATGATGAAAATGTTTAGGACAGACATTGCCAAGCAAGTCAGTGCTGGTAGTAGTCCATCAAGGACAGTGTCAGATTGCATTAGCCGAGCCATAAGAGCCGAGTACTGGATCAACCGAGACAAGGAAGCCAGGGCTCAGATCTTCAAAGCAAAGAAGGAGGAAAAGACCGCCGCTAAGCCAACGCAACCTCGCCAAGGTTTGGAGGTGAATTCGAAGGGCCAAGCTAGCAACTCCGCCCAAAGTCCCAAACAGTTTGGGAAAAATAAGCGGAAGGGAAATTTTAATGGTCAGGGTCAGCAGCAAAACTTCCCCCAGAAAATGAACAACCGGGGAAATGAGGGAACCAACGCCAGTTACCCCACATGCGAAAGCCGTGGGAAGAAGCACCCTGGAGTCTGTAGGAGGGGGACGAATACTTGCTACGTTTGTGGCAAAGAGGGGCATTACGCGAGGAGCTGTCCCCAGAATAATCAGAACCAACAACCTCCGCACCAGAATCGGAACCCCAACCAACGTCAACTGCACGCAGTCCAAGCTAAGCTTGAGGGACCTCCAGTAGCACAAGGAAGATTGGAGGCGCCTGAACCTCAAGCCAAATCTACGCCTACACAAGAGGAGATGCCGAGGCAGGAACATCACATGTGGTGACAGGTCAGATCTTTATCACCACCTATGATGTCATTGCGTTGTTTGATTCTGGTGCTACCCATTCGTTCATATCGATGGAGTTCGCTCAAAAATTAGGAAGCAGTATGAATAGAATAGAACAACCTTTCAACGCTTCTTTGCTATCCGGAGAAATTTTGTGGTCCAACTTCTGGATCCAAAATGTCCCCGTTATTATCTGTGGCAGGGAATTACTTGCAGATCTCATCGCAATCAAACTCCATGATTTCGATGTGATCTTGGGGATGGATTTCTTAGGGAAATACAACGCTAGGATTGACTGTAGAAAGCGTTGTGTGACGATTAACCCGAACAACAAGGATGAGTTTAACCTTTACGGACAACCCCGAAATTCCGCCACCAAGTTTGTTTCGGCAGTAAGAGCATGGAAGATACTAGCGAATGGATGTCAGGGGTATTTAACGAGCATGGTGGATAAGGACCAGGAGAAGGAGCTAACACCGGAAGACGTTCCCATTATAAGGGAATACGTGGATGTCTTTCCACAAGAGTTACCCGGACTTCCGTCGGAACGTGAAATTTCGTTCGAGATCGAGCTGCTACCCGGAGTCACACCGGTGTTGAAAGCGCCGTATAGAATGGCACCCGCGGAACTAAGGGAGCTTCAAGTACAGCTACAGGAGCTGTTGGACAAAGGGTTCATCAGACAGAGTCCCTCCCCATAGGGAGCACCGTCATGTTTGTGAAAAAGAAGGATGGATCTCTACGTATGTGCATAGACTACCGAGAGCTCAACAAGATTACGATCAAGAATAAGTACCCTCTTCTAAGGATTGACGATCTCTTCGATCAACTCCGAGGAGCGGTTGTATTTTCGAAGATCGATTTACGTTTAGGCTACCATCAGCTTCGGATCAAGGAGTCAGACATCTCCAAAATAGCTTTCCGAACGCGATATGGACACTACGAGTTCTTAGTCATGCCATTTGGATTGACCCCAGCCGCTTTTATGGATTTTATGAACCGTGTGTTTAAGGAGTACTTGGATAAGTTCGTAATCGTCTTTATTGACGATATTTTAATTTATTCAAAGTCTAAGGAGGAGAATGAACATCACCTTAGGTTGGTGATGGAGATGCTAAGGCAACATCAGTTGTACGCTAAATTCACTAAGTGTGAATTTTGGCTGGAAAAGGTTCATTTCTTGGGGCATGTGGTGTCCAAAGAGGGAATTTCTGTAGATCCAGCAAAGGTGGAAGCGGTTAGTCTATGGCCAGCACCTAGGAACGTCACGAAGATAAGAAGTTTCCTGGGATTAGCGGGATATTACAGGAGGTTCGTAGAGGGATTCTCGAAGATCGCAGCACCTCTCACCACCCTCACCAGAAAGGAGAAGAAGTTTGAATGGACTCCTAAATGTGAGGAGAATTTCTAGGAACTTAAAAGGAGGCTGACGAGCGCGCCCGTACTAATAATTCCTGATGTGGGCGCAGGAAATTTCGTGATTTATAGCGATGCTTCTAAGAATGGATTAGGAGCTATCTTGAGGCAAAATGGGAAGGTAGTAGCTTATGCGTCAAGACAACAAAAAAATCACAAAAGGAATTATCCGACACACGACCTGGAACTAGCAGCAGTAGTCTTCGCACTCAAGATTTGGAGGCACTACCTGTATGGGAACAGATGTGAAATCTACACCGATCATCAGAGCCTCAAATATATTTTTACTCAGAAGGAGTTAAACATGAGGCAACGCAGATGGCTGGAGCTAGTAAAAGATTACGATTGTGAAATCCTTTACCACCCTGGAAAGGCAAACAGGGTAGCCGACGCGTTAAGTAGGAAGTCAGTAGGCATGCTGATGTCTATTGAAGCTTTTCCTAAGCCGTTGCAACGGGAAATTACCGATTTCAACCTAGAAATGATCACGGGAAGACTATCTTCGCTAATGTAACGCCCCGCCTAGCACGGACCGTTACCTTACTCATTTACTTACTTATCTTTCCTCTCGTACTTACTTAAGTACTTAAGGGAATGCATACAAACCTTACTTACTTAGTACATGAAACACAGCGGAAATTTTTTTTTATACGGTGCTAACTTGCGCTTAACTAAACTGAAGGTACAATTTCGAATAATATATCTAGAAGATCAAAACGCGTAGCGGCTTCCATTCCCCACATTTCACAGTGCCCGGCCACGCTCCTCCATCTTGTATCATCAAATGCTGACAGGTAATTTACCTACAGCATAAACTTAAAACAATGAGCTTTCGCTCAGCAAGTACAACACCTATACCGCAACATATACACTATTAACGTCTTAACATATCATAACTGCATTTAACATATACTGGCAACTACTACACTGAACCACTACTGCACTGAACGACCACTGCACTGAACATATACTGATAAACATATGCATGAACCGGTTATGTTCATATTATGCTCCTTTATCTGCTGCTAACTTACTTACTGTCTTTCTTACTTAGTCTGCTAAT
Source organism: Ficus microcarpa (assembly GCA_025413485.1). Lineage (NCBI taxonomy): Eukaryota > Viridiplantae > Streptophyta > Magnoliopsida > Rosales > Moraceae > Ficus > Ficus microcarpa. Next base: position 24,185,581 of record CM046376.1, read on the forward strand.
GGGCCCCTTACTGAGGTGAACGTACCCGGCGCGCAACCATGGACTTACACTTGCCATAGCCCGACCCGCCCTGTGACGGGGAGTACGACACCGGCAACTGCTTGCCGTCTGCCTACTGATCTTCTAACCATGTTATACTTACTTTGGTCATTCTTATTAGAACTAGTGAGCATGCATCGTGATGCTACTTATTCTTACTTCATAAGCATCTGACATTTTTAGCTTGATATGTAATCATACATATCATAACATACTTCATTGCATAAACATAAATCATGTTTTGATATGCCCCGTAGCATATCAATTAACACTTAGCATAACAGCGCATCACATAGCACATAGCACATCATCTATGTCTAGGTAAAAATACCCTAATAGCCTATGCTGTAGGCGGCGTTGTACTTACCTCGTCTATGTTCGATACTACACTGCTCCGCTTCTGGGTTCAGCTGCAGGGTACGTCCTGCTTAACCGAAGGACATAGGTAAGGTCTCTAATCTCGACTATAATATGTTGGTTGTCAACCAACATTCATGCAATGCTTTGGTTATATGTCCCCCTAACTATAAAACATGTTATATGTGGTTACCTTAAGTAACCTTATCACTTTGGGTTATATCTCATAACCCCATAAAATCGTATACCCTAATCTAGTAGGTTACGTTGGATAACCTTTTCTACTACACCCTTATCCCATAACCTGATGGGTTACACTAACCCATGGGATAATTCGTCTTACATCCTACTAGGTTAACCCTCGTTAACCTCTAAGGTTACTAAAGTTAACCTTCTTCGGGTCAACCTCGGGCTTTGGGACTAAGCCCTGTAACTCGGGTGTAATTTCCGGTTACGTGTCGTAACTATCTACCTAGCAAACCTTGAACTTGAAACTCTTAAATCTCTTTTCTTTATCCTTGAAAAAGTTTTTGGCTTAAAAGCTTAAAAACTGCTATACTTCCCCTTAAAAATCCTTGAATCTTAAAACATGGTTTATAAAATGTTTGAAGGCTAGAAACTGCCTTTGGAACAGTTTCTGTGTTCAAAACAGTGTTTAAAACAGGAAAAACTATTTTTTTCTAACTGGTTCTAGAAAATCCTGTGCAGGAATTTCTTGCTCCCTGCACGGTTTTCAGATTTCAAATTGTAGTTTAAAATCCTTTTAGAATTGGGAAAAGTTGTCTTCATTAAAGTTTTAGCTCTCGAAGAGATCTAAAACTTTCATGTTTTACAAAAAATCTGATTCTGCTTAGTTTATACCAGTTTTAATTTGAACAAGCTGGTCGTGTAAAACTGGGTCTGAACAGACCACCTTCGGTTTTTCGTAAAAACGGAGGCCTTTGGAACCTCATTTTGAGAATTGGTCCGCGCTGCCCCCTAGGAAAAACCCTAATCTACAACTTTCGTATTTTACATTTTTGCTCATTCTGTGATGTCTAGTTTTTCATGTTACTAGTTTTTGTAAAGAATTGAATGTATATAGTACATGCAATTTAATGAAAAAGTTCAGTTCAAAGCTTTAATGTGTGTTATGAGTTTTTATAGCTAATAAAACTCAAAAATGACTGTTCGAAGAAGCAAATAGCCTTTTTGAACAAAAAGGAATGAAATCTACTCGATTTTAGAAAAGTCAAAATTTTGACCAAAAAGTCAACCGTTGACCCGAAAAGTTAAAGTTTGACCAATATGGTCAAAATTGCGACGGAGGAATTTTAAGATCTACGGTTTGTGAAAAATGCTGCGGGAACTAGTTTTTTATGACTGATAAAAACTAAAACCACCTTAGAAAAATCAAGCACGCCATATTAGGTCATGAGGCAGAAAGGATTTGAGAAAATATCTTCGATCCGATTTTTTTTTTTTTTTACTGTAAATATAAAAATCCAAACTGTAAAATAATAATTACAGCATTAGAATTTAAATTTTTACAATCAAAGTTTCAAGGTTTTTCATCAAACAAAGCTTTAAATTAAGATATCATAAAAGAAATTATTTTATCACATGAGTGTGTGTTGGACCAATCCATGGGTGACATGTGGACTTTGCCAACTCACCATGAGTTGTCTTCCACCTCTCATAATGGCCGGCCACCTAGCAAGAGACAAGTCCAAAGTTTTAAAAAAATTTTGGGGTCAAAATTGAATTTTTGAAAGCTCAAACTTGGCCTATAAATAGAGGTGTTCTCTATTCACTTTTAATGTAAAACCAAGCTAAGTTCTTGCAAATTTTCAGCTCAAAAAGCTGAGAGAAAAAGAGAGAGTGATCAGAAAAATTTTTCAAGTCCAATCCATTCATCTTTGCTTCGGTTAGCTTAGGATCCAAGGGGAGAGAAAAGAAAAATTTTTCTGCAGCCTTGTGCAGCCCTTTGCCGTGTGTTGGTGCAGGGGAAAGGAAGGAGAAAAACCAAATTTTGAGGGAGAAATTAGGGCTAGAGAGTTCGGGTAGCTTAGCAAGCAAAAGGGAGGAGATTTGATCAAGTTTGGAGCTTGAATCCACCCTTGGAGCAGCCACGGGTTTGTTGGGAGAGAGAAGAGAAAAAAATTCCAGCTTTGGTGGAATCAGCCCTTAGGTGCCGAGCAAGGAGGGGAGAGCATTTGGAGACCAAAAAAATTGATTTTTGGTGCACCAAGAGTGAGCAGCCGAAACTTGGAGATAGGGGGAGCCAAGGAGAGAATTTCGGGTACCCTAACCCTAGAGGCCGAAATCCACTCAAGTTGAGGTAAAATTTTAAAAAGTTTTTACCAAGTTTTAAATGAGTTTTAAGCTTATGATTTATGTGTATTTTGTGCAAAAATTATGTAAGAGCATAAGCTCCTATGCATGTTTAAATTTCTGCCTATATGTGCTTGTGTGCTTAGTGCTTGATTAGGTTAGTTCTAGGTGTGGTTTGGTTTGATTTTTATGCTCTTAAATTATGCTATGTGATTGAATTGCTAGAATGGCATGCTAGGGTTTTGAATTAGGTAATATGTCCCCAATTAGGTCAATTAGAATTATGCATGTGTGTTATGAATTTATGAACCAAGTGCATGAAATGTATGTTGCATGCTAAGCTAGAAATTATGCAACCCTAGGTTAGTAAGCTCGGATTTTTGGGTTGCATGATCACATGGGTTGCATGGTTAGGTCAAGGGACGTTAGACGCGCTGCATGTATGTTGACTATCTCCCGAAGTGGTCGGTCGAGCTAGAACCCGCGACGTAGGACGTAAAACCAAATGTAAGAACCAAACTGTCCTCTCGGGGTTCCAGTGGACAGTTTCGGTGGAATGTTAATTACAGGCCTTTAGAGGCCGAATGGGCAAAAACTTAAAACATGAAAGTTGTAGAATAGGGTGTTTCCTAGGGGGCAGCGTGACCAGTTTTCCAAAATAAGGCTCCAACAGCCTTCATTTTCAAGAAAACCCGTAGGTGGTCTGTGAGACCCATATTTTTATGTTAAACCCGTTTTCAATTTAAAACTGGTACCAATCGGTACGGAATCAGAAATTTTACAAAACACAAAAGTTTTAGAACTCTTCGAGGGCTATAACTTTCGTGAAGGAAACTTTTTCAAATTCAAATGGGATTTTTAAGTATAAGCTGAAATGCCAAAACTGTGCAGAAATCAAGAAATTTCTGTGCAAGATTTTATAGAACCACACTAGGAAAAACGTTTTTCGGACTTAACATACTGTTTCAAGCACGGAAACTGTTCCAAAGGCAGTTTCCGACCCTTAACCATTTTATGAAATTATGGTCCAAGATCTACGAATTTTTATGAAGCAAGTTACCAAGTTTAGGTTTTAAAAGTTAAGTCTTTTTATGAAAAATAAATTTTAAGTTAAAGTTATTTTAAAAGAAAGTAAATTTTGAGTTAAGATTTTAAAGAAACGTTTAAGACGAAAGATAACCGGGAATTTATACCCGAGTTATCGGGACCTAGTCCCAAAATCCTAAAGTTGACCAAATAGGGATTTACTCTAGTAATCGTAAAGGTTGACCTTGGTTAACCTATAAGTTGATAATTAAAGCCCAAGGGTAGGTGTTGACCTAACCCAACACGTTTGTATATGGGCTAAGTGTATGAAAAGGATATCCAACGTAACCTTTTTAGGTCTCGAATTATGATCGACAAGACTACTGAGGTAGTCACTCTTTATGTATGCATGGTTTTATTTCTAGGGGGACATATCACCAAAAACCCGCATGAATGTTGGTTAGTTACCAACATATTATGAGTTAGATTAGAAATCTCATGTACGTCCTTCAATCGAGCAGGAGGAATTCTGCAGTTGGATCTTGAAGAGAAGCAGCCAAGCGACAGACATACAGACGGTAAGTACAACACCGTCTACAGCATAAGCTACTAGTGTATATTACTAGATTTCCATGATGTGCTCTGTGCTATATGTTAGATAACATGTATGCAATATGAAATATGTTAAGTACATGATTATTATGCTAAGATAAGAAATGATTGAATTAGAAAAGTGACAACAGAATGTATGTTCACTAATAATAAGAATAAGTAAGTTATCAAGTGCCGTGTCGTACCACCTGCACTAGGTCGGGTCGGACTGTAGATTGAACTGGAAATGGTTTGGTCGCCCCAGACAATCCACAGTCGCGCGCCGGATACGAACACGCAAATTAAGGGGCCCATAAGTAATAAGAATAAGGAAAATAAGAAAGCATAATACGAGTATATAGGGTTTTATGCATGCTATGTGTTATGACATGTTTTAAATGATATATGTTTATGTTATATTGTTTTTACGGTTTAGGAGTTGTATTTGCTGAGCTTTAGCTCATTGTTTAAGTTTATGCTGTAGGTAAGCAACCAGCTATCTGATGATGATGCAAGATGGAGTAGCGAGCCAAGGCACTGTGAATGAGTGGATAATGGGTATCGCTACATGTTTTGTAGTTTTATGTAAAATATGAAATGTTTTTATAACAGCTGGTAATTAATATACTCGTACGCAAAAACAGTATTATTTTATGTTTATAGTTTTGTGAGTACTATAAAAAAAAAAAAAAAATTTCGCTGTGTTTTCAAACAATGTAAGTAAGTTCTATGTTATGAATGTATGTTAATAAGTACGGTAGCGGCCTACGCTAGGTGGGTCGTTACACATTCTGTGATACCTAGAATTTCATGTTGCCATTTTCCTTCTAAAAGAGGAATTATGAGCATATGTTGTGATGTTTACGGAAAAAACTCAGTTAAGACCCGAAATTTTGTAGACTTGTAATCTCCTTGTTTATAAGGAATTAGAGTCTAATTTATGTAATTATGATGTGTTATATGAAAAATTATGAATAATAATTAAAAATTCATAATTTTATTCAAACGATGTTCGAGTCCTCATTTAATGATTTTGAGATTCAATTAATGTTTTACGAGCCAAGAATAAGGTTTCTAAAGGAAAAAGAACGAAAAATGATGAAATTTCACGAAAGTCAAAAGTTTGACCAAAAAGTCAACTTTGACCAAAAAGTCAAAGGGTTTACCAAAAAGTCAAAGTTTGACCGTGTAACGCCCCACCTAGCGTAGGCCGTTACCTTACTTACTAACATACATTCATAATATAACTTAAACACACTGATTGAAAACACAGCGGAAATTTTTTTTTTTTTTTTTTTTTATAGCATTGACAAAACACTATAAACATAAAGTATTACTGTTTTTGCATACTAGTATATTAATTACCGGTTAATATAAAATATTTCATAATTTACATAAAACCACAAAACACGTAGCGATACCCATAATCCACTCATTCACAGTCCCTTGGCTCGCTACTCCATCTTACATTACTTTCAGATAGCTGGTTCCTTACCTACAGCATAAACTCAAACAGTGAGCTAGAGCTCAGTAAGTACAACTCTTAAGCCGTAAAGAAAATATAGCATAAACAGGATATACACATAGCAAGTATTGACCATGTTATGCTTTCTTATCTCTACTCATTATGGGCCCTTACCTCGTGTGTTCGTAACCGGCGCGCGACTATGAATTGGTTGGGGCGGCCAAACCTTATCCAACTCAATCCACAGTCCAACCCAACCTGGCGTGGGTGGTACGACACATCGCTTATTAACTTACTTAATCTTACTATAAGTGAACATACATTCTGTTGTCACCTTTTTAATTCTATTATTTATGCCCTAGCATAATAATCATATACATAACATAATTATATTGCATACATGTTAACTAACACATAGCACATAACACATCATAGACATCTAGTAATATATACTAGTAGCTTATGCTGTAGACGGTGTTGTACTTACCGTCTATCCGTGTGCTGCTTGTCTTACTCCTCTTCGAGCTTTAATTGCAGAATCCCTCCTGCTCGATCGAAGGACGTACATGAGATTTCTAATCTAATACATGTGGGTTTTCGGTGATATGTCCCCCCTAACATAAACCATGCATACATAAAGGGCGACTACTTTAGTAGTCTTATAGATCATACATCGTGACCTAAAAAGATACGTTGGATATCCATTTCATATACTTAGCCCATATTGAAAACATGTTGGGTTAGATAAACACCAACCCTTGAGCTTTGATCAACAACTTATGGGTTAACCAAGGTTAACCCTTGTGATCTCTAACTTAAATCCCTATTCGGCTTACTTGAGGATTGTGGGATCTAAGTCCCGATAACTCGGGTATAATTTCCCGGTTATCATACGTCCTAACATTTCTTTGAACACTTAGCTTAAAATCCATTTACTTTGAAAATCTTAACTTAGAAACCATTTCCTTTAAAAACCTTAACTTACCATTCCTACTTCATAAAAACACTTAGCTTTTAAAACTTTATCTTGTCAACTTTTTCGTAAAAATTCGTAAATCTTGCCTTATAATTTCATAAAACATTTGGGGGTCGGAAACTGCTTTTGGGACAGTTTCCATACTTGAAACAACGTGTTTAGCTCGAAAAACGTTTTTCCTATAGGGTTCTATAAAATCTTGCACAGAAACTCTTGGATTCCTGCGCAGTTTTGACATTTCAGTTTATAGTTAAAAATCGCTTTTGAATTTGAAAATGTTTTCTTCACGAAAGTTCTAGCCCTCGAAGAGTTCTAAAACTTTCGTGTTTTGAGAAATTTCTGATTCTGTACCGATTGGTACCAGTTTTTAATCGAAAACGAGTTTAACTTTGAAAACCGAGTCTTACAGACCATCTACGGGTTTCCTTGTAAAAGAAGGCTGTTGGAGCCTTATTTTGGAAAACTGGCCCGTTGGCCGCTAGGAAACAACCTAGTCTACAACTTTCGTGTTTTAACTTTTTGCCCATTCGGCCTTTAAAGGCCTGTAATCCGTGTTTTACCGAAACAGCTCCCTGGAACCCGAGAGCTAGTTTTGGTTCTTACATTTATTGTTACGTCCTAAATCGCGGGTTCTAACTCGACCGCCCACATCGGGAGATAATCAACAAACATGCAGCGCATTCTAACGTCCCTTAACCCTATCATACAGCCCATGTGATCTTTGCAACCCAAAAATCCGAACTCCTAATCCTAGGGTTGCATATCCACTAGCTTAGCATACATCACACCAATCATGCATTTTGGTTCATAAAAACATAACATACATGCATAAAACTACTTAACCTAATTTGGGGACATATTACCTAACTCAAACCCTAACATGCCAATCTAGCAAATCAAGCACATAGCATAAATTATGAGCATAAAAATAAACCAAACCACACCTAGAATCTATCTAACCAAGCACATAGCACACAAGCACATCTAAGGCAGCCATTAAAACACACATAGGAGCTTATGCTCTTACACAAATTTTGCATAAAAATACACATAAATCACATGCTTAAAACTCATTTAAACTTGTGAAAAAGCTTTTAAAAATTTTACCTTCCAAGAGGTGACTTTCGGCTTAGGGTTTGGAAGACCCGAAAAAATTCTGTTTGCACCAAGTGTTCCAATGGTTCGGCTGCTCTCCTATGTGCACCAAAAATCAGATTTTTGGCTTCCTTGTGGTCTCCTCACCTTGCTCGGCTACTCAAGAAAGGTTAGCCCCAAATCTGAAATTTTTTTCCTCTCTTTTCTCACTCAAACCCGAGGGTTGCTCCAAGGTGATTCAAGCTCTAAAACTTTGATCAAAACTCACTCTCTTGCTCACTAGTCAAACCCGAAACTCAAACCCTAATTTTTACCTCAAATTTTGGTTTTTCTCTTGTGTTTCCCCTGCTCTAAACCCACGGCAAGAGACTGCAAGGGCTGCCAGAAAAATTTTCCTTTCTCTTCCCCTCGGTTGCTAGCCTACCCGAAGCAAAAAGGATGGATTGAACTTGAAAAATTTTCTGATCTCTCACTCTCCTTTCTCTCGGATTTTTGAGCTTAAAATTTGCAAGAACTTAGTTGCATTTTTTGTTTAAAGTGAATAGCAACCACTTCTATTTATAGGCCAAGAACAAGCTTTCAAGAATCTCATTTTGACCCCTAAATTTTCAAATTTTTTTGACTTCTTGCATGCTAGGTGTCCGGAGCAAGGGGGAGTGCAAGACAACTCATGGTGAGTTGGCAAAGGCTAGGTGTCCTCTTGTGATTGGTCCAACACATCTCACATAGAATAAAATATTATTTTCTTTATGAGATATCTTAAAATTTAGGGCTTTGTTTGGATAAAAACATTGAAACTTTGATTGTAAAAATTTAAATTCCAATACTGTAATAATTATTTTACAGTTTGGATTTTTCATAATTACAGTCAAAAAAATCGGATTGAAGATCTTTTCTCAAATCCTTCTGCCTCGTGACTTACTGTGGCGTGCTTGATTTTTCTAAGGTGGTTTTAGTTTCTAACTGTCATAAAAATTAGTTCCTGCATTATTTTTCATAAAACGCAGATCTTAAAATTCCTCCGTCATAATTTCGGCCATTTTGGTCCAACTTTGACTTTTCGGTCAACAGTTGACTTTTTCGGTCAAAATTTTGACTTTTGTGGAATTGAGTCGGTTTCACTTCTTATTGTTCAAAAAGGCTATTTGCTTCTTCGAACAGTCATTTTTGAGTTTTATTAAGCTATAAAAACTCATAACACATATTAGAGCTCTGAATCAAGCTTTTTCATGAAATTGTATGTACTATTTACATTCAATTCTTTACAGAAGCTAGTTACATGAAAAACTAGATCTCACAATCTACCCTCCTTAAAAATTTTCGTCCTCGAAAATTAGAACAACTCGGGGTAGTTCTTCTTCATAGCATCCTCTAGTTCCCATGTTGCTTCTTCAACACTATGGTTTCGCCATAAAACCTTAACCATAGGAATAATTCTATTCCTTAGGACCTTATCTTCTCTATCAAGAATTCGTACAGGCTTTTCTTCGTAAGTTAAATCCGTCTGAACCTCCACTGGTTCTTGACTGAGTACGTGAGTAGGATCTGGAACATACTTCTTGAGCATTGAGACGTGGAAAACATCGTGCATGGAAGCTAATTCTGGCGGCAAAGCGAGCTTATACGCAACCTTTCCAATCCTCTTGAGGATTTCAAACGGTCCCGTATACCTTGGACTGAGCTTTCCTTTCTTGCCAAATCGCATTACTCCCTTCATAGGAGCAATTTTGATGAAAACAGCATCACCAACTTGAAATTCTAATGGTCGTCGACGCTTGTCCGCATAGCTTTTCTGTCGGCTAAACGCTACGTCGAGTCTCTGCTTAATCTTCTGAATATCTTCGGAGGTCTTTTCAATGAAGTCCGTCGTTTGCAACTGCTTTTGTCCGACTTCTTGCCAGTGAACTGGCGATCTACATTTTCGTCCATACAACGCTTCAAATGGAGCCATTCCAATTGAGGCATGATAGCTGTTGTTGTAGGAAAATTCGATCAGTGGTAGCTTTTCATCCCAATTTCCCTTGAAATCTAGGACGCACGATCTCAACATATCCTCCAAAGTCTGGATAGTTCTTTCTGACTGACCATCCGTTTGAGGGTGAAATGCTGTGCTAAACTTCAATCTTGATCCCATAGCAGCGTGTACGCTCATCCAAAATCGTGACGTGAAACGCCCATCGCGGTCCGAAATGATTGATTTTGGAATTCCATGCAATTTGACGATTTGAGCTACGTAAATTTGCGCCAATCTTTCCACTGAGTGGGTAGCTTTAATCGCAACGAAGTGGGCTGACTTGGTCAAACGATCTACTATAACCCAAATCGTGTCGTTTCCACTCGTAGTTCTAGGCAGTCCGATTACAAAATCCATCGTAATCTGCTCCCATTTCCACTCCGGAAGTTCTATCTTCTGTAATTCTCCTCCCGGATGCCTGTGTTCAGCCTTAACTTTCTGACAAGTTAGGCATTTTGACACAAATTCTGCCACTTGGTTCTTCATATTCGGCCACCAGTAGGTTTCCCTGAGATCCTTGTACATCTTGGTAGCTCCTGGATGTACGGAATATGGCGTTTGGTGTGCCTCTGTCATTATTCGTTCCTTCAAGCCCTTCACGTTTGGAACACAAATCCTTCCTTTGAAGTGGAGTATACCATCATCGGAAGTCTTGAACTCTGTGCCCTTCTCACTAAACATCCGAGCCTTCAGCAATGAAGAGTCATTTTCTTGATGGGCCTTAATGACGTCTAGCAGGTCAGACTTTAAGGTAAGCGAAGATAACCTTCCTGTTATTACTTCTATGTTGAAATCAGCGATCTCCTTCTGTAGAGGCTTAGGAAGTGCTTCAATGGACATCATCGTGGCTACTGACTTCCTGCTTAATGCATCTGCTACCCTGTTAGCCTTTCCAGGGTGGTAGAGGATTTCACAATCATAATCCTTTACGAGTTCCAACCACCGTCTTTGCCTCATATTTAACTCCTTCTGAGTAAAAATATATTTGAGACTCTGATGGTCGGTGTAGATTTCACATTTATTCCCATACAGATAGTGTCTCCATATCTTGAGGGCGAAGACCACTGCTGCTAGCTCCATATCATGAGTAGGGTAGTTCCTTTCATGATTCTTCAATTGACGCGACGCTTAGGCAACTACCTTCCCATTCTGCATCAAGACAGCTCCTAATCCATTTTTAGAAGCGTCACTGTAAATCACGAAATTTCCTGCTTCTACATCAGGAATTATCAGCACAGGTGCACTTGTCAATTTCCTCTTAAGCTCCTGGAAATTCTCTTCACATTTCTGCGTCCACTCGTACTTCTTCTCCTTCCGAGTGAGAGCGGTAAGAGGTGCTGCTATCTTCGAAAAGCCTTCGACGAATCTTCTATAGTACCCTGCTAATCCCAGAAAACTTCTAATCTCTGTGACGTTCCTGGGTGCTGGCCACGAGCTAACTGCTTCCACTTTTGTAGGGTCTACAGAAATTCCTTCTTTCGTCACCACGTGCCCCAAAAAGTGTACTTTTTCTAGCCAAAATTCACATTTCGTGAACTTAGCATACAGCTGGTGTTGTCTCAACATTTCCAGTACCAGCCTCAAGTGCTGCTCATGCTCCTCCTGGGACCTCGAGTAGATCAGAATGTCATCAATGAAGACGATCACGAACTTGTCCAGGAAGTCCTTAAACACTCGGTTCATTAAATCCATGAAGGCTGCTGGGGCATTGGTTAGCCCAAAGGGCATGACCAAGAATTCGTAGTGCCCATAACGCGTTCTGAAAGCTGTCTTGGATACATCTGACTCCTTGATCCGAAGTTGATGATAGCCTGATCGCAAGTCAATCTTCGAAAATACTATCGCTCCCCTAAGTTGGTCGAACAGATCATCTATCCTTGGGAGAGGATATTTGTTCTTTATCGTGATCTTGTTCAACTCTCGGTAATCGATGCACATACGGAGCGATCCATCTTTCTTCTTTACAAACAAAACAGGTGCTCCCCACGGAGAGTGGCTCTGCTTGATAAACCCCTTATCCAAAAGCTCTTGTAACTGCATTTGAAGCTCCCTGAGTTCTGCAGGTGCCATTCTGTACGGTGCCTTCGATACTGGTGCTACTCCTGGTAGTAACTCGATCTCGAACGAGATCTCACGTTCTGGTGGCAGTCCTGGTAATTCTTCTGGAAACACGTCCACATACTCTTTAATGATGGGAACGTCTTCAGGCATCAACTCCTTTTCTTGCTTCTTATCCACCATGTTTGCTAGGTATCCTTGACATCCACTAGCTAACATCTTCCAGGCTCTTACAGCTGATACGAGCTTAGTGGTGGAATTCCGAGATTGCCCATGGAAATTAAACTCATCCTTCTCGCCTAGGTTGAACGTTATCCGGCGTCTTCGGCAGTCAATCCTAGCGTCGTGTCTGCCTAAGAAATCCATCCCCAAGATCACATCGAAATCATGGAGTTTGATTACGATGAGATCTACAGCTAATTCTCTGCCATTGATGATAACAGGAACATTTTGGATCCAAGAATTGGACCACAAAATTTCACCAGATGGTAAAGAAGCACTGAAGGGTTGTCCTATCCTATTGACACTGTCTCCTAACTTCTGAGCAAGTTCCAAGAATATGAACGAATGCGTAGCGCCAGAATCGAAAAGTGCAATCACATCATAAGTGGCGATAGAGATCTGACCTGTCACCACATGTGATGTTCCAGCTTCTGCATCTCCCTTCGTGTACGCATAGATCCTAGCTTGGGGTTCTGGGGCTTCCAGTCTGCCTATTACTGTCGCAGGTCCTTCCAATCTAGCTTGTACTGCGTGTATTTGCCGTTGGTTGGAGTTGCGATTCTGATACTGTGGCTGCGAGTTCTGATACTGCGGTTGCTGGTTGTTCTGAGGGCAATTCTTCGCAAAATGTCCCTCTTTTCCACAGATATAGCAAGCATTGGATCCCTTCCTACAGACTCCTGGGTGTTTCTTCCCACAAGTGTCACATGTAGGGTAGGAGACATTGTTGCCATCATTTCCCCGGTTGCTCCTCTTCTGTTGGAAATTTTTCTGTTGCCCCTGGTTGTTAAAATTCCCCTTCCGTTTGTTCTTCCCAGATTGCTTGGGACTTTGTCCGGGGTTGCTTGCTTGTCCTCTATTACTTGCTTCCGAATTTTGTCGAGGTTGCGTCGACTTTGCAGCAGACTTCTCTTCCTTCCTGGACTTGAAAATCTGGGCTCTAGCTTCCTTGTCCCGATTAATCCAGTACTCAGCCCTGACGGCTCTGCTGACACAGTCTGACACTGTTTCAGGTGGACTACTGCCGGCACTGACTTGCTTCGCAATGTCCGTGCGGAACATTCTCATCATCAGTCGCACCTTCTCCTCTTCATTCGGTACCAGTTTTGGACATAAGCGAGCCAGTTGCTCGAATCTTCTGATTGCGTCCAGAACTGTCATAGATCCCTGTCGGAAGTTTATAAACTCGTCCTGTTGTACGGCAAGGACTTCTCTGTTGTAGTACATTGAGCGGAACTCGTACTCAAAGTCTTGCCAGGACATGGCTGTAACGTCTCTCCGCATTTGTACAGTGATCCACCAATGTCTCGCGTCCTTCTTAAGAGCGAAGGAATCGCATAGTACCTTCTCCTGCTCTGTCAGCCTCATGAAGTCTAAGATGACCTGGATATCGATAAGCCAATTATCCGCGGCCATTGGATCTGTAGGCCCCTCGAAACTCGGGTGCCTTCATCCTTCTGAAGCGTTCATACAGCAGGTCTTCACGTATTGCTGGCGGATCTACCGGCATGGCAGCTGGTGCCATCGGAACATACGGAGGGACTTCCGGTTGAACATTGGGTACCTGAGGTACCACTGGAGGCACTGGCTGTGGAGCTTCTTGGACTGGGGGTGCTGGATTCATACGTTCTAACTGTTCGCGGAATCTAGCCATTTCTTGTTGTTGCTGCAGCATTTGCTGTTGCAAGTTCGTCATAAGAGTCACTAGATCCGGCTGGGGCGGATCTGCGGCTGCGTTTCCTCTTGTTCGTACCATACTTATATTCCTACTATCGGAAACAGGCATTATCATAAGCTAATAAACTTATCATACATTTCATCATATCAGCATACATATCATATCATAACATAACATAATAACATAACTTAAGCATATCATCATACTTCATACATACTTAACATAACATGTAACATCATAACATAACTTTTCATATATCCCGTGAACACACGGTTTCTTTTTGTACAATGAGCAAAAGTACATCATCATATCTTATATACTTCAAAATACATCATACTGTACATATTTACATATTTACGGGCAGAACTTCGGATGGAAGTGTCTAACACTTTCTCATCCTACATATATGTACAACCTAATATCCGAATACATATACTATAATCGTCCTACAAAAGGAAAACAAAACGCGAAATCGGCCCTAGTCTAACTAGTGTCGTCGAGGGTGCTCGCGGACGTGTCGGTGTCGGAAAGTACTACTACGGGTGCAGGCGCGTCATCATCCGCTGGCTCGTCGGGATCGTCAAGTGGAAACTCCTCAGGATCATCCTCGTCATCCATATCGTCCTCATCGTCACTGGAAATGTCGACAACGGGAGGGTCTTCCTGCTCCGGTGGATCTATCGGTATAACATCGTCATCAGAAGTGTTCTCCGCGTCCATCGGGTCCTCTGCCTCTTGGGCAGGCATCTCCGGTACTGGCTCCTCGGGTCCGACCTCGTACTGCGGATCCTCGGGCCCTACCTCATATTGCGGATCCTCCTCTCCAGCGTCATCAGCAACGGGATCCTGGGCCTCATCTGCATGATCAGCGGCAGGTACGGTCTGAGCTATCGTCTCCGCTGCTAGTATGTCATCAGTGTAGCTACCAACGGTCATCTCACGGCGGGGTGATGGTACAGACTGTCTGATGTGTGTCGGTACTCCGTTCCGTAGGAGCATCAACGCCTGTAACTCTGGCTCTGGTATATCCTGGGGAATGTAAGGAAGCATCGTCTCCTGGAATCTCCAACAATAGTGGACCATAGTTTCCCCTGGATAGGCGTGCCAATCCTGTGACATCATCTGATAGCGAGTAAGTCGCATATCCTTATATATCGCAGGATCACGCATCGGCTCATCAGCTCCTCGTGCTGGAAGTGGACCATATCTGCTCACCACGGCTACACGAAAATGTGCCCAAGTACGGCTAGGTAGCTGCGGCTCTCCTAATGTAACTTCACCATATCCTAGCATCACCAATCAGACATCGGCTGGCTAGGGTGACCTGTAAGTGCTCCTCGATGTGGCACATCATGAAGATCTGCTCCATATCATGAAGCCATATGCTGATCGATACTGATCGTCTGGTGCTATCGAAGTACTGAGGCTGCGATCGGTAGAAAGAAACTACGGCATCCCGATCCCTCTTCACTTGCGTCGTGTCCATGGTACCGCGTCTATATCACGTAATATAACCATAAACACTATAGCATAAAACCATATAGCATATAAGAAAGAAATCTAAACTTACTTGCAATGATGGAGGCGATGTCAGGTAACTGTGAATTCGTGTCGCAAGGGAACCGCTCTGATACCAAACCTTGTAACGCCCCACCTAGCGTAGGCCGTTACCTTACTTACTAACATACATTCATAATATAACTTAAACACACTGATTGAAAACACAGCGGAAATTTTTTTTTTTTTTTTTTTTTATAGCATTGACAAAACACTATAAACATAAAGTATTACTGTTTTGCATACTAGTATATTAATTACCGGTTAATATAAAATATTTCATAATTTACATAAAACCACAAAACACGTAGCGATACCCATAATCCACTCATTCACAGTCCCTTGGCTCGCTACTCCATCTTGCATTACTTTCAGATAGCTGGTTCCTTACCTACAGCATAAACTCAAACAGTGAGCTAGAGCTCAGTAAGTACAACTCTTAAGCCGTAAAGAAAATATAGCATAAACAGGATATACACATAGCAAGTATTGACCATGTTATGCTTTCTTATCTCTACTCATTATGGGCCCTTACCTCGTGTGTTCGTAACCGGCGCGCGACTATGAATTGGTTGGGGCGGCCAAACCTTATCCAACTCAATCCACAGTCCAACCCAACCTGGCGTGGGTGGTACGACACATCGCTTATTAACTTACTTATTCTTACTATAAGTGAACATACATTCTGTTGTCACCTTTTTAATTCTATTATTTATGCCCTAGCATAATAATCATATACATAACATAATTATATTGCATACATGTTAACTAACACATAGCACATAACACATCATAGACATCTAGTAATATATACTAGTAGCTTATGCTGTAGACGGTGTTGTACTTACCGTCTATCCGTGTGCTGCTTGTCTTACTCCTCTTCGAGCTTTAACTGCAGAATTCCTCCTGCTCGAACGAAGGACGTACGTGAGATTTCTAATCTAATACATGTGGGTTTTCGGTGATATGTCCCCCCTAACATAAACCATGCATACATAAAGGGCGACTACTTTAGTAGTCTTATAGATCATACATCGTGACCTAAAAAGATACGTTGGATATCCATTTCATATACTTAGCCCATATTGAAAACATGTTGGGTTAGATAAACACCAACCCTTGAGCTTTGATCAACAACTTATGGGTTAACCAAGGTTAACCCTTGTGATCTCTAACTTAAATCCCTATTCGGCTTACTTGAGGATTGTGGGATCTAAGTCCCGATAACTCGGGTATAATTTCCCGGTTATCATACGTCCTAACATTTCTTTGAACACTTAGCTTAAAATCCATTTACTTTGAAAATCTTAACTTAGAAACCATTTCCTTTAAAAACCTTAACTTACCATTCCTACTTCATAAAAACACTTAGCTTTTAAAACTTTATCTTGTCAACTTTTTCGTAAAAATTCGTAAATCTTGCCTTATAATTTCATAAAACATTTGGGGGTCGGAAACTGCTTTTGGGACAGTTTCCATACTTGAAACAACGTGTTTAGCTCGAAAAACGTTTTTCCTATAGGGTTCTATAAAATCTTGCACAGAAACTCTTGGATTCCTGCGCAGTTTTGACATTTCAGTTTATAGTTAAAAATCGCTTTTGAATTTGAAAATGTTTTCTTCACGAAAGTTCTAGCCCTCGAAGAGTTCTAAAACTTTCGTGTTTTGAGAAATTTCTGATTCTGTACCGATTGGTACCAGTTTTTAATCGAAAACGAGTTTAACTTTGAAAACCGAGTCTTACAGACCATCTACGGGTTTCCTTGTAAAAGAAGGCTGTTGGAGCCTTATTTTGGAAAACTGGCCACGTTGGCCGCTAGGAAACAACCTAGTCTACAACTTTCGTGTTTTAACTTTTTGCCCATTCGGCCTTTAAAGGCCTGTAATCCGTGTTTTACCGAAACAGCTCCCTGGAACCCGAGAGCTAGTTTTGGTTCTTACATTTATTGTTACGTCCTAAATCGCGGGTTCTAACTCGACCGCCCACATCGGGAGATAATCAACAAACATGCAGCGCATTCTAACGTCCCTTAACCCTATCATACAGCCCATGTGATCTTTGCAACCCAAAAATCCGAACTCCTAATCCTAGGGTTGCATATCCACTAGCTTAGCATACATCACACCAATCATGCATTTTGGTTCATAAAAACATAACATACATGCATAAAACTACTTAACCTAATTTGGGGACATATTACCTAACTCAAACCCTAACATGCCAATCTAGCAAATCAAGCACATAGCATAAATTATGAGCATAAAAATAAACCAAACCACACCTAGAATCTATCTAACCAAGCACATAGCACACAAGCACATCTAAGGCAGCCATTAAAACACACATAGGAGCTTATGCTCTTACACAAATTTTGCATAAAAATACACATAAATCACATGCTTAAAACTCATTTAAACTTGTGAAAAAGCTTTTAAAAATTTTACCTTCCAAGAGGTGACTTTCGGCTTAGGGTTTGGAAGACCCGAAAAAATTCTGTTTGCACCAAGTGTTCCAATGGTTCGGCTGCTCTCCTATGTGCACCAAAAATCAGATTTTTGGCTTCCTTGTGGTCTCCTCACCTTGCTCGGCTATTCAAGAAAGGTTAGCCCCAAATCTGAAATTTTTTTCCTCTCTTTTCTCACTCAAACCCGAGGGCTGCTCCAAGGTGATTCAAGCTCTAAAACTTTGATCAAAACTCACTCTCTTGCTCACTAGTCAAACCCGAAACTCAAACCCTAATTTTTTACCTCAAATTTTGGTTTTTCTCTTGTGTTTCCCCTGCTCTAAACCCACGGCAAGAGACTGCAAGGGCTGCCAGAAAAATTTTCCTTTCTCTCCCCCTCGGTTGCTAGCCTACCCGAAGCAAAAAGGATGGATTGAACTTGAAAAATTTTCTGATCTCTCACTCTCCTTTCTCTCGGATTTTTGAGCTTAAAATTTGCAAGAACTTAGTTGCATTTTTTGTTTAAAGTGAATAGCAACCACTTCTATTTATAGGCCAAGAACAAGCTTTCAAGAATCTCATTTTGACCCCTAAATTTTCAAAATTTTTTGACTTCTTGCATGCTAGGTGTCCGGAGTAAGGGGGAGTGCAAGACAACTCATGGTGAGTTGGCAAAGGCTAGGTGTCCTCTTGTGATTGGTCCAACACATCTCACATAGAATAAAATATTATTTTCTTTATGAGATATCTTAAAATTTAGGGCTTTGTTTGGATAAAAACATTGAAACTTTGATTGTAAAAATTTAAATTCCAATACTGTAATAATTATTTTACAGTTTGGATTTTTCATAATTACAGTCAAAAAAATCGGATTGAAGATCTTTTCTCAAATCCTTCTGCCTCGTGACTTACTGTGGCGTGCTTGATTTTTCTAAGGTGGTTTTAGTTTCTAACTGTCATAAAAATTAGTTCCTGCATTATTTTTCATAAAACGCAGATCTTAAAATTCCTCCGTCATAATTTCGGCCATTTTGGTCCAACTTTGACTTTTCGGTCAACAGTTGACTTTTTCGGTCAAAATTTTGACTTTTGTGGAATTGAGTCGGTTTCACTTCTTATTGTTCAAAAAGGCTATTTGCTTCTTCGAACAGTCATTTTTGAGTTTTATTAAGCTATAAAAACTCATAACACATATTAGAGCTCTGAAACAAGCTTTTTCATGAAATTGTATGTACTATTTACATTCAATTCTTTACAGAAGCTAGTTACATGAAAAACTAGATCTCACAGACCGTGACGGGTCACAACGTCGACTTTACAAGTATGATGAAGGAATATGAAAAGAATCTCCGAAAATGGAGTTTTATAAGCCGTAAATCCACCATAGAAAAATCAAGCACACCGAAAAAGAATTAAGGGCAAAAAGGTCTCCGAAAAATTGGAGAAAGAGAGTTTCGGTCCAAAATTTACATGGAAGAATTTTTGGATCAAAATATAAAATAAAAATGCTCATCACAGTATTGGAAATAACTGTAGAGAGCAAAAGGAGCCGTGAATGAACGAGACGGCCAAACAAGGCATTAAGAGAGCTAGTGGAAGGTGACATCAACCTCTTGACATCACCCTCCACCAACCCAAGACTACACATGTGGACTCCCCCATTTTCTTATAAAAAATTCGGCAACTAGTAGGGAAAAGAGAAAAGAAATTAAAGGGGACAAGAAGGTATGGCATAAAGCCATAAATTAAGGACCCAAAAGGTGGGTTAAATGGGAGATTTTTCTAGAAGCTTTTAGAGCCAACCATGGGCTGCCACCTACCCCTTTTCTCCCCACCAAGTTCGGCAACTCAACCCTCCAAATCCCCCCTTGGATTCGGCTTCAATGAAGGAAAGAAAAGAGACAAGACTTAAAGCCTTAAATCAAGGAAAAGTGCACCAACTCTTGTCCATCAAGTCCCCTCACTCTCTAGTCATTTTTGGTTGAACAAAAATGAGTCAAACCCATGCTTTCCCTCTCCACAAATCCGGCTGCTGCACAAGGAAAAAGAAAAGAAAAAA
>CM046376.1:24205574-24323411 GCA_025413485.1 Ficus microcarpa
AACCCCATCTAACTGTATCCAGCGGCGCGCTATAAATTAAGCGTACGTACACTAAGGGGCCCATAAGAAAGGTAAGAATGTTAAAAGAAATGCATAAATGGAACATAATTGGTTCACGCATATGCATATGATGATGAATGTTTTTAAGATGTTTAAATGTTTTGTGAGATTATGTTTGTGCTTACTGGGCGAAAGCTCATTCGGTTATATTTCATACTGTAGGTAAGAAACCCGCAGCTTAATGCTAGGCATTGTTGGAGCGGTGTGGCGGCAGACGAAGGCGGTATGGATACCACTACGCATGGTTTCCGCAAATCTTTTGATAAGTAAAGAAGTTTGTACATATAAGTATGTATGGTAAAGACAAATTATGCTTTACTGTATTTTGGAACTAAATACCTTAAGTAAATGTTTACTCAAGTAGTAATGATATATTACTGATGGCAAATGTTTTTATAAGCATGTTTAAAAAAAAATAATAAGAGTTTTAAGAAAGTCAAAAAAAAAAAAAAAATATTCCTAATTTTCAAGTAAGTAATCAAGTAAGGTAAGGTGACTGCCCCACGTAGTAAGGGGGCGTCACATTTACGAAGTCTTATGGCTCAATAAGACTCAAAACAGATTTTTAAGGATAGAAAACGCCCTTTCAGGTCGAAAAGGACGAAATAGGACGCAGTTCCGAAAAAGTCAAAGTTTGACCAAAAAGTCAACTTTGACCAAGAAAGTCAAAGTTTGACCAAAAGTGGTCAACGGTTGACTCGACAGTGAAAAATGATGCAGTATGAGAAAATACTGCAAAATATGTCAGTATGGGCGGGATAGCCCAAATAGACAGTAGAAACACCCTAGAAATCAAGCATCCCTAGCATTAGATAAGGGTCAAGAATGACATTTTTAGTCAAGAAATCACCCAAAAGGACAGGTCAAAGTTCAGGGGCAAAAATGTCAAAATTTTCACTTTTGGGGCAAAAGTGTAAATTTTGGAAAATATGTGAAGTAAGTTAAGTGACGTCGTTAGATGATGTCAAAATGAGGCAATGACTTGCCTTGCAAGAAAAGAATAAGGACCGGCCACTTTTGGGGGTGAAAATGCAAGGATTTTGTCTTTCGGGACAAAAACGTAATTTTAGAAAATATGTGATTCAAGTATGAGAAAATCACATAAAATCATGAAAAGAATGATATTTGCTTGAAAAGCAAGCATTATGGTCAATTATGAAGTTTATGGACATAAATGCAAAAATTTTCACTTTTGGGGCAAAAGTGTAAATTTTAGAAATTTGACGATATGAGCATATGAAGACACCAAGATGACAACATCATAAAATAAGATGGGTGTGTTGATTTTTAGGACAATCGGACACCTAGAGGGCATTTTTGCAAGAATTTCCATTTTTGGAGGCAAAAGTGCAATTTTAGAAAATTGTGAGGTAAGCGATGATGTAAGCCAAGTGAGGTCAGCCATGACATCAGCATGCCAGCTGCTGCTGATCAGAGACAGCCGGCCACCCTTGGGGAGAAAGCCAAAAAAATTGGAAAGTTAGGGGTTAAAATGTAATTTTCAAAAGTTTGAAAAATGCCTATAAATAGACCCCTTGTGGACTGATTTTTGCTGCTGGAAATTCCAGAAAATAGCCAAAACTCTGGCCATTTTCTTCCCCAAAAATCCAAGAGAGAGTGGAAGAGAAAAGAGCAAGAGGAAAAGTTGGAAAAATCACATGTTATCCATCATAGGGAGTGCTCGGTTTTGAGCATGGAGCAAGCAAGGAAAATCTGAAAATTTTTCCAGATTTTCTGACCAAAAGCCGTGGGTTAGGAAGGAGAGAAAGTGAGAAAATTTTCAGGCCAATCCAAGGTGTGTGGCCGTGTGTGATGGAGAGGAAGAAACCAACCAAGAAACCAAGGTGATTTGGTGCCTTGGTGGTGCATGGGTTTCGGCCAAGAAGGAGCAGAAAATTGGTGGGTCTTAGGGGCAGCCAAGAGGCTCGGCCATGGCTGCAAGGTTTCACCAAGGATGGTGTAAATTTTTGGTGCAATTTGGGAGCCAAAACCGAGCATGAGAGCAGCCAACAAAGGGGACAGATTTCCGGGTTCATAAACCCTAGTCTAAACCATGGGTAAGTCAAGGTAAATCCTTAAATTTTAAGTTAAATTCCATGCAAGATTTGATGGATAATTATGTGTATGTGTGTATGTGTGCATGGCTGGAAAATGGAGCCCTTTGGTGGGGAGGATTCGGCTGCAAAGGAGCAGCCAAACAGCCAAGGGAGTTCGGCTCCCATAGGTGGAGCCAATTGCCGAAAATCTCCAAGAGGTAAACCCTAACCCTAAGCTTTGGTTTAAGCATTAAATTTGGAAATTTAATGTGTATTTAAGCAATGAAATGTAAGGGCATAAGCTCATTTAATTTTGGTTAATGCCTAGCTAGGGGTGTGATGCTTGATTTAGGGTGTATGGCTAGCTAGTTTAGTATGCATGATTTTAGGTTTATGTGCTATGTTTTATGATGCATGATTGCCTAGTTTGCATGGTTGTATGGTTAGTAATGTCCCTGCTCTAGGTGCAGCCGAGTATGGCTCATATGCTAGGATGTTAGATTTTATTTTGGTGTTGCATGATTTCGGTTCTATTTCATGTGATGCAACCCTAGAATGCAATGCAAACCTAGGTTAAGTTCCGGTTTGGTTTGCATGACCACGTGGGGATAACATGTCAAAACATGTGGGACATTATTTAATGTTGCATGTTGATGTTTTAGGCTCCCGAGTGATCGGTTGAGTTAGCTTCCGAAGTAGGACGCGTAAAAACAATTTAAACACGAAACTGGCAGGTTCGGTTTCAAGTCTGTCCAGTTTTCGTAAACGAAAAATAATAGGCCCTTAGAGGCCGAATTTGGGAAAACGTAAAACATGAAAGTTGTCCGGAACAACTTTTTCTAAGGGGATAAGCAAGCCGTTTTTCAAAATAAGGCTCCAATGGCCTTCAAAAATGCCAAAACCCGTGGCTAAATCTTTTAAGTTCCCAGACCCAGTTTCGTTTCAGGGTCAGCCAGTTTCAACTCAAAATTGGTATGTTTCTAGGCCGAATTAGGATTTTCATAAAACACGAAAGTTTTAGCATTTTTCGAGGGCTAGAACTTTCGTGAAGAAAACTTTTTCAGATAACGTACCAATTTTGAAACGAAAATTGTTTTATGAAGGGTGCTCAAGAATCCGAAATTTCCTGCACCAACAAGTTTAACAAAGTTTTTAGAAAAATTGATTTTCTATCTTAAACAAGTGTTTTGGCCATGAAAATCGTTTCAAAGACGGTTTTCAACCTAAAATGAATTTACAAAGCATAAAACCAAGAGTTTGGATTTTATGACTCAAGTTATGAATTTTTACACGAAATGTAAATTTTGGGATTTCTCCCTAAGTGTTTTCCAAGAAAGGAAATGTGATTTTCAAGCTATGTTTTAGCGTACGATTAGTTCACGTGTGGTAACCGGGTGTTAGACCCAAGTTGCCGGGTCAAGCCCGAGACCCGAGAGGTTGACCTTAGAGGGTTGACCATAGTTGACCGCCGTTGACCAAGGTTGACTTTAATTGACTTTTGGTTAAACTTATAGTATGGGTTTAGTTCATCCTTAAGGGTTATCCAAAGTAACCCAAAGGGATACAGTTTAAGTTCAACTAAAGGGTTATCAGATATAACCCAATAGTTCCAGATTAAGATAAGCGACCCTTAGAGGTTTAGTTTAGCTTAGCACGCCAGGTTACCAAGAGTAACCAAGTTAAACGCTTTGCTCATAAGGGACATACAACCAAAGATCATGTAAACATGTTGGTTAGTTTTCCAACATTTTCACGAGGTTTAAGTAGATTATGTCCTTCAAGCAGGCAGAACCTGCAGCTGTGCCAGGAATGGAACAGCACTAGGAAGGGACAGTTAAGCAAGAATGTATGACGGAAAGGTAAGTACAATTCCGCCTATGGCATGAACACATGTTAGTTGCATATGATGTGTTAAGAAATCATGAATAGGATTTCATGATGCTATGCAGTATGTACATGTTATGTGTTATGTAATATGATGTTATGCAGTATGTACATGTTATGTGGTATGTGATCTGATGCTATGTAGTATGTCCATGCATGTTAAGTATGTTTTATGTTAAGCATGTAGTATGTGTTACGTTCATGTTATGTAGTATGCTCATGTATGCATGTAAAGTTAAGCATGTTATGTAGTATGTCATGTAGTATGTATGAGCATGTTATGCAGTTGCATGTTATGTTTTATGTTAAATATATTGTGGCATCACGAAGCATGTCCACTATTAATAAGTCACATGGTAAGCAAGAGTAAGATAAGTAGGACATGTTGTGTTGTACTAGCTTGCCTTCGTGGTAAGTTCAAATGGCATGTTCCATGTTTTGACTTGATATGGAAGGACTACCTCCACTACTCCATGTTAAACTGTGTGTTTCATGGTTTAAGTTGGTTAGGTCGGACTACCTTCAATCACTATATGGTTACGTACCTAAGTACATACACACATGTTATAGTAGCAAGATAAGATCAGTAATAAGACCATAAATGATTTTAATAATAAATTATAATTGGTTCACGTTTTCGTGCATTAGTTGCATGCGGATAGGATGTTGTGCTTACTAAGCTTTTTAGCTCATTACTTATGTTCATGCTGTAGGTAAGTTTCCTATCGGCACTTCCTGATACAAGCTGTGGAAAGATGGCGCAACAGAATGTGAAACGTGGGTATGGACTGCTATGGGATTTCCGAAGTGCGTTTAAATGAAAATGTGTTTTCATTATGTTTTCAGCATGTATGTATGACTCAGTTTATGTATATATGGAGCTTTCCGTTCAGGTGAAAGCTCAGTACTCGAGTGAGTACATCAGAAGCAGTAAGGTTTTATAAAAGAAGAACAGTTTTAAGTTATGCTTTAATCGAGTTTAAAGTTTTATGATTTCCGCAATAAAGGTTTTCTAGTAACGATTTTTAGAAAAGAAGAAAAAAAAAATTTACTCTAAAATTTGGGTAACTTTATATTTTTTTTCAATCAAGCAAGTAAGTTAAGTAATGTCACGGACCGAACGCTCCAGGTTCGCGCGGTCGGACACCGCGTGGATTTGGCGGCCATAAGTCGGGTTGTGACACATTCGACCTTTAAAGACCTGCAATGACCACTTTCCTAAGACTGTCTAGTTTGGAATCCGAACTGGCAGCCTTGTCTAGTTAAACCGGTTTACGTCCTAACTCGCGGGTTCTAACTCGACCGATCACATCGGGAGCTTAATAACAAGACATACAACGTTTCTAACGTCCCGCATGTTCTAACATGCCTTCCCAACATACCCATGCAGCCCTCTAATCCGGTTGCACAAAACCTTGGCTGCATGGTTCTATCTCTTAGCATACAAAAACCATTCAAGTTATAGCATGCCATATCAATCAAACTAGAACCCTAACATGCATTCACATTCTTAAACACATAATTGGGGACATATAACCTTAATCTAGCATGCAACCTATCATCACATAAGCACATGCATAAAGGAACCAACCACCCC
This sequence comes from Ficus microcarpa, assembly GCA_025413485.1. Lineage (NCBI taxonomy): Eukaryota > Viridiplantae > Streptophyta > Magnoliopsida > Rosales > Moraceae > Ficus > Ficus microcarpa. Next base: position 24,211,152 of record CM046376.1, read on the forward strand.
CTAGGCTAGCAAATCAAGCACCATGCACTAGCTAAGAGCACAAAATTAAATGGTGAGCTTATGCTCTTACAAACCATACTTGAAATACATTTAAACTTAACTTTAAAAGCTTAAATGAAAATAGGTTTAGGGTTTTGAAAATTACCTTGAACTACTTCAAGGATTGGCTTTAAGATTGGATCAAAACCTCCCTATCTCACACTTGCTCCTAGGTCCGGATTCCACACACCAAGTGGCTCCAAAGACTTGGTTTTTGGACTGAAAATTGACCTCCCCCTATGGCTCGGCCATTCCAAGATTTTGCACCCAAAATCTGAAATTTTTCTCGCATTTTCCTGCACAAACCCGTGGCTGCTCCTAAGGGAGAAATTGACTCAAAAACTTGGTTTCTAGCTTGCTTACTCACACCCGAACTTCCCCTAACTCTTTACCTCAAAAAATCTGATTTTTTTCCACTTGGTTCCACTGCTCACAGCCCCCACGGCAGTAGCTAGAATGGCTAGAAAAAATTTTTTTTAACTCTCCCTAATGGTTTCCTACACCAACCGAAGTAAAACCCAAAAATTGTTTCAAGAAAATTTTTGTTTTCTCTTCCTCCTTCTCCCTTTCTCTTTCTCGGTTTTTCTTGGCTGAAAATGGGCAGAACTTAGCTGGGAATTTCTGATTTTCATGAATAAATTTGACTCCTATTTATAGACAAAAGCTAGACTTTCAAAAATTGTATTTTTGACCCCAAAACTTTGAAAAATCACACTTTTTGGAGCTTAGGTGGCCGGCCATGCTTGGAGAACAAGGAAATGATGTCATGGCTTACATCATGGCTTACATCATCAAATTTTAAAATTTACACTTTTACCCCAAAAATGAAAATCTTGGCATTTAAGCCCCCTAGGTGGCCGAAACTTTTCTTGGCGATCAAGCAAGGATTTTTCTAGAACAAGACACTTGTCTTGCTTAGATTTGTTCTCAAAATCTTTATGAGGTCATAATTCAAAATGGTGATGATGTCATAATTAAAAAGCCTTGTTGATAAATCTAATACTGTTTGTACTAATACACAGTATTAATATTTTATACTGCAGTAAAAATTTCATCTGTGTAAAAATTGGTCTGGAAAAATTTTTCTTTATTTTCTCAAACCCTTTTGCACTGTGCCTTAACTTAGCGTGCTTGATTTTTCTATGGTGGTTTTTGATCTTATCTATGCTATTTTACTCATAAAAATGGGTTTTCGTAGTATTTCTTCCATACTGCATGGCACAAAACTATACTGTCATCCTGTTGACTATTCTGGTCAAACTTTGACTTTCCCGGGTCAAAATTGACTTTTTCGGTCAAACCTTTGACCGACCTAGAATCATGCAAATATCGTCCCTTTTCTTCTGAAAAGGCTATTTTCTATTCTAAACAATCATCTTTGAGTCTTATAAGGCTATAAGAACTCATCACACACAATAAAGTTCTAAATCGAACTTTTTCATAAAATGCCCTTATGGCATACATTCAAGCTCTTTCAAGAAGAAAGAATAATATAGAAAAAGTCAGGTATTACAATCTACCCCCCTTAAAAATTTTCGTCCTCGAAAATTAGAACGAACTGGTGTAGTTCTTTCTGGTTGGCCATCAGTTTGGGGTGAAATACCGTACTGAACTCCAATTTCGACTCCATGGCCGTGCGAACACTCGTCCAAGCTTGAAGAGTAAAGCGTTCATTACGATCCGAAATGATCGATTTTAGTACTCCGTATAGTCTGACGTCCTAAACCATGTAGACTCCTACCAACTTTTCTACCGAAAAGGTGGCTCTATTCGCAAAAACGTGGGCCGATTTGGTCGATCGATCAGCAACGACCCAAATCGTGTCGTTCCCACTTGTAATCCTAGGTAGTCCTACTACGAAATCTATCGCAATTTGCTCCCATTTCCATTCTGGAGACTCTGTTTCCTGCAAATCTCCTCCGAGATGTAGGTGTTTAGCCTTGACTTTCTGACAAGTTAGGCTTTTCGACACGTATTCCGCTACTTCATCCTTTATGTTGGGCCACCAATAGGTCTCTTGCAGATTCTTATACATCTTGGAAGCTCCAGTATGTACCGAACATGGCGTCTTATGGGCCGCTGACATTATCTGATCCTCTAAAATTTTCATGTCAAGAACGTAAATCCCCTCCTTGACGTAGACTACGCCATCAGATGGAGTCCTGAACTCCTTGCTCCTTACGTGCTCTAACCATCAATGCTGCCTTATGTGGAGTTCCGCAACTGTCCGTAACGGTTAATCCCTTTCTTTATCGTACTAGCTAACGTCCCACAACGCTCTTAGCAGTCAAACATAGCGTTGTACTAACTTAAGAAACTCATTTCTAAGATCACATCGAAATCCTAAGCTTGATTCCGATGAGATCTACAAACAATTCTCTGCCATAGATAAAGATGGAAGCATTTTGCATTCAAGCATTTGATTACAAAATCTCCCCGAAAGGCAAAGAAAGCTTTAAAAACTGTTTTAACTGTCTCTACTACTTACTAATTTCTGGGCGCACTCCATAAATACAAGCAAGTGAGCGGCACCAGAATTATACAAGACAATAATATCGTACATTGCGATAGAAGTCTATTTCGTCGCCGCATGTGAAGTTCCCGCCTCGGCATCTCCGTTAGTGTAGGCATAAATCCTGGCATGAGGTTCAGGAGCCTCTAATCCTCCTTGCATAATTGTGAGTCCATCCTGCCTTGCCTGAACTGCGTACAGCTGGTGACTATTGTTGTTCTGGTTTGGATATGGAGGATTTTGATTCTGGTTGTTCAGGGGACAGTTCCTGGCATAGTGCCCCTCCTCGCCACACCGATAGCAAGCGGTTGACCCCTTCTTGCACACTCCCGGATGTTTTCTCCTACAACTTTCGCATACCGGGTAGTTAGTGTTTGTATCTCCTTTCCCTTGTTTATTCTTCTTCTGAGGAAAATCCCTCCGCTGACCCTGGCCAGAGGAATTTCCTTTTCTCTTGTTTCTCCCACATTGTTTGGAATCCTGCGCGAGGTTGTTCGCCTGGCCTTTCTGGTGCGACTCTAATCCTTGTCGAGGCTGAGTTTGCTTTGCTCCAGCCTTTTCCTGCTCTGTGAGTCTCATGGAATCCAAGATAACTTGGATGTTGATAAGCCAGTTGTCAGCTGCAACCGGGTCTGTGGGTCCCTCGAACTCGGGCGCCTTCATTCGCCTAAAGCGCTCATATAGCAAATTCTCTCGTACTACCGGCAGGTTAATTTGTACTCTGACTGGTGCCATCGGAATTTCAGCATTCCGAGGGACTTCTGACTGGGCCTCCGGTTGAGCTTCCGGGTGAGCATTGGGTAGAACGTTGGGTACAACATTTGGTTCCTGAGGCACCGCTGGGGGAACTTGGGGTGCTTGCTGGAGAGCCTGGTCCATCCTCGTTAATTGTTCTTGAAGCCTAGTCATCTCTTGTTGCTGTTCCAGCAACTGTCGTTGTAGGTTAGCTACTACGGTTGCTAAATCCGACTGAGGCGGATTTGCGAGTACGTTTCGGCGCGTACGAACCATCTTCTAACTTCCTATGTAAGAAAAGATATTATTATTCTGTTAATATCTTCCATTTCGTTCATGACCTATCACATCTCTCGTACTTAAACTGTCTTTTTGTATACTCACAAAAAGCACATCCTATTTACGATGTCATAATGATTACATCGTACCATGCATACAAAATCAACGTTGTGATGGAAGTGTCTACCACTTTGCCGTCACATATTCGTGTCGTCCTATCGTCGAAAGGTTAATCTAACGAAATTCGGTCCTAAATCTAGCCTATGGGATCGATCGAGACTACGGAAGAAGCGTTGAAGTCTGCATCCCATCCTTCATGGTTGAGTACGATTCTGCCTTGGTCGTTCTTAGCATCTGCGTTAACTCCTGCCTCCTTTGATGGTATCTCAGTCCATGTTAACTTCTGTCTCCCGTGGTGGTATCTCCAATCGTGAGTTGCCGAAATCAGGTCCTTTGAAAGCGTCAGGCTTGTCTAATGTCGTAGCTTCCTTATTCTGCCGTTGTTGACATCATTCGTCAATCGTTATCCCATTTCCTACTATCATTCCAGCTATAACTGCTAGAATGAATCGCTTGTGAGAAGACACTCTTGCGTCCCGATCTTCGTCAGCCCGATCCGGATTCCTTAGCGCCGCGTCGATCGTACCGTGTGTGATACCTGACTTTTTCTATGTTATTCTTTCTTCTTGAAAGAGCTTGAATGTATGCCATAAGGGCATTTTATGAAAAAGTTCGATTTAGAACTTTATTATGCGTGATGAGTTCTTATAGCTTTATAAGACTCAAATATGATTGTTTAGAATAGAAAATAGCCTTTTCGGAAGAAAAGGGATGATATTTGCATGATTCTAGGTCGGTCAAAGGTTTGACCGAAAAAGTCAACTTTGACCCGGGAAAGTCAAAGTTTGACCAGAATAGTCAACAGGATGACAGTATAGTTTTGTGCCATGCAGTATAGAAGAAATACTGCGAAAACCCATTTGTATGAGTAAGATAGCATAGATAAGATCAAAAACCACCATAGAAAAATCAAGCGCGCTAAGTTAAGGCACAGTGCAAAAGGGTTTGAGAAAATAAAGAAAAATTTTTCCAGACCGATTTTTACACAGATGAAATTTTTACTGCAGTATAAAATATTAATACTGTGTATTAGTACAACACAGTATTAGATTTATCTGTGTTTAGTTTAAATTAGACTGTTTTTACAAAAAGTAGCCAAACAAGGCTTTTTAATTACGACATCATCACCATTTTGAATTATGACCTCATAAATATTTTGAGAACAAATGTAAGCAAGACAAGTGTCTTGTTCTAGAAAAATCTTTGCTTGATCACCAAGAAAAGTTTCGGCCACCTAGGGGGCTTAAATGCTAAGATTTTCATTTTTGGGGCAAAAGTGCAATTTTAAAAATTTAATGATGTAAGCCATGATGTAAGCCATGATGTAAGCCATGACATCATTTCCTTGTTCTCCAAGCATGGCCGGCCACCTAAGCTCCAAAAAGTGTGATTTTTCAAAGTTTTGGGGTCAAAAATACAATTTTTGAAAGTTTAACTTTTGTCTATAAATAGGGGTCAAATTTATTCATGAAAATCAGAAATTCCCAGCCAAGTTCTGCCCATTTTCAGCCAAGAAAAACCGAGAGAGAGAAAGGGAGAAGGAGGAAGAGAAAACAAAAATTTTCTTGAACCAATTTTTGGGTTTTGCTTCGGTTTGCTCTAGGAACCATTAGGGAGAGCTATAAATTTTTTTCCAGCCCATCCTAGCTGCTGCCGTGGGTTAGAGGAGCAGGGGAAACAAGAAGAAAAAAATCAGATTTTGAGGGAAAAAGGTTAGGAGAGAATTCGGGTTTGATTTCACCAACCGAAACCAAGTTAGAACAAGTTTTTGAGTCAAAATTTCCCTTAGTGCAGCCCACGGGTTTGAGTGGAAAAAAGGGAAGAAAAAATTCAGATTTTGGGTGCAAAATCTTGGAATGGCCAAGCCATAGGGGGAGGTCAATTTTCAGTCCAAAAACCGAGTCTTTAGAGCCACCTTGGTGAGTGGAATCCGGATCTAGGAGCAAGTGTGAGCTAGAGAGGTTTTGATCCAAAATCCTAAAGCCAATCCTTGTAGTAGTTCAAGGTATTTTTCAAAACCCTAAACCTATTTTCATTTAAGCTTTTAAAGTAAAGTTTAAATGTATTTCAAATTATGGTTTGTAAGAGCATAAGCTCACCATTTAATTTTGTGCTCTTAGCTAGTGCATGGTGCTTGATTTGCTAGCCTAGGGGGTGGTTGGTTCCTTTATGCATATGCTTATGTGATGATAGGTTGCATGCCAGATTAAGGTTATATGTCCCCAATTATGTGAATGCATGATAGGATGCTAGATGTGATGATATGGAATGATATTGTATGGAATGGTTGATGTATGCTAGGAGATGGGACCATGCAGCCAAGGTTTTGTGTAACCGGATTAGAGGGCTGCATGGGTACGTTGGGAAGGCATGTTAGAACATGCGGGATGTTAGAAACGTTGTATGTCTTGTTATTAAGCTCCCGATGTGATCGGTTGAGGTAGAAACCGCAAATTAGGACGTTAACCGGTTTAATTAGCTAAGGCTGCCAGTTCGGGTTCCACACTGGCCAGTCGCAGGAAAGTGGTAATTGCAGGCCCTTAGAGGCCGAATGGGCAAAAATGTAAAATATGAAAGTTGTAGGTTAGGGTTTTTCCTAGGGGGCAACGTGGACCGTTTTTCAAAATAAGACTCCAATGGCCTCCGTTTTTATGAAAAACCGAAGGTGGTCTGTTCAGACCCAGTTTTACACGACCAGCTTGTTCAAATTAAAACTGGTACTCAACTAAGCAGAATCAGATTTTTTGTAAAACACGAAAGTTTTAGATCTATTCGAGAGCTAGAACTTTCATGAAGATAACTTTTCCCAATTCTAAAAGGATTTTAAACTACAATTTGAAATCTGAAAACCGTGCAGGGAGTAAGAAATTCCTGCACAGGATTTTCTAGAAACAGTTAGGAAAAATAGTTTTTCCTATTTTAAACACTGTTTTGAACACAGAAACTGTTCAAAGGCAGTTTCTAGCCTTCAAACATTTTATAAACCATGTTTTAAAATTCAAGGATTTTTAGGGGAAGTATAGCAGTTTTTCGGCTTTTAAGCCCAAAACTTTTTCAAGGATAAAGAAAAGATTTAAGAGTTTCAAGCTCAAGGTTTGCTAGGTAGATAGTTACAACATGTAACCGAGAATTACACCCGAGTTATTGGCCTTAGCCCCAAAGCCCGAGGTTGACCCGAAGAGAGTTCACTTTAGTAACCTTAGAGGTTAACAAGGGTTAACCTAGTAAGATGTAGGACGAATTATCCCATGGGTTAGTGTAACCCATCAGGTTATGGGATAAGGGTGTAGTAGAAAAGGTTATCCAACGTAACCTACTAGATCATGGTATACGATTTTATGGGGTTATGAGATATAACCCAAAGTGATAAGGTTACTTAAGGTAACCACATATAACATGTTTTATAGTTAGGGGACATATAACCAAAGCATTGCATGAATGTTGGTTGACAACCAACATGTCACGACCCGACTCGCCGCCTCTCAGATCCACGCGGAGTCCGACCGCGCGAACCCGGAGCGTTCGCTTCGGTCCGTGACATTAACTTAAACTTACTTGCTTGATTGAAAAATAAAGTTACCCAATTTCATGAGTAAAATTTTTTTTTTCTTTCTTTTCTAAAAATCGTTACTTAAAAACTTTTATTGCGGAAAACATAAAACTTTAACACAAGTTAAACGTAATTGAAAACTACTTTTCTTCATAAAACCTTACTGCTTAAAGTGTACTCACCCGAGTACCTAGCCTTCACTTATGAGGAAAGCTAGCATACATACATAACTTAACTTAAACATACATGCATACATACTGAATGAAATGAAAACACATTTTCTTTTAAACGCCTTTCGGAAACCCCGCAGCAGTCCATACCCACATTTCACATTCTGTTGCGCCATCTATCCACAGCTTGTTCAGGAAGTGCCGGTAGGAACCTTACCTACAGCATGAACATAAACAATGAGCTAAAAAGCTCAGTAAGCACAACATCCTATCCGCATGCAACTAAATGCACGAAAAACGTGAACCAATTATAATTTATTATTAAATTAATTTGGGTCTCTCTACGGGTCTAATCTGATCCTATCTTGCTATTATAACATGTGTGTATGTACTTCGGTATGTAACCATGGAGTGATTGAAGGCGGTCCGTCCAAACCAACTCAAACCATGAAACACAAAGTTTAACATGGAGTAGTGGAGGCAGCCCTGCCATATCAAGTCAAACCATGGAACATGCCGTTTTAACTTACCACAAAGGCAAAGTCAGTACAACACAACATGTCCTACTTAACCTATCTCATATCTTACCATCTGACTTATTTTTAGTGGACATACCTCGTGATGCCATAAAAATAACATAAAACATAAACGTGCTTCTGCATACATACTACATGGCATACTTAATGCATACATACTCAACACATAAACACATAACATACATAACATTCATACATAACATGACATACATACATACATGACATACATACATACATGACTTACTTACATACATGACATACATGCATACATAACATGACATCCTATTCATGCAGCTAACATGAGTCCATGCCGTAGGCGGAGTTGTACTTACCTTCCGTCATACGTGCTTGACTGATTGTCCTATCCCAGTACTGTTCCACTACCGGTACAGCTGCAGGTTCTGCCTGCTTGACATAGGACAGACTCTACTTAACACGTGAAAATGCAGGTAATCTAACCAACATGTCTACATGATTATTGGTTGTATGTCCCTTTACTTGCAAAGCGTCTAATTTGGTTACCAAGGGTAACCTGGCGTGCTAAGCCAAACTAACCTCTAAGGGTCGAATAACTTAAGAGAAACTATCGGGTTATATCTGATAACCCTTTAGACGAGCTATCGGTATCCATTAGGGTCACTTTGGATAACCCGTGAGGATAAACTAACTTAAAGCTATGAGTTAACCAAAAGTCAACAAAAGTCAACCTTGGTCAACTCTCGGTCAACTATGGTCAACCCCCTCGGGTCAACCTCTAGGGTCTCGGGCTTGACCCGATAACTCGAGTCTAACACCCGGTTACTATTCGTGAACTAACGTACACTTAAAAACTTACTTAAAAATCACTTGTTCCATTCTTGGAAAAACACTTAGAAAAATCCCAATTTTTACATTTCGTGCAAAAATTCATAACTTAGTTCATAAAATCCAAATTCTTGATTTTATGCTTTGTAAATTCATTTTAGGTCGAAAACCGTCTTTGGAACGATTTCCGTAGCCAAAATACTTATTTGAGGTAGAAAATCATTTTTCTAAAGCATTTGATAAAACTGGTTGGTGCAGGAACTCGGATTCCTGGAGCACCCTCCATAAAACAATTTTTATCTTAAAATCGGTATATTATCTGAAAAAGGTTTCTTCACGAAAGTTCTAGCCCTCGAAAAATGCTAAAACTTTCGTGTTTAACAAAACTCCTAATTCGGCCTAGATCAGTACCAGTTTCGAGTTGAAACTGGCTGATTCCTGTAACGAGCTAAGTCTGGGGACGTGAATGCTTAGCCACGGGTTTTGTCATTTTTGAAGGCCTTTGGAGCCTTATTTTGGAAAACGACCCGCGTTGTCCCCTTGGAAAAGTTGTTTTGGACAACTTTCATGTTTTACACTTTCCCAAATTCGGCCTCTAAGGGCCTGTTATTTTCCGTTTACGAAAACTGGGCATATAGACCCGAACCTACAGCCAGTTTCGTGTTACTTTCATTTTACGTCTCAACCGAACACTCGGGAGCCTAAATCATCAATCATGCAACATTGTCTAACGTCCCACATGCGTTGGACATGTTTTTCCCCCTTGTGGTCATGCAAACCAAACTCGAAACTTAACCTAGGTTTGCATTGCATCTAGAGCTTGCACAAGCACGGGTTTGCATCACACAAACCAAACCGAATTGAAAACTAACATCCTAGCTCAAGAGCCACACTTGGCTGCACCATAATCAGGGACTTAACCAACCAAACAACCATGTAAACCAAGCAACCAAAGCAAGCACATAAACATGCACATAACAGAAAATCAAGCAAAGCTATCTAGCATGCTACACACCCTATCAAGCCTTACACCCTAGCAAACTTATAACTGAAAATTCTAAACTTAAACTTATACAATCCATAGCTTAAATACACCATAAATTGCTCAATTAAAAGCTTGAATCATGACTTAGGGTTAGGGTTCCTCACCTAACCAATTTCGGAAATTGGTTTCCCCCATGGCTGCCGAACCTCCCTGCTCATGGCTGCTCCTCCTTGGCTGCTCCATCTTGCAGCCGAATCTCACCCATCAAAGGGCTCCATTTTTCAGCCATGATACACACAAACATACACACAATCTTACTCATAAATTTCCATTAAATCTTTGTATGAAAATAGTCTAGGGTTTGAGAGATTTCACCATGTCTTACCCATGGATTTGTGAACCAAAAATCTGTCCTCCTCTTGGCTGCACACCACTCGGTTTTTGGCTCACCAAAACCCCCAAAAATTTTCACCAATTTGGTGTTCTCTTGCTGCCCAGCCGACCACTCTTGCACAGCCCAAACCCACGAATTTTTGACTCCAAAATCTGCACTCACATGGCTGAAAACAGCCACCCACCAAGCACCAAACTCCTCCTTGGCTCCATGGTGGTTCCTCCTTCATCTTGCTCGGCTCCTCACCAAGATTGGACCCGAAAATTTTCTTCTCTTTTCTCTCTTCTCCCTCACGGATTTCTGCACAGAAAATCTGGAAAATTTCCAGATTTTCCACTGCTTGCATGAAGCTCAAAACCGAGTCCTCCTATGGTGGTTTCTCACAAGATTTCAAACTTTTTCTTGCTCTCTTTCTCTCCCTCTTTCTCTCCGAATTTTTCTGAGCATTTTTGGCTTGAACCCAGCTGCTTTTCTGGGTTTTCTCTGCCCTCTCCCACGACACCCACATGAGGAGTCAAAGAAGATAAATACAACTTTTTCTTAATTAATTTTTAACCCCAAAATTCTATTATTGGATTTCTCCACAAGATGGCTCACGGCTGTTCACAGCTGAGCAACCAGCTGGAGGTGAGCTGGAAATGCTGAGGTAAGGGCTGAGGTAAGCGCTTATGTCACCAATTTCCAAAAATTCCAATTTTGCCCCCGAAACTGAAAATTCTTACAAAAATACCCTCTAGGTGTCCGATTGTCCCAAAAATCAACACACCCATCCTATTTGATGATATAATCATCTTGGTAACTTTATACGCTCGTTTTGACAATTTTCCAAAATTTACACTTTTGCCCCCAAAAGTGAAAATTTTGCATTTATACCCCAAAATTCCAAAAATTGGCATAATGCTTACTTTTCAATCAAATATTATCCTTTTCATGATTTTATGTGATTTTCTTCCATTAAAATCACATATTTTCAAAATTTACATTTTTGACCCGATAAATAAAATCTTTGCATTTTCGCCCCCGAAAATGACTATTCCTTAATTTCTTCTTGAAAAACTTGTTATTTCCTTATTGTGACCTCATCTAATGACGTCACTCGGCTTACTTCACATATTTTTCAAAATTTACATTTTTGCCCCCAAAAATGAAAATTTTGACGTTTTTGCCCTTTGGCTTGGATTGGTCTTCTTGGGTGATATCTTGACTAAAAATATCAGTTTGACCTTAACTAATGCTAGGGATGCTTGATTTAACGGGTGTTTTCTTATTTTCTACTGTCTAATTGGGCTATCTCGCCCATACTGACATATTTTGCAGTATTTTCTCATACCGCAGCATTTTTCGGTGTCGAGTCAACTGTTGACCACTTTTGGTCAAACTTTGACTTTTTCGGTCAAAGTTGACTTTTTCGGTCAAACTTTGACTTTTTCGGCAAAACGTCCCTTATCGCCCCTTTCGACCAGAAAAGGCGTTTTCTAACCTTAAAAATCTGTTTTGAGTCTTATTGAGCCATAAGACTCCGTAAAACGTGTGAAAAACTCTTAACTGAGTTTTTCCGAAAACATATCAATATATGCTCATTATTCCTCTAAAGAAGGAAAATGGCCATCATGAAAATCTGGTTATCACACAACATATTATAGTCGAGATTAGAGACCTTACCTATGTCTTTCGGTTAAGCAGGACGTACCCTGCAGCTGAACCCAGAAGCGGAGCAGTGTAGTATCGAACATAGACGAGGTAAGTACAACGTCGCCTACAGCATAGGCTATTAGGGTATTTTTACCTAGACATAGATGATGTGCTATGTGCTATGTGATGCGATGTTATGCTAAGTGTTAATTGATATGCTACGGGGCATATCAAAACATGATTTATGTTTATGCAATGAAGTATGTTATGATATGTATGATTACATGTCAAGCTAAGAATGTCAGATGCTTATGAAGTAAGAATAAGTAGCATCACGATGCATGCTCACTAGTTCTAATAAGAATGACCAGAGTAAGTATAACATGGTTAGAAGATCAGCAGGCAGACGGCAAGCAGCACTTGCCGGTGTCGTATCCCCCGTCACAGGGCGGGTCGGGCTATGGCAAGTGTAAGTCCATGGTTGCGCGCCGGGTACGTTCACCTCAGTAAGGAGCCCATTAGCAGACTAAGTAAGAAAGACAGTAAGTAAATTAGCAGCAGATAAAATAGCATAATATGAACATAACCGGTTCATGCATATGTTTATCAGTTTATGTTCAGTGCAGTAGTTAGCAGTACGTGTGTAGTAGTTGCCAGTATATGTTCAATGCAGTGTTGACATGTTGTGATGTTAGTAGTATATATGTTGTGGTATAAGAGTTGTACTTGCTGAGCGAAAGCTCATTATTTTAAGTTTATGCTGTAGGTAACCTACCTGTCAGCATTTGATGATACAAGATGGAGGAGCGTGGCCGGGCACTGTGAAATGCGGGGAATGGAAGCCGCTACGCGTTTTGATCTTCTAGATATATTATTCGAAATTGTACCTTCAGTTTAGTTAAGCGCAAGTTAGCACCGTATAAAAAAAAAAATTCCGTTGTGTTTCATGTACTAAGTAAGTAAAGTTTGTATGCATTCCCTTAAGTACTTAAGTAAGTACGAGAGGAAAGATAAGTAAGTAGATAAGTAAGGTAACGGTCCGTGCCAGGCGGGGCGTTACACCGTGATCGTAAAGTAATTAATTACGCATATTCATAAAACTCTAAACTTACTTACAATGATGGCGGCGATGGCAGGCAGCTGTGAAATTATGTCGCAGGGAACCGCTCTGATACCAACTCTGTAACGCCCCGCCTAGCACGGACCGTTACCTTACTCATTTGCTTACTTATCTTTCCTCTCGTACTTACTTAAGTACTTAAGGGAATGCATACAAACCTTACTTCCTTAGTACATGAAACACAGCGGAAATATTTTTTTATACGGTGCTAACTTGCGCTTAACTAAACTGAAGGTACAATTTCGAATAATATATCTAGAAGATCAAAACGCGTAGCGGCTTCCATTCCTCACATTTCACAGTGCCCGGCCACGCTCCTCCATCTTGTATCATCAAATGCTGACAGGTAATTTACCTACAGCATAAACTTAAAACAATGAGCTTTCGCTCAGCAAGTACAACTCCTATACCGCAACATACACTACTAACATCTCAACATATCACAACTGCATTTAACATATACTGGCAACTACTACACTGAACCACTACTGCACTGAACAACTACTGCACTGAACATATACTGATAAACATATGCATGAACCGGTTATGTTCATATTATGCTCCTTTATCTGCTGCTAACATACTTACTGTCTTTCTTACTTAGTCTGCTAATGGGCCCCTTACTGAGGTGAACGTACCCGGCGCACAACCATGGACTTACACTTGCCATAGCCCGACCCGCCCTATGACGGGGAGTACGACACCGGCAACTGCTTGCCGTCTGCCTACTGATCTTCTAACCATGTTATACTTACTCTGGTCATTCTTATTAGAACTAGTGAGCATGCATCGTGATACTACTTATTCTTACTTCATAAACATCTGACATTCTTAGCTTGACATGTAATCATACATATCATAACATACTTCATTGCATAAACATAAATTATGTTTTGATATGCCCCGTAGCATATCAATTAACACTTAGCATAACAGTGCATCACATAGCACATAGCACATCATCTATGTCTAGGTAAAAATACCCTAATAGCCTATGCTGTAGGCAGCGTTGTACTTACCTCGTCTATGTTCGATACTACACTGCTCCGCTTCTGGGTTCAGTTGCAGGGTACGTCCTGCTTAACCGAAGGATATAGGTAAGGTCTCTAATCTCGACTATAATATGTTGGTTGTCAACCAACATTCATGCAATGCTTTGGTTATATGTCCTCCTAACTATAAAACATGTTATATGTGGTTACCTTAAGTAACCTTATCACTTTGGGTTATATCTCATAACCCCATAAAATCGTATACCCTAATCTAGTAGGTTACGTTGGATAACCTTTTCTACTACACCCTTATCCCATAACCTGATGGGTTACACTAACCCATGGGATAATTCGTCCTACATCCTACTAGGTTAACCCTCGTTAACCTCTAAGGTTACTAAAGTTAACCCTCTTCGGGTCAACCTCGGGCTTTGGGACTAAGCCCTGTAACTCGGGTGTAATTCCCGGTTACGTGTCGTAACTATCTACCTAGCAAACCTTGAACTTGAAACTCTTAAATCTCTTTTCTTTATTCTTGAAAAAGTTTTTGGCTTAAAAGCTTAAAAACTGCTATACTTCCCCTTAAAAATCCTTGAATCTTAAAACATGGTTTATAAAATGTTTGAAGGCTAAAAACTGCATTTGGAACAGTTTATGTGTTCAAAACAGTGTTTAAAACAGGAAAAACTATTTTTTTCTAATTGGTTCTAGAAAATCCTGTGCAGGAATTTCTTGCTCCCTGCACGGTTTTCAGATTTCAAATTGTAGTTTAAAATCCTTTTAGAATTGGAAAAAGTTGTCTTCATGAAAGTTCTAGCTCTCGAAGAGATATAAAACTTTCGTGTTTTATAAAAAATCTGATTTTGCTTAGTTTAGTACCAGTTTTAATTTGAACAAACTGGTCGTGTAAAACTGGGTCTGAACAGACCACCTTCGGTTTTTCGTAAAAACGGAGGCCTTTGGAACCTCATTTTAAGAATCGGTCCACGAAGCCCCCTAGAAAAATCCCTAATCTACAACTTTCATGTTTTACGTTTTTGCCCTTTCGGCCTCTAAAGACCTGCAATGACCACTTTCCTGAGACTGTCCAGTTTGGAATCCGAACTGGCAGCCTTGTCTAGTTAAACTGGTTTACGTTCTAACTCGCGGGTTCTAACTCGACCGATCACATCGGGAGCTTAATAACAAGACATACAACGTTTCTAACGTCCCGCATGTTCTAACATGCCTTCCCAACGTACCCATGCAGCCCTCTAATCCGGTTGTACAAAACCTTGGCTGCATGGTTCTATCTCTTAGCATACATCAACCATTCAAGTTATAGCATGCCATATCAATCAAACTAGCACCCTAACATGCATTCACATTCTTAAACACATAATTGGGGACATATAACCTTAATCTAGCATGCAACCTATCATCACATAAGCACATGCATAAAGGAACCAACTACCCCCTAGGCTAGCAAATCAAGCACCATGCACTAGCTAAGAGCACAAAATTAAATTGTGAGTTTATGCTCTTACAAACCATATTTGAAATACATTTAAACTTAACTTTAAAAGCTTAAATGAAAATAGGTTTAGGGTTTTGAAAATTACCTTGAACTACTTCAAGGATTGGCTTTAAGGTTGGATCAAAACCTCCCTATCTCACACTTGCTCCTAGGTCCGGATTCCACACACCAAGTGGCTCCAAAGACTCGGTTTTTGGACTGAAAATTGACCACCCCCTATGGCTCGGCCATTCCAAGATTTTGCACCCAAAATCTGAAATTTTTCTCCCATTTTCCTGCACAAACCCCGTGGCTGCTCTTAAGGGAGAAATTGACTCCAAAACTTGGTTTCTAGCTTGCTTACTCACACCCGAACTTCCCCTAACTCTTTCCCTCAAAAAACCTGATTTTTTTCCACTTGGTTCCACTGCTCACAGCCCCACGGCAGCAGCTAGAATGGCTGGAAAAAAAATTTTTAACTCTCCCTAATGGTTTCCTACACCAACCGAAGTAAAACCCAAAAATTGTTTCAAGAAAATGTTTGTTTTCTCTTCCTCCTTCTCCCTTTCTCTCTCTCGGTTTTTCTTGGCTAAAAATGGGCAAAACTTAGCTGGGAATTTCTGATTTTCATGAATAAATTTGACCCCTATTTATAGACAAAAGCTAGACTTTCAAAAATTATATTTTTGACCCCAAAACTTTGAAAAATCACACTTTTTGGAGCTTAGGTGGCCGGCCATGCTTGGAGAACAAGGAAATGATGTCATGGCTTACATCATCAGATTTTAAAATTTACACTTTTGCCCCAAAAATGAAAATCTTGGCATTTAAGCCCCCTAGGTGGCCGAAACTTTTCTTGGTGATCAAGCAAGGATTTTTCTAGAACAAGTCACTTGTCTTGCTTAGATTTGTTCTCAAAATCTTTATGAGGTCATAATTCAAAATGGTGATGATGTCATAATTAAAAAGCCTTGTTTGGCTACTTTTTGTAAAAACAATCTACTTTAAACTAAACACAGATAAATCTAATACTGTGTTGTACTAATACACAGTATTAATATTTTATATTGCAGTAAAAATTTCATCTGTGTAAAAATTGATCTGGAAAAATTTTTCTTTATTTTCTCAAACCCTTTTGCACTGTGCCTTAACTTAGCGTGCTTGATTTTTCTGTGGTGGTTTTTGATCTTATCTATGCTATCTTACTCATAAAAATGGGTTTTCGTAGTATTTCTTCCATACTGCATGGCACAAAACTATACTGTCATCCTGTTGACTATTCTGGTCAAACTTTGACTTTCCCGGGTCAAAGTTGACTTTTTCGGTCAAACCTTTGACCGACCTAGAATCATGCAAATATCGTCCCTTTTCTTCCGAAAAGGCTATTTTCTATTCTAAACAATCATCTTTGAGTCTTATAAAGCTATAAGAACTCATCACACATAATAAAGTTCTAAATCGAACTTTTTCATAAAATGCCCTTATGGCATACATTCAAGCTCTTTCAAGAAGAAAGAATAACATAGAAAAAGTCAGGTATTACAGCTAACTCTTAAGTTAGACTTGCTAGACTCCATTAAGGCACATCTTTCCTCGCTGCTCAATGCGCAACTGTTCGACGAAAAGAAAACAAAATTTAAGACTTCCAAGGATGGCGTTATCTACTTTCAAGGGAGAATTTGTGTACCGGACGTGGAAGATTTAAAGGATCAAATCATGTCAGAGGCACATAAGACGCCATATTCTGTACATCCAGGAGCTTCTAAGATGTACAAAGATCTTCGAGAGACCTATTGGTGGCCTAACATGAAGAACGAAATCTTGGATTTCGTGTCGAAATGCTTGACTTGTCAAAAAGTTAAGGCTGAACATCGACATCCGGGAGGCGAATTGCAGCAAATTGAGCTTCCTGAATGGAAATAAGAGCAAATTACGATGGATTTCGTGGTAGGACTGCCTAGGACTATAAGTGGGAACGACACGATTTGGGTCATTGTCGATAAATTGACCAAATCGGCCCACTTTATCGCGATTAAAGCCACTTTTTCGGTAGAGAAATTGACAGGAATCTACGTAGCTCAGGTTGTTAAGCTGCATGGAGTGCCAAGGTCGATCATTTCGGATCGTGATGGACGCTTTACTTCGCGATTTTGGACGAGTGTTCACGCTGCCATGGGGTCGAAACTGAAGTTTAGCACAGCATTTCACCCCCAAACGGATGGGCAATCGGAGAGAACTATCCAGACACTAGAGGATATGTTAAGATCCTGTGTCTTGGATTTCAAGGGAAATTGGGATGAGAATCTACCATTGATCGAGTTTTCCTACAACAACAGTTACCATGAGTCTATTGGGATGGCCCCCTTTGAAGCGTTGTATGGACGAAAATGTCGATCACCCCTCCATTGGCAAGAAGTGGGACAGAAGCAGCTACAAACCACGGACTTCATCGAAAAGACGTCCGAGGATATCAAGAAGATCAAGCAAAGGCTCGACGTAGCTTTTAGCCGACAGAAGAGCTATGCCGACCGACGTCGAAGACCGTTAGAGTTTCAAGTCGGGGATGTTGTCTTCATCAAAATTGCCCCTACGAAGGGGGTAATGTGATTCGGCAAGAAAGGGAAGCTCAGTCCACGTTATACGGGACCGTTTGAAATCCTCAAAAGGATTGGGAAGGTTGCGTATAAGCTCGCCTTACCACCGGAGTTGGCATCAATGCATAACGTTTTCCACGTTTCAATGCTCAAGAAGTATGTTCCAGACCCTTCCCACGTACTCAGTCAGGAACCGGTAGAGGTTCAGACTGATCTAACTTACGAGGAAAGACCCGTTACAATTCTTGATAGGGAGGAAAGGGTTTTAAGAAATAAAACTATTCCCATGGTTAAGGTCTTATGGCGAAATCATAAGGTCGAGGAAACAACCTGGGAACTAGAAGATGAGATGAGAAAGAACTACCCCGAGTTGTTTTGATTTTCGAGGACGAAAATTTTTAAGGGGGATAGATTGTAATATCCAATTTTTCTATGTTACTATTTCCTTTTTAAAGGAATTAAATGCATGCCGTACCGGCATTTATGAAAAAGTTCGCTTTAGGACTTTATTATGTGTTATGAATTATTATAGCTTTATAAGACACAAATATGCTTGTTTTGATTAATAAATGGTCTTTTCGGATGAAAAGAGATGAAATTTACATGATTCTAGGAAAGTCAAAGGGTTGACCAAAAAAGTCAACTTTGACCCGGAAAAGTCAAAGTTTGACCAAAATGATCAAAACCCTAACTGTACAATTTTGTGACATGCAGTATGGGAAAAATACTGCAAAAACCCATTTTTTCGGATAAGATGATGTAAATGAGAACTAAAACCGCCGTAGAAAAATCAAGCACGCAAAGTTAGGACACAGGGCAAAAAGAGTTTGAGAAAATAAAGAAAAAATTTTTCAGCCCGATTTTTCACAGATAAAATTTTTACGATAGTATAAAATATCAGTACTGTGTATTAGTACAACATAGTATTAAATTTATCTGTGTTAAGTTTAAATTATACTGCTTTTTGAAAAAGTAGCCAAACATGCCTTTATGATTTATGACATCACCACCTTTTTGATTTATGACATCATCAACTTTTTGAGAACAAATCCACACAAGACAAGTGTCTTGTTCTAGCATATTCTTGCTTCGGCCACCTAGCATGCAATTTGCATGATTTTTCAAAAATTTTGGGGTCAAAATCTAAACTCCAAAAGGTCTCACATTGCCTATAAATAGAGGTGACTTCTATTCATTTTAAATAGAAAACATAGCTAAACTGTTAGCAATTTTCTTCAAGAAAATCCGAGTTAGAGAGTGAAAGAGAAACCAAAAATTTTTCTTGAGTCAAGGCTAGGGTGTGTTCGGATTTGAGTAGGAAAGCAAGAGGGAGTATTGAAAAAAAATTTTTCCAGCCACTTTTCTAGCTGCTGCCGTGGGTAGTGAGTAGGGGAAACCAAGAGAAAAAATCAGAAATTTGAGGGAAAACTTTAGGGGACAATTTCGGGTGTGATTCTACCAACCGAAAACAAGATTTAAGCAAGTTTGACACCATTTTGGGTCTAGGAGCAGCCACGGTTTTTGTGCAGAAAAACAGTGGGGAAAAACTGAAATTTTTGGGTGCAAAGTTGTGTGTGGCCGAGCCTAGGGTGGAGGTCAATTTGCAGTCCAAAAAGCCAAGTTTTGGGAGCCATTTGGTGAGTGGAGAACTAGTTCTAGGAGCTAGGGGCCAAGGAAGAAGTTTAGTGCAACCCTAAAGCCAAAACCCTACCTATTCAAGGTAATTTTCAAAAACCCTAGCTCTATTTCCATTCAAGTTTTCAAATTGAGATTTAAATGTATTTTTTTTAAGCCAAGTTTGTAAAAGCATAAGCTCACAAATTTATTTTATGCCCTTAGTTTAGTTTAGTGCTTGATTAGTTACCTAAGGGTGGTTTGGTTTATTTATGTCATTTATTATGCTTATGTTTGATTTGTATGCTAGGATTGCATGCTAGAATTTTTACATGAGGCTATATGTGTCACGACCCGACTCGCCGCCACCGACACCACGCGGAGTCCGACCGCGCGAACCTGGAGCGTTCGCTTCGGACCGCGACATTAACTTAACTTACTTGCTTGACTTGATGAAAAATAATAGTTACCCCATTTCTAGAGTAAAATTTTTTTTTTCTTTCTTTTCTAAAAATCGTTATTAGAAAACCATTATTTGCGGAAATCATGAAACTTTAACACAAGTTAAACTAAACTTAAAAATGTTTTTCTTTTATAAAACCCTTACTATTTTCTTATGTACTCACCCGAGTACCTAGCCTTCACCTAAGAGGAAAGCTAGCATACATACATAACTTAACTTAAACATACATGCATACATACTGAATAAAATGAAAACACATTTTCTTTTAAACGCCTTTCGGAAACCCCGTAGCAGTCCATACCCACATTTCACATTCTGTTGCGCCATCTATCCACAGCTTGTTCAGGAAGTGCCGGTAGGAACCTTACCTACAGCATGAACATAAACAATGAGCTAAAAAGCTCAGTAAGCACAACATCCTATCCGCATGCAACTAATGCACGAAAAACGTGAACCGATTATAATTTATTATTAAATTAATTTGGGTCTCTCTACTGGTCTAATCTGATCCTATCTTGCTATTATAACATGTGTGTATGTACTTCGGTATGTAACCATGGAGTGATTGAAGGCGGTCCGTCCAAACCAACTCAAACCATGAAACACAAAGTTTAACATGGAGTAGTGGAGGCAGCCCTGCCATATCAAGTCAAACCATGGAACATGCCGTTTTAACTTACCACAAAGGCAACGTCAGTACAACACAACATGTTCTACTTAACCTATCTCGTATCTTACCATTATACTTATTTTTAAATGAGCATACTTCGTGATGCCACAATAATAACATAAAACATAAACGTGCTTCTGCATACATACTACATGGCATACTTAATGCATACATACTTAACACATAAACACATAACATACATAGCACATAACATACATACATAACATGCTTACATGACATACATAACATACATACATAACATGACATACATGCATACATAACATGACCTACATAACATGCATACATAACATGACATCCTAACATGAGTTCATGCCGTAGGCGGAGTTGTACTTACCTTTCCGTCATACGTGCTTGACTGATTGTCCCATCCTAGTGCTGTTCCACTACTGGTACAGCTGCAGGTTCTGCCTGCTTGACATAGGACAGACTCTACTTAATATCGTGAAATGCAGGTAAACTAACCAACATGTCTACATGATTCTTGGTTGTATGTCCCTTACGTGCATAGCGTCTAGTTTGGTTACCAACGGTAACCTGGCGTGCTAAGCCAACACTAACCTCTTAAGGGTTGCTAATCTATATCTGAGATCATCGGGTTATGTCTAATAACCCTTTATTTGAGCTATCGGTATCCGTTAGGGTCACTTTGGATAACCCGTGAGGATAAACTAACTCTATACTAATAGTCAACCAAAAGTCAACCGAGGTCAACTTTGGTCAACTATGGTCAACCCCCTCGGGTCAACCTCTCGGGTCTCGGGCTTGACCCGGTAACTCGAGTCTAACACTCGATTACCATATGTGAACTAATCGTATGCTAAAAACTTTGCTTAAAAATCTTATTTCCTTTCTTGGAAAACACTTAGGGAAATTAATCCCAAAATCTCACTTTTGTGTAAAAATTCATAACTCATGTCATAAAATCCAAACTCTTGGTTTTATGTTTTGTAAATTCATTTTAGGTTGAAAACCGTCTTTGGAACGATTTTCATAGCCAAATCATTCTTTTAAGGTTGAAAAACCATTTTCTAGAACCATTGATTAAAACTTGTTGGTGCAGGAATTCGGATTCCTGGAGCACCCTTTATAAAACAATTTTTATCTTAAAATCGGTACGTTATCTGAAAAAGGTTTCTTCACGAAAGTTCTAGCTCTCGAAAAATGCTAAAACTTTCGTGTTTTATGAAAATCCTGATTCGGCCTAGATCAGTACCAGTTTCGAGTTGAAACTGGCTGATCCTGAAGCTAACGGGTCTGGGGGACGTGAATGCTTAGCCACGGGTTTTATTATTTTTGAAGGCCATTGGAGCCTTATTTTGGAAAACGACCCGCGTTGCCCCCTTGGAAAAGTTGTTTTGGACAACTTTCGTGTTTTACGTTTTCCCTATTTCGGCCTCTAAGGGCCTGTTATTTTCTGTTTACGAAAACTGGGCAGATAGGTCCGAACCTACAGCCAGTTTCGTGTTACATTACTTTTACGTCTCAACCGATCACTCGGGAGCCTAAAACATCAACATGCAACGTTATCTAACGTCCCACATACTTTGGACATGTCACCCCACGTGGTCATGCAAACCAAACCGGAATTACTAACCTAGGCTTGCATTGCATCTAGAGCTTGCACAAGCATGGGTTTGCATCACACAAACCAAACCGAATTAAAATCTAACAACCTAGCATGAGAGCCATACTTGGCTGCACCATAAACAGGGACATAACTCACCAATCAACCATGCAAACCAAGCAAACAAAGCAAGCATACACATAGCACA
Source organism: Ficus microcarpa (assembly GCA_025413485.1). Taxonomy (NCBI): domain Eukaryota; kingdom Viridiplantae; phylum Streptophyta; class Magnoliopsida; order Rosales; family Moraceae; genus Ficus; species Ficus microcarpa. Next base: position 24,233,649 of record CM046376.1, read on the forward strand.
CAAAACAGAAAATCATGCATGCTATCTAGCTAGACATACACCCTTAATCAAGCATCATAATCTAAGCCAAGCATAAACTAAAAATCTGAGCTTAAGCTTTACATTCCAAGCATGAAAATACACATTAAATTTCTCAAATTAATGCTCAAACCAAGGCTTGGGGTTAGGGTTATACCTCACACCAAAAATCCGGGCTTTTGGTGCACACCCATTGCTCCTCTTGGCTGCCTCCTTGGCTGCTCCATCTTGCAGCCGATTCTCACCCACCAAAGGGTTCCATTTTTCAGCCATGATACACACAAACATACACACAATCTTACTCATAAATTTCCATTCAATTTCTTGCTTGAAATTAGTCTAGGGTTTGAGAGATTACCATAGCTTACCCATGGGTTCTTGAACCCGAAAATGAACCTCCTTGGGCTGATTCTCTTGCTCGGTTTTGGCTCACCAAAACCCCCAAAATTTTTCACCAATTTGGTGTTCTCTTGCTGCCCAGCCGACCCTCTTGCAGCCCCTAAAACCCACGAATTTTTGCTTCTAAAATCTGCACTCACATGGCTGAAAACAGCCACCCACCAAGCACCAAACTCACCCTTGGCTCCTTGGTTGGCTCCCTTCACCATGCTCGGCTCCCTCCAAGCTTTGGACCCGAAATTTCTTCACTTTCTCCTCTCCTCCATGGACGGTTTCAGCTCACAAAATCTGGAAAAATTTTCCAGATTTTGCTCTTGTTTCATGCTCCAAACCCGAGCATGCCTAGGGAGATCACACACAAATTTTTTTCCAAGTTTTCTCTTGCTCTTTCACTCTCCCTCTTGGCTCCGGATTTCCTGAAGGAAATTGGGCAGCATATGGCTGCTTTTCTCTCTTTAATTTTCTGCACAAATGGGGTCCTATTTATAGAGCTTTTGACAACTTTTTGGAAATCCAATTTTGGCCCCAAAAGTTGCAAAACTTTTGACTTTTCTCCCCCAAAGTGGTCGGCTGGAAGCAGCTCAGCAGCAGCTCATCTACAGCTGGAAAAGGTGAGGTCATGGCTGAGCTAATGGCTTATGTCACAACTTTTCAAAAATTACATTTTTGCCCCCCGAAAGTGGAAATTCTTGCAAAAATGTCCTCTAGGTGTCCGATTGTTCCAAAAATCAACACACCCATCCTATTTGATGATATTATCATCTTAGTGACTTCATACGCTCATTTCGTCAATTTTCTAAAATTTACACTTTTGCCCCCAAAAGTGAAAATTTTTGCATTTTGGCCCCTAAACTCCAAAATGGCCATAATGCTTGCTTTTCCATCAAATATCATTCTTTTCATGATTTTATGTGATTTTCTTCCATTAAAATCACATATTTTCAAAATTTACATTTTTGACCCGAAAAATAAAATTCTTACATTTTCGCCCTCGAAAGTGGCTATTTCTTAATTTCTTCTTGCAAAACATGTTATAACCTTATTGGGCTTCATCTAATAACGTCACGTGGCGTACTTCTCATATTTTTCAAAATTTACATTTTTGCCCCCAAAAATAAAAATTTTGAAGTTTTTGCCCTTTGGCTTGGATTGGTCTTCTTGGGTGATATCTTGACTAAAAATATCAGTTTGACCTTAACTAATGCTAGGGATGCTTGATTTAACGGGTGTTTCTACTGTCTATTTGGGCTATCTCGCCCATACTGACATATTTTGCAGTATTTTCGCATACTGCAGCATTTTTCATCGTCGAGTCAACTGTTGACCACTTTTGGTCAAACTTTGACTTTTTCGGTCAAAGTTGACTTTTTCGGTCAAACTTTGACTTTTTCGGAAAAACGTCCCTTATCGCCCCTTTCGACCAGAAAAGGCGTTTTCTATCCGTAAAAATCTATTCTGAGTCTTATTGAGCCATAAGACTCCGTAAAACGTGTGAAAAACTCTTAACTGAGTTTTTCCGCAAACATATCATATATGCTCATAATTCCTTTTTAGAAGGAAAAATGGCAACAGGAATTTCTAGGTATTACAATATGTCCCCTATTGTGTGAATGTATGTTAGAGTTTATTGTGGTATGATGATTGAATGCATGGAATGTTATATGCTAGGCTTAGACCATGCAACCCTAGGTTAGGGTATTCAGATTTTATAGGCTGCATGGATACGTTAGGTTTGTATGTTGGAACATGCGGGATGTTAGAAATGCTACATGCTTTGTAAGTAAGCTCCCGAAATGGTCGGTCGAGGTAGAACCCGCGAATTAGGACGTAAACCGGTTTTAATAGAGAAAGCTGCCAGTTCGGGTTCCAAACTGGACAATTTCAGAAAAGTGGTAATTACAGGCCTTTAGAAGCCGAATGGGGTAAAACGTAAAACACGGAAGTTGTAGAACAGGGTTTTTCCTACGGGGTAAGTTGGACCGTTTCTCAAAATGAGGTTCCAATGGCCTCCGTTTTTACGAAAAACCAAGGCTGGTCTTTCCACACACAGTTTCCACGACTAGCCGAATTCAAATTAAAACTGGTACGAATCTAGGGAGAATCAGACTTTTTGTAAAATATGAAAGTTTTAGATCTCTTCAAGAGCTAGAACTTTCGTGCATATAACTTTTTCCAATTCTAAAAGGATTTTTAAATATAACCTGATTTCTGAAAACTGTGTAGGGAGCAAGAAATTCCTGCACAGGATTTTCTAGAACCAGTTTAGGAAAACTGTTTTTCTGTCTAAAAACACTTTTTTGAACATGAAAACTGTTCCAAAGGCAGTTTTCAACCCTCAAACATTTTATAAAATCATGTTTCAAGAATCAAGCATTTCTAGAAGAAATTAAGGAAGTTTTAGGCTTAGTGCCAAACTTTTTCAAGATAAAGAAAAAGGAATTTTTTTAAAGTTAAGTTATAAAATCAAGCAATGACGAACGGTGATCGGGAAATTATACCCGAATCACAGGGCTTAGCCCCAAAGCCAAAGTTGACCCAAAGGAAGGGTTGACTTTAGTAACCTTAGAGGTTAACTTCGGTTAACCTAGTTTGGATTAGGATAACGGTAAGTTCAAGGTTAGGTGCTAGCCTAACCCTTTACGTTCACGCATGTGATTAGTATGAAAGGTTATCCAACGTAACCACACATAAAATGTTTTAAGATAGGAGAGACATATAACCAAGTCATTGCATGAATGTTGGTGGATAACCAACATATTATGGTCATAGGCTAGAAATCTTACCTAGTCCTTTGATTAAGCAGGAGGTAACCTGCAGCTGAGCCCCGAGGTGGAATAGCATAACGTCAGGCATAGACAAGGTAAGTACAACACCGCCTACAGCATAGGCTGTTAGTTGTATACTTACCTAGATATAATTGGTATGCTATATGCTATGTGCTATGTGTTATGATTAGATGCTATGTTATATGTATATGGTAAGTCTATGTTATGAAATGTGTTAAGTAAGCAATGCATGCTTACGGGAAATATGAAATGGTTATGAAGTATGATTAAGTGACATCGAATATTATGTTCACGAAATAGGATCATGTATGACACGTTTAAGAATGACAAGATGGAAAATAGGAAAAAGGCGATAAGTCGCCTGTGTCGTACCACCCACACCAGGTCGGGTTGGACTGTGGATTAAGTTAGACATGGATTGGCCGCCCCAACCAATCCATAGTTGCGCGCCAGGTACGAACACTCATATTAAGGGCCCCTAAGTAGAATAAGAGATGAAGAAATAAGAAAGCATAATACGAACATAATTGGTTTATGCATGCTATATGTATCGATGTTATATGTAATGAAATGAGGTGTATGTTATGGATAGTATAAAATGTAAGTATATGTGTCACGGAATAGGAGTTGTACTTGCTGAGCGAAAGCTCATTGTTTTAAGTTTATACTGTAGGTAAACAACCTGCCAGCAATTGATGATGCAAGATGGAGTCGTGTGGCCGGGCACTGTGAATAGTGGGGAACAGAAACCGCTACGCGTTTAGATAATTTTATGGAATTATGTAATGTTTAATTATGACTACTTAGTAGTATGCACAATTAATACTATTATTCATATTTTATGTTTCGTATTTATATATACGCCTTTAAAAAAAAAATTTTCCGCTGTGTTTCACGTATTAAGTAAGTAAGTTTGTATAAGTTATTTGTAAGACCCGAAATTTTGTAGACTTGTAATCTCCTTGTTCATAAGGAATTAGAGTCTAATTTATGTATTTATGAAATGTTATATGAAAAATTATGAATTATAATGAAAAATTCATAATTTTATTTACACAATGTTCGAGTCCTCATTTAATGATTTTGAGACTCAATTGATGATTTACGAGCCAAGAATGAAGTTTTTAAAGGAAAAAGAACGAAAAAGGATGAAATTTGACGAAAGTCAAAAGTTTGACCAAAAAGTCAACTTTGACCAAAAAGTCAAAGGGTTGACCAAAAAGTCAAAGTTTGACCATGACGGGTCACAACGTCGACTTTACAAGTATGATAAAGGAATATGGAAAGTATCTCCGAAAATGAAGTTTTATAAACCATAAATCCACCCTAGAAAAATCAAGCATACCGAAAAAGAATTAAGGGTAAAAAGGTCTCCGAAAAATTGGAGAAAGAGAGTTTCGGTCCAAAATTTACATGAAAGAATTTTTGGACCAAAATATAAAATAAGAATGCTCATCACAGTATTGGAAATAACTGTAGAGCGCGAAAGGAGCTGTGAAAGAACGAGATGGCCAAACAACGCCTTGGAAGAGCTAGTGGAAGATGACATCAACTCTTGACATCACCCTCCACTAACTCAAGACTTCAAATGGCAGCCCTCTACCCCCATGATGTCCGGCCAATTAGACAAGGAAAAGGAAAGAGATTTTGGTTTGGTTTGTGAGCTAAATGGAGACTTGAAATCCAACTAAAAACCTAACCAAGCAAGTACACAAGCCCATACCTATGAACTCATTCTCCACTAGCCAAAGCTAGCCATGTGGGCTGCCCTCCTCTCCATTAAATTTGGCAGCTCAAAGGGGGACAAGAAAGAATGGCAAAAAGCCAATTTTTAAGGACCAAAAAGTTGAACAAGCATGGGAGAAATTTTGAGATCTCTAGGACCAACCAAGAGAGGACACATGTCCCTCCTTACCCTTCAATTTTCGGCAACCAAGGCAGCAAATCCCCTCCCCCATTTTCAGCTGCACAATGAAAGAAAGAAAAGAAAATCAAAGGGGAACAAGAAGGTATGGCATAAAGCCATAAATTAAGGACTCAAAAGGTGGGTTAAGTGGGAGATCTTTTTAGAAGCTTTCTAGAGCCAACCATGGGCTGCCACCTATCTATTTTCTCCCCACCAAATCCGGCAGCTCAACCCTCCAATCTCCCCCTTGGATTCGGCTGCAATGAAGGAAGGGAAAGACAAGACATAAAGCCTTGAATCAAGGGCAAGAAACCAACCACTAAGTCACATCAACAAGTCCTCCCTTTCCTTGTGCCTTTTGTGGGAAAAAGTGAGCCAAAAGCTCTCACTTTCTTGGGTCATCTTCGGCAGCAAAGAGGAAGGAGAGAGAGAGAGTGAATCAAAGAGATTTTCTTTGAGTTTTCATCCCCTTGGTGAGTTCGGTTCTAGAGAGAAAGAGCTAAGAAAAGTGAGAAAAATTTTTGGTGAGTTCTAGCAAGAGGAGGCCGAACCAAGAGGAGAAGAAAAAGAGGTGAGTAACTCTTGACAAATTTTTGGATCTCCTCCTTGTGATGCTCGGTTTTGTTAGAGCAAGAAAAAGTTAACAAAACTCTTTTGGGTTCCACTATCTTGTGCAAGACCGTGAGCCACCACCAACAAGGAAGGAGTTGAGAAATTTTTGGTGAGCTTTTGGGAAGGAAACCGAGCAAGAGGAGGAGGAGAAAAGGTAAGAAAAACTTGGTTTTTCTCCTTGTGATTTCCGGTTTTTGGTTAGAAGCAAGAAGAGCTAACAAAAAATTTTTGGATGCTTTTTTTTGGAAGAAACCGTGAGCTAGAGGAAGGAAGGAAATCTTTGGATTTTCAAAACCCTAACTTGGGTTGAGGTAAATCTCTTAAACCACCTTGAATCTAAGTTTTATTTGAGTGTTTTTGAGGTTGATTCAAGTGGTTTGTAAGGACATAAGTCCACCTTAATTTCTGCCCTCATTTATGGTGTGTGTGTGTGCTTGATAAGATTAGGGTTGGTTGGCTGATTTTAATGCTTGATTGCTTTAAAATTTGTGCTTGAAAATGATGGATTTTTCATGCTAGAAATTAGGTTGTATGTCCCATAAGATTAGGCCAAAAATCTGCCCTTGGCAGCCATGAAAGCATGCTAGACTTAGGGTTGGATTTTTGTGTTGATGATATGTGATGATGCATGAGTTAGAACCATGTAACCCTAGTCTTTTAATTTTCGGATTTGGGGTTGCATGAGTAGAATGAGATGGATTTATGGGTTGCAATGGGACGTTAGAAGCACTGCTTGATGTTGTCTAAGCTCCCGATGTGATCGGTCGAGATAGATTCCGCGAATAGGACGTAAACCGAAATGAGGAACCGAAACTGCCAATTCGGATTCAAATCTGGCCAGTTTTGGGAAAGGGTAATTTCAAGGCCTTTAGAGGCCAAATGAGGTAAAACTCATAACACGAAAGTTGTTCGGAACAACTTTTCCTAGAGGACTACGTGAGCAGAATCTCGAAATAAGGCTCCAACGGCCTCCGTTTTACCCGAAACCCGTGGTTGAACCCTGGGATGTTCTCCACCCAGTTTTTTCAGAGTTAACCCATTTTCAAATAAAAACTGGTACTGATCTAGGCCGAACTGGATTTTGTACAAAACATGAAAGTTTTAGTATTTTTTGATAGCTACAACTTTCATGAAGACAAGTTTTTCAAATTCCAAGCCGATTTTTAAACTGGGCTTGATTTATGGAAGGTGTGTAGGGAGCCCGAAATCTTGCACATGAGTTTCACGAAAATATTTTTCTAGAAAATTTGTGAAGTGTTCTTAAATGGTTATTTAAGCTTCGGAAACCGTTCCAAAGGTGGTTTCCGACCCCAAATGATTTTATAAAAGATTTATTTCGAAAACCATGGATTTTAAGGGCTCGGGTTTGAAATTCACATTTTTCCACAAAGAAAAGAAAAAGAGGGTTTCATACCAAACATTCCAAGTTAAAGAAAATAACGAGATTAAGCCAAGATATTTTCTAATTAAAGGAGTTAGAATTTTTATAGAAGAATGAAGGATTTTTGAAAGTTAATTACACAAGATTTTCCAAAGATAAGGAAGAGGAATTTTAAAGTAAAATTGGTAAGCAAGCCGATTACGAACGGTAACCGGATATTATATCCGAGTTACAAACCCAATGATAACCAAGGGTTGACAAAAAGGTTGACCCAAGGTTAATTAAGGTTAACCTTAAGGGTTACCCAACATAACCCTAAGGGATACCCACATGTATATTGGGCTAAGATTTAATGGGTTAATGGAAATAACCCAATAATAAGGATGTATGAGCAAAGCCCAATAATAGAACAAGGCTCTAAACCAAAAAGGTTACCTAATGTAACCTCTTAAGGATTTAATCGAAGTTCAATAAAGAATGAGGATTAAAGTGGCCAAGATGGATGCCATGTATAGGGGACATACAACCAAAAGAAAATGTGAGTGTTGGTAGGTCATCAACACCTTACGAAAGGATCCTGATCCTATATTTTTGGTATATCAGGAAAGTGAATTGCGGTTGCCGACGATTTAAGGAACGCGATTCTAAGGATACGGCACTAGAGGTAAGTACAAACCTCACCTGCAGTATGAAAGCTAGTAAATTATGTTCAAGTATGTGGTTTTCAAATATGCTGCAAAATGTTGTGTGCTATATCTATGAAATGCCATGTTTTATGAAAAGTGCTATTTTTGCAAAATGCTATGTTTATAAAAAGCGCTATTTTCGCAAAATGATATATTTGTAAAAAGGTGCTATATTTGCAAAATGTCATGTTTATGAAAATGTCAATGTTTGCAAATGCCATGAATGAAAAGAATGCCATGTCATGTTATAAATGAGATAAAAAGTATGTTATCATATAGTGACATCATAGGGTATGTTCACTAAAGATAAATAACATGGTAAGAAATCACAAGTAAAATGTCGTACCAACCTCCCCCAAGGTGGAGGATTTTTATGTTAAAGTTATGGATTCGCCCTCTCGTTGATGTAAGAGGGTGTAATCACTTATGTTTTCCTAGAGCAGTTAGGGACTTGCAACCCCATCTAACTGTATCTAGAGGCGCGCTATATGATAAGGGTACGTACACTATGGGGCCCATAAGAAAGATGAGAAAGTTAAAAGAAATGCATAAATAGAGCATAAATGGTTCACGCATATGCATATGATGATGAATGTTTTCATGATGTTTTAAATGTTTTGTGAGATTATGTTTGTGCTTACTGGGCGAAAGCTCATTCAGTTATTTTTCATACTGTAGGTAAGAAACCCGCAGCTTAATGCTGGGCATTGTTGGAGCGGTGTGGCGGCGGACGAAGGCGGTGTGGATACCACTACGCATAGTTTCCGCAAATCTTTTGATAAGTAAAGAAGTTTTATATATATAAGTATATACATGATGAAGACAAGTTATGTATCATGGTATTTTGGAACTAAAGACCTTAAGTAACGTTTACGTAAGTAGTAATGATATATTACTAAAGACAAATGTTTTATAAGTATGTTTCAAAAAAAAATATATATATATATCCCTAATTTTCAAGTAAATAAGTAAGTAAGTAAGGCGTAACGGCCCTACGTGGTAAGGGGGCGTCACATTATTCATGGTTGTATGTACGTATATATGGTAATAGCCTGTGCTAGGCGGGTCGTTACACCTGGCAAGCATACCCGAATGAATCCATGGGCCACTACTACCGGAGGTTTCGAGATGCTATGTTACTTTTCATCCCGTTAGATATAGAGAGGCCTATGATGCAAGCCCTACACATACTTAGGGATGGACTACCTCCGAAGGTCAGGCAGTTCACTCCACCACCAATGATAGAGATGACATTGAAGATGATAGATACTATCATAGAGGCTAAGATTATAGCTTATATGCTACAAGCTGCTACACCCGAGGATGATCACCCGTTTATACCGATCGACGACACAGGCATTGGTGAGCCAATCTTTCACGACGATCCGTTTATGCTAGAGGAACCCATTCCAGCTGTACCAATTCAGGTTATTGCTCCACGGGAGGAGGATGCTGATGTGGATGGCGACGCGGATGTCGATGCAGAGATGGACACGGCTAACCCCGGGGAAGACCCGGAAGACCTTCCAATGATCATCATCACTAGTGATGATGAGGAAGAGATCGAGGAGGAGCAGGAAGAGCTGGAGGAGGATCCCGAAGAAATCCTATTTGACGATGATGATCGGGACGTAGGCTTAGAATTCCAAGCAATTCGGGAGGAACAAAAGAAAGGGGAATGTTTCCAATCAAGGTCAATAAAGGAATTACCCTTAAAAGAAGAACAACCAAGGTACTGGGGATAATAATTACCCCGTGTGCACGAAATGTAGAAAGAACCATTTTGGAGTTTGTAGAATGGGGACAAATGCCTACTATCTTTATGGTAAGGAAGACCACTATGCCAAGAATTGTATCTCAAATAATCAGAATCAGAATCAGCAATACCCGAACAGGAATTCAAGCAATTAGCTTCATGCAGTGCAAGCCCAGATCGAAGGTCCATCGATTGCACAAGGAAGATTAGAAGCTCCTGAACCGCAAGCTAGGATCTATGCTTACACTAAAGGAGATGTTGAGGCTGGGAATTCTCATGTGGTAACAGGTCAGGTTTCTATCACCGCCTTTGATGCAATCGCCTTATTTGATTCTAGTGCCACTCATTCATTTGTATCGAAGGAGTTTGCCCATATATTAGGAAGAAGAGTTATTGAATTAGATCAACCCTTCAGAACCTCCCTTCTGTTAGGAGAAATTCTTTTGTCTGACTATTGGTTACGAAATGTTCCAGCAGTCGTTTGTGGCAGACAATTATATGTGGATCTTGTATCAAGCTTCAAGATTATGATTTTATCCTAGGAATGGACATTTTAGGAAAGTACAACGCTAAGATTGATTGTCGAAAGTGTTGTGTTACATTCAATCCCATTGGCAAGGAAGAATTTAACTTTTATGGCCAGTCACGGAATTCATCATCAAGGTTGGTATTGGCAATGAAGGCGTGGAAAATGTTAGCTAATGGATACGAAGGATATTTAGCTAGCATGGTAGACAAAGCACAAGAGATTGAGTTAAAGCCAGAAGATGTCCCAATTATAAGGGAATATGTGGATGTCTATTCTAAAGATTTACCAAAACTTCATCCAGCGTAAGAGATTTCCTTCGAGATCGAGCTATTGCCTAAATCAACACCAATATCCAAGGCACCTTACTGCATGGCACCAAATGAACTTAGGGAGCTTGAAGTACAGTTACAAGAGTTATTGAATAAAGGATTTATTCGACAAAGCCATTCTCCTTGGGGAGCATTAGTTTTATTTGTCAAAAAGCAAGATGGATCATTGCGAATGTGCATCGATTAGCGGAAACTGAACAAGATCACCATCAAGAATAAGTATCCTCTTCCTAGAATTGATTATCTTTTTGATCAACTAAGGGAGTAGCGATATTCTCAAAGGTTAATTTGTGATCAAGATACCATCAGCTCAAAATCAAGGAGGTGGATATTCTTAAGATAGCTTTTTGAATGCATCGTACTAACCCAAAATTTTGACAAACTTATGATTTCCTTAGATATAAGGAAAATCGAAGTCTAAATCATGTATGTCAACATGAAGCTCATTATCTGATTTGATTATCAGAGTATGTTTGAGTTCTTATAAGTATTATATGACTCAATGATAATTTATTAAGTCAAGGATAAGGCTTTGTGATGAAAAAGGTCGAACCATGAATTTTCGGGCCAATGAATTTTTAGAATAAATTATGACTTGAATAAGACGGTATTGCAGTATAATAAGCAGTATTGAAATTATACAGTGATCAACTGTCATTACGAATAAAGAAGTAAGAATAAGGAATAAGATCACTCTAGTATTATTAGGAATAATATTTGGAACAATAAGGACTAAATAGCTTTAAGTCCTAAGGAAATCTTATACGAGGTCAAGTTAAGTACAGATAAATTCTGGACTATAGTCCAGCAATACTATACTATTGATAGTTAAAACAGTATTTGCACTATCTGGATTATCAAGAAATTAGAATGCGTATTAAGGGAAGTAACAAACACGGCCTTACTTGGAGGCCAAGTAATTTTGGATAAATATTAAATTTTTGAAGTATGGAATTTATGAATTTTTCTTAACCAAAGCCTCCAACTAGAGTTGAACTAGGCCAAATGGCCGGTTACATTGACCGGTTACATTGGGTGGCCTTGGGGAACAAGGAATTAGAGATAAGTTTGAAAATATTTGTTTGGCTCCAAACCATTGCATGGCCAGCCACTTGGAGGGATATGAAAGGCAAAATTTTGTTTTTAAGGCCAAATATGTAAATTCAAGGGCAATTTTAAGAATAAAAATAATTGTTGAAAATTAGGTATTTTTCACCTATAAATAGGTGATGTTGGGTTATTAGTGAACCATTTAGTTGAGTCTCAAAACTTTTGGTTCTTTTCCAATTTCTCCTCTAGCACTTAGGAGCCAAAGAGAAAGAGAGAGAGTGGCCGATTGGTGTTGGTGGAGTGAGAAGGAAAAATATTTCTCAACCTAAAGTGTAGATCAATCATGCCAACTTAGACGAATATGACCTATTGTCGTGCCTTGTTGGAACGATAAATTAATAGCGTAGGACAATTTGTAAGTACAACTCCGCCTACAGCACGGGCAAAATGTTTTTATTACATTACATGTTTTTTAAAAATTCATGCATTGATTTATATGATGCACATATGTTTTATGTTTTGTGTTTTATGTTTTATGTTTTATTATTGTGACATCATGAGAGCATGTTCACTAATAATAAATCATATGATAAGAACAAGATTAAGTTTTTAAGTAAGAAACAGTTAAGATTCAAGTCTTCAAGTATGATCAACCAAGAACAAGTTTTCATGTAATAAGAAATGACAAGCCAATTTTCTTGTGTCGTACCGACTTGCCACAAGGGCAGGTCTAAACGACTTGCTCCATGGTTTAAGTTAGATTGGACTGGCTACCTCAACCACTCCATGCTAAACGGTTTGGTTCATGGTTCAAGTTGGATTTGTGACGCCCCGACCTCCCACGTAGGGCCGACCACGCGAGTGGGGGGATAGTCACCGTTACCTTACTTGCTTGACTTAAACCTTTTAGAAAATTTTGGAATAAATTTTTTTTTCTTTTCTTTTAAAACTTGAAAGGTTGAACTTCATTTTGAAATCGTGCCTTGAAAATAAACCATACATAAACCATAACATGTTTCTTAAAAATACATGTAAAACCTCATAACTTAAATCGTTTGCGGAAATTATGCGTAGTGGTATCCCACACCGCCCTTCACTTGTTGCATCGTCTCCAAGCCCACCAAGTAAGGCTACAAGCCTTTTTTTCTCTACCTGCAGTATGGAATATATCTGATGAGCTTTCGCTCAGCAAGTACAAACTTTAATCTCACAAAAACATTTTTTCATTTTAACATCTTGAAAACATACATCATCATATAACATATGTATGAACCATTTATGTTCATTTATGCATCCATTTTTAACTTGATCTTATTATCTTCTTTTAACATGTGGGCCCCTTGTGTACGTATTAGAATTATAGCGCGCCTCCAGATAAAGTTAGGGGTTGCAAGGTCCCTAACAGTTCTGGGAAACATGATTGATTACACCCTCTCGCATCAATGAGAGGTTGATAATCATAACTTGAACATGAAAGCCCTCCACCTGATGGGAGGTTGGTACGACACCTTACTTGTGATTTCTTACCATGTTGTTTATTTTTAGTGAACATGCCTTATGATGTCACTATATGATAACATAACTTTCATCTCATTCATAACATGTCATTTTTAAAACATGGCATTTGTGCAAGCATAACATTCTTTGAAACTTGAAATTCTTTAAATCATGGCCTCTTTAAAAACATAATATCTTTAAAACGTGGTATCTTTAAAAACATAGCATTTAAACATAGCATTTGAACTTGGCATTTAAACATGGCATTGCATATTTGAAAATACATTACTATTTCCATACCACAGGTGAGGTTTGTACTTACCTCTTGTGCCGTATTCTGAATGTTGCGTCCTCAAATCAAGTGGCAACAGCAGATCGCTTCCTGCTATATGAAAAATATAGGATCAGGATCCTATCATAAAATATTGGTAACTTAACCAACATTCATAACTACTCTTAGTGGTATGTCCCCATTGCCTTGATATCTTACTTGGTCACCATTTGTCGTCTTACCTTATTAAGAATAATTGAACGTTGATTATTCCTTGTGAGGTTACGTTGGATAGCCTCTTCTTCTTCTTACTAAACCCTCAATCATACCATTAGGGTGTAGATTTATCATTCTACCTTTGGGCTGGGTCAACCCTTAGTCAACCCTTCTATGATAAATCTTGGGCTTTGGGGCCAAGCCCAGTAACTCGGATACTAATTCCGGTTACTCTCCGTAGTCGGCTTGATTCCTCATTTTACTTTGAAAATTCCTTTTTCTTGCCTTTGGAAAACATTGTGTAATTATCTTCCAAAATCCTTTAGTTTTCTTGTAAAAATTCTTACTTCTTTGGGTGACATTTTTATAAGACTATTTAGGCTGAAAATTGCCTGTTACGTTCATTTTACTTTATCTTGGCTTAAGTCCTTGAAAACACTTGACTTACAAAATCTCATTTTCTCTTCTTAACTTGGAAAGAGTTTGAGGAAAAATTCCAAACTCTTAACTTAGCTTATGAAAATTCATGTTTTTGAAACAGGTCTTTATAAAAATCATTTAGGGCTGGAAACTGTCTTTAGAACAGTTTTCATAGTTAAAATAGTGGGTTTTAGAATAAAACAGTTTTTCTGAACTAGTTTTAGAAAATCCTGTGCAGGAATTTTTTGGTCCACTGCACACCCTTCGTAAAATAGTGTTAGTTTAAAAAAATCAACTCCGAATTTGAAAAACTTGTTTTCACGAAAGTTGTAGCTCTTGAAAAATGATAAAACTTTTGTGTTTTACAAAAATTCCAGTTCGGCTTGTATTAGTAACAGTTTTTGTTTGAAACTGGCTGATCATTAAAACTGGGTTTGGGTAGATCAGCCACGGGTTTTGATAAAAACGGAGGCCTTTGGAGCCTCATTTTGAGATTCTGCCTACGACGCCCCCTAGGAAAGACCCTTCTGAACAACTTTTGTGTTTTAAGTTTTACCCAGTTCGGCCTCTAAAGGCCTTAAAATTCCACTTTCCTGAAACTGGCCAGTTTCGAATCTGAACTGGTAGTTCGGTTGCTTAGTCCGGTTTATGTCCTATATCGCAGATTCTATCTCGACTGATCACATCGGGAGCTTATACATCAATCAAACAGCGTTTCTAACGTACCATACATTCAATCAAGCTAATCCCATGTGTCCATGCAACCCTAAACCGAAAGCTCTATCCTTGGGTTGCATGGTTTCTAGCCTAGCATCAAGATCAAACATACTCCATCACATTCCTCATTGAACTAGCAGCCACACTTCCACTGCCTAGGGCAGATTTTGTGACCAAACATCAAGGGACATACCAATCATATCTAGCATGCATCTTAACCATTTTTCAAGCACAAAATTAAGCAAGCAAACATCAAAATCAAGCCAACCAACCCTAATCACCTAACCAAGCACACACTAACAAATCTAGGGCTGAAAATAAAATTGGACTTATGTCCTTACAAATCCAACTTGAACCACAAATAAAAATGCTACATTTGAACTTAATTGAAGGATTGGTTCAAGAGTTTATCTTAAACCCAAGTTAGGGTTTGAAATCCCAGATTTCCTTTGGTCCTTGGCTTCCTTCTAGCCCTCGGTTTTTGGCTCTAGGTGAGATACCCAAAAATTTTCTTGGCTCCTTGGTAGATCCACTCAAACCCGAACCTTCCACAAGATTTCCCCTCAAAAATTCCAACTTTTTCCTCCCCTTCTTCTTCTCCAAACCCATGGCTGCACACCCCCAAAATGGGTCTCCAAGCTTCTCAAATTTTTTTCTTGTTTCTCCCTAGCAAAGATCTAACTCTCCCAAGCAAAAGCCCTTTAAAATTTCTGATTTTTCTCTTCTCTTTCTCACCCTTAAACCCACAGTTTTCTTGCTGAAAATTGGCAAGAGTTTGGTTGCATTTCATGAATAAAATGGGTTTTTGGGGTTACTATTTATACAGGAGGGGGAGGAGGTGTGGCCGAAAATTTGGGGGCCATGTGGCAACTAATTGGTGGTGGGAAGGCTCTAGAAATCCTTTCCAAGCTTAGCTCATCCTTGTGAGGTCATCTACATAAGGTCATCCCTTAAAAACAAGGGCATTGTTTGGCTTTTGGCCCTTCTCCAAATTAATTCATTTTTCTTGTTCCACACAGATATTTCTAATACTGTGCTTTCCTATTTATACTATACTTTGGTCCAAAATTTTTCTGTGTAAAATCGGACCGTAAAAATATCTTTCTTATTTTTCGGAGACCTTTTTGTCCTTAATCTTTTCTTGGTGTGCTTGATTTTCTATGGTGGTTTTAAGGCTTATTCTTGCTAACTTGACTATAAAAAGTTTTTGCAGTCTTTTCTTATACTGCATTTCATCATATTGTAGAGTCAACGTTTTGACCCGTCCTTGGTCAAACTTTGACTTTTTGGTCAAACATTCGACTTTCGTAAAATTACATCCTTTTTCGTTCATTTTGACTCAAAATGCCGTTTGCTAATCTCGGCATTCTATTTTGAGTCTTAAAGCCAATTAAATGAGAACTCTAACATTAGCTAATAAAATTATGAACTTCACATTGCTATTCATAATTTTCCATCAAACATCTTATAAACACATAATTTGGATTTCAATTCCTTATGAACAAGGAAATCGCAAGTCCATGAAAAATCTAGGTGTTACATCCTACCCTCCTTAAAAGATTTTCGTCCTCGAAAATTCGGACAATTCTAAGTGGCTTTTCCCAAAGTCCACCATAAATCCATAATGGTCTGTTCATGTTCCCATTTTTTAATACTTTAATGGGATCATATATTTTATACAGAACCATAATCTACTTCTATTTCATCTTAGTCATACCTCATATCCTGTACTTTCATACTTATCATTATACTTTTCATCGTACTTTCATATCTTCATACATACTTTCATACTTTTATACTTATCATCGTATCTTCATTTTCTTCATATTGCATCACATGAACTATTTACATAAAATTTCTTAGCAAGTTTATCATATAACTTGCAATTTTTGAAAAGCATATTATATCATATAGTTTTTCCATACTTGAAAAATATATCGTATCTTCATATTCAAGATACTTTTCTTTATCTTTACTTTAGGGCTCAACGAATATTGAAAATATTTTTCTTTCAATCTAGTTGAAACTGAGGACCCTCTTGGTATAGTGTTGATCTCGTGCTATTAGAACCCTTTTCTTTTCATAGTGACCCCTATCTTGGAATTTTATTCCTCAATGATTTGGCCCCTTATATAACATGAGGGCCCCTTTTTTGGAACTTTATTCCTCAAGGATTTGGCTTAAGGCCCTTATCTTGGAATTTCTTCCTCAAGGATTCGGCCCTTTACATTACATAACATGACATGATTTGTTTCTAATTTCGCATAAGACCAAGCACCATACATGAAAATAACTTCTTTAAATCTTTTCCATATTATTCATGGAAAATAATAATAAATAGTATTATTGAAAAAATTTTTCTATTCGAGTGATGCAATAGAAGACATACTTGATTCAACCAGCTACTTATTGGCCAGCAGAAACTTCTCCTTTCGCCTTTAGCATTTCCTTTAAAGCATAAAAGCATAATCTTAGCTTTAGGAATTATCTAAAACTTCCCATCATCACATAATTTCTATTACTTAATAGGTTGTTGTCAATCTCAACCTTATTAACTTCATTATCATTCTTATAATATACCAAATTCCTATTGGCAATATCTAACTCATATTGACACATGCCTATTTGCTATTCCCAAATTAAGGCATTATCCACTTTTTTTCCCCCATATTTACTATTATCCTTATGGGGCAAAATTTCCCAAAATCAGAAAACTTAGCTTCCATGGTGTCAATCCATTTCCTAAAAAGGAAAACTTCCTTGTCATCACTATACCTGAAATAAGGTGATAGGCTCTATGCTTTTAAAGCCTATTCCCCCCCCCCTTTTTTTTGTTTGCTATTCTAGAAATCGTAACTTAGCTTCTATAATTGCAAGATTAGACTCTTGCAAAACTTTGGTTCGTTCGTATGCACGGCGAACCATCCTCTATTTCTAGTTTCTAATTCCTCATATTTCTATACCCATTCTTTCATCTATATTTTATCATGTCCTTTCATGAAAACATCATAACTTATCATGATCTTCTTCACGTCATCATCATCATCATCATCATCATTATCATCATCATCATCATCGTCGTCGTCATTACCATCATCATCATCATAAGCTTACCCTCTTACATACCCATCATGGTAGTTTCTAGGGTCAGGGAAATACATATGTATATCATATGGTTATCACTCCCCGTGAAACATTAATGAGATAAACTCATTACTTAAAATAATTTAACTTACTTGGGCCGTTGCGGAGACGATGTGAAGGGAAGTGAAGTAGGCTGGCAGGATACCACTCTGATACCAAACTCTGTGCGCCCCGACCTCCCACGTAGGGCCGACCACGCGAGTGGGGGGACAGTCACCGTTACCTTACTTGCTTGACTTAAACCTTTTAGAAAATTTCGGAATAAATTTTTTTTTTCTTTTCTTTTAAAACTTGAAAGACTGAACTTCGTTTTGAAATCGTGCCTTGAAAATAAACCATACATAAACCATAACATGTTTCTTAAAAATACATGTAAAACCTCATAACTTAAATCATTTGCGAAAATTATGCGTAGTGGTATCCCACACCGCCCTTCACTTGCTGCATCGTCTCCAAGCCCACCAAGTAAGGCTACAAGCCTTTTTTTTTTTCTACCTGCAGTGTGGAATATATCTGATGAGCTTTCGCTCAGCAAGTACAAACTTTAATCTCATAAAAACATTTTTTCATTTTAACATTTTGAAAACATACATCATCATATAACATATGCATGAGCCATTTATGTTCATTTATGCATCCATTTTTAACTTGATCTTCCTTTAACATGTGGGTCTCTTGTGTACGTACCAGAATTATAGCGCGCCTCCAGAAAAAGTTAGGGGTTGCAAGATCCCTAACAATTCTGGGAAACATGATTGATTACACCCTCTCGCATCAACGAGAGGTTGATAATCATAACTTGAACATGAAAGCCCTCCACCTAATGGGAGGTTGGTACGACACCTTACTTGTGATTTCTTATCATGTTGTTTATCTTTAGTGAACATGCCTTATGATATCACTATATGATAACATAACTTTCATCTCAATCATAACATGGCATTTTTAAAACATGGCATTTGTGCAAGCATAACATTCTTTGAAACTTGAAATTCTTTAAATCATGGCCTCTTTAAAAACATGATATCTTTAAAACATGGTATCTTTAAAAACATAGCATTTAAACATAGCATTTGAACTTGGCATTTAAACATGTCATTGCATATTTGAAAATACATTACTATTTCCATACCACAGGTGAGGTTTGTACTTACCTCTTGTGCCGTATTCTGAATGTTGCGTCCTCGAATCGGGTGGCAACAGCAGATCGCTTCCTGCTATATGAAAAATATAGGATCAGGATCCTATCATAAAATGTTGGTAACTTAACCAACATTCATAACTACTCTTAGTGGTATGTCCCCGTTGACTTGATATCTTACTTGGTCACCATTAGTCGTCTTACCTTATTAAGAATAATCGAACGTTGATTATTCCTTGTGAGGTTACGTTGAATAGCCTCTTCTTCTTGTTACTAAACCCTCAATCATACCATTAGGGTGTAGATTTATCATTTTATCTTTGGGCTTTACTCTTACCTCATAATCATTGGGTTATCTCTATTAACCTTAAATCCAAGCCCAATTATATGTTAGGTATCCCTTAGGGTTACATTGGGTAACCCTTAAGGTCAACTTTAATTAAATATTGGGTCAACCCTTAGTCAACCCTTCTATGATAAATCTTGGGCTTTGGGGCCAAGCCCAGTAACTCGGATACTGTAAGACCCGGAATTTTGAAGACTTGTAATCTCCTTGTTTATAAGGAATTAAAGTCTAATTTATGTGTTTATGATGTGTTACATGAAAAATTATGTGTAATAATGAGAAATTTATAATTTTATTTAAACGATGTTCGAGTCCTCATTTAATGATTATGAGACTCAATTGCTGATTTACGAGCCAAGAATGAGGTTTTTAAAGGAAAAAGAACGAAAAAGGATGAAATTTTACGAAAGTCAACTTTGACCAAAAAAAGTCAAAGATCTGACCAAAAAGTCAAAGGGTTGACCAAAAGTCAGAGGGTTGACCAAAAAGTCAAAGTTTGACCGGGACGGGTCAAAACGTCGACTACACAAGTATGTTGAAGGAATATGGAAAGAATCTCCGAAAATGAAGTTTTATAAGCCATAAATCCACCCTAAAAAAATCAAGCACACCGAAATCAAATTAAGGGCAAAGAGGTCTCCGAAAGATTGGAGAAAGAAAGTTTCGGTCCAAAATTTACATGGAAGAATTTTTGGACCAAAATATAAAATAAGAATGCTCATTACAGTATTGGAAATAACTGTAGAGCGCGAAAGGAGCTGTGAAAGAACGAAATGGCCAAACAGGACATTGTGTGAGCTAGTGGAAGATGACATCAACTCCTTGACATCACCTTCCACTAACTCAAAGTTGCATCATGTGGAGTTTACCATGCATGATGGCCTGCCACACATGGGAGACAAAAGGAAAAGAAAAAAAAATGGGGAAGCCTTAAATTAAGGAGAAAATGTGCACCAACTTTTGTCCATCACAAGTCTTCCATCTCCTAATCACTTTTGCTTAAAATAATGAGTCAAACCCATGCTTTTTCTCCCTTGAAATCCGGCAGCCATTAACTCTCCCCCTCCATCATGGTCGGCAACTAGACAAGAAAAAGGAAAGAGATTGGTTTGGTTTTGGTAACTAAATGACCAACCAAAGTATAACCAAGTCAAGGACACATGCCCATGCTTGTGACTTCATTGTCCACTAACCAAATTGAGCATGTGAGCTTGTCCCTCCCTTCCCTATTTTCGGCTGCAGCCCTCCCTCTTCCCCATCATGTTCGGCTGCAATGAAAGAAAAACATGACAAGGCATAAAGCCTTAAATTAAGGACAAGCAACCTCTCCATCTTTCATTCCACCAAGGATTGCCACATGCCCCTCTTTTCTCTCAATTTTTCAGCAGCCCATGCTCCCTTAAGCCCCTTGGATTCGGCTGCAACCAAGAAAAGAAAAGACAAGACATAAAGCCCTGAATTAAGGGCAAGAAACCAACCACTAATCATTCAAGACATCCCTTCTATTTTCCCTTCTCTTTTCCTTGTCAAAGACAGCCAAGACTCTTGCTTTGGCTTCAGAAAACCGGCAGCAAGAGAGAAGGAGAGAGAGAGAGAGTTCCAAGAGAAATTTTTGGGTTTTTCCATCCTAGAGAGTTCGGGTTTTTGCAAGGGAGAGTGCTAGAGAAAGATTGAAAAATTTCTTGTGGATTTTGGGTGTTGGCCGAGCAAGAGAAAGAGGGAAAAAGGGGTGAGTGAAACTTGGAGAATTTTTGGGTTAAGGGTGCTCGGTTTTGAGTGGTCTAGCAAGGAACCAAGAAGAAAAATTTTTGGTGCACCATTTGTACCAAAACCGTAAGCCATCAAGCAAGGAAGGACTTGAGAAAAATTTTGTGGGATTCACCAAGAGTTGGCCGAACAAAGCAAGAGAGAAAGAGGTAAGAAAAACTTGGTTTTTCTTCTTGTGATTTTCGGTTTTAGAAGGAGCAAGAAAGAGCTAACAAAAAAATTTTTGGATGCCATTTTCTTGGAAGAAGCCGTGTGACTAGAAGGCTAGAAGAAAGGAAGGAAATCTTTGGATTTCAAAACCCTAACTTGGGTTTGAGGTAAATCTCTTAAACCACCTTGAAATCAAGTCTTATTTAAGTGTTTTTGATGTTGATTCAAGTGGTTTGTAAGGACATAAGTCAACTTTAAATTTCTACCCTCATTGTTGGTGTGTGTGCTTGATAAGGTTAGGGTTTGGTTGGCTGATTTTTGATGCTTGTTTGCTTTAAAATCTGTGCTTGAAAATGATGGATTTTTCATGCTAGAAATTAGGTTGTATGTCCCATAAGATGAGGCCAAAAATCTGCCCTTGGCAGCCATGAGAGCATGCTAGATTTAGGGTTGGATTTCGTGATGCTTGTATATGTTAATGCATGTGCTAGAGCCAAGCAACCTAGGTTTTTAAATTTTTCGGATTTGGGTTGCATGAGTTGAATGAGATGGATTTATGGGTTGCAATGGGACGTTAGAAGCGCTGCTTGTTGTGGTATAAGCTCCCGATGTGATCGGTCGAGATAGATTCCGCAAAATAGGACGTAAACCAAAATAAGGAACCGAAACTGCCAATTCGGATTCGAATCTGGCCAGTTTCAGGAAAGGGTAATTTCAAGGCCCTTAGAGGCCGAACATATAACGACCCACCTAGCGTAGGCCGCTACCGTACTTATTAACATACATTCATAACATAATAAGTAAATAAAACTTACTTACATTGCTTGTAAAACACAGCGGAAATTTTTTTTTTTTTTTTTTATAGTACTCACAAAAACTATAAACATAGAATAAGAATTATAATATTGTGTTTGCGTTCGAACACATTAACTATTAGTTGTTATAAAAACATTTCATATCTTATATATACAAACCACAAAACACGTAGCGATACCCATTCTCCACTATTCACAGTGCCTTGACTCGCTACTCCACATTGCATCGTCATCAGATAGCAGGTTGCTTACCTACAGCACAAACTTAAACAATGAGCTATCGCTCAGTAAGTACAACTCTTATACCGCAAAATACAACAATATAACGTAAGACATATATTATGTATACATAGTAACATATCATAACACATAGCATGCGTAGACCATTTATGTTCGTATTATGTTTCCTAATTTTCCATATTCTGACTTCTTATGGGCCCTTAACCTGAGTGTTTGTAACCGGCGCGCGACTATGGATTGTTTGGGGCGGCCAAACCATTTCCAATTCAATCCACAGTCCAACCCGACCTAGTGCGGGTGGTACGACACGGCACTTGATAACTTACTTAATCTTATTATTGGTGAACATACATTCTGATGTCACTTTCTTATCTTAGCATATATTCAGATACTTAACATTTTTTATATTGCACACATGTTATCTAACATATAGCACGGAACACATCATTGAATTCTAGTAATATACTACTAGTAGCTTGTGCTGTAGACGGCGTTGTAATTATTGTTTCCACTTCCGATGTTAAGCTGCTCCTCCTCAAGGTTCAGCGATAGGACACCTCCTGCTGATGGAAGGACGTACGTAAGTCTTCTAATCCATTCCCATAATATGTTGGTAGCTAACCAACATTCATGCGGGTTTTGGTTATATGTCCCTCTAGAAAATAAAATCATACATAATCTAAGGGGTGACTACCTCAGTAGTTTTATCAATCTTATGTCGGGACCTAATAGGTTACGTTGGATAACCTTTTATTTGCTAAGCCCACATACAAAAGCATAGGGTTAGGTCGTCACCTACCCTTGGGCTTCTATTAGCAACTAATCACCGTAAGGGTAACTAATGCTATCCTTCTTGGTTACTTAAGTCAACCTCCTTCGGTCAACTTTTGGGCTTTGGGGCTAAGCCCGGTAACTCGGGTATTAATTCCCGGTTACCTTCCGTCTTCCATGTTTCTTCTAAATCTTGACTTAAAAATTCACTTTCTTTAAAAAGATTTAACTCTTATCTTGAACTTTGTAACTTGCTTCTAAAAAAAATTCGTAAATCTTGGGTCATATTTTTAGAAAATGTGTAAGGGTCGGAAACCACTTTTGGAACAGTTTCCATGCTTGAAATAGCATGTTTAGTCCGAAAAACAATTTTCCTAATTTGGTTCTATAAAATCTTGTATAGAAATTTCTTGATTTCTGCACAGTTTTCATATTTCAGATTATATCTAAAAATTCTGTTTAAATTAGAAAAAGTTTTCTTCACGAAAGTTCTAGCCCTTGAAGAGTTCTAAAACTTTTGTGTTTTGTAAAATTTCTGATTCCTTACCGTTTAATACCAGTTTTAAATCGAAAACGGTTTTGTCATAAAAACTGGGTCTAACAGACCACCTACGGTTTTTCTTGAAAATGGAGGCTGTTGGAGCCTTATTTCGGAAAACTGGCCACGCTGCCCCCTAGGAAACACCCTATTCTACAACTTTCATGTTTTACGATTTTACCCATTCGGCCTCTAAAGGCCTGTAATTAACGTTTTACCGAAACTGTCCAGTGGGAACCCGAGAGGACAGTTTGGTTCTTACATTTTGTTTTACGTCCTAAGTCGCGGGTTCTAGCTCGACCGACCACTTCGGGAGTTAGTCAACATTCATGCAGCGCGTCTAACGTCCCTTGTCATCTAACCATACAAACCCACGTGATCATACAACCCCAAAAAAAACCGAGCCTAACACCTAGAGTTGCATGATTTTCTATCCTAGCATACAACATTCATTTCATGCATCTCTTGATCACAAAATTCATAACATACATGCATAATTTAATTTGACCTAATGGGGACATATTACCTCATACCAAAACCCTAACATGTCATTCTAGCAAATCAAACAACATAGCATAATAAATTGCATGCAATCAAACCAAACCACCCTATGAACTAACCTAATCAAGCACTGGGCATAAAGGCACATATGGGCAGAAAATTAAACACACATATGAGCTTATGCTTTTACATAATTTTTGCACAAATACACATAAATCATTGGCTCAAAACTTAATTAAAAACTTGGTAAAAACTTTTAAAATTTTACCTCAAATTGGAGTTGATTTTCGGCTTAGGGTTAGGGTTCCGAAAAATCTCCCTAGGCACCTCCTTGCTCCAAGGTTCGGCTGCTCCTTGTTGGTGCACCAAAAATCAAATTTTTGGTCTCCAAATTCTCTCCCCACCAAGCTCGGCTACACTAGGGCTGCTTGCCTTAATTCTGAAATTTTTTTCTCCTCTTCTTACTAGCCAACCCGTGGCTGCTCCAATGGAGGATCAAGCTCCAAAACTTGATCAAACTTCCTCCTTTTTGGCTTGCTCACTCACCCGAACTTCTAGCCCTAATTTTCCCTCAAAATTTTGGTTTTTCCCTTTCTTTCCCCTGCACCTAAACCCACGGCAATGGGCTGGAAATGGCTGCAAAAATTTTTCTTTCTCTTCCCCTTGGATCCTAAGCTACCCGAAGCAAGATTGATGGAGTTTGGCTTGAAAATTTTTTCTGATTTCTCCTTCTTCTCTCCCACGGCTTTTGGTCAGAAATTTGTCAAGAGCTTGGCTGGTTTTTACATTAAAAGTGAATAGAAGACCACCTCTATTTATAGGCCAAGTTAGAGCTTTCAAAAATTAGATTTTGGCCCCAAAATTTTCAAAAGTTTGCACATGTGGATGCTAGGTGGCCGGCCATAATGGGAGGTGGAAGACAACTCATGCTTAGCTTGCATTTGTCCACATGTCATCAAAGGATTGGTCCACCACACATGTGTTATAAAAAAATAATTTCTTTATGATATCATAATTTAATGTTTGTTTTAAATAAAAACCTTGAAACTTTGATCGTAAAAATTTAAATTCCAATACTGTAACTATTATTTTACAGTTTGGATTTTTATACTTACAGTCAAAAAAATCGGATCGAAAATATTTTTCTTATTTTCTCAAATCCTTTCTGCCCCATGTCATATCTTAGCGTGCTTGATTTTTCTACGGTGGTTTTAGTTCTTATTTTTGTTATCTGTCATAGAAAACAAGTTTTTGCAGTATTTTTCACGAACCGCAGATCTTAAAATTCCTTCGTCGCAATTTTGACCATTTTGGTCAAACTTTGACTTTTCGGGTCAACGGTTGACTTTTTGTTTAAAATTTTGACTTTTCAAAAATCAATGTAGATTTCATTCCTTTTTGTCCGAAAAAGCTATTTGCTTCTCCGAATCATCATTTTTGAGTCTTATTAAGCTTCTAAGAACTCATAACACACATTAAAGCTCTGAACTGAACTTTTTCATGAAATTGCATGAACTGCATATATTCAATCTTTAAAGAAAAACTAGTAACATGAAAAACTAGATATCACAGAACAGGGAAAAACTCAAAACACGAAAGTTGTTCGGAACAACTTTTACTAGAGGACTACACAGACAGAATCTCGAAATAAGGCTCCAACGGCCTCTGTTTTACCCAAAACCCGTGGCTGAGCCCTGGGACGTCCTTCACCCAGTTTTTCAGAGTCAACCCGTTTTCAAATAAAAACTGGTACTGATCTAGGCTGAACTGGATTTTTCTTAAAACACGAAAGTTTTAGAATTTTTCGAGGGCAACAACTGTAATAACCAACATTTTATGAATACATGTTTTCCTTTTTAAGGAAATTCAAATTTTAAGTGCATAAGTTATGTGACGGTATATGTTATGATTAATTGCACATTCTTGAATTTTTGAAAGTCTAAGATTCAAAATTTAGTATGAATGTATGATTCGAGCCTTTTATAGAAGGAAGGTAAGATTGGGTTTCTTTGAAAACCTATATAGGTCAAGGATGAATTAACATGACCTAAATTAGGATTAAGATAATATGTAGAAAAGCTATGAGACCATTATGTAAGTTAGAATTAGATAACAAACCACATTTGGCTTTATGGGATAATAATTGATTTTATAAGGAATGACAAAAGATGAAATAAAGACAAGTGTCACTACTAAGGGCCGGTTAGCTCCTAGGGGCCTACATGTAAGAAATGTTACCTTTTGGGTCAAAATGTAAACTTAGGAAAAGTTTTAAGTTATGAATTTTAATAAGTCATTAGGTGTGTGAATAAGCAAGGAATAGGTATTCCATGACCTTACTCAAGCCGAATGTCATACAAGGATGAAAAATGTGATAACCTTTGTTTATGTGGACCAAGGTGCACACATTTTATCTCTAAGGAATTTTTGATAAGTTTAGGAAAATTATGTGTTCATGTTTAGGTGTAATCACTATTGGAAATCCAGATTTAGTAACTAGATTCCAAACAAGCTGAAGATCAATCATATACTTAGTAGGATTAGTTAGTTTAGTTAGAAATCAATGAACCATCTAGTTAGAGTTAGAATGCATGATTCGGTTTAGACACTTGGCTACCTAGAAGCCTTTCATCTTATGATTTAGGAGGTGAGAATTCGGTTCTATGAACCTTATATCAAATGAAGGAAAAGTGTAGGACTTATGAGAACTTGACACCTCACACTAGCTAGGAGTATAGGTACATAGCTATGCATACTTAGCACCTAAATTGATTCATGAGTGACAAGTCATAGCCGAACTTTCTTGGGATGTAGCCACCTCAAGGGGAGCTGTAAAAGCAAGAGTATAAGGCATGCATATGGTTAACAAATTCATGCAACCATCCCCCACTATAACCGGACATGCAAGAGTTGACAAACCATGCATCATAATTTAGGAGGTCCAATCATAGAGCTTAAATTCTTGCCAAGACATGCATGTAATATGCACCTCATAAACAACCATTCAAGGAGGGACATATAGCACCAAGGAGCCTTAAGAATGTAAGAGCAATCTTGGTCGGCTGCCACCCTAAATGGACTGCCACATACACACCAACCATTTAGGTGGAGTAAACTTACTTATGTCTCACTCCATGGGCTGCATAGCCACCGAGTGCTCCAAGAGTGACACCTAGCCGTTGCTTACTCTTAGGAGGACACCTCAAGGACTTCAAGAATTACAAGAAAATTTAGAAGGATGACTTGTCAAAAGACCAAGCCTATTTCGGACACTTCATGGAATGCATGCACTATTTTTATGACACCTTGACATTTTAAAGCTCATGGCTTCACCTATAAATAGGTGAAAGTTGAACCTTAGAGAGACTTTAGAAAGGCTTGTGTGTGAGCTGTAGTATCTTTGTTTCACTTATAAAAACCGACCCTTGTAAGAAGAAAAACAAAGAGGAAGAGTGAGCTTAGAGTTGAAGGAAACCGAAGGTAGCATCCAAAGTGTGTCTAGAGGATTCTCCGTCTTAGCTCTATTTGTTTTTCTCAAGAACCAAGGTAAGCTTTGCTGCTCTATACCCTTTCTATTAGGAATTAGGTTAAGCTTTGAGATTATGAGTAAGCTTAAGAATGCCTCTTAGATTGCATGCAAGGTTCGGCTAGTATGAATTTCGGTTGTAGTAAATTGTATGGTCTCTAGTTTTGAATCTATGTAAGTGTATGATTTTGGTTTGAAATGAAAAGTAGTAGGTTATGAGAAAAACCTATGATCTGATTATGCATGTATGAGTATGCTCAATAAATATGTTCTAAGAAGGAATAAGAAATAAAGAAAGGTTATGTTACACTTAGTGGTGTGAAAATAGTAAGAAACATAAGTTGGTCTAGTTTATTATTTTGATTGTATGAAAATGTTATGATCTTGAAATGAAGTTAGGATCTTAAAAAGGGAGAGGAGACACCCTGCAAGCTATGTATGAAGCACGGTTTAAACTATTTTGATCTAGAGTGCACATAAAATTTTGTAAGAGGTTGTATAAGAAAATCTGCCACTCTCGGAGTAATAGAAACAGTTTTTCTGGAAACATGATTTTGAGGGTCTTAGAGGCCGAATTTGTAAAAAGTTAAAACTACAAAGTTTTTCAGAAGAGAAGGGGACAACGCGGCCAGTTTTTAAAAATAAGGCTGCTAGAGCCTCTGTTTTCATCAAAACCCGAGAGCAAACTTTTAGGGTTCATAAATGTGATTTCAAACTTTTCCAGTAAGAAACCAGAAGGATACAAACCGAATTAGGGTTTTGGCCAAAAATAAAAGTTGTAGTTCTAGATGTTGTCTACAACTTCTGTGAAGAAAGTTTTGTAAAATTCCAAACCAATTTTTAAGTAAACACAGAATGCTATAAGCCGTGCAGGGTGCGGTCTTAACCTTGAGCAGATTTGTAAGAAAAGAGAAG
Source organism: Ficus microcarpa (assembly GCA_025413485.1). Taxonomy (NCBI): domain Eukaryota; kingdom Viridiplantae; phylum Streptophyta; class Magnoliopsida; order Rosales; family Moraceae; genus Ficus; species Ficus microcarpa. The sequence continues at coordinate 24,262,076 of CM046376.1, forward strand.
AGGTTATTTTACCTCACACATTAAGGACCAAACTTGTTAGTTAGGGTCATTTAAGAGTTAGTCAAATTTTTTAAGCAAGTATGGGAAACTTATACTGTGATTTTATGAACAGGGAGGTAATCCTGTTGAGGTTTTGTGACGGAACCTATACTTAAGATTTTAGCTGAAAAAAGAGTAAGTACAACTCCACCTACGGTATAGATGAAAATGTTTTTAATATTCGTATGTTTACAAGTTTCATGCATACACGTTGATGCTGCATTTATGTATGTATATGTTCAAGCTTCATAAAGCATGCTCACTAAGTTAAACTCACCTGATAAGGGATGACTACGTTTAAAGGATAAACTATCTTTTATAAGAAATTGTTTCAAGAAAGGAAATCTTATAAGTATGTTTATGAAATAAGTTTTTCGTGTCGTATCGACCTGCGTTAGGTCAGGTTTGGTTCATGGTTTGAGTTGGACAGGACTGGCCGCCCCAACCACTCCATGGCAGCGCGCCACGGTACGTACACTTATGTTTATGTAAGGATCCTAAAAGTTAAAAGTTAAGCTAAGATAAGAAAGCATAACAAAAGCATAAGTGGTTCATGCATTATGGTTTATAAAATGTTTTGTGGTATATATGTTGTACTTGCTGAGCCAATAGCTCACAACTTACATCTATGCTGTAGGTAAACAACCTATCGGTAATCTTTGATGCAAGACGATGGACTCGGCAGGGCACGTTGTGAAATTGTGGGAATGGAGCCATTAGTTTTAAATGTGTATTGCTCATTTTGATTTTCTTATTTATTTGGTATGTAAATATTTTTATAAGTATGAGACATCTAACTCAAGGATGGAAACAAAGGATATTATATATGTAAGTAATTAAGTAACTGAGTTACTAAATATACTTTCCTATGTTGATAAAAAAAAAAAAAATTTATTCCGCACTTTCGCTAATATAAGATAAGAAAGGACTATATGAAATGTAAGTTTTAAGTACGGTAACAGTCTACGCTAGGTGCGGCGTTACAGATTTGGTATCAGAGAGGTTTCCTGTCTTCCGATTTCACAATTTGCCTGCCAGAGCCACAGTCATTGTAAGTTAAATAGTACTTTGTGTATGTATTTTATTCATTAAAATATATTATGTAGATTTGTAAGCTATGGACGGAGACCGAGCCGCTGCTCATGCCTTCTATGAGATGATGCCATTGATTTTTGATGGAACGGCACGGACAGTGACATTATCAGCCTGGCTTCATGACATGGAAGCCATATTTAGAATCTGCCATATTGAAAATCACCTACAGGTTTCCCTAGCTGCTAGGTGCCTAGCAAGGGATGCGATATCTTGGTGGAGATCGATAGGGGAGCCGGCACTACTTGGAGGCTCATGGGAGGAATTCCGAGTATTGATCATCAGACGATATGGACCGATACCCGATGCGGATGCCGCGATGCCTTATCGGGATGAGACAATCTATGACAACATGAACTTCGAACGCTATCTGAACTTCGTCGTAGATTGGCATGCGTATCAAGATGAGTCGATGAGTCATTACTGTCGACGCTTCCAGGAAGCAATGCTGCCCATATTCCAAGTATAGGAGATCCAGAATTTAGGGCCTTGCAAATAATTAGAGATGGTGTACCGCCGGGGATTAGAGCCCATGTACCACCGCCCGTAGTAGGAATGACCTTAGAGGAAATGATGGATAGGATCATGGAGGCAGAAGTTACGAATCATATGCAACAAGTGGAGGCCCTGCAACAACTTAACGAGGTAATACCGGCCAATGGAGGTCCGGCATGGCACAAGGAAAAACCCATCAATGCCGTGCCCCTTCAAGTGATTCCTCCACCTGAAAATGGCGTGGATATGGAGGCACAGGAGGAAGAACAAATGGATCCTCTCGAGGACGATGACGAGGAGGATATATGGGACGAGGAGGAGGAAGAAGATCCGGAGGAATTTCCCCTAGATGAAGAAGATTTAGATGTTTTTCCTGACGGGGCTAGTGATTAGGTTAACTTAGGATTATCAATTGTAGGAGATAAGTGATGAAACATGTTCTCTTAAGTTGTTATGAAATCATCTTATTAATTATAAGATACATGCGTGTTATGTGTTAAGAATGATATGCCATATGAATTAAGTTGTTATAAGTATGCTTCTAAGTTATGATGTTATGAAGAAAGGCAAGAATTTATGGTAAGGTTATAAGTATGGAAGTGTGAGAAAATTCTTGCATAGTATGGGATGATAATATGTTAAGTTAAGATATAATAGTATAATTATGAAAGAAAGAAGAGATACTTAAAGAATAACAATATCTTTCTTGTAATTAGAAAACGTTAAAAAATGTCGAGATCACGCTTTAGATCCGGTAGCCGTCGACAAGAGCCTGACCTCGCAGATGAAGTAGCTTCCCTACGACGTCAGTTGCAAGAGCAACAACAAGAAAATAACCAGTTACGGGAACAAATGGCTCAATTTAACCGAGAGCCAAGAGCCGAGGAAGTACCCCCACCAGAAATCCCTGTACCCCCTATGGTACCTCAGGCACCCCCAGCACAACCTGAAGTACCAATAGCTCCCGTCAACCTACCCGGTGCTAGGGAAGACTTGCTCTACGAAAGGTTTAGGAGAATGAAAGCGCCAGAGTTTGAAGGATTGGCTGACCCTATTGAAGCAGATAACTGGCTAATCGACATTCAAGTAACTTTAGATTTCATGGGACTTACGGAGCATGAAAAGGTTCTATGTGCCTCATTCGCTCTAAAGAAGGACGCTAGACATTGGTGGAGAACCCTACAAATGCGTCGTAATGTTGCAACGATGAGCTGGCAAGAGTTCGTCGATGAGTTTAGGGCGATGTATTACAATCCTGAAATCCTAGCGGCGCAACAGGATGAATTTAACAATATGACGTAAGGGTCGATGACGGTGCTAGAAGCAGTCAAGAGGTTTGAACAATTATCTCGTTTGTGTCCGGAGCTTGTTCCCAATGAAGCTACAAAGGTCAAGAGGATGATGAAGATGTTCCGTACCGACATAGCCAAACAAGTCAGTGCAGGTAGTAGCCCACCGACTCTAGTATCGGATTGCATTAGCCGTGCGTTAAGAGCCGAGTACTGGATCAACCGCGATAAGGAAGCAAGGGCTCAAATCTTCAAGGCCAGAAAAGAGGAGAAGAATGTGAGCAAACAGTTACAGCCAAGACCGATCCAGGAGACGCATCAGAAAGGCCAGACCAACAATGTTCCTTAAGGTTCCAAACCGCCCGGGAAGAATAAGAGAAAGGAGAATGCCAGTAATCAAGGCCAACAACGCAACTATCCCCAAAAGAGAAACAATCAGGGAAATGGAGGAAATAATGTTGAATTTCCAATGTGCGCTCAGTGTGGAAAGAAACATCTGGGTGTCTGCAGATCGGGAACGAATGCTTGCTATATCTGTGGCAAGGAAGGCCATTATGCGAAAGGCTGTACTCAGAATCGGCAAAATCCGAACCCCCAGTACCAGTACTCGAATAGGAACAACAATGGCCAGTTCCATGCAGTCCAAGCAAGGATTGAAGGCCCTTCAATTGCCCAAGGAAGGTTGGAAGCTCCCGAACCTCAGGCTAGAATCTATGCTTACACTAAGGGAGATGCCGAAGCTGGAACATCTCATGTGGTAACAGGTCAGATCTCTGTCTCCACTCACAATGCGATTGCTTTATTTGATTCTGGTGCCACCCATTCTTTTGTATCAATGGGATTTGCCCGGAAGTTAGAAAGAAGAATTGATAAGTTAGAACAAACTTTCAAAACCTCCCTTCCGTCTGGAGATATATTATTATCTGATTGTTGGATGCGGAATGTTCCAATAATTATGTGTGATAGGGAGTTGTATGTAGACTTGATCGAAATTCAGTTACAAGATTTCGATGTTATTCTTGGAATGGATTTCCTAAGTAAATACAATGCTAAGATTGATTGTAGAAAGCGTTGTATTAAGTTTAGCCCCGATGGTAAGGAGGAATTCGGTTTCTGTAGCCAACCCCGGAACTCATCAACTAAGTTAGTCACGGCAATGAAAGCTTGGAAAATGTTAGCTAGTGGATGTCAAGGGTATATAGCTAACGTGGTGAATAAGGATCAAGAGATGGAACTATCACCCGAAGAGGTCCCCATTATAAAAGAATATGCGGATGTTTTCCCTAAGGATCTACCTGGACTTCCACCGGAGAGAGAAATTTCGTTTGAGATAGAACTACTACCTGGAACTACCCCAATATCAAAGGCACCCTACCGTATGGCGCCAGCTGAACTGAGGGAACTTCAAGTGCAGTTACAAGAGTTACTCGACAAAGGATTCATCCGACAAAGCCACTCACCATGGGGAGCGCCAGTGTTATTCGTTAAAAAGAAAGATGGATCGCTACGGATGTGCATCGACTACCGTGAGCTGAACAAGATTACAATTAAGAACAAGTATCCTCTTCCGAGGATTGATGATCTTTTTGACCAACTTAAGGGAGCAGAAGTATTTTCCAAGATTGATTTGCGGTCGGGATACCATCAACTAAGGATCAAAGAGGCAGATATTTCCAAGACAGCTTTTAGAACTCGTTATAGGCATTACGAGTTTCTCGTTATGCCATTCGGACTAACTAATGCCCCAGCTGCTTTCATGGACCTGATGAATCGAGTATTCAAGGAATATTTGGACAAATTCGTGATTGTGTTTATCGACGATATCTTGATTTACTCGAAGTTCGTTAAGGAACATGAACAACATCTTAGAATGGTTCTGGAAATGCTAAGAGGAAATCAGCTTTATGCCAAATTTACAAAGTGTGAATTTTGGTTAGATAGAGTTCACTTCTTGGGCCACGTAGTATCAAGGGAAGGAATTTCTGTTGATCCTGCTAAGGTAGAGGCGGTCAGTGCATGGCCAGTACCTAGGAATGTTACGGAGATACGAAGTTTTCTAGGGTTAGCCGGATACTACCGACGTTTTGTTGAGGGATTCTCCAAGATAGCAGCACCACTTACAGCCCTTACCAAGAAAGGAAAAAAGTATGATTGGACACAAAAGTGTGAGGAGCACTTCCAAGAACTTAAAAGAAGGCTTACGAGTGCACCAGTACTGACAATTCCTGATGTCGATGCGGGAAATTTTGTCATCTATAGTGATGCTTCGAAGACTGGACTTGGAGCCGTCCTAATGCAGAATGGGAAAGTTGTCGCCTACGCCTCACGTCAACTTAAGGACCATGAACGAAATTATCCGACGCATGATTTGGAGCTCGCGGCGGTAGTTTTCGCCCTAAAAATCTGGAGACACTATTTGTATGGCAACAGATGTGAGATTTACACAGATCATCAAAGTCTCAAATACATCTTCACCCAGAAGGAGCTCAACATGAGGCAACGTCGATGGTTGGAACTCGTCAAAGATTACGATTGTGAAATTCTCTACCATCCCGGGAAGGCAAATAAGGTAGCAGACGCACTAAGTAGGAAGGCAATCGGAATGCTTATGTCCCTTGAGACGATGTCCAAGCCACTTCAAAAGGAAATTTCGGATTTTAACTTGGAAATGGTTACTGGGAAATTGGCTGTGTTGACACTCCAGTCCGATCTCCTAGAATCCATTAAGCTTCATCAAGGACAAGATCCTTTCCTGATAAAGACACAACTTTTTGAAGGGAAGAATAAGGAGTTTATGATCTCTCCAAATGGATTAGTGCTGTTCAAAGGAAGGATTTGCGTTCCAAACTTTGAGTTTCTTAGACGACAAATTATGTCGGAAGCACACGAAACACCATATTCGGTTCATCCCGGAGCGACGAAGATGTATAAAGACCTCAAGGAAAGCTATTGGTGGCCGAATATGAAAGGAGAAATTGCTGAATTCGTGTCAAAATGCTTAACTTGTCAGAAAGTTAAAGCCGAACATCAACATCCTGGAGGAGACCTTCAGAAAATCGAACTGCCGGAGTGGAAATGGGAGCAAATCACGATGGATTTTGTGGTTGGATTACCCAGAACTGCACAAGGAAACGACATGATTTGGGTGATTGTGGACAGATTAACCAAATCAGCCCACTTCATAGCCATCAAAGCTACCTTCTCAGTTGAAAAGTTAGCCGAAATTTACGGCTCCCAGATTGTTAAGCTACATGGAGTGCCACAAACTATTATCTCGGATCGAGATGGACGTTTTACTTCTTGATTCTGGAAGAGTGTTCACACGGTTATGGGAACCAAGTTGAAATTCAGCACAGCTTTTCATCCGCAAACTGATGGTCAATCGGAACAAACTATCCAAACGTTGGAAGATATGTTGAGATCGTGCATCATGAATTTCAAAGGAAGCTGGGACGAGAAGCTATCTTTGATTGAATTTTCTTACAATAATAGTTATCACGCTTCGATTGGTATGGCTCCGTATGAAGCATTATATGGAAGGAAGTGTCGATCTCCTATTCACTGGCAAGAAGTCGGGCAGAAGCAACTTCAAACCACGGTTTTATCCAAAAGACCTCAGAAGACCTCAAGGTGATTAGACAACGACTTGGCGAAGCCTTCAGTCGACAGAAGAGTTATGCTGATAAGCGTCGAAGACCCTTAGAATTTCAAGTAGGAGATTCTGTCTTTCTTAAGATTGCTCCTATGAAGGGGATTATGAGGTTCGGCAAGAAGGGAAAGCTTAGTCCGAGATACATAGGACCATTCGAGATCCTCGAGAAAATCGAAAAAGTGGCTTACAAATTAGCCTTGCCGCCAGCTTTAGCTTCTGTACATAATGTTTTTCATGTCTCTATGTTGAAGAAATACGTACCTGATCCTTCTCACGTGTTGAGTCAAGAACCGATTGAGGTAGAAACGGATTTAACCTATGAGGAAAGGCCAATTCAGATTTTAGATCGGGAAGACAAAGTCCTGAGAAACAAAACCATTCCCATGGTTAAAGTGCTATGGCGGAACCATAATATTGAAGAAGCCACATGGGAGTTAGAGGAAGAGATGAGGAAAAACTATCCCAATTTATTTTAATTTTCGAGGACGAAAATTTTTAAGGAGGGTAGATTGTAATAACCAACATTTTATGAATACATGTTTTCCTTTTTAAGGAAATTCAAATTTTAAGTGCATAAGTTATGTGACGGTATATGTTATGATTAATTGCACATTCTTGAATTTTTGAAAGTCTAAGATTCAAAATTTAGTATGAATGTATGATTCGAGCCTTTTATAGAAGGAAGGTAAGATTGGGTTTCTTTGAAAACCTATATAGGTCAAGGATGAATTAACATGACCTAAATTAGGATTAAGATAATATGTAGAAAAGCTATGAGACCATTATGTAAGTTAGAATTAGATAACAAACCACATTTGGCTTTACGGGATAATAATTGATTTTATAAGGAATGACAAAAGATGAAATAAGGACAAGTGTCACTACTAGGGGCCGGTTAGCTCCTAGGGGCCTACATGTAAGGAATGTTACCTTTTGGGTCAAAATGTAAACTTAGGAAAAGTCTTAAGTTATGAATTTTAATAAGTCATTAGGTGTGTGAATAAGCAAGGAATAGGTATTCCATGACCTTACTCAAGCCGAATGTCATACAAGGATGAAAAATGTGATAACCTTTGTTTATGTGGACCAAGGTGCACACATTTTATCTCTAAGGAATTTTTGATAAGTTTAGGAAAATTATGTGTTCATGTTTAGGTGTAATCACTATTGGAAATCCAGATTTAGTAACTAGATTCCAAACAAGCTGAAGATCAATCATATACTTAGTAGGATTAGTTAGTTTAGTTAGAAATCAATGAACCATCTAGTTAGAGTTAGAATGCATGATTCGGTTTAGACACTTGGCTACCTAGAAGCCTTTCATCTTATGATTTAGGAGGTGAGAATTCGGTTCTATGAACCTTATATCAAATGAAGGAAAAGTGTAGGACTTATGAGAACTTGACACCTCACACTAGCTAGGAGTATAGGTACATAGCTATGCATACTTTGTAATATCTGGTTTTCATGCTAGCAATTCTTTGTAAAGAATTAAACATGTGCAGTTTATGCAATTATATGAAAAAGTTCAGTCCAGAACTTTCAGATGTGTTTTGTGGGTTTTTATAGCCTAAACAGACTCAAAACTGATATTTCGGACGATAAGGAGTGAAAACTGATCATTTTATGAAAAGTCAAAATTTTGACCGAAAAGTCAACCGTTGACCCGAAAAGTCAACGTTTGACCAAAATAGTCGAAATTGAGTATCATGAATTTTAAGATCAGTTTTTCACGAAAAAGACTACCGAAACTCATTTTTATTAGCAGATAATGAAAATGAGACTTCGGATATCCTATTTTAAAATCAGGCGATTTTTCTAAGCTCATAGGGCAAAAAGGGTTTGAGAAAACAAGAAAAAGATTTTTCGACCCGATTTTCCGACGGCACGTCAAAAATCCAAAAACTGTAAAATAATATTTACAGTATTGGAATTTAAATTTTTGAACTCAACATTTCAAGATTTTCAGTCAAGAACTCAGTTTTTGTTCAAGAAAGTTCATGAACAAAATTTGAACTTATCCACTTTGGTGTGGTGGCCCAATGATCACTTGCCATGTGTCCAAGACAACTCACCTCTAGTTGTTCTCCACTCCTTGGTCGACAAACACAAGGAACAAGAGCCAAAAAGTTGGTTCTTGGAAGCTCTTCAAGAGTTCTATAAATACCCCCTTCATCTCCTTCATTTTTTTTTAATTTGCAAAACATAACTAAACTCTTGCACTTTTTCTTCTCAAAAATCCGAGAGAGAGAGAGACTTAGGGGTTCGAAAATTTTGGGAGCAATAATCACTACATCAAGCTTCGGGTAGCCTAGAAGCCAAGAGGGAGAGGGAGAAAAATTTCTGCAGCAAAATCAGCCCCTTTGCCGTGCCTTGAGTGCAGGGAAACCGAGAGTTAGAGGCCAAAAATTTTGGGGAAAAACTCAGCCAAGGGTTCGGGTGAGTAACCAAACCAAGAGAGTGAGCTTATGTGTGAGTTTGAGGCTTGATTTTAGCCTCTAGTGCAGCCTCGGGTTGCTAGAAAGAAAGAAAGAAAATTTTTTCCAAGTCTTGGTTCGAGTGGCCTAGTGGCCGAGCAAGCCTAGAGCCAGCCAAGGAGCCAAAAATTTTGGAGTTTGGGGCACCTAGGAGCTGCTACCGTGAGGTAGAAACCAAGGGGGAGCTAAGGACCATTTCGGTTGTTCAAACCCTAAGGGCCAAAAATCCACCAAGTGAGGTAAAACTCTAAAATTGTTTCTCAAGTTTTAATTCGGTTTTTTTTAAAGCTTTGATTGATGAGTTTTGTGTGCCAAAAGTTGTAAGGGCATAAGCCCGTGCATGATTTTAAATTTATTGCCCTATGATGCTTAGTGTGCCGTGTGTGTGTGTTGGTGTGGCCGAGTGCCTTGGCTAGCCCAGCCATGGGCTGTTTGTGCGCGTGTGTGTGGCCGAGTGGGCTGGTGAGGCTAGCCGGGTGCTTGGCTAGTGCAGCCGAGTGTGTGGCTGTGTGTGTGTGTGTTTGTGGCCGTGTGTGCTTGTGGCCGAGTGGCCTAAGGAGGCTAGCCGAGTGGTTAGGTGGACCACTAGGCTGTTTTGGCCGGTTTGCTTGCAAATTTTTATATTCGGCTTTATGCTTATTGATGCTAGAATGCATGCTAGGGTTATTAGGCCTTATGTCCCCATAGATCAATTTTTTTTATGTATGCTTGTATGATTTAAGTTTATGAACCAAGTATGCTAGATGCTAGGTGTATGCATGTTAGTGGAACCGTGCAATCCCTAGGCAATTTAGGCTCGGGTTTGTGGATTGCACGAGCTCGTGAGATTGGCTTGGCTAGCCATGAGGGATCGATAGACGCGCTGCATGCTTGAACCTAACTCCCGCAGTGGGCGGTCGAGCTAGAACCAACGTCTTAGGCCGTAACAATTTGACTAAACCGAAACTGCCTCTCGGGTTCACTGGGGACAGTCTCGGGAAAACATCCCAGTTGGCTGATAGAGGCCGAATTGGCCAAAACGTAAAACATGAAAGTTGTAGACTAGGCTGTTTTCTAGGGGGTAGCGCGGGCACTTTGCCAAAATAAGGCTCCAAAGGCCTACTTTTATACAAAAAACCGTAGGTGGGTCAGAAGACCCAGTTTTCAAGTTAAGTTCGGTTTTGATTTAAAACTGACTTCAAACGGTAAGGAATTTGAAAATGTGTAAAACACGAAAGTTTTAGACCTCCTTGAGGACTAGAACTTTCGTGAAGAAAACTTTTTCCAAATCAAAACGGATTGGTAACTACAACCTAAAATCTGAAAACGGTGCAGGGTTCAACATAATCCTGTACACGAATTTTGTAGAACCAACTTAGGAAAATTTATTTTCAGACATAACATGTTATTTTAAGCACGAAAACTGTCCCAAAAGCAGTTTCCGACCCCCAACCATTTTATGAAAATATAGGCCAGAGTTCACGAAATTTTTACGAAGAAAGTTATGAAATTTAAGCTAAGTGTTATGAAAAGATTTTAAGTAAAGTTTTCAAAGACAAAGAGTTTTTAAGCTAAGTTTTGAAAGAAAAATATAGAACGCAAGGTAGTCGGGATTCAGACCCCGAGCTACCGGGCTTCGCCCCAAAGCCCAGAGTTGACCCGACAGGGTTGACTTTAGCTCACAAAAAGGTTGACTTCGGTTGACCGACAAGATAACGAGTTCTTATACAAGCCCAAGGGTAGGTGATCGACCTAACCCAATGTTTTTCTAAATGGGCTAAGTATACTGAACGATTTTTCCGACAAAACCCTATAGGTTACAAGAGGTTTTAATTAGGGGGACATATAGCCGAAACCCGTAAAAATGTTGGTTAGTACCAACATATAATAGAAATGGAATTGAAGACTGATGTACAACTTTCCATCAAGCAGGAGGAGTTCTGCGGTAGAGACCGGAACAAGGATCTGCGAAACAACTCAAAGAATAGACGGTAAGTACAACACCATCTACAGCACAAGCTAATAGGACTAGACTATTAGACTCGTTGATGTGCTCTTTGATATGTGCTATGTATGCAATCATGGAAAATGCTAAGTGTATAGTAACATGCTAAGACAAGATAAGCAAGAAGCTAAGTAGAAAGATGACATCAAGAATGTATGTTCACACGTAAGAAAGAATAAGTAAGAAAAGAAGAACCGTGTCGATCCACCCGCGTCAGGTCGGGTCGGACTGTGGATTGATCTGGATTTGGTTTGGCCGCCCCAGACAATTCATTAGTCGCGCACCGGATTCGAACACGTAGACAAAGGGCCCATAAGATATAATGAAAGATAATGAAGCATAAAATGACATATGCATGCTAAGTGCTATATGTATGCTAAGTGTAGGTATGCTATGTATGCCAAGTATGTTAAGTATGTCATGTATGTTATGTGTATGCCATGTATATGTTATGTAATGCTTTAGTTATTGTGAGTTAATGTTATATTGTTGCTATTTTGTTTTACGGCCTAGGAGTTGTACTTACTGGGCCTTAAGCTCATTGTTTTAAGTTTGTGCTGTAGGTAAGTCGCCTGCCAGCTGATCTGATGCAATGGGGAGTAGCGGTCAAGTAAATGTAAAATCGTGGTATATGGAGCCGCTACGCATTTTGTGTGGTAAACACGTGCAAAAGACAAGAACAGTTTTCTAAGTAATAGTTTATATGTTTTTGCTTAAAAACAATGTTTTAAACTTATGTACATAGTTTTGTGTATAAAAAAAAAAAAAAAATCCGCTGTGTTTTCAAGCTAAGTATGCAAGCAAGTTATAAGCATGTATGTATGTATGTATGTATGTAAGTAAGGGTAACGACCTACGCTAGGTGGGGCGTTACAAGAGTTGGTATCAGAGCGGTTTCCTCGCGACACGATTTTACAATTGCCTGACATCGCCTCCACCATTGCAAGTAAGTTTAGATTATTATTGCTTATGTATTGTTTTATGTATGTGCTTTATGGTTTATGTTGTTATTATGTGGAGTAGAGCGGCATTATGGATCCAACCCAAGTTAAGAGGGATCGCGACGCGGTTGTTGCATTTTACCGTTCACAGCTAGCGTACTTTGACAGCGCACGACGATCGATGTCCATAGGGACGTGGCTCCATGATATGGAGCAAACGTTCGCTATGTGCCACATTGAGGAGCACCTGCGAGTTACGCTAGCCAGCCGATGCTTGAGCGGTGACGCCAGGATTTGGTGGGTCACGCTAGGAGAGCCGCAGCTACCCAGCCGCACGTGGGCACACTTTCATGCAGTAGTGATGGCTCGCTACGGACCACTACCTGCCAGAGGACCGGGAGAGCCGATACGCGACCCTGTGATCTACAGAGACATGAGGCAGGCTCGTTATCAGAGGCTGTCTCAGGACTGGCATGCATATCCAGGAGAGGCTATGAGCCACTACTGTTTGCGGTTCCAGGAGATGATGCTCCCTCATATCCCGTAGGAGATGGCCGATCATGAGTTACAGGCATTGTTACTCATGAGGAGAGGGATACCACAGCACATCCAACAGTTTGTGCCGACGCCGACTGATCAGATGACTATCGGTAGCTTCTACGATGATATCTTGGAGGCCGAGACGAAGGCCCAAGCAGTACCTGCTGAGCCCGCAGTTGAAGCTCAGGCTCCTGATGCCGATGATGAGCAGGATGACCCCCAGTATGAGGTAGGGCCTTTAGAGGAGGACCTGGTACCAGATGTACCTGCTCCAGCCGATGCAGAGCCGATGGACGCGGGCGATGACTCCGATGATGATGTCGTCCCGATTGAGCCGCCAGCGCATGAGGATCCACCCGTCATCGTCCTGTCAAGCGATGACGAGGGCGAGATGGATGACGGTGATGCAGCCTACGAGGTATGGGATGACCCTGAGGAGTGGGGTGATCCGGAGGAGTTTCCAGACGAGGATGTACCTGACCCGGTGATTGTGCTTTCAGATTCCGATACCTCGGTCAGCACCGTTGACGACACCGAGTAGGCTAGGGTCGATTTTGTATTTTCTTTTGTTAGGACCGTTTGTATAGTTTTGTATTCGGTTGTTTTGACTGTATATATATGTAGGATGGCAAGTGGTAGCCACTTCCATCCGAAACTCTGTCCATTCTTATGTAAAAATATGTACATTATGTTGTATATAAGACAGTATATTTTGTACAGTATGTACTTTTGATATGATATGTACCCTTGATTTTGTACTCAAAGGGACCGTGCGTATCACGGGATATATGACAAGATGATATGTTATGATGCCATGATATGTTAAGTATGTATGTTATGCTTTATTAAGTATGTATATGTTATGCTATGATATGTATGTTTATGTGATGTCATGAATGTTATGCATGATAAGATGATATGTTGAGACTGTTATGGGAAGAAAGAATACTGTTAATATTTCTTTTTCCTATATTAGGATTATAAAGATGGTTCGCACAAGAGGTAACACATCTGCCGATGCACCAGAAAATCCGCCACAGCCGGATATGGTGACACTAATGATGAATATACAACGACAGCTGCAAGAGCAGCAGCAAGAGATGGCAAGGTTTAGAGAACAGTTGGAGCGGATGAATCAAGCTCCGCAAGTTCAAGCTGCGCCACCGCCAGCGCCGCCAGCACAGCCAGTGGTACCTCCGGTACCAAATGTGAATGTTCAACAAGAGGCCCAGCCAGCAGTGCCTCCACCAGCCGAAATTCCAGTGGCACCAGCTGCCATACCGGCAAATCCACCAGCAGTTCGGGAAGACATGTTATACGAGCGCTTCAGACGCATGAAGGCTCCTGAGTTCGAGGGATCTACAGACCCGATTGCTGCAGATAATTGGCTGATTGATATTCAGGTCATTCTGAATTTCATGAGGCTTACGGAGCAAGAGAAAGTCTTATGTGCCTCCTTTGCGCTGAAGAAGGATGCAAGGCACTGGTGGACGACGGTTGAAGCACGCCGGGATGTGATGGCCATGACATGGCAGGATTTTGTCCACGAGTTCCGGACAATGTACTACAACAGGGAAGTCCTCGCAGTTCAGCAGGATGAATTTACGAATTTCAGGCAGGGCTCATTGTCAGTAATGGACGCGGTTAAGAGGTTCGAGCAGTTAGCCCGTCTATGCCCTAAACTGGTGCCCAATGAAGAAGAAAAAGTTCGATTGATGATGATAATGTTCCGAACAGATATAGCCAAGCTGGTCAGCACTGGCAACAGCCCGCCAGAAACTGTGTCAGATTGTGTAAATAGAGCAGTCAGGGCTGAATACTGGATCAACAAGGATAAGGAAGCAAGAAACCAGATTTTCAAAGCCCGGAAAGAGGAAAAAGCTGCTGCCAAGACTAACCAGCCACGACAAGGTGGGGATACAAACACCAAAGGTCAAGCAAGCGGCTCGGGCCAAGGTCCCAAGCAATTTGGGAAGAACAAGAGAAAGGGAAACTTCAGTGGCCAGGGACAACAGAAGAACTTTCCGCAGAAGAAGAATAACAAGGGTAATGACGGTAATAATGTCACTTATCCTGCTTGTGACACATGCGGAAAGAAACACCCCGGAGTATGTAGAAAGGGATCAAACGCTTGCTACCTTTGTGGTAAATAGGGACACTTTGCCAAGAACTGCCCTCAAAACAACCAGAACCCTCAACCCCAGTATCAGAATCAGCAGCAGCAGTACCAAAACCGCAACTCCAACCAGAGGCAAATTCATGCGGTACAGGCAAGGCTGGAGGGACCAGCCATGATTCAAGGCAGGATCGAAGCACCAGAACCCCTAGCCAGAATCTATGCCTACACAAAGGGAGATGCAGAGGCCGGGACATCGCATGTGGTGACAGGTCAGATCTCTATCACCACCTATGATGTCATTGCACTATTTGATTCCGGCGCTACGCACTCGTTTATTTCCCTAGAGTTTGCCAAGAAGCTAGGGAGCAGTGTTAAGATAGTAGAACAACCTTTCAATGCTTCTTTACCATCCGGTGAAATTTTTTGGTCCAACTTCTGGATCCAAAATGTTCCCATCAGAATAAATGGCAGAGAATTAATTGCAGATCTCATCGCAATCAAACTTCATGATTTCGATGTGATCTTGGGGATGGACTTTTTGGGGAGATATAACGCTAGGATCGACTGCCGAAGACGCTGTATTTCATTCAGTCCCGACGGGAAGGATGAGTTCAACTTCCAGGGTCAGCCCAGAAATTCCACCACCAAGATGGTGTCAGCCATAAGGGCCTGGAAAATGTTAGCTAATGGGTGTCAAGGATATTTAGCTAACATGGTGGATAAGAGGCAAGAAAAGGAACTGACGCCAGAAGATGTTCCTATTATCAGGAAATATGTGGACGTATTCCCAGAAGAATTGCCAGAATTGCCTCCAGAGCGGGAGATTTCTTTTGAAATCGAGCTGATACCCGGAGCTGCCCCGGTATCGAAAGCTCCATACAGAATGGCACCCGCCGAGCTTAGGGAGCTGCAAGTGCAACTACAGGAGTTGTTGGACAAAGGGTTCATCAAGCAAAGCTATTCTCCTTGGGGAGCACCGGTCCTGTTCGTGAAAAAGAAGGATGGATCGTTACGAATGTGCATAGACTACAGAGAGTTGAACAAGATCACCATCAAGAACAAATATCCTCTCCCGAGGATAGATGATCTGTTCGACCAACTCAGGGGAGCCACAGTCTTCTCAAAGATCGATCTGCGCTCAGGCTATCATCAACTCCAGATTAAGGAGTCAGATGTCTCGAAGACAGCCTTCAGGACTCGGTATGGGCACTATGAGTTTTTGTGATGCCCTTTGGACTAACGAATGCCCCAGCTGCATTTATGGACCTGATGAACCGAGTATTCAGGGACTACTTGGATAAGTTTGTGATCGTGTTCATCGACGACATCCTGATTTACTCAAGGTCCCAGGAAGAACATGAGCAGCACCTGAGGCTAGTAATGGAGATGTTGAGACAGCATCAGCTATATGCCAAATTCACAAAGTGTGAATTTTGGCTGAAGAAAGTTCATTTCTTATGGCATGTGGTAACAAGGGAAGGAATCTCTGTAGACCCAGCTAAGGTAGAAGCAGTCAGCTTATGGCCAGTACCCAGGAATGTCACGGAGATCAGAAGTTTCCTCGGGTTAGCAGGATACTACAGAAGATTCGTAGAAGGATTCTCTAAGATAGCAGCACCTCTTACAGCTCTCACTCGGAAGGAGAAGAAGTACGAGTGGACTCAGAAATGTCAGGAGAATTTCCAAGAGCTTAAGAGGAAACTGACAAGCGCGCCTGTGCTGATTATTCCTGATGTCGAAGCAGGAAATTTTGTGATATACAGTGACGCTTCCAAGAACGGACTTGGAGCGGTATTGATGCAGAACGGGAGGGTAGTGGCCTATGCTTCCCGACAGTTGAAGAATCATGAGAGGAACTACCCTACCCACGACTTGGAGTTAGCTGCCGTAGTCTTCGCCCTTAAGATTTGGAGACATTATTTGTACGGGAACAAGTGTGAGATTTATACTGACCACCAGAGTCTTAAGTATATTTTTACTCAAAAGGAGTTAAATATGAGACAAAGACGGTGGTTAGAACTGGTGAAGGATTATGATTGTGAAATCCTATACCATCCTAGGAAGGCAAACAGGGTGGCAGATGCACTAAGTCGGAAGTCAGTAGGCATGCTGATGTCTATTGGAGCACTTCCTAAGTCTTTGCAGAAGGAAATTATGGATTTCAACATCGAACTGATAGCGGGGAGGTTATCTTCGCTTGTTCTCAAGTCGGATCTGCTAGACGTCATCAAGGCACACCAAGAAAATGACCCTTCACTGTTGAAAGCCATACTTTTTAGTGAGAAGGGTAACGAATTCAAGACTTCCGATGACGGCATACTCCATTTTAGAGGAAGAATCTGCGTTCCTGACATGAAGAATTTGAAGGAACGGATAATGTCGGAGGCACACCAAACACCGTATTCGGTACACCCAGGAGCTTCCAAGATGTACAAGGATCTTAAAGAGACCTACTGGTGGCCAAACATGAAGAACCAGGTAGCAGAATATGTGTCAAAGTGCCTAACTTGTCAGAAAGTTAAGGCCGAACACCGACTTCCAGGAGGAGAGTTACAGAAGATCGAACTTCCGGAATGGAAATGGGAGCAAATCACGATGGATTTTGTCGTCGGATTACCCAGAACTTCGAGTGGAAACGATACGATTTGGGTCATTGTAGACCGACTGACCAAATCGGCGCACTTTATTGCGATTAAAGCCACACACTCCGTGGAGAAGTTAGCAGAAATCTACGTGGCACAAGTCGTCAGATATCACGGAATTCCAAGATCGATCATTTCTGATCGTGATGGGCGTTTCACGTCGCGGTTTTGGATGAGTGTTCACGCTGCAATGGGGTCAAGACTGAAGTTTAGTACTGCTTTTCACCCCCAGACCGACGGGCAATCCGAAAGAACTATCCAGACTTTGGAAGACATGTTGAGGTCATGCGTCCTAGATTTCAAGGGAAATTGGGATGAAAAGCTGTCATTAATAGAATTCTCCTACAACAACAGCTATCATGCCTCGATAGGGATGGCTCCGTTCGAAGCACTGTATGGAAGGAAGTGTAGATCGCCGATTCATTGGCAAGAAGTCGGACAGAAGCAGCTGCAGACCACCGATTTCATAGAAAAGACCTCCGAGGACATTAAGAAGATCAAAGAAAGACTTGATGTAGCTTTTAGCCGACAGAAGAGCTACGCAGATAAACGCCGAAGGCCGCTAGAGTTCCAGGTTGGTGATGCCGTTTTCATCAAAATTGCTCCAATGAAAGGAGTAATGCGGTTCGGTAAGAAGGGAAAGCTCAGTCCGAGGTATACAGGGCCATTTAAGATTCTTGAGAGGATTGGAAAAGTCGCGTATAGGCTTGCTTTACCGCCAGAATTAGCCTCAATGCACGACGTTTTTCACGTTTCCATGCTGAAGAAGTACGTTCCAGATCCTTCTCACGTGCTCAGCCAGGAACCAGTAGAGGTTCAGACCAATCTGACTTATGAAGAGAAGCCTGTTAGGATCCTCGACAGAGAGAATAAGGTCTTGAGGAATAGAGTTATACCTATGGTTAAAGTTTTGTGGCGAAACCATAAGGTAGAAGAAGCAACATGGGAGCCAGAGGATGCGATGAAGAAAGACTACCCAGAGTTGTTCTAATTTTCGAGGACGAAAATTTTTAAGGAGGGTAGATTGTAATATCTGGTTTTCATGCTAGCAATTCTTTGTAAAGAATTAAACATGTGCAGTTTATGCAATTATATGAAAAAGTTCAGTCCAGAACTTTCAGATGTGTTTTGTGGGTTTTTATAGCCTAAACAGACTCAAAACTGATATTTCGGACGATAAGGAGTGAAAACTGATCATTTTATGAAAAGTCAAAATTTTGACCGAAAAGTCAACCGTTGACCCGAAAAGTCAACGTTTGACCAAAATAGTCGAAATTGAGTATCATGAATTTTAAGATCAGTTTTTCACGAAAAAGACTACCGAAACTCATTTTTATTAGCAGATAATGAAAATGAGACTTCGGATATCCTATTTTAAAATCAGGCGATTTTTCTAAGCTCATAGGGCAAAAAGGGTTTGAGAAAACAAGAAAAAGATTTTTCGACCCGATTTTCCGACGGCACGTCAAAAATCCAAAAACTGTAAAATAATATTTACAGTATTGGAATTTAAATTTTTGAACTCAACATTTCAAGATTTTCAGTCAAGAACTCAGTTTTTGTTCAAGAAAGTTCATGAACAAAGTTTGAACTTATCCACTTTGGTGTGGTGGCCCAATGATCACTTGCCATGTGTCCAAGACAACTCACCTCTAGTTGTTCTCCACTCCTTGGTCGACAAACACAAGGAACAAGAGCCAAAAAGTTGGTTCTTGGAAGCTCTTCAAGAGTTCTATAAATACCCCTTCATCTCCTTCATTTTTTTTAATTTGCAAAACATAACTAAACTCTTGCACTTTTTCTTCTCAAAAATCCGAGAGAGAGAGAGACTTAGGGGTTCGAAAATTTTGGGAGCAATAATCACTACATCAAGCTTCGGGTAGCCTAGAAGCCAAGAGGGAGAGGGAGAAAAATTTCTGCAGCAAATCAGCCCCTTTGCCGTGCCTTGAGTGCAGGGAAACCGAGAGTTAGAGGCCAAAAATTTTGGGGAAAACTCAGCCAAGGGTTCGGGTGAGTAACCAACCAAGAGAGTGAGCTTATGTGTGAGTTTGAGGCTTG
Source organism: Ficus microcarpa (assembly GCA_025413485.1). Taxonomy (NCBI): domain Eukaryota; kingdom Viridiplantae; phylum Streptophyta; class Magnoliopsida; order Rosales; family Moraceae; genus Ficus; species Ficus microcarpa. The sequence goes on from CM046376.1 coordinate 24,281,404, forward strand.
ATTTTAGCCTCTAGTGCAGCCTCGGGTTGCTAGAAAGAAAGAAAGAAAATTTTTTCCAAGTCTTGGTTCGAGTGGCCTAGTGGCTGAGCAAGCCTAGAGCCAGCCAAGGAGCCAAAAATTTTGGAGTTTGGGGCACCTAGGAGCTGCTACCGTGAGGTAGAAACCAAGGGGGAGCTAAGGACCATTTCGGTTGTTCAAACCCTAAGGGCCAAAAATCCACCAAGTGAGGTAAAACTCTAAAATTGTTTCTCAAGTTTTAATTCGGTTTTTTTTAAAGCTTTGATTGATGAGTTTTGTGTGCCAAAAGTTGTAAGGGCATAAGCCCGTGCATGATTTTAAATTTATTGCCCTATGATGCTTAGTGTGCCGTGTGTGTGTGTTGGTGTGGCCGAGTGCCTTGGCTAGCCCAGCCATGGGCTGTTTGTGCGCGTGTGTGTGGCCGAGTGGGCTGGTGAGGCTAGCCGGGTGCTTGGCTAGTGCAGCCGAGTGTGTGGCTGTGTGTGTGTGTGTTTGTGGCCGTGTGTGTGCTTGTGGCCGTGTGTGCTTGTGGCCGAGTGGCCTAAGGAGGCTAGCCGAGTGGTTAGGTGGACCACTAGGCTGTTTTGGCCGGTTTGCTTGCAAATTTTTATATTCGGCTTTATGCTTATTGATGCTAGAATGCATGCTAGGGTTATTAGGCCTTATGTCCCCATAGATCAATTTTTTTTTATGTATGCTTGTATGATTTAAGTTTATGAACCAAGTATGCTAGATGCTAGGTGTATGCATGTTAGTGGAACCGTGCAATCCCTAGGCAATTTAGGCTCGGGTTTGTGGATTGCACGAGCTCGTGAGATTGGCTTGGCTAGCCATGAGGGATCGATAGACGCGCTGCATGCTTGAACCTAACTCCCGCAGTGGGCGGTCGAGCTAGAACCAACGTCTTAGGCCGTAACAATTTGACTAAACCGAAACTGCCTCTCGGGTTCACTGGGGACAGTCTCGGGAAAACATCCCAGTTGGCTGATAGAGGCCGAATTGGCCAAAACGTAAAACATGAAAGTTGTAGACTAGGCTGTTTTCTAGGGGGTAACGCGGGCACTTTGCCAAAATAAGGCTCCAAAGGCCTACTTTTATACGAAAAACCGTAGGTGGGTCAGAAGACCCAGTTTTCAAGTTAAGTTCGGTTTTGATTTAAAACTGACTTCAAACGGTAAGGAATTTGAAAATGTGTAAAACACGAAAGTTTTAGACCTCCTTGAGGACTAGAACTTTCGTGAAGAAAACTTTTTCCAAATCAAAACGGATTGGTAACTACAACCTAAAATCTGAAAACGGTGCAGGGTTCAACATAATCCTGTACACGAATTTTGTAGAACCAACTTAGGAAAATTTATTTTCAGACATAACATGTTATTTTAAGCACGAAAACTGTCCCAAAAGCAGTTTCCGACCCCCAACCATTTTATGAAAATATAGGCCAGAGTTCACGAAATTTTTACGAAGAAAGTTATGAAATTTAAGCTAAGTGTTATGAAAAGATTTTAAGTAAAGTTTTCAAAGACAAAGAGTTTTTAAGCTAAGTTTTGAAAGAAAAATATAGAACGCAAGGTAGCCGGGATTCAGACCCCGAGCTACCGGGCTTCGCCCCAAAGCCCAGAGTTGACCCGACAGGGTTGACTTTAGCTCACAAAAAGGTTGACTTCGGTTGACCGACAAGATAACGAGTTCTTATACAAGCCCAAGGGTAGGTGATCGACCTAACCCAATGTTTTTCTAAATGGGCTAAGTATACTGAACGATTTTTCCGACAAAACCCTATAGGTTACAAGAGGTTTTAATTAGGGGGACATATAGCCGAAACCCGTAAAAATGTTGGTTAGTACCAACATACAATAGAAATGGAATTGAAGACTGATGTACAACTTTCCATCAAGCAGGAGGAGTTCTGCGGTAGAGACCGGAACAAGGATCTGCGAAACAACTCAAAGAATAGACGGTAAGTACAACACCGTCTACAGCACAAGCTAATAGGACTAGACTATTAGACTCGTTGATGTGCTCTTTGATATGTGCTATGTATGCAATCATGGAAAATGCTAAGTGTATAGTAACATGCTAAGACAAGATAAGCAAGAAGCTAAGTAGAAAGATGACATCAAGAATGTATGTTCACACGTAAGAAAGAATAAGTAAGAAAAGAAGAACCGTGTCGATCCACCCGCGTCAGGTCGGGTCGGACTGTGGATTGATCTGGATTTGGTTTGGCCGCCCCAGACAATTCATTAGTCGCGCGTCGGATTCGAACACGTAGACAAAGGGCCCATAAGATATAATGAAAGATAATGAAGCATAAAATGACATATGCATGCTAAGTGCTATATGTATGCTAAGTGTAGGTATGCTATGTATGCCAAGTATGTTAAGTATGTCATGTATGTTATGTGTATGCCATGTATATGTTATGTAATGCTTTAGTTATTGTGAGTTAATGTTATATTGTTGCTATTTTGTTTTACGGCCTAGGAGTTGTACTTACTGGGCCTTAAGCTCATTGTTTTAAGTTTGTGCTGTAGGTAAGTCGCCTGCCAGCTGATCTGATGCAATGGGGAGTAGCGGTCAAGTAAATGTAAAATCGTGGTATATGGAGCCGCTACGCATTTTGTGTGGTAAACACGTGCAAAAGACAAGAACAGTTTTCTAAGTAATAGTTTATATGTTTTTGCTTAAAAACAATGTTTTAAACTTGTGTACATAGTTTTGTGTATAAAAAAAAAAAAAAATCCGCTGTGTTTTCAAGCTAAGTATGCAAGCAAGTTATAAGCATGTATGTATGTATGTATGTAAGTAAGGGTAACGACCTACGCTAGGTGGGGCGTTACAAGAGTTGGTATCAGAGCGGTTTCCTCGCGACACGATTTTACAATTGCCTGACATCGCCTCCACCATTGCAAGTAAGTTTAGATTATTATTGCTTATGTATTGTTTTATGTATGTGCTTTATGGTTTATGTTGTTATTATGTGGAGTAGAGCGGCATTATGGATCCAACCCAAGTTAAGAGGGATCGCGACGCGGTTGTTGCATTTTACCGTTCACAGCCAGCGTACTTTGACAGCGCACGACGATCGATGTCCATAGGGACGTGGCTCCATGATATGGAGCAAACGTTCGCTATGTGCCACATTGAGGAGCACCTGCGAGTTACGCTAGCCAGCCGATGCTTGAGCGGTGACGCCAGGATTTGGTGGGTCACGCTAGGAGAGCCGCAGCTACCCAGCCGCACGTGGGCACACTTTCATGCAGTAGTGATGGCTCGCTACGGACCACTACCTGCCAGAGGACCGGGAGAGCCGATACGCGACCCTGTGATCTACAGAGACATGAGGCAGGCTCGTTATCAGAGGCTGTCTCAGGACTGGCATGCATATCCAGGAGAGGCTATGAGCCACTACTGTTTGCGGTTCCAGGAGATGATGCTCCCTCATATCCCGCAGGAGATGGCCGATCATGAGTTACAGGCATTGTTACTCATGAGGAGAGGGATACCACAGCACATCCAACAGTTTGTGCCGACGCCGACTGATCAGATGACTATCGGTAGCTTCTACGATGATATCTTGGAGGCCGAGACGAAGGCCCAAGCAGTACCTGCTGAGCCCGCAGTTGAAGCTCAGGCTCCTGATGCCGATGATGAGCAGGATGACCCCCAGTATGAGGTAGGGCCTTTAGAGGAGGACCTGGTACCAGATGTACCTGCTCCAGCCGATGCAGAGCCGATGGACGCGGGCGATGACTCCGATGATGATGTCGTCCCGATTGAGCCGCCAGCGCATGAGGATCCACCCGTCATCGTCCTGTCAAGCGATGACGAGGGCGAGATGGATGACGGTGATGCAGCCTACGAGGTATGGGATGACCCTGAGGAGTGGGGTGATCCGGAGGAGTTTCCAGACGAGGATGTACCTGACCCGGTGATTGTGCTTTCAGATTCCGATACCTCGGTCAGCACCGTTGACGACACCGAGTAGGCTAGGGTCGATTTTGTATTTTCTTTTGTTAGGACCGTTTGTATAGTTTTGTATTCGGTTGTTTTGACTGTATATATATGTAGGATGGCAAGTGGTAGCCACTTCCATCCGAAACTCTGTCCATTCTTATGTAAAAATATGTACATTATGTTGTATATAAGACAGTATATTTTGTACAGTATGTACTTTTGATATGATATGTACCCTTGATTTTGTACTCAAAGGGACCGTGCGTATCACGGGATATATGACAAGATGATATGTTATGATGCCATGATATGTTAAGTATGTATGTTATGCTTTATTAAGTATGTATATGTTATGCTATGATATGTATGTTTATGTGATGTCATGAATGTTATGCATGATAAGATGATATGTTGAGACTGTTATGGGAAGAAAGAATATTGTTAATATTTCTTTTTCCTATATTAGGATTATAAAGATGGTTCGCACAAGAGGTAACACATCTGCCGATGCACCAGAAAATCCGCCACAGCCGGATATGGTGACACTAATGATGAATATACAACGACAGCTGCAAGAGCAGCAGCAAGAGATGGCAAGGTTTAGAGAACAGTTGGAGCGGATGAATCAAGCTCCGCAAGTTCAAGCTGCGCCACCGCCAGCGCCGCCAGCACAGCCAGTGGTACCTCCGGTACCAAATGTGAATGTTCAACAAGAGGCCCAGCCAGCAGTGCCTCCACCAGCCGAAATTCCAGTGGCACCAGCTGCCATACCGGCAAATCCACCAGCAGTTCGGGAAGACATGTTATACGAGCGCTTCAGACGCATGAAGGCTCCTGAGTTCGAGGGATCTACAGACCCGATTGCTGCAGATAATTGGCTGATTGATATTCAGGTCATTCTGAATTTCATGAGGCTTACGGAGCAAGAGAAAGTCTTATGTGCCTCCTTTGCGCTGAAGAAGGATGCAAGGCACTGGTGGACGACGGTTGAAGCACGCCGGGATGTGATGGCCATGACATGGCAGGATTTTGTCCACGAGTTCCGGACAATGTACTACAACAGGGAAGTCCTCGCAGTTCAGCAGGATGAATTTACGAATTTCAGGCAGGGCTCATTGTCAGTAATGGACGCGGTTAAGAGGTTCGAGCAGTTAGCCCGTCTATGCCCTAAACTGGTGCCCAATGAAGAAGAAAAAGTTCGATTGATGATGATAATGTTCCGAACAGATATAGCCAAGCTGGTCAGCACTGGCAACAGCCCGCCAGAAACTGTGTCAGATTGTGTAAATAGAGCAGTCAGGGCTGAATACTGGATCAACAAGGATAAGGAAGCAAGAAACCAGATTTTCAAAGCCCGGAAAGAGGAAAAAGCTGCTGCCAAGACTAACCAGCCACGACAAGGTGGGGATACAAACACCAAAGGTCAAGCAAGCGGCTCGGGCCAAGGTCCCAAGCAATTTGGGAAGAACAAGAGAAAGGGAAACTTCAGTGGCCAGGGACAACAGAAGAACTTTCCGCAGAAGAAGAATAACAAGGGTAATGACGGTAATAATGTCACTTATCCTGCTTGTGACACATGCGGAAAGAAACACCCCGGAGTATGTAGAAAGGGATCAAACGCTTGCTACCTTTGTGGTAAATAGGGACACTTTGCCAAGAACTGCCCTCAAAACAACCAGAACCCTCAACCCCAGTATCAGAATCAGCAGCAGCAGTACCAAAACCGCAACTCCAACCAGAGGCAAATTCATGCGGTACAGGCAAGGCTGGAGGGACCAGCCATGATTCAAGGCAGGATCGAAGCACCAGAACCCCTAGCCAGAATCTATGCCTACACAAAGGGAGATGCAGAGGCCGGGACATCGCATGTGGTGACAGGTCAGATCTCTATCACCACCTATGATGTCATTGCACTATTTGATTCCGGCGCTACGCACTCGTTTATTTCCCTAGAGTTTGCCAAGAAGCTAGGGAGCAGTGTTAAGATAGTAGAACAACCTTTCAATGCTTCTTTACCATCCGGTGAAATTTTTTGGTCCAACTTCTGGATCCAAAATGTTCCCATCAGAATAAATGGCAGAGAATTAATTGCAGATCTCATCGCAATCAAACTTCATGATTTCGATGTGATCTTGGGGATGGACTTTTTGGGGAGATATAACGCTAGGATCGACTGCCGAAGACGCTGTATTTCATTCAGTCCCGACGGGAAGGATGAGTTCAACTTCCAGGGTCAGCCCAGAAATTCCACCACCAAGATGGTGTCAGCCATAAGGGCCTGGAAAATGTTAGCTAATGGGTGTCAAGGATATTTAGCTAACATGGTGGATAAGAGGCAAGAAAAGGAACTGACGCCAGAAGATGTTCCTATTATCAGGAAATATGTGGACGTATTCCCAGAAGAATTGCCAGAATTGCCTCCAGAGCGGGAGATTTCTTTTGAAATCGAGCTGATACCCGGAGCTGCCCCGGTATCGAAAGCTCCATACAGAATGGCACCCGCCGAGCTTAGGGAGCTGCAAGTGCAACTACAGGAGTTGTTGGACAAAGGGTTCATCAAGCAAAGCTATTCTCCTTGGGGAGCACCGGTCCTGTTCGTGAAAAAGAAGGATGGATCGTTACGAATGTGCATAGACTACAGAGAGTTGAACAAGATCACCATCAAGAACAAATATCCTCTCCCGAGGATAGATGATCTGTTCGACCAACTCAGGGGAGCCACAGTCTTCTCAAAGATCGATCTGCGCTCAGGCTATCATCAACTCCAGATTAAGGAGTCAGATGTCTCGAAGACAGCCTTCAGGACTCGGTATGGGCACTATGAGTTTTTTGTGATGCCCTTTGGACTAACGAATGCCCCAGCTGCATTTATGGACCTGATGAACCGAGTATTCAGGGACTACTTGGATAAGTTTGTGATCGTGTTCATCGACGACATCCTGATTTACTCAAGGTCCCAGGAAGAACATGAGCAGCACCTGAGGCTAGTAATGGAGATGTTGAGACAGCATCAGCTATATGCCAAATTCACAAAGTGTGAATTTTGGCTGAAGAAAGTTCATTTCTTATGGCATGTGGTAACAAGGGAAGGAATCTCTGTAGACCCAGCTAAGGTAGAAGCAGTCAGCTTATGGCCAGTACCCAGGAATGTCACGGAGATCAGAAGTTTCCTCGGGTTAGCAGGATACTACAGAAGATTCGTAGAAGGATTCTCTAAGATAGCAGCACCTCTTACAGCTCTCACTCGGAAGGAGAAGAAGTACGAGTGGACTCAGAAATGTCAGGAGAATTTCCAAGAGCTTAAGAGGAAACTGACAAGCGCGCCTGTGCTGATTATTCCTGATGTCGAAGCAGGAAATTTTGTGATATACAGTGACGCTTCCAAGAACGGACTTGGAGCGGTATTGATGCAGAACGGGAGGGTAGTGGCCTATGCTTCCCGACAGTTGAAGAATCATGAGAGGAACTACCCTACCCACGACTTGGAGTTAGCTGCCGTAGTCTTCGCCCTTAAGATTTGGAGACATTATTTGTACGGGAACAAGTGTGAGATTTATACTGACCACCAGAGTCTTAAGTATATTTTTACTCAAAAGGAGTTAAATATGAGACAAAGACGGTGGTTAGAACTGGTGAAGGATTATGATTGTGAAATCCTATACCATCCTAGGAAGGCAAACAGGGTGGCAGATGCACTAAGTCGGAAGTCAGTAGGCATGCTGATGTCTATTGGAGCACTTCCTAAGTCTTTGCAGAAGGAAATTATGGATTTCAACATCGAACTGATAGCGGGGAGGTTATCTTCGCTTGTTCTCAAGTCGGATCTGCTAGACGTCATCAAGGCACACCAAGAAAATGACCCTTCACTGTGAAAGCCATACTTTTAGTGAGAAGGGTAACGAATTCAAGACTTCGATGACGGCATACTCCATTTTAGAGGAAGAATCTGCGTTCCTGACATGAAGATTTGAAGGAACGGATAATGTCGGAGGCACACCAAACACCGTATTCGGTACACCCAGGAGCTTCCAAGATGTACAAGGATCTTAAAGAGACCTACTGGTGGCCAAACATGAAGAACCAGGTAGCAGAATATGTGTCAAAGTGCCTAACTTGTCAGAAAGTTAAGGCCGAACACCGACTTCCAGGAGGAGAGTTACAGAAGATCGAACTTCCGGAATGGAAATGGGAGCAAATCACGATGGATTTTGTCGTCGGATTACCCAGAACTTCGAGTGGAAACGATACGATTTGGGTCATTGTAGACCGACTGACCAAATCGGCGCACTTTATTGCGATTAAAGCCACACACTCCGTGGAGAAGTTAGCAGAAATCTACGTGGCACAAGTCGTCAGATATCACGGAATTCCAAGATCGATCATTTCTGATCGTGATGGGCGTTTCACGTCGCGGTTTTGGATGAGTGTTCACGCTGCAATGGGGTCAAGACTGAAGTTTAGTACTGCTTTTCACCCCCAGACCGACGGGCAATCCGAAAGAACTATCCAGACTTTGGAAGACATGTTGAGGTCATGCGTCCTAGATTTCAAGGGAAATTGGGATGAAAAGCTGTCATTAATAGAATTCTCCTACAACAACAGCTATCATGCCTCGATAGGGATGGCTCCGTTCGAAGCACTGTATGGAAGGAAGTGTAGATCGCCGATTCATTGGCAAGAAGTCGGACAGAAGCAGCTGCAGACCACCGATTTCATAGAAAAGACCTCCGAGGACATTAAGAAGATCAAAGAAAGACTTGATGTAGCTTTTAGCCGACAGAAGAGCTACGCAGATAAACGCCGAAGGCCGCTAGAGTTCCAGGTTGGTGATGCCGTTTTCATCAAAATTGCTCCAATGAAAGGAGTAATGCGGTTCGGTAAGAAGGGAAAGCTCAGTCCGAGGTATACAGGGCCATTTAAGATTCTTGAGAGGATTGGAAAAGTCGCGTATAGGCTTGCTTTACCGCCAGAATTAGCCTCAATGCACGACGTTTTTCACGTTTCCATGCTGAAGAAGTACGTTCCAGATCCTTCTCACGTGCTCAGCCAGGAACCAGTAGAGGTTCAGACCAATCTGACTTATGAAGAGAAGCCTGTTAGGATCCTCGACAGAGAGAATAAGGTCTTGAGGAATAGAGTTATACCTATGGTTAAAGTTTTGTGGCGAAACCATAAGGTAGAAGAAGCAACATGGGAGCCAGAGGATGCGATGAAGAAAGACTACCCAGAGTTGTTCTAATTTTCGAGGACGAAAATTTTTAAGGAGGGTAGATTGTAATATCTGGTTTTCATGCTAGCAATTCTTTGTAAAGAATTAAACATGTGCAGTTTATGCAATTATATGAAAAAGTTCAGTCCAGAACTTTCAGATGTGTTTTGTGGGTTTTTATAGCCTAAACAGACTCAAAACTGATATTTCGGACGATAAGGAGTGAAAACTGATCATTTTATGAAAAGTCAAAATTTTGACCGAAAAGTCAACCGTTGACCCGAAAAGTCAACGTTTGACCAAAATAGTCGAAATTGAGTATCATGAATTTTAAGATCAGTTTTTCACGAAAAAGACTACCGAAACTCATTTTTATTAGCAGATAATGAAAATGAGACTTCGGATATCCTATTTTAAAATCAGGCGATTTTTCTAAGCTCATAGGGCAAAAAGGGTTTGAGAAAACAAGAAAAAGATTTTTCGACCCGATTTTCCGACGGCACGTCAAAAATCCAAAAACTGTAAAATAATATTTACAGTATTGGAATTTAAATTTTTGAACTCAACATTTCAAGATTTTCAGTCAAGAACTCAGTTTTTGTTCAAGAAAGTTCATGAACAAAGTTTGAACTTATCCACTTTGGTGTGGTGGCCCAATGATCACTTGCCATGTGTCCAAGACAACTCACCTCTAGTTGTTCTCCACTCCTTGGTCGACAAACACAAGGAACAAGAGCCAAAAAGTTGGTTCTTGGAAGCTCTTCAAGAGTTCTATAAATACCCCCTTCATCTCCTTCATTTTTTTTAATTTGCAAAACATAACTAAACTCTTGCACTTTTTCTTCTCAAAAATCCGAGAGAGAGAGAGACTAGAGGTTCGAAAATTTTGGACCAAAATCATACACAAGCTTCGGGTAGCTTAGGAGACCGAGAGAAGAGAAAAAATTTCTGGCAGTCAGCCCTTTGCCGTGCTTGAGTGCAGGGAAACCGAGAGTTAGAGCCAAAATTTTGGGGAAAATAGCCAAGGTTCGGGTGAGTAACCAACCAAGAGGTGAGCTTGTGTGAGTTTGGAGGCTTGATTTTAGCCTCTAGGCAGCTCGGGTTGCTAGAAAGAAAGAAGAAAATTTTTTCCAAGTCTTGGTTCGAGTGGCCTAGTGGCCGAGCAAGCCTAGAGCCAGCCAAGGAGCCAAAATTGGAGTTTGGGGCACTAGGAGCAGCTACCGTGAGGTAGAACCAAGGGGAGCTAAGGACCATTTCGGTTGTTCAAACCCTAGGCCAAAAATCCACCAATGAGGTAAACCTAAAATTTTCTCAAGTTTTAATTCGGTTTTTTAAAGCTTTGATTGATGAGTTTTGGTGCCAAAAGTTGTAAGGGCATAAGCCCGTGCTGATTTTATTTATTGCCCTATGATGCTTAGGTTGCCGTGTGTATGTGTTGGTGTGGCCGAGTGCCTTGGCTAGCCCAGCCATGGGCTGTTTGTGCGCGTGTGTGTGGCCGAGTGGGCTGGTGAGGCTAGCCGGGTGCTTGGCTAGTGCAGCCGAGTGTGTGGCTGTGTGTGTGTGTGTGCTTGTGGCCGTGTGTGCTTGTGGCCGAGTGGCCTAAGGAGGCTAGCCGAGTGGTTAGGTGGACCACTAGGCTGTTTTGGCCGGTTTGCTTGCAAATTTTTATATTCGGCTTTATGCTTATTGATGCTAGAATGCATGCTAGGGTTATTAGGCCTTATGTCCCCATAGATCAATTTTTTTTATGTATGCTTGTATGATTTAAGTTTATGAACCAAGTATGCTAGATGCTAGGTGTATGCATGTTAGTGGAACCGTGCAATCCCTAGGCAATTTAGGCTCGGGTTTGTGGATTGCACGAGCTCGTGAGATTGGCTTGGCTAGCCATGAGGGATCGATAGACGCGCTGCATGCTTGAACCTAACTCCCGCAGTGGGCGGTCGAGCTAGAACCAACGTCTTAGGCCGTAACAATTTGACTAAACCGAAACTGCCTCTCGGGTTCACTGGGGACAGTCTCGGGAAAACATCCCAGTTGGCTGATAGAGGCCGAATTGGCCAAAACGTAAAACATGAAAGTTGTATACTAGGCTGTTTTCTAGGGGGTTACGCGGGCACTTTGCCAAAATGAGGCTCTAAAGGCCTACTTTTATACGAAAAACCGTAGGTGGGTCAGAAGACCCAGTTTTCAAGTTAAGTTCGGTTTTGATTTAAAACTGACTTCAAACGGTAAGGAATTTGAAAATGTGTAAAACACAAAAGTTTTAGACCTCCTTGAGGACTAGAACTTTCGTGAAGAAAACTTTTTCCAAATCAAAACGGATTGGTAACTACAACCTAAAATCTGAAAACGGTGCAGGGTTCAACATAATCCTGTACACGAATTTTGTAGAACCAACTTAGGAAAATTTATTTTCAGACATAACATGTTATTTTAAGCACGAAAACTGTCCCAAAAGCAGTTTCCGACCCCCAACCATTTTATGAAAATATAGGCCAGAGTTCACGAAATTTTTACGAAGAAAGTTATGAAATTTAAGCTAAGTGTTATGAAAAGATTTTAAGTAAAGTTTTCAAAGACAAAGAGTTTTTAAGCTAAGTTTTGAAAGAAAAATATAGAACGCAAGGTAGCCGGGATTCAGACCCGAGCTACCGGGCTTCGCCCCAAAGCCCAGAGTTGACCCGACAGGGTTGACTTTAGCTCACAAAAAGGTTGACTTCGGTTGACCGACAAGATAACGAGTTCTTATACAAGCCCAAGGGTAGGTGATCGACCTAACCCAATGTTTTCTAATGGGCTAAGTATACTGAACGATTTTCCGACAAAACCCTATAGGTTACAAGAGGTTTTAATTAGGGGGACATATAGCCGAAACCCGTAAAAATGTTGGTTAGTACCAACATACAATAGAAATGGAATTGAAGACTGATGTACAACTTTCCATCAAGCAGGAGAGTTCTGCGGTAGAGACCGGAACAAGGATCTGCGAAACAACTCAAAGAATAGACGGTAAGTACAACACCGTCTACAGCACAAGCTAATAGGACTAGACTATTAGACTCGTTGATGTGCTCTTTGATATGTGCTATGTATGCAATCATGGAAAATGCTAAGTGTATAGTAACATGCTAAGACAAGATAAGCAAGAAGCTAAGTAGAAAGATGACATCAAGAATGTATGTTCACACGTAAGAAAGAATAAGTAAGAAAAGAAGAACCGTGTCGATCCACCCGCGTCAGGTCGGGTCGGACTGTGGATTGATCTGGATTTGGTTTGGCCGCCCCAGACAATTCATTAGTCGCGCGCCGGATTCGAACACGTAGACAAAGGGCCCATAAGATATAATGAAAGATAATGAAGCATAAAATGACATATGCATGCTAAGTGCTATATGTATGCTAAGTGTAGGTATGCTATGTATGCCAAGTATGTTAAGTATGTCATGTATGTTATGTGTATGCCATGTATATGTTATGTAATGCTTTAGTTATTGTGAGTTAATGTTATATTGTTGCTATTTTGTTTTACGGCCTAGGAGTTGTACTTACTGGGCCTTAAGCTCATTGTTTTAAGTTTGTGCTGTAGGTAAGTCGCCTGCCAGCTGATCTGATGCAATGGGGAGTAGCGGTCAAGTAAATGTAAAATCGTGGTATATGGAGCCGCTACGCATTTTGTGTGGTAAACACGTGCAAAAGACAAGAACAGTTTTCTAAGTAATAGTTTATATGTTTTTGCTTAAAAACAATGTTTTAAACTTGTGTACATAGTTTTGTGTATAAAAAAAAAAAAAAAAAAATCCGCTGTGTTTTCAAGCTAAGTATGCAAGCAAGTTATAAGCATGTATGTATGTATGTATGTATGTAAGTAAGGGTAACGACCTACGCTAGGTGGGGCGTTACATACTTAGCACCTAAATTGATTCATGAGTGACAAGTCATAGCCGAACTTTCTTGGGATGTAGCCACCTCAAGGGGAGCTGTAAAAGCAAGAGTATAAGGCATGCATATGGTTAACAAATTCATGCAACCATCCCCCACTATAACCGGACATGCAAGAGTTGACAAACCATGCATCATAATTTAGGAGGTCCAATCATAGAGCTTAAATTCTTGCCAAGACATGCATGTAATATGCACCTCATAAACAACCATTCAAGGAGGGACATATAGCACCAAGGAGCCTTAAGAATGTAAGAGCAATCTTGGTCGGCTGCCACCCTAAATGGACTGCCACATACACACCAACCATTTAGGTGGAGTAAACTTACTTATGTCTCACTCCATGGGCTGCATAGCCACCGAGTGCTCCAAGAGTGACACCTAGCCGTTGCTTACTCTTAGGAGGACACCTCAAGGACTTCAAGAATTACAAGAAAATTTAGAAGGATGACTTGTCAAAAGACCAAGCCTATTTCGGACACTTCATGGAATGCATGCACTATTTTTATGACACCTTGACATTTTAAAGCTCATGGCTTCACCTATAAATAGGTGAAAGTTGAACCTTAGAGAGACTTTAGAAAGGCTTGTGTGTGAGCTGTAGTATCTTTGTTTCACTTATAAAAACCGACCCTTGTAAGAAGAAAAACAAAGAGGAAGAGTGAGCTTAGAGTTGAAGGAAACCGAAGGTAGCATCCAAAGTGTGTCTAGAGGATTCTCCGTCTTAGCTCTATTTGTTTTTCTCAAGAACCAAGGTAAGCTTTGCTGCTCTATACCCTTTCTATTAGGAATTAGGTTAAGCTTTGAGATTATGAGTAAGCTTAAGAATGCCTCTTAGATTGCATGCAAGGTTCGGCTAGTATGAATTTCGGTTGTAGTAAATTGTATGGTCTCTAGTTTTGAATCTATGTAAGTGTATGATTTTGGTTTGAAATGAAAAGTGGTAGGTTATGAGAAAAACCTATGATCTGATTATGCATGTATGAGTATGCTCAATAAATATGTTCTAAGAAGGAATAAGAAATAAAGAAAGGTTATGTTACACTTAGTGGTGTGAAAATAGTAAGAAACATAAGTTGGTCTAGTTTATTATTTTGATTGTATGAAAATGTTATGATCTTGAAATGAAGTTAGGATCTTAAAAAGGGAGAGGAGACACCCTGCAAGCTATGTATGAAGTACGGTTTAAACTATTTTGATCTAGAGTGCACATAAAATTTTGTAAGAGGTTGTATAAGAAAATCTGCCACTCTCGGAGTAATAGAAACAGTTTTTCTGGAAACATGATTTTGAGGGTCTTAGAGGCCGAATTTGTAAAAAGTTAAAACTACAAAGTTTTTCAGAAGAGAAGGGGACAATGCGGCCAGTTTTTAAAAATAAGGCTGCTAGAGCCTCTGTTTTCATCAAAACCCGAGAGCAAACTTTTAGGGTTCATAAATGTGATTTCAAACTTTTCCAGTAAGAAACCAGAAGGATACAAACCGAATTAGGGTTTTGGCCAAAAATAAAAGTTGTAGTTCTAGATGTTGTCTACAACTTCTGTGAAGAAAGTTTTGTAAAATTCCAAACCAATTTTTAAGTAAACACAGAATGCTATAAGCCGTGCAGGGTGCGGTCTTAACCTTGAGCAGATTTGTAAGAAAAGAGAAGAGGTTATTTTTACCTCACACATTAAGGACCAAACTTGTTAGTTAGGGTCATTTAAGAGTTAGTCAAATTTTTTAAGCAAGTATGGGAAACTTATACTGTGATTTTATGAACAGGGAGGTAATCCTGTTGAGGTTTTGTGACGGAACCTATACTTAAGATTTTAGCTGAAAAAAGAGTAAGTACAACTCCACCTACGGTATAGATGAAAATGTTTTTAATATTCGTATGTTTACAAGTTTCATGCATACACGTTGATGTTGCATTTATGTATGTTTATGTTCAAGCTTCATAAAGCATGCTCACTAAGTTAAACTCACCTGATAAGGGATGACTACGTTTAAAGGATAAACTATCTTTTATAAGAAATTGTTTCAAGAAAGGAAATCTTATAAGTATGTTTATGAAATAAGTTTTTCGTGTCGTATCGACCTGCGTTAGGTCAGGTTTGGTTCATGGTTTAAGTTGGACAGGGCTGGCCGCCCCAACCACTCCATGGCAGCGCGCCACGGTACGTACACTTATGTTTATGTAAGGATCCTAAAAGTTAAAAGTTAAGCTAAGATAAGAAAGCATAACAAAAGCATAAGTGGTTCATGCATTATGGTTTGTAAAATGTTTTATGGTATATATGTTGTACTTGCTGAGCCAAAAGCTCACAACTTACATCTATGCTATAGGTAAACAACCTATCGGTAATCTTTGATGCAAGACGATGGACTCGGCAGGGCACGTTGTGAAATTGTGGGAATGGAGCCATTAGTTTTAAATGTGTATTGCTCATTTTGATTTTCTTATTTATTTGTATGTAAATATTTTTATAAGTATGAGAC
This sequence comes from Ficus microcarpa, assembly GCA_025413485.1. Taxonomy (NCBI): domain Eukaryota; kingdom Viridiplantae; phylum Streptophyta; class Magnoliopsida; order Rosales; family Moraceae; genus Ficus; species Ficus microcarpa. The sequence goes on from CM046376.1 coordinate 24,297,013, forward strand.
ATCTAACTCAAGGATGGAAACAAAGGATATTATATATGTAAGTAATTAAGTAACTGAGTTACTAAATATACTTTCCTATGTTGATAAAAAAAAAAAAAAAATTTATTCCGCACTTTCGCTAATATAAGATAAGAAAGGACTATATGAAATGTAAGTTTTAAGTACGGTAACGGTCAACGCTAGGTGGGGCGTTACAACAACTTTCGTGAAGACAAGTTTTTCAAATTCCAAGCCGATTTTTAAACTGGGCACATTTTGTGGAAGACACGCAGAGAGTTCGAAATCTTGCACATGAGTTTCACGAAAATATTTTGTAGAAAAATTGTGAAGTACTCTTAAATGGTTATTTTAGCTTCGGAAACCGTTCCAAAGGCGGTTTCTGGCCCCAAATGATTTTATAAAAGATTTATTTCGAAAAACATGAATTTTAAGGGCTCGGGTTTGAAATTTCACATTTTTCTCCGAAGTAAAGAAAAAGAGGGTTTCAACCAAGAATTTACAAGTTAAAGAAAATAATGAGATTAACCCAAGGTATCTTCTAACTAAAGGAGTTAGAAATTTTCACAAGCAAAATCAAGGATTTTTGGAAGCTGATTACACAAGATTTTCCAAAAATAAGGAAGAGGAATTTTAAAGTAAAGTTGGTAAGCAAGCCGATTATGAACGGTAACCGGATATTATATCCGAGTTACAAACCCAAGGATAACCAAGGGTTGACAAAAGGTTGACCCAAGGTTAAATAAGGTTAACCTTAAGGGTTACCCAATATAACCCTAAGGGATACCCACATGTATATCTGGGCTAAGATTTAAAGGGTTAATGGAAGTAACCCAATAACAAGGATGTATGAGCAAAGCCCAATAAGAGAACAAGGCTCTAACCAAAAAGGTTACCCAATGTAACCTCATAAGGATTTATCAAAGTTCAATAAAGAATGGGGATTAAAATGGTCAAAATGGATATCATGTATAAGGGACATACAACCAAAAGTAAGATGTGAGTGTTGGTAGGTCACCAACACCTTACGAAAGGATCCTAATCCTATATTTTTGGTATATCAGGAAAATGAATTGCCGTTGCCGACAATTTAAGGAACGCGGTTTAAGGATACGGCACTAGAGGTAAGTACAAACCTCACCTGCAGTATGAAAGCTAGTAATTTATGTTCAAGTATGTGGTTTTCAAATATGCTGCAATATGTTGTGTGCTATATCTATGAAATGCCATGCTTTATAAAAAGTGCTATTTTTACAAAATGCTATGTTATTAAAAAGTGTTATTTTTGCAAAATGCTAAGTTTATAAAAAGCGTTATTTTTGCAAAAGATTATAAAAGTACTATACTTGCAAAATGTCATGTTTATAAAAATGTCATGCTTGCAAATGCCATGAATGAAAAGAATGCCATGCCATGTTATTAATGAGATAAAAAGTATGTTATAATATAGTGATATTATAAGGTATGTTCACTAAGGATAAATAAAATGGTAAGAAATCACAAGTAAAGTGTCGTACCGACCTCCCATAAGGTGGAGGATTTTTCATGTTAAAGTAAAGGATTCACCCTCTCGTTGATGCGGGAGGGTGTAATCACCCAATGTTCCCAGAGCAGTTAGGGACCTTGCAACCCCTATCTGTATCTGGAGGCGCGCTAAATAAATGATGGTACGTATACTATGGGGCCCATAAGAAAGAAAGATAAGTAAGTTAAAAGAGAAATGCATAAATGGAACATAAATGGTTCACGCATATGCATATGATGATGTATGTTTCAAGATGTTTTAATGTTTTGTGAGATTATGTTTGTGCTTATTGGGCGAAAGCTCATTCAGTTATATTTCATACTGTAGGTAAGAAACCTGCAGCGTAATGGTGGGCATTGTGAGGATGATGTGGTGGCGGACGAAGACGGTGTGGATACCACTACGTATTAATTCCGCAATCTTTTGATAAGTAAAGAAGTTTTATATATATAAGTATATACATGATGAAGACAAATTATGGTTTATGGTATTTTGGAACTAAAGACCTTAAGTAACGTTTACTTAGTAGTAAGGATATATTGCTAAGGACAAATGTTTTTACAAGTATGTTTCAAAAAAATATATATATATCCCCAAATTTTCAAGTAAAGTTAAGTAAGTAAGTAAGGCGTGACGGCCCTACGTAGTAAGGGGGCGTCATAGATACTAATTCTGGTTACTCTCCGTAGTCAGCTTAATTCCTCATTTTACTTTGAAAATTCCTTTTTCTTGCCTTTGGAAAACATTGTGTAATTATCTTCCAAAATCCTTTAGTTTCCTTGTAAAAATTCTTACTTCTTTAGGTGACACTTTTATAAGACCATTTAGGCTGAAAATTGCCTGTTACATTCATTTTGCTTTATCTTGGCTTAAATCCTTGAAAACACTTGACTTACAAAATCTCATTTTCTCTTCTTAACTTGGAAAGAGTTTGAGGAAAAATTCCAAACTCTTAACTTGGCTTATGAAAATTCATGTTTTTGAAATAGGTCTTTATAAAAATCATTTAGGGCTGGAAACTACCTTTGGAACAGTTTCCATAGTTAAAACAGTGGGTTTTAGAAGAAAACAGTTTTTCTGAACTAGTTTTAGAAAATCCTGTGCAGGAATTTTTCGGTCCACTGCACACCCTTCGTAAAACAGTGTTAGTTTAAAAAAATCGACTCCGAATTTGAAAAACTTGTCTTCACGAAAATTGTAGCTCTCAAAAAATGATAAAACTTTCATGTTTTACAAAAATTCCAGTTCGGCTTGTATTAGTACCAGTTTTTGTTTGAAACTGGCTGACCATTAAAACTGGGTCTGGGTAGATCAGCCACGGGTTTTAGTAAAAACAGAGGCCTTTGGAGCCTCATTTTGAGATTCTGCCCATGGTACCCCTGAGAAAAGGCCCTTCCGAATAACTTTTATGTTTTAAGTTTTACCCAGTTCGGCCTCTAAAGGCCTTAAAATTTCACTTTCCCGAAACTGGCCAGTTTCGAATCCGAACTAGCAGTTTCGGTTGCTTAGTCCAGTTTACGTCCTATATCGCGGATTCTACCTCGACCGATCACATCGGGAGCTTATACATCAATCAAGCAGCATTTCTAACGTCCCATACATTCAATCAAACTAATCCCATGTGCCCATGCAACCCTAAACCGAAAGCTCTATCCTTAGGTTGCATGGTTTCTAGCCTAGCATCAAGATCAAACATACTCCATCACATTCCTCATTGAACTAGCAGCCACACTTCCACTGCCTAGGGCAGATTTTGTGACCAAACATCAAGGGACATACCAATCACATCTAGCATGCATCCTAACCATTTTTCAAGCACAAAATTAAGCAAGCAAACATCAAAATCAAGCCAACCAACCCTAATCACCTAACCAAGCACACACCAACAAATCTAGGGCTGAAAATAAAATTGGACTTATGTCCTTACAAATCCAACTTGAACCACAAATAAAAATGCTAGATTTGAACTTAATTGAAGGATTGGTTCAAGAGTTTACCTTAAACCCAAGTTAGGGTTTGAAATCCCAAATCTCCTTTGGTCCTTGGCTTCCTTCTAGCCCTCGGTTTTTGGCTCTAGGTGAGATACCCAAAAATTTTCTTGGCTCCTTGGTAGATCCACTCAAATCCGAACCTTCCACAAGATTTCCCCTCAAAAATTCCAACTTTTTCCTCTCCTTCTTCTTCTCCAAACCCACGGCTGCACACCCCAAAAATGGGTCTCCAAGCTTCTCAAATTTTTTTCTTGTTTCTCCCTAGCAAAGATCTAACTCTCCCAAGCAAAAGCCCTCTATAATTTCTGATTTTTCTCTTCTCTTTCTCACCCTCAAACCCAATGTTTTCTTGTTGAAAATTGGCAAGAGTTTAGTTGCATTTCATGAATAAAATGGGTTTTTGGGGTCACAATTTATAGAGGAGGGGGAGGAGGTGTGGCCGAAAATTTGGGGGGCCATATAGCAACCAATTGGTGGTGGGAAGGCCCTAGAAATCCTTTCCAAGCTTAGCTCATCCTTGTGAGGTCATCTACATGAGGTCATCCCTTAAAATCAAGGGCCTTGTTTGGCTTTTGGCCCTTCTCCAAATTAATTCATTTTTCTTGTGCCACACAGATATTTCTAATACTGTGCTTTCCTATTTATACTGTACTTCGGTCCAAAATTTTTCTGTGTAAAATCGGACCGTAAAAATATCTTTCTTATTTTTCGGAGACCTTTTTGCCCTTAATCTTTTCTTGGTGTGCTTGATTTTCTAGGGTGGTTTTAAGGCTTATTCTTACTAACTTGACCATAAAAAGTTTTTGTAGTCTCTTCTTATACTGTATTTCATCATATTGTAGAGTCAACGTTTTGACCCGTCCTTGGTCAAACTTTGACTTTTTGGTCAAACATTCGACTTTCGTAAAATTACATCATTTTTCGTTCATTTCGACTCAAAATGTCATTTGCTAATCTCGGCATTCTATTTTAAGTCTTAAAGCCAATTCATTGAGAACTCTAACATTAGCTAATAAAATTATGAATTTCACATTGCTATTCATAATTTTCCATCAAACATCTTATAAACACATAATTTGGACTTTAATTCCTTATGAACAAGGAAATCGCAAGTCCATGAAAAATCCGGGTGTTACAGGATTGGACTGGCTGCCTCGACTACTTCATGACTATGCGCCATAATACGTGCACACATGCTATGTAGGGGGCCCAACACCTATTTAACATAAAAAAGCATAATTGATTCATAAGAAAGCATAATCAGTTAATGCATTCTTTTACTAAAAATGTTTTACAGAAAAGAAAGTTGTACTTACCGAGCACAAGCTTATAACTTATGTTTATGCTGTAGGTAAGCAACCTACCGGCAATGCTTGATGTAAGACTGTGGAGAGATGGCACTACGGATTGTAAAATTTGGGTTGGACACCGTCACGGGTTTTGGAAAATATGTTTTGTAAAATATGTTTGTATTATGTTATGATAAGTCGATGGTACTAGTATATGATAATTAGTGTGATTTGTTAAAATGTGGTTTTAAAACTCAGTGCTCGAGTGAGTACATATAAATAAGTATGAGTATAAGTTCAGTTTTGAGTTTTGAGTTTTAAATTGAGTTTAAAAAGAAGGAAAAAAAAAAAAAACAATTCCACATTTTTACGTAAAGCAAAAGTAACTTTTAAGATTAAGTATGTTTAAGTAAGCATGGTAAGGTAACGACTTCATGAAATCAGGTCGTTGCAAATTTGGTATTTAAGTTAAGTAAATACGAAGTCAAGGCCCTAAGTAGGTCGGGTCGTGACACGCACTATGCGTACTATGAGCTTCTCGTTATGCCATTTGGATTAACCAATGCACCAGCTGCTTTTATGGATCTTATGAACTGGGTATTCAAGGAGTACTTGGATAAGTTTGTTATCATCTTTATTGGCGATATTCTAATATACTCAAGGTCCACATAAGAGCATGAGCAGCATTTTAGGATTGTTTTGGAGAAACTAAGACATGATCAACTCTATGCCAAGTTCAAGAAGTGTGAATTTTGGTTGAAAATAGTTCGTTTCTTAGGCCACGTGGTTTCAAAGGAAAGAATTTCTGTCGATCCTACCAAAGTTGAAACGGTCAGCAAGTGGCCAGGATCAAAAAGCATTACAAAGATAAAGAGCTTTCTCGGCTTAGCTAGATACTATCGACATTTCGTTGAAGGATTCTCAAAGATAGTTACACCTCTTATGGCTCTTACTCGAAAAAGGAAGAAGTTCAAATGGACACAAAAGTGTGAAGAAAACTTTCAAAAGCTTAAGAGAAGACTTATTAGTGCACCAATGTTAACAATTCTTGATGTGGAAGCAGGAAATTTCATGATTTACAGTGATGCCTCTAAAACCGGATTAGGATCTCTCTTAATGCAAAAAGGAAACGTAGTCACCTATGCCTCACGACAGTTGAAAGACCATGAACAGAACTATCCAACACATGATCTAGAACTTGTGGCGGTAGTTTTCGTATTAAAAAATTTGAAGACATTATCTTTATGGGAATAGATGTGAGATCTTTACAGATCACCAAAGTCTCAAATACATCTTTACCCAAAAAGAACTCAATATGAGGCAACATAGGTAGCTAGAACTTGTAAAAGACTACAACAACAAGATTCTTTATCATCCTGGGAAAGCGAATAGAGTCGCTGATGCTTTGAGCCGAAAATCACCCGATACATTGATGTCCATTGGTATGTTGTCAAAGTCATTTGCAAAGGAGACTAGTGATTTTGGTATGAAGATAATAATTGGAAGGTTATCCGTTCTAACTCTTCAATCCAATTTCCTAGAATCCATTAAGCTCCATCAAGGGAAGGACCCCTGTTTGCTCAAGGTGCAACTCTTCCTTGGAGAAAAGGATAAGGAATTCAAGGTCTCTACAGACGGGATACTCTATTTCGAGGGAAGGATATGTGTTCCTAACTTTGAGTTTTTTAAAATGCAGATCTTGTCAAAAGCACATGAGACACCATATTCAGTACACCCCAGAGCTTCCAAGAGGTACAAGGACCTTAGAGAAAACTATTGGTTGCCAAACATGAAGAATGAGATTGCCAAATTTGTGTGAAAGTGTTTAACATGCCAGAAAGTTAAGGCTGACCATCGGCAACTTGGAGGAGAACTTCAGAAAATCGAACTTCTAGAATGGAAATAGGAACAAACTACGATGGATTTTGTTGTTGGATTGCCTGAGACCGCATTTGGGAATGATACAGTTTGGGTTATTATTGACAGATTAACCAAATCAGGCCACTTTATTACTATCAAGGCTACCTTTTCAATAAAAAAGCTCGAAGAGGTTTATGTATCCCAAATTGTTAGGCTACATGGAGTACCAAAATCTATCATTTCTAACCACGATGGACATTTTACCTCACGATTTTGGATGAGTGTTCATAACGCTATGGGGTCGAAATTAAAGTTTAGGACAACTTTTCACCTCAAAACTGATGGATAATCGGAAAGAACCATCTAAACACTAGAAGTTATGCTAAGGTCATGTGTTATGGATTTTAAAGCAAGCTGGGATCAGAAGCTACCTTTAATTGAATTTTCTTACAACAAAATTTATCACGCCTCAATTGGTATGGCTCCATTTGAAGCGTTATATGGAAGGAAATGCCGATCTCCCATTCATTGGCAAGAAATTGGGCAGAAGCAGCTCCAAATCACGGATTTCATTAGAAAAACCTTCAAAGATATTAAGTTGATAAAACAGAGACTCGACATAGCTTTTAGTTGACATAAAAGCTATGCCAATAAGCGTCAGAGCCCATTGGAATTTCAAGTTTGAGACTCTGTTTTCTTAAAAGTTGTTCTTATGAAGGGAGTAATGAGGTTTGGTAAGAAAGGAAAGCTTAGTCTGAGATACATAGGATCATATGAAATCCTTGAAAGGATTGGAAAAGTAGCCTACAAGCTTGCCTTGCCACCAGAATCAGCTTCTGTGCATAATGTTTTTCACGTCTTAATACTGAAGAAGTATGTACCTAATCCTTGCCATGTTCTAACTCAGGAACCAGTTGAAGCTCAAATAAATTTGACGTACGAAGAGAAGCCAATCTGGATTTTGGATCAAGAAGAAAAGTTCTTGGGGTCAAAATTCTGTGGTGGAATCACAATGTTGAAGAAGCAACATGGGAACGAGAAGATGTGATGAGGAAAAGCTATCCCGACCTGTTTTAATTTTCGGGTACGAAAATTTTAAAGGGGGTAGATTGTAATGACCAACTTTTTGATGGACTCGTGATTTCCTTTGATACCAAAGAAATCTAAATCTGTACTATGTATGCTTGTGTGAAATGTATGATCTGATTTATCAGAATATGTTTGAGTTCTTATAAGTTATAAGACTCAACGTTAGTGTGAGGCCTTTTGATGAGGAGGCATAATCATGATTTATGCCTTTGTTATGGCCTATGTATGACCAGGATAACTCATGACTTGAATAGAATGGTACTACTGTGTTTGACCATCATTGCAGATACAGAATGAAGAATAAGGAATGGGATCACTTTAGAAAAATTAGGAATAATATTTGCAGCAACGAGGACTAAGTAGTTTCGAGTTGCAAGAAAAATCCATACGCGCTCCAATTAAATGCAGATAAATTCTGGACTGCATTCCAGTATTACAGTACTATTGATAGTTAAAACAGTATTTGTGTTATCTGGATTCTTAAGGAAATGGACTGCATATTAGGAGGAAGTGCCAAACATGGCCCTAATTAGAGGACACCTCATCAAAGATAATTATTTAATTTTGAGAATTTTTGGTAATTTTGGAAAATTAGTGGATAATCATAAAGAGATTTTTGTTGCTTAAGCTTCCACATGGCTGTCCATTGAGGGGTATAGAAGGCAAAACCTTTGAATTTAAGGCCAATTAAGTAATTCAAGGCGAATTAAAAAAAATAATTGTGAAAAAATTAAGGATTTTTTACTTATAAATAGGGGTCAGATGGTAGAAGTAAAACCATTTAGTTTGACCCCCAAATTTTTGGTTTTCTTTCAACTTTCCTCCCTAGCCTAAGAAAAGAAAAAAGAAAAAGAAAAAGAGAGAGAAACAGAAAGTGCAAGGTGGCTGGTAATGGGTATAGTGGTGATAGAGCAAAATTATTATCATTCCAAGATCTAGAACAACCTTCCAAGCTTTAGAGGTATTTCTCTTAATCCTCTAAGAATTTTATTAAGCTTTTGGTTAAGGATTTATGTGTATTTTAAGTATGGGTTGTAAGAGCATAAACTCATGTCTCTTTTTTTTTTTTTTTTAATATATGTTATGGTTTTTATATGGTTGGTGATGATAGATTTATGCTTAGGATATCTTGAATGCTAGCCCTAAGCATGAATTTAATTTTTATGCTCTAGAATGAGTTTTAGGGTTGCATGTGCATACCAAGTGCTTGTGAATATGCCTTCACATGTTTAAGTAGGGAGAAGTTATGTATGATGATGAATGATGAAGATGATGATGATGTATATGTGGGTTGAGAAATTAACCTAAAAACACAACTTGGTAAGACTAGTAAGATTATCCATATTGTATTTTTTTAAGTAAGAAGATAAGTGTATGGTTGAATGTTAAGAATGAATCTGACATGTTCCATGTTGATATAAGCTCATGGTTTCGACCGTTTAAGGTAGTGTGTGAGAAATTTTAAACAAAAACCAACCAACTTCAAAACTGCCAATTTTCGGATTTAACTGGACAGTTTTCTGGAAACCTGATTTTGAGCCCCTTAGAGGCTAAATATGGAAACAATCAAAACTGCAAAGTTGTAGAAAATGAAAAACCCTAAAGGGAAGTGAAGACATTTTTGAAAAAAAGGTTCCCAAGTCCTTTGTTTTATTGAATTTTCAAACCTAGTCGATCCCATTTTTATGCACAGCCAATAACTTTCAAATGGAAAAACGGATAAGTTAAAGATGGAATTAAGTTTTAGGTAAAAAACAAAAGTTGTAGGTTTCAACGAGCTCTACAACTTTCATGAGAAAACTTTCCCAAATTCTAAACCAATTTAAAGATTAAACTAGATTTAAAAAAAACGGTACAGGGTATAGGAAATTCATACACATGTACTTTCAACTAAATTAAAAAGCAATTTTCAAAGTTTCACAGTTTTACAACTTCTTTTATAAAGAAACTACAACTTTATGAAAAACAGTTTTAAAGGGTTTTAATCCATTGGAAATTTCACAAGTAATTTTTAAAAGGGCAATTTTAAGTAATAAATCAAGATAATACTTGATTTATGAAGTCAAGATATTTTTCAAGAAAACAAGGTATTTTAAGTAAAAAGGATAAGATATGCGAAAGTTACTTAAAAATGTAAGTAACAATTTTATGATGAATAGTAATCAATGTGGAAACCAAACTAGTATCCAAGTAAATGAAATAGTAAGCGCAAGTCACTTAGAATATGGTAACAATTACATGACTAAAGGTAATTGGATAGAATACCAATTTATTATAATAAGGTTTGTTTCTATGATTACCAAGAGTAGTCGGATTGGATACCAATTTAGTATGTTATGGTCTATGTTAATAGGAGTGTAACCTATTGTTGTTCCTCATTGAACGATAGACCAAGAACGTAGGACAACTTGTAAGTACAACTCCACCTACAACATAGGCAAAATGTTTCACTGCTTTGCATGTTTTTCAAATCTCATGCATTAATACTTGTGATGCGTATGTTTTACGTTCTATGTTGTGAGATCATGAAAGCATGCTCACTAATAATAAATTATATGGTAAGAATAAGATCAAGTTTCAAGTAAGAAACTGTTTTCAAGAAAGAAACTATTTTCAAGTATGATGTCAAGCAAGTTTTCTCGTCTCGTACCGACCTGCCCCGAGGGTGAGTTTGGTCCATGGTTTGAGTTGGATTGAACTAGCCACCCCAACCACTTCATGGCTGTGTGCCACGGTATGTACACTCATGTTATGTAAGACCCCAGAAATATGCTAACCTAAGAAAGCATAATTGGTTCATGCATTCTTCTATTGATGTTTTGCGGAAGAAAAATTGTACTTGCTAGGCGAAAGCTCATAACTTATGTTTATATTGTAGGTAAATAGCCTACTGGTAATATGTAATATAAGACTGTGGAAGGCGGCACAAAGGCTGTGAAACTCGGGGCTGGACACCGCCACGCGTTTTGAGAAAAAATTGAATATAAATGTTTGTATTATGTTATGATAGTTTGATGGTACTAATATCTAGTAGTTAGTATATTTTGTAAATGTGTTAAGTTGGTTTAAAAACTTAGTACTTGTCTTGATCAAGTACCTAGATATGAGTGTGAAATTAAATTGGGATTTAAAGTGAGTTTCAAAAAAAAAAAGAAAAAAAATATTTATGTATTTTTACATAAAATAAGAGTAAATTTCTGGTAAGGTAAGTATGGTAACGGCCTACATAAAGTGGGTCATATCGTTGATGGTATTTGATTATTTTTACAAATATCTCTGACAATTTTAAAAATTTGAACTAATTTGTTTGTTTCGTCTAACATTATAATTAGTTTTTGAACGATAGTCTCATTTAAATATTTAAATCATTATTATTTGAAAATGCTGCTATTATATTTTGAATTTTGTTTTTTGTATCATAAATATATAACTGAGTAAATTTTGGAGGATTATTATTAATTGAAAGTAAAAATCCTATTAGATGATATATTTGTCCACTAATCTTGAAAATATATGGTCCTGATGAATTATTAATATCTGATTGAATATTTGCTCCGAATAAAGTAAAAGCAAACATGGATTTATAAATTTTAATATTTTTTCTAAAATTTGCACTTAAAGGTACTCCATAATAATCTAATAGTTCATCTAAAATTGGTGGTGTTTTTTTACATTTTAACAACATAAGAAAAATTTTGGCGGATATGTATTTTTCTCGTTTGCTCATTCTTCCAAAATAATTGTAATGACCCAACTACATAGGACCATTACCGTGCTTACATACCATGCTTACTTAACTTACTTAAATATACTCTTGTATTTCATAAAAATACGGAAATATTTTTTTTTCTTTCTTTATTCATTTTAAACTCATTTTTAAAACCTATCTTATTCTCATGCTTATTTATATGTACTCAATCGAAAATGAAGTTGTAAAATCATTTTAATGCATTTGATAAACTATACTAATTACTGTCATAATAAACTTTAAATACTGTCCCAATACTAAATATTTTAAGAATTGGTACCATTATATTATCATATCATAACATAAACATATTTTACAAAACACGTGGTAGTGTCCAACCCAAATTTCACAGTCTGCAATACCATTTCTCTATAGTCTTGCATCAAGCTTGTCCGGTAACTTGCTTAACCTACAGTATGAATGTAAGTTATGAGCTTATGCTCATAAGTACAACTTTCTATTCCGTAAAATAATTTCGGTAAAAAAATATATGAATTGATAACACATGAACCAATTATGCTTTTTTATGAATCATGTATGCCTTCTTATGTAAACTAGGTTTTGGACCCCTTACGTGTGACGCCCCGAACCACCCACCTGACACCCACGCGGGGCCGACCGCGAGGATGCGGGGCGCCGGAACCGTCACATTCATACTTCATACATAACTTACTTTACCTTGAAAAAAATGCGGAATAAATAAAAAAATTTTTTTTTTTTGAACTTCTTTTGAACATCATTTTGAAACTTTCTTTGAACTTCATAATTTGGATTTCATTTTAAAATCTTGACTTGAAACCCATACACTAAAATTGTTCATTATACCTTGAAACATTTCATACATACATAACATAACTTGACTTTTAACATACATGAAAACTTCATAACTTTAAACATATTGCGGAAATTATTGCGTAGTGGTATCCCACACCGCCCTTCACTCGCTGCATCATCTCCAAGCCCACCAAGTAAAGCTACAAGCTTTTTATCTCAACCTGCAGTATGGAATATATCTGATGAGCTGACGCTCAGCAAGTACAAACGCGATCTCACAAAACATTTAAACATCTTGAAAACATACTTCATCATAAAACATATGCATGAACCATTTATGTTCCATTTATGCATTTCTTTTAACTTCCTTATCTTTCTTATGGGCCCCATAGTGTACGTACCCTTAACGTATAGCGCGTCGCTGGATACAGTTAGATGGGATTGCAAGTCCCTAACTGTACCCAGGAAACATAAGTGATTACACCCTCTTACAAAAACGAGAGAGCGAATCCATAACTTTAACATAAAAATCCTCCACTTTGGTGGAGGTTGGTACGACACCTTACTTGTGTATTTTTACCAAGTTTCTTATCATTAGTGAGCATACTTTATGATGTCACTATATCATACATACTTAACATTTCGTTCATAAAACATAGCATGGCATCTTTAAAACATGGCATCTTTAACACATGACATATTGAAAACATCTTCAAAACATGACATCTTTAAAGCATTTCAACATATCTTGAAACATAGCATATTTGAACATACATATTATTTTTCCATACCACAGGTGAGGTTTGTACTTACCTTAAGTCCTATGCTCTTGGCGTAGCATTCCTCGTGATATCTCAACAGGTTCATATTCCTGTTTCAATCAAAGGAGGCGTAAGATAAGGTTAACTTATCTTACCATAAATCGTGACATATGATGTTGGTGTCCTAACCAACATCTATGAGCAATCCTAGATGTGTGTGTGTTATATGTCCCCTCTAATATCTCTTGTAAGCCTAATTGGTCACTTTCTTCATCTTGGGCTTATACTTTACTTTTTCTTGATTCATAATCCATTGGGTTATTATCTCTTCAATAACCCTAGGTCTTAGCCCATTTCATAAATCTTGGTATCCTTTAGGGTTATATTGGGTAACCCTAAAGTCAACTCTTGGTCAATCCAAGTCAACATGTGGTCAACTAAGGTCAACCCCCTTTGGGTTAAACGATGGGTTATGGGCTTAGCCCAGTAACTCGGATATAATTCCGGTTACCGTTCGTAATCGGCTTGATTACCCTTTTTTTTTCTTAAAACTCCATTTCATTATTTTTGGAAAACGTTATATAATTATCTTCCAAAAATCACATTAATTTGCTTGTAAAAGCTCTTACTTTATTACTCTTAAAAATACTTGTCTAAAATCATCACTTTCTTTACTTCTTGGAAAAATGTGGAATTTCAATTCTAAACTCTTAAAAATCCCACTCTCTTCTTGAAAAATCTCATTTTCCCTTTTAACTTGGAAAATCTCATTTTTCTTCTTAACTTGAACACTTTTGGTGAAAAATCTCAAAAACTCTTTTCTTGTCTCGTAAAAATTCATTTTCTTAAAACGGGACTTCATAAAATCATTGAGGACTGAAAATCGCCATTGGAACGGTTTTCGTAGTCAAAATAACATTTTAGAGACACTTTACATTTTTCTAGAAAACGTTTTTGTAAACCAAGTGCTGGAAATTCTCGGATTCTCAGAGCACTCTTCGTAAAAACAACCCAGATTAAAAATCCGTTTATTATCTGAAAAACTTGTTTTCACGAAAGTTGTAGCTATTGAAAAATGCTAAAACTTTAGTGTTTTGCACAAAACCCAGTTCTGGCTAGATCAGTACCAGTTTTCGTTTGAATGTGGGTGATCCTGAAAAACGGAGTGAACTGGCTCCATGAGTTTGCCACGGGTTTTCATAAAAATGAAGGCCTTTGGAGCCTTATTTTAAGATTCTGTTCGCGCTGCTCTCTAGTAAAAGTTGTTTTGAACAACTTTCGTGTTTTAACTTTTAACCCGTTCAGCCTCTAAGGACCTGATAATTTCACTTTCCCGAAACTGGCCAGTTTCGACTCCGAAATAGCAGTTTCGGTTGTTAATCCGATTTTACGTCTTAGTTCGCGGATTCTAACTCGACCGATCACATCGGGAGCTTAAACATTAAACAAGCAACATGTCTAACGTCCCATGCATACATTCTTGCCCATACATCATGTGAGATCTAGTTTTTCATGTAACTAGCTTTTGTAAAGAATTGAATGTAAATAGTACATGCAATTTCATGAAAAAGCTTGGTTTAGAGTTCTAATGTGTGTTATGAGTTTTTATAGCTTAATAAAACTCAAAAATGACTGTTCGAAGAAGCAAATAGCCTTTTTGAACAAAAAGAGTGAAATCGACTCGATTCTACAAAAGTCAAAATTTTGACCGAAAAAGTCAACTGTTGACCGAAAAGTCAAAGTTTGACTAAAATGGCCAAAATTGTGACGAAGGAATTTTAAGATCTGCGTTTTATGAAAAATAATGCAGGAACTAATTTTTATGACTGTTAAAAACTAAAACCACCTTAGAAAAAATCAAGCACGCCACATTAGGTCATGAGGCAGAAGGATTTGAGAAAATAGCTTCGATCCGATTTTTTTGACTGTAAATATGAAAAATCCAAACTGTAAAATAATAATTACAGTATTGGAATTTAAATTTTTACAATCAAAGTTTCAAAGTTTTCTACCAAACAAAGCCTTAAATTTTTAAGATATCTCACAAAGAAAATATTATTTTATTCTATGAGAGGTGTGTTGGACCAATAGCAAGGTGACAAGTGGACTATGCCAACTCACCATGAGTTGTCTTGCACTCCCCCTAGATCCGGACACCTAGCATGCCAAAGGTCCAAAATTTTGAAAATTTTGGGGTCAAAATGAGATTTTGAAAGCTTGATTCTTGGCCTATAAATAGAAGTGGTTTCTATTCATTTTAATCAAAAAATGCAGCCAAGTTCTTGCAAATTTTCTGCACAAGAAACCGAGAGAGAGGGAGAGAGTGATCAGAAAAATTTTTCAAGTTCAAGCCATCCATCTTTGCTTCGGGTAGGCTAGGAACCGAGGGGGAAGAAAGGAAAATTTTCTGGCAGCCCTTGCAGCCCTTGTTGCCGTGGGTTTGGAGCAGGGGAAACACAAGAGAAAAACCAAATTTTGGGGTAGAAATTAGGGCTAGAGAGTTCGGGTGAGTGAGCTAGCAAAAAGAGTGAGAATTGATCAAGATAGGAGCTTGGATTTAGCTCCAAACAGCCCTCGGGTTTTGACCCTAGAAGAGAAGAAAAAAATTTCAGTTTGGGGCTAGAAACCCTAGAGTGACCGAGCAAGGAGAGGAGACCACAAGGAAACCAAAAACTTGATTTTTGGAGCACTTAGGGTGAGCAGCCGAACCCTTGAACCAAAGTGGTGCAAGCAGGATTTTTCGGGTATCCCAAACCCTAAGCCGAAATCCACTTCTTGTGAGGTAAAATTTTTAAAAGCTTTTTACCAAGTTTAAATGAGTTTTAAGCTTAAGATTTATGTGTATTTTTATGCAAAATTTTTGTAAGAGCATAAGCTCCTATGTATGTTTATTTGCTGCCTTAGATGTGCATGTGTGCTTAATGCTTGATTAGGTAGATTCTAGGTGTGGTTTGGTTTAATTTTATGCTCATAAATTATGCTATGTGATTGGTTTGCTAGAATGGCATGTTAGGGCTTTGATTTAGGTCATATGTCCCCAAATTAGGTCATTTAGTTTTGTGCATGTATGTTATGATTTTTATGAACCAAATGCATGAAATGTGTGATGTATGCTTAGCTAGAGATTATGCAACCCTAGGATGATGAGTTCGGATTTTTGGGTTGCAAGATCACATGGGCTGTATGGTTAGGTTAAGGGACGTTAGATGCGCTGCATGCATGTTGACTATCTCCCGATGTGGTCGGTCGAGCTAGAACCCGCGACTTAGGACGTAAAAATAAATGTAAGAACCAAAACTAGCTCTCGGGTTCCAGGGAGCAGTTTCGGTAAAACATGGATTACAGGCCTTTAGAGGCCGAATGGGCAAAAACTTAAAACACGAAAGTTGTAGACTAGGGTGTTTCCTAGCGGCCAACGCGGCCAGTTTTCCAAAATAAGGCTCCAACAGCCTTCTTTTACAAGAAAACCCGTAGATGGTCTGTGAGACTCGGATTTCAAAGTTAACCTCATTTTCGATTAAAAACTGGTACCAATCGGTACAGAATCAGAATTTTTACAAAACACGAAAGTTTTATAACTCTTCGAGGGCTAGAACTTTCGTGAAGGAAACTTTTTCAAATTCAAAAGGGATTTTTAACTATAAACTGAAATGTCAAAACTGCGCAGGAATCAAAGAATTTCTGTGCAAGATTTTATAGAACCACACTAGGTAAAACGTTTTTCGAACCAAACACGTTATTTCAAGTATGGAAACTGTCCCAAAAGCAGTTTCCGACCCTTAAATATTTTATGAAATTATAGGCCGAGGTTTACGAATTTTTACGAAAGAAGTTAACAAGATTAAGTTTTGAAAGCTAAGTCTTTTATGAAAAAGGGATTTTAAGTTAGAGTTTTTAAAGAAAATGGATTCTAAGTTAAGATTTCATAAGAAGCGATAAGACGGAAGATAACCGGGAATTTATACCCGAGTTATCGGGACTTAGTCCCAAAACCCTAATGTAAGCCGAATAGGGATTAACGTTAGTAATCAAAAGGGTTAACCTTGGTTAACCTATAAGTTATTGATTAAAGCCCAAGGGTTGATGTTGATCTAACCCGACATGTTTATACATGGGCTAAGTGTATAAAATGGATATCCAACGTAACCTTTTTAGGTCACGATTTATGATCTATAAGACTACTAAGGTAGTCACCCGCTATGTATGCATGGTTTTATGTATTAGGGGGACATATCACCTAAAACCCGCATGAGTTAGATTAGAAATCTCATGAACGTCCTTCGATCGAGCAGGAGGAATTCTGCAGTTGAAGCTCGAGGAGGAGTAGCCAAGCGACACACGGATAGACGGTAAGTACAACACCGTCTACAGCATAAGCTACTAGTATATATTACTAGATTTCCATGATGTGTTCTGTGCTATGTGTTAGATAACATGTATGCAATATTAATTATGTTAAGTATATGATTATTATGCTAAGGTAAGAAATAATAGAATTAAAAAGGTGACAACAGAATGTATGTTCACTAATAGTAAGAATAAGTAAGTCATTAAGCGCTGTGTCGTACCACCCGCGCCAGGTCGGGTTGGACTGTGGGTTGAGTTGGATATGGTTTGGCCGCCCCAACCAATCCATAGTCGCGCGCCGGATACGAACACACGAGGTAAGGGCCCATAATGAATAAGAATAAGAAAGCATAATGTGGTCAATGCATGCTCTTTGTGTGTTATGTCTATGTTATATTTTCTTTACGGCTTAAGAGTTGTGCTTACTGAGCTTTAGCTCACTGTTTTAAGTTTATGCTGTAGGTAAGGAACCAGCTATCTGAAAATGATGCAAGATGGAGTAGCGAACCAAGGGACTGTGAATGAGTGGATAATGGGTATCGCTACGAGTTTTGTGATATTATGTAAATTATGAAATATTTTATATTAACTGGTAATTAATATACTCGTACGCTAAAACAGTATTACTTTATGTTTATAGTGTTTTGTCAATGCTATAAAAAAAAAAAAAAAATTTCCGCTGTGTTTTCAATCACTGTTTAAGTTTATATTATGAATGCATGTTAGTAAGTATGATAACGGCCTATGCTTGGTGGGTCGTTACACATCATACCCATGCAGTCCTTAAAACCGAAAATCCTAGTCTATGGGTTGCATGGTTCTAGCTCTTGGATCCATCATCACATACAACATTTTTCTTCAAGCAAATCAGCCACTGCCTTAGGGCTGATTTGTGACCAAAATTTAGGGGACTTAATTAACACATCTAGCATGCATCCTAGTCATTTTTCAAGCATAAAAATCATGCAAGAATCATCATAAAATAAGCCAACCATACCCTAATCCCTATCAAACACATACACCAAAAATCTTGGCTGAAAATAAACTTGGACTTATGTCCTTACAAATCCATCTTAAACCATCATAAAAATGCTTATCTTGAGCTTAAATCCAAGATTAGTTTAAGAGGTTACCTTAACCCAAGTTAGGGTTTGAAAATCCCCTTTTTTTTTCTTCTTGGCTCATCACCCACGGATTGGCTCCTCCAAGGGATCCGAAATCCTCCTCTTGGCTCACGGATTTTTGCAAGAAAAATAGGAATCCAATAACTTGTTGTTAGCTTCTTTCTTGCTCATCAAAACCGAGCTTTACAAGATGAGAAATCTAAGTTTTTCTCTTACCTTTTTCCTTCTCCATGCTCACGGATTTTTGGCTCCAAGAAGCACCAAAAATCTTCTCTTGGTTCCTCTTGCTAGAACCGAACTTATCACATGGTTTAGCCCTCAAGATTTTCCAGATTTTCTTCCTTTCTTTCACTCTCCAAACTCACGGATTTGTGCCCATAAATGGGTCTCCATGGCTCACAAATTTCTTTCCTTTCTCTCCTAGAAAAGCCGAACATCACACATGCACACCCTTAGATTTTTTTTCTTGATTTCTTCTCCTCTTTCTCTTGTCCAAAACCGTGCACCCCTTTGAGATGGAATACCCAACATTTCTCTTGGAATCTCTCTTTCTCTCCTTCTCTCTCTAGCTGCCGAATATCTCAAGGAGATACAAGAGCTTTGGCTCACTTTTTCTTACAAAAAGCACAAAGGATGGAAGGGTTTTCTTTGATTGATTGGAATAGTTGGTTGCTTGCCTTATATTAAGGCTTTTGTCTCCTCCTTTTCTTGTGATTGCTACCGAGAATTCCAAGGGAAAAGGCATGGGGTTTGACTCATTTTTTTAACAAAAAAAGACTAGAAGATGGGTGACTTGTGATAGACAAGAGTGGTTCAACTTTTTCCTTGATTTTGGGCTTTATGCCTTGTCTTGCTTTTCCTTCCCTTGGCTGCCGAATCATGATGGGGAAATGGGGGGTCTTGTGTCCGGATTTTGAAGTGGAAAAAAGGGGGGAGTAGATGGCTTGCATTGACCAACTTTTCTCCTTAATCCAAGGCTTTATCACATGCCTTTATTTTCCTTCTTTCTTTTCTCTTGGTGCAGCCGAAAATGAGGAAGGCTAGGGGCTGCCTTGTGTCTGGGTTTTTGGGGGATTACAAGGGCTGATTGCTTGGTCATGGGGAGGGCTAGTTGCAGCCAAAATTCTTGGAGAAACAAGGGGATAAGTGGCATGCAAAGGTGCACACTTTTTCCTCAAATCAAGGCTTTACTTTTGTGCTTTCTTTTCCTTGTTTTCTTTTCTTTCTTTTCCTCCATGTAATTGCCGAACTTGATGAAGCAAAAAGGGGGAGTCCACATGTGCAACATTGAGTTGGTGGAAGGTGATGTCAAGGTGTTGATGTCATTTTTCCACTAGCTCCCACAATGCCTTGTTTGGCTATTTTTCTTCTTTAAAAATTAATTCCTTTCCTTTCCTTTGTGTCACACAGATATTAAAAAATATTGTGCTCCATAATTTTGATCCAAAATTCTTCCTTATAAAAATTGGACCGAAAACTTTCTTTCTCAAATTTTTCGGAGACCTTTTTGCCCTTTAATTCTTAATTCGGTGTGCTTGATTTCTAGGGTGGTTTTTACGGCTTATTTTTGCTTTCTTGACCATAGAAAGCTTTTTGCAGTCTCTTCTTATACTGCAATTCATCATTTTTCGGTGTCAACATTTTTGACCCGTCCTTGGTCAAACCTCTGACTTTTTGGTCAACCCTTTGACTTTTTGGTCAAAGTTGACTTTTTCGGTCAAACCTCTGACTTTCTTAAAATTTCATCCTTTTTCATTCTTTTTCTTTCCTTTTCGTCCTTTTTGACTTAAAATGTCGTTTACCAACCTCGGCATTTTTTTCCGAGTCTCGTAGCCGGTTTAAAAGAAAATTCTAACCTTGGCTAATAAAATTACGAATTTCACATGTGATTCATAATTTTTCATGAAATATCATAAAAACACATCATGTGGACTTCTAATTTCTAATAAAAAGAGAAATCTTAAGTCCATGAAAATTCCGGGTATTACATCGTAATATCATGAACATGAGTGTACGTACCGTGACATATAGTCATGGATTAAACATAAACCCGCCCTTGGGGCAAGTCGATATGACAAAGGCAACTTACTTGCCTTCATTATTGAAAACTTGTTCTTACTTTGATCATACTTGAAAACTTAAATCTTTATTATTTCTTACTTGAAAACTTGATCATATTCTTGTCATATGATTTATTATTAATGAGCATGCTTACATAATGCCACAATAATAAAACATAAATCATATGCATCATATAAATTAACACATGATGCTTTGAAAAACAAGCAAAGCAGTAAAAACATTTTGCCCATGTTGTAGGCCAAGTTGCACTTATAAATTGTCCTACGCTCTTGCCCTAGCATTCCACAAAGACAAGATAACAAGCTATATTCCTATTTCCAAATAGAGCGTAAGATAAGAATCGTTCTATCTTACTACAAACTATAACATACTAGATTGGTATCCAATCCAATTACCATTGGTAATCATAGAATTGTTACTTATATTCATAAGTAACTTCGGTTTAAAATTTTCCTTTTCTTAAAAATACCTTATTTACTTGAAAATTTCCTTAATTCCATAAATCAAGTATTATCTTGATTTAATACTTGAAATTGCCTTTTTAAAAATCACTTGTCAAATTTTAAATGGATTTAAAAGCTCTATTGAAACTATTTTCATAAAATCATAGTCTCTTTTTAAAGAGATCAATAAACTTTAAAAAATGATTTCAAAACACCCTTTTAATTTGATTGAATGCATCTATGCAGGAAATTTCTTGTACCATACATAGTTTTTAAAATCTAGTTTTTTCTTTAAATTGATTTAGAATTTGAAAAAGTTTTCTTCATAGAAGTTGTAGATCTCATCGAAATCTACAACTTTTGTGTTTTACTTGAAGCTCAAATCTACCTTTAGCCCACTTGTTTTACCCTTTGAAAGTTACTGGCTGTGTATAGTACCTAGACCGGCAAGTTTTGAAAACTCATAAAAACAAAGGCTTTTAGAGCCCTTTTTTCAAAATCCATCCAAGCAACCCTCTAGGATTTTATGTTTTCTACAACTTTGTAATTATAACTTTTTTCCAAATTCGGCCTCTAAAGAGCTCAAAATTGGGTTTCTAGAAAACTGTCCAGATTATTTTCAAAAACCGATAGTTTGTATTTTGTGGATTCTTAGCTTAAAAATTTGCACACACTACCTCAAACGATCAAAGTTGTGAGCTTACGTCAACATGCAATGCATTGGTTTCATTCTTGAACTTCAACCATACACTTATCTCACGTTCTTGAAAAACACAATATTGATAACTTACTTGTTTACTAAATTGTATCTCTAGGTTAATTTCTTAACCAACATACCCATAATATTCACATCATCATCATCATTATCATCATCATAAAATCTCCATACTTAAACATGTGAAAGTATATTCACAAACACATGGTGAACACACATAACCTTAACACTCATCCTAGAGCATAAAATCAAACCCATGCTTAGAGCTAGCAAACAAGATAACCTAAGCATAGATCTAGCATAAACCAACCATTGAAGACCATAAAATAAGAAAATGAAATAACATGAGCTTATGCTCTTACATTCCATAACTTGAAATACACATAAATCCTCAAACCAAAACTAATTAAAGTTTTAATTGGGGATCAAGAATTTACCTCTAGAGCTTGAAGGAGATGGATTCTAAGCCTTGAATGATAGAAATCCTTCCTCTCCACCTCTCCACACCCAACCGGCCACCTCTCCCTCTCCCTCTCCCTCTCCCTCTCTCTCTCTCTCTCTTTCTCTCTCTTTTTCTAAGGCTGGAGAGGAATAGTTGAGAAAGAATTAGAAGTTGAGAGACTAACTAAAATGGTTCAATTCTCACAACCCACCTCTATTTATAGGTAGAAAATTCATAATTTTTTACATTTTTTTTTCTTAAATTCTCCTTGAATTGCATATTGGTCTCTCAAGACAAAATATTTGCCTTCCAAGTCCTTAAATGGTCGGCCATGTGGAACATTACACCCAAAAAAAATCTTTTCATACTTATCTATAATTACTTAGCCTCTAAGTAGGGCCATGTTTGGCATTCCCCCTAATACGCAGTCTATTTTCTTAATACTCCAGATAGTACCAATACTGTTTTAACTATCAACTATATAGTGTTGCGGGACTGCAATCCAGAATTTATCTACACTTAACTGGACCGCGTATAGGTTTTTCTTAGGACTTGAAACTACTTAGTCTTTCTTGCTCCAAATAATATTTATGATTATTATAGAGCAATCCTAATCCTTATTCTCAATTCTATATCCATAATGATGGTTGGCCACAGTATAATTTTAATACTGCTTATAATACAACAGTACCGTCTTAATCATGATATAAATTATCATGGTCATTCATTGGCCAAAACAAAACCATAAATCATGATTCTACCTTTATCACCATAAGGCTCATCTTTGACTTAATAGATCGTCATTGAATCTTATAACACTATAAGAACTCGAACATATTCTGATAATCAAATCAGATTATGAGCTTCTCATTGATATACATAGAACAGGCTCAGATTTCCTTTACACCTAAGAAAATCACAAGTTCGTAAAAAATTTCGGTTGTTACAATAATGCTCCAAAATATTGACATATGCAATTACAATCTCTAATATCTAGTGGTGGGAATTCGGGCCGCCCGGCCCAGCCTGAGCCCGACGGGCTTTTTTGAAATTTCGGCCCGGCTCGAACTTTTAAAATGTAAGCCCAGCCCGGCCCGTGGGTTTAGAACGGGCCGGGCCTGGGCCTAAACCAATTTTTTAATTTTTTATTTAATTTTATTTTTTATTTATAATTTTTGAATAAATTTGTATATTTTTGATAATTTAATAATTTATCTTAATATGTAATATGTTATCTTAGATAAAAAATAAAAAAATTTTATACTTTGTTAAAAAAATTTTATTATACTATTTCTATTAATTTTTATATTTATATATTATAATTGCTTAGTTAGTACTTAATAATTATAATATTACTTAGTTAGTCTTAGTTAACTTAATATTATAATTAAAATTTTAATTTTAGCTGTTAAGATTATAATTATTTATCAGTGTTTGCTTAGTAGTTATTTTTGATTAAATATTACTAAATTGAAAAATAAATTAAGCACATAATGATAATAGAAATTATAAATTTTATTGATGTCATGATTGCCTCATTAAAAACTTTACTAAGTAAAACTCATTGGGATAAAACCTTGGTAAAGAAAAAAGAGTGCAATCTTAATTCATATTTACAATTTTACAATGAAAAAAATATATCAATCAGCATCAGCAACCGGAAGGGGGAGCCCTAGGAGCATTGCCAATATCATCATCATCGATTATGTTCATTTCGTTAAAGTGTTGGAGTATCTCTTGATCTTCGACTGTATATTGCATTCTTTTATCTGCATGTTCCCAAACTTTTAAGCATGTAAGCACCTCGACCATCTCAGGTGTTAATGAGGTCCTCCGATCTTCAATTATCCTTCCAGCTGTGCTGAATGTTGATTCAGAAGAAACTGTTGAAACAGGAATGGTTAAAATGTCACGTGCTAAACGGGACAGCACTGGAAAATTTGTCGACTGCAACCTCCACCAATCTAAAATTTTAAAATCTTCAGTATTTGTAGTTGAGTCGAGCAGTGAAATATTTGTATCCAAGTATTTTATGAGCTCCGAGTGTGTCGTACTCGTAGTAGTTGAACTTGCTGAAATTAGACGAGTAACACTCGAACTTGATGAGGACCCCGATCTTGCTGGAGTAGAGAAAAAAACCCAAAACTTTTTTCTTTTTCCGATCACCAGCAGTTGGAAGAGTTTCTTCGGTTTCAATGTTAACATGCTGCCCGAATTTATTCTGATAAGTTGCAAAAATCTCAAATAACTTGCATTTAGTGTTAGTAAATGCAAAAGAATATGTTGAAGCAAAATCTACATTCATATGTTCAGCAATATGAGTAAGACCATTATAAAGACCATTTAATTTAACTATAGGATTTAAAACAATGGCAAGACAATATAATAAAGGCATGTTATTGTGATCCCAATATTTCATAAACTTTTTCTCCATTTTTTCTACTATTAGTTTAAATAAATTATCATTTCTATATTCACAAAACAATGAAGAAATAAGCATTAATTGGGTGAAAACTAGTGGAGAAGTGGGATAATAAACACCAGACAATAAAACAGTAGCATCATAAAAAGTTTCTAAAAAATAAATCATTCTTTCAGCAATAAACCAATCAACATCAGATAATAAAATGTTATTATGCTTTGTATTATAAAACATAGAAATAACATTCTTATATTCTATTACATTTTTCAACATTAAATAAGTTGAGTTCCACCTTACCGGCATATCAGTCCCGAATTTTCAAGGTTTCAAACCTTCTGCTTTGCAATACCTCTTAAATTCAACAATGTGAGGATTTGAATTATGTATCCAAATGAGAGCATTACGAATATTTTCTATGTTACTACTTACCAACTTCATACCTGATTTTACAATGAGATTGATGATATGACATGCACAACGTTGATGTAATAAATTCCACCAATATATTCTGACAAGTTGTTCTCAAGAAAACGAATTGCAGCGGTATTTGCCGAAGCATTATCTAGGATGATTGAAATAATGCAATTGCTAATGTCAAATTCATTTAAAACACTCATAATATTATCAGTAATATTTAAAGCACTATGAGAATGATCAATCAGTCTAAAGCCAATAATTCTTTTTTGTAATTGCCACTGGGGATCTAAATAATGTGAAACTACACTAATATAATCTTGATTTGACCTAGCAGCCCAAATATCAAATGTTAATACAATACAAAATGTGTTTGTATTCATATAAGATATTAATGCAGTGCGTTTTTTACTATAATAAGATATAATATCACTCCTAATAGTTTTTCTAGTAACGGCTTTAAACTATGGACAAAAAGATCTTTGAATATGTTCTTCATAAAAAGTATTTTCACCAAAACTAATAGGTAAATCTGTAGAGGCAATTAAACGAGCTAGAGATTCTCTAGCTACCATGGGATCATAAGAAAACGTACCTACCGAGCCATCGGAGTTGAATTTTAGAGTGCTTTGTGTCGGCTCCCTTCCTTTGACATGTTTCTCAGCACATCTTTCACCATGAGCTAGTAAGTGGCGAGTCCCACCGGAAGAGTTAGCAGTTAAAGTTTTTTTACAAAACTTACATTTTGCTACTCTTGTTTGTTTTTTTTGGCCGTCGGGGCCGATCTCCTCATGCTGCATAACATCAAAGAATTGCCAAGCACGTGAAGTGGATTTAGCAGTACCTTTTGGCTTTTTTGGTGGGCAACTGGTGCTTCCCGAATGACTTCTTGATGGTGCTAACATTGGACTTGTTGGTATTGGAGTATTGAAACTCCCACGTCTAATCTCACGGACATTGTCACCAGCCTCCATATGAGAAATCTCCACTTCTTCGATGTCGCGGTCATCCATCCCGTAGTAGTCCTCATCAAGATCAAAAAATGGTTGTTGAACATTTAGATTTGGATCCATTTTGATTTTTTTTGTACGAAAGTAAGTATTAGAAATTTAAAATTTAGAAATAATGAGAATGAGAATATGAGTTATTAAAAAAAGTAGAGAAATAATGAGAATGTTGTTATATAGGTTATGATAAAATGATTTATAAAATAATGGGGATTATAAAAATAATGAAAATATGAGGATTGACGAATGAGAAGAGAAGAATGATTGAAATGAGGAGGATTGAGGAATGAGGAGTCTAAAAGATTGAAATGAGGATTGAGGAGAGAAGAATGATTGAATGAAGAGAGGTAGGAAAAAATGAAATGGAAT
>CM046376.1:24323511-24383724 GCA_025413485.1 Ficus microcarpa
GGGGGGTATTTATAGAGATGGGCATTGGGCAGGGCAGATGGCATTGGCCGGCTATAAGAATGAAAAAAAAAAAATGAAACTTTCCAAACGGCTATAAAAATAGCCGTTGCCCGTTGGTAATTGTCCATCTGACCATCCCACTATCCCAGCCTCCCACGCTCTCCCTGTCTCACCTCACCAGTCAGTACTCACCAACGGTTATTTAAGAATATTTTCAGGCTTTCAGCCATTGGGAAGAGGAGAGAGCAGAGGACTTTTGCCCACAGCCCCACACTGCCACACAATGACACAAACGGCTATTTTTTTTGCCCACAATTCCACCACAAACGGCTCTTTTTTCTTCACTGGCAAGCACGCTGCACGCCCCCCTGCGCGGCTGCGCCTGGCAGTGGCACACTGGCACTATCACTGACCAAACAAAAAGATAAAAGTCCACCTTTTTTGACTCACTGTGGTAGCAGCAGGCTTGCTGCGCCTGCTGCTCTCCACCTTTTTCTTTCTTTTTTTTTAAATATAATAACATAATATTAATATTTAATATATATAATTTTTTTAATAAAAATAATATATATAAATTAATTTTTTAATTTTTATTTTATTATATATATTTTAAATTTTTTTTATTTTTTTATAACGGGCCAGCCGAGCCGGCCCATCGGGCTAAATGTTTGGGCTAGGCTGGCCCGGCCCGTCGGGCTTGAAAGGAGAGCCCAGCCCGCCCGTCATTATCGGGCCGGGGTTTTACCGGGCCCGTTAAATGCGGGCCGGGCCACCAAGCGGGCCGAAATTACGGACCACGGGCCGGCCCGTTTGGCCTGGCCCAAATTCCAACCACTGCTAATATCTATATATTCATCATTTGAATCTAAGAAAAAAATTCGTGTAAAAAAACTATAAAATGTTAGTGAAAATTTTGGTTTAAACTTGTAATTGTATGAAAATGAGACTCTACCACCTTGCCCTCCCAGACTCACTGACGAAATTCCAATGAAGGCCGCGAGGGATTCCAACAGAGGCATGAGGGAATCGGATGGATCTGTGTTTTGTGTGACCCACGGCAATCGTTAGGCATCGATGGTTTCTGCTTTGGTGCTCCAGCGACGGCAACGGGAGGCAACGCGAAGAAGTTTGCACTAGTGAAGTCGTGGGTGACTCGCGGTGGATGGCTCGCGATGGCATCGGTGGTTTTGGGTATTTTCTTGCTCCTTGGCATTTTTGTTTCTGGTGTTCCTTGTCTGGGCTTTTGTTTTACCCTGTGTGCCTTGGCTTCTGTTTGAATGAAGTTCAAATTATTAGCAATAAAAAAAATAAAAAACAAACGTAGAAAGAGAAAGAAAGAGAGGACGATCTTGATCTGAGAGAGAGGGCTGAGTAAGTAGCGGGAATGGAGATTGGAGGGACGACTCAACGCCGCTGTTTGATGCCGCGGAGTTTGGATTGGCGTTAGAAGCAGTGGCAGCGGTCAGAGTTGGGGAAGACAATGCTAGGAGGGCCTTTTTTTTTTAGTAGTCTATGTCTTTTTATCACATGTAGTATTGCACAAAATAGATTTCTTGTGCTCATAACATCTATGCAATTCAAATGAGATCTTGCACTCAAAATTTTTTACCCCATTGATACAGTAAAGTAAAGAGGTCTCATTGTAGAATTCCCTATTATTTATTTGGGAGGAAAATTTTGTTAATGCTCTTATAATTTTCCCTAAATTTAAATAGATTTCTTGTGCTCATAACATCTATGCCATTCAAATGAGATCTCGTGCTCAAAAATTTTTACCCCATTGATAGAGTAAAGTAAAGAGGTCTCATCGTAAAATTCCCTATTATTTATTTGGGGGGAAAATTTTGTTAATGCTCTTATAATTTTCCATGAATTTAAAAAACCAATAATTATACTCCTCAAATTTTAAACTGTTAGTAAGAATACCACTCAAACTTTACACCGTTGAAAAAAATATATATCTCTTTTGTCATATTTTAGCCACGTAAGAATTATAAAAATAAAAAAATAAAAAAAAACTTTTTTTGCACAAACTTTAGTATATTTGTAACTTTACCCCCCCCCCCAACCCCCAATTCCCAAACTTTGGAAATTGATATTTACAACTCTCAAACTTTAAACTATTATGAAAAAAAAAAATAATTGTTTTATCATATTTCGTTCACTTAAAATTAATCTGACACTAGTTTAAATAATAAAAAGTTAGTTTGAACAAAAATCTTTATCATTACAAAACTAACCATAAAAAACTATTTGCATTTGGTATAAGATATTCAAAAAATCAATAAAACTTCGCGCAAAAACAAAGCGATATGTATAATTATTAATAAAAATCTCAATTACTTTTTTGATAAAAATAAAATTCAATTCAACAAAACCATTCAAAATCATAGAAACAAAGTAAAAATAAATTTAACCCATTTTTTTATGGGTAAATCTGTGGTAGAGTATATACCCTATCGATAAAGTTTATTTTTAAACTGTTACGATGTAATTAAATTGTTGAGATGTTATTCATGCACAATAACAACAAATAAATTATATAATAATTAATAAATTAAACAAATAATTAGAAAAAAAATAAAATAAATAAATAAATAAAAGCAAGATATGGCCAATGAAAGGCTTTTTTTTTTGGGTTGGAGGTGGGGGGGGGGTGTTAAGCTCCTCACCGGCAGGGCAGTGGCCTTGTCATTGTCTGGGGTGTCATAGGGTTGGTTGCATGTCGTTGCCTAGGATCGTCGAGCTCGTGGGTAAGCAGTCCGTCACTTGGGGTCGCTGCCTTCAGGACGGAAGGGCCTCATCATCATTGGAGGGTGGGGGGGGGGGGGCACAGATCTAGTTTGGGGGGCCTTCGTCAATGTCCACAAGGCAGGGTGGGGGAGTGTAGATCTAGTTTAGGGGGCCTTCGGCATCGGGGTTGGCAAGGGGGGTGTGGGGGGGGGGGGGTTATTAGCTTGTCGCCAGCATCGAGGAAGGGGGCACAGATATAGTTCGCGGGGGCGTGGGTTGTCTTCGTCAACATCGGCGGAGGACGCAGATCTAGTTGAGGGAGGGAAGGGGTCTTTGTCAACGTCGAGAAGGGTCACCGGTGTCGGGGGGAGGGATGGGATCTTCATAGGGGTCGGGGAAGGGGGGCCACTCATCGCCATCCTGGGGAAGTCCTCCAGTGGACAGTCACCGGCCAGTTTTTTTTTTTTTTTAGTTTCATTGAATATTTTTTTAATTTTTTTTTAAATATATAATACTATGAGATATTGTGCATTATAGTTATCATGCACAAACTTACCTTTTTTTTTTTTTAATTTTGAAAAGTTCAACTTCGTTAAACCAAAAGGTCAAAACAAGACGGGCAAAAACACTACAACACCCTAACAATCCAACAACACCTGAACGGATAAAGGAAAAAAACAATTAACAGAGAGACAATATACCAAAGCCTGAAATGATTAGTGTATTTAATATTTGTTTTAAAATTTTAATTCATTACAAAAAAACGAAGAAAAATTATAGTATCTTGCATATTAAAAAAATCTTGAATTTTGAAACATTTTTTCAGGTTATTTTTGTAAAAATAAATATTTTGATTCAAATTAAAGTTGTATCATTTAAATTAGTTCACATCAACTTTAAGTGGACGAAATATGACAGAATAAGTGTTTTTGTTAACAATTTATAGCTAGAGTAGTGTAAGTACTAATTTTTAAAATTCGGGGAAAAAGGTTACAAAGATTCTAAAGTTTAGGGGAAAAACAAAGTTTTACCAAGTCTTAAGTGGCTAGAATATGACAAAAGGGTTGTTTTGCTCACAATTTAAAGTTCGAGAGGCATTATTGCTAACAATTTAAAGTTTCAGGGGTATAAGCACAAGTTTTTAAGGTTTTGGGTCAAAGTTACAAGAGTACTAATTTCAAGAGGTAAAATTTAAATTTATCTTAATTATTAGTAGGATCGATGTCTATAAACATAGTACTTTGTATTTTTCACCTAAAAACTTCAATTTTTTTTTTTTTTTGGGCTAAAGAACTTGAGACTTATAAGACTTCAGACTTGAATGTTTTATTAAATACAAGTATTTCCTCCCCATTGTTCTCTCTTCTTAAATTCTTCTTTTTAATCTCCGTCTCTTTAATCGATCCTCGTGCTGCATCTTTGGCATCAGAGCCTCCTTTTATATGGCAGAAAATTCTTTCCCTTCCCTACCAAGTCTCTTCTTTTCTACCAATTCCAACTTTCTTTTTCCCTTTATCTCCAATTTCTCGACTCAAAATATTTTGTTTTAAGAACCATAACTGCACAACTGTTATTTCAATTCCTCTATGTTAAAGGAAAAGAAAAATCTTTTTGTTTCAATCAAATTTCCCCTTCATAAATTCAAAAAGAAATACCACCAATTGTTGATTTCCACTGGCTCTTCCCTTTTTTTTTTTTTTTTTTTTTTTTTTTTTTTTTGAAGTTACTTCATTTCATGTTTATCAATCAGGATTGAAAATTGCTAAATACACCAACTCTGATCCCATGATACAAGGATCTATTACAAATAAAGCAAGTATTAAGACTTCGATGATTGATGGCAAGTATTAAGACTTCGATGATTGATGGAACACGATTTCATCCCTATTGTTTTCTATTCTAACAACTTGTTCCTTAATTTTTTCCGACAATTGAATTAGCCATCTAATTCAAATCAGGTTTTGGGAGCAGTCAAGTTATCTGGTCAAGAAATTTTCTCTACAACAATCCACCTGCTCAAGGAATTTTTTTCATGATGAATCCATCTCTTCGTAGTTTAAACGATGCCGATGATTTCCACATGCATGACCGATATCACACAAGTCTTCCCATATGAGACTCATCAATGAAGGAGGTATGAGATGTGAAAAAATACAAGCAACGACAGACTGAGCTAAGGAGATGACTCGAAGTGACTTGCAATTGAAAATCGAAATGAATAACTTTTTCAGTCCCCTACTTCAGGAAGAGCACATATTCCCAATATTTTTTGAACCAACTGAATTAGGCACTAAAACACAATAACCCGAATCAGAACTACACCTCAAATGTGATAAAAAATTAAAATAAAATTAAATAAAAAAGGTGGGCTAGCAGGACTAACCAAAACACAGCCACACCACCTATTAATGAGCCCTACAGGTGAAAATTTCCAAAAGAAAAAAAAATTAAAAAGAAAAAAAGAAAAATTTATTTCTGAATTGATCTATATATGTTACAGATCCTCCAGGAGGATTGCTGATCTACTGACTAAACTTGGAACTGCGAGATGGGTTGCAGATTACGAATAAAAGCCACCAATACAATGATCAAGACGATTTATTCAATGTCAATCCACTCGAGAGAAATGTGACTAGACTGCACTGTTTTAACTTGGCAAGAGCTTCTTGTGACTTACCAAGCATAAGGTCGACATAAATTGCCGTCAAGTTCACTTCCAGACTGGTGGGTGTTGAGGACAGCGCTCGAGATACAAACTGGTGTGCCAGCTCCAATTCACCTTGCATTGCATACAAGACAGCAAAATTTACATAAAGCGCTGTGCGTGCCTCTTCTGGCTTGAGGAATACGATACCTTCTGGATCCTGAGGGGAAGAATTCTTGGTGTTCACTTGTCCTCCATTTAACTCCTCAAAATCACCAGTCCTGTCCACTTGACGTCGCTCATAATCCTCTTGGCTGAACGGCAATTCCACATTTCCTTCGGACAGATATATCGACAAATGCTCGAGAGCTTCCTTTTCCCGGTTCAACAAGCAGAGAGCCTCTGCAGCAAAAATATGACCTAGAAACAAGTAGACTCTAGAACATTCTGAAAGTTCAAGCAGAGACCATGCATTCAAATGGGCCTTCAGGGGATTTCCCAATTCCAACTCTACATAAGCCAGTTTAGCAAGAACAGCTTGCTTGATCAAAGTGTTTTCACTCTTACAGATATCTTCATATGATGCAAGGGAGTTCTGCACAAGTTCCTGGGTTGTTCCTCCCTTTTGCTCTTTCACATCCCCATTTAAATTAATCTGGCCTAAACTGACTGCAACCTGGGACACCTTCGAGTCAATGTTCTGCAAGCTCTTGTGGTTTGAGTTCTTCGAAGATGCCATTTCAGTTGTATCGTTCTCATCCACAGAGGAATTGGAAGACAAATCAGACTTCAGATAGCTCAACTCCGAACGGTTCAACAAGTTCAGGGCATTATGAAGACACTGCCGAGCAAGAGACAATGACAGCTTTGGCAGCCCATCACTCCCCAACAACAAATCACCTCTCTCGAGATCCACATTTCCATTTCTGAAAATCCCATCTTCAAAAACAAGTTGCCTCCATTTTCCTTTGCCAATTACAGAGATTTTGACTTCTGATCTATCTTGAGCCAGATGGGCTTTTATGAGTCCCTTTTCTAAAGCCATTAGACAGCATTCTGCAATTCTAAGCCATAACAGAGGCCGGTTGTAGAAAATCAAACCGGCCTTTTGAAAACAGCGAGCAGCAAGAAGTGGGCTCCCACAGGCCAGGTGCTGCATTCCACAGTTATACGCTATAAGGAGGGAGTTATCGTGTGAAAACGTTGACAGCTTTAGAGGCTTATCCTTTCGGAGAGATGAACAACTGCTCAATGCCTTGGCAAAGAAAACTGATGATGTGTGGTACTTTCCAAGCTGATAATAAATGCATCCCAGATTGTTCAGGAACATGCTCAAAATTCCTGTGTCTGTCCGATTACTAGACGCCATCAACAGCTTGATGGCTTTTTTATGGTTACCACGATCATATTCAAGCTGAGACTTCAGGAGAAGAGCCATTGGCGAATCTCTCCCACGTGCAATGTTCATGGCATGCTTGACTTCGCGTTTAGCTTGTTTTACATTTCTAGTTAGAAGCAGAAACCGAACTTTGTAAAGATGCAACTTAAGCTTCAGATCAACAGAAGAAATGGACCTGTCAACTGAGTTCCTCAAAACATCATTCGACACGGAAAGACCAGTTGGCCGTGCCACATCAATGTCCGAAAACACAGATTCATAATCAATTGTTTCCTCTGATAGAGTTCTAGATAAGCTTTTTTCGGATGCATTATTAGCAACTAACTCTGCATTAGAAGCATCTGTAGCCAATGAACTGCTAGGAAGAGAGGAAGATTTCGTGACTAGGTTTGCAGGTTGTTGTGAAGCAATACTTCCATTGTCAACTTGACTCATAGAGCTAACACCAAAAGATTTTTCTAGATATATTAAAACATCCTGAACAGAAAATAGTGGGAAGCATTAGGAGCTAAAGAAAGAGCATAGACAACAAAACAGAAAAAGCACTTCCATCTTCAAAGCAGTAAATTAGACACTTTTAAAATGATTAAAGAAACTCCAGGTTAGAGTTGCACACCATCAAAATTTTATTTTTTATTTTTTATTTTCTGAAAAAAAGCACCAGGCCCTCCCAACTTATGCTTTTTTACTTTTGAACTCCTAATCTAGCTGATAAAGCTTTTAAAGACTTCCCATTTTCCATGATTGCTCTAAACTGGAAGGATGTGATAGGCTGTTGATTTTATTTGTTTTCTTTTTGTTCTCTTGTCGTTATCTTCTTTTTTTCCCCTTTCTGTCTCCTAAGGATAACCAAAGAGAGATTTTGCATATCACAGCCTAACCAAAAAGAAGAATTTAATGAAGGGGAAAATTGCAAGATGTTTTGCTCCATGGAAGCAAATTGTTCTACGTATGTATTCAAAGAATTCAGGTCGATATATCAAACATTACAATTTGCGTCTATAATTTAATTATTCCTATGAGCCAACTCATCATTTCCTCCATCTAACAAACTTATTTATAGCAACGCACCACATCAGAACCAGAAAAACCATGTCAAAGTAAAAATAAAACAAAAGGCTACCAACAATAAAGGAAGTGAATTTTCCAAACGCAAAACGTTACACTTTGCAGTTATGAATGAGCCAGCATGAAAGTTTATATGCAGCATGCATAAAAGAAACAGAAGATGTTACGGTAAAGGAAAATAACAAAAATATGACAAAATAAAATAAAATAAGAATCACTTCCACAACTAATCAACAAAATACAGGATGTATGGGCTGATATGAAACAAATTACTATAATGAACAATTAAATTCTCTCCAACCTATTTACACAATGAATCAATTGGCTATAACTCTATCTAATCGGAATTTTAAGAGAAAGTTCAATTTTTCAGTGATGTCCATGTCCATCTATTCTTTGATCCTCAGAAACCCAGTTACTAGTTGATTTTCCACATAACTTTCATATATTTGGCATTTGTTTCTCAGAAACTCAATTATTAGTTGATTTTCCACATAACTTTCATATATTAGGCAAAATACAACTACAACATATCAAGCTGTGGCAATTGAGTAGCAATTAAAATGCTAACATTCATTTTAGACCTATTCCCTTGAATCTACAAAGATCAGAGTGTGAGTTGAAAACTACAAGAATATGAGCTTTTACTTGAATAAAACTTGTTCTTACAAATCAATTGATATGTGCAAAGCTCATTATAAGGGCGATAAGCACGAGAGAAAAAGGCTATTCTCCAAGTATAATCAAGTAGGTTTTTCAAAAACTCCCTATTTGATTTAGTGTTTAATAAACCATTGATTTTGTACTTTAACCTCAAAAAAGAAATCCAAGCAAGGAAGAAAAGAAAGGCCGGATAACATTGGATTGAATTTTTTTCTTTATTTTTTTTATTATTATTTTTTCGCCCTTCTTGAAGTGTGCTTCAATTCTTTCAAAACTTGCAAACAGAAAAGTGTCAGAAAAATAAAATAAAATAAAATAAAACAAAACACTGAAAAATAGTAGTAATAATCGGAGAACCACATGATTAATCCCGGAAAACAAACATGATATAGTGCTCTTGTACTACATTCAAATTTAAGTTACTCCATCTAAGCATCTAGTGAGGCACTAATATCTCTTCTTAAAACGTATAACCATAATACGATGGCTGCCAACAAAAGGTACAATGCTTAAAGTTCATTACCAAGCCTAGGTGATTTCATGTAGTTAGCTCAAATGACAGATGAAAATGCAAAATTTGATGTTAAGTAACAAAAATACACACAATCAACATCAAAACTTACAGCAGATTTGGGTGCATCATGGCAAGCTAACCCCGCATCCAGCAACAAAAGGCAAACATGAAGAGCTGTTGTCTACGTGTGTATAAGAAGAGAAGCAGTTAAGATGGCACTACCATTTACAATCAAAATGAGAGGGAAAAAATTTTACTATTGAAATACAAATTTCATGTACCTCATCTATTGGTCCAATATTTTGATATAAAGGCTCAAGCACTGATAATGCCTTCACATATTCATGAAGATGGAACCAGATAGCCGCCTAGAGAATTCCAAATAAAACACAAACTAATCAATCAGATCAATAAAGTGGGAAAGATTAGTTGACAAGCAATGCGCAAAGCAAGATGGCGTGATCTTTATTATTTAACGAAGTAACACTATGAGGCACATACAATGTTTACGGTTGCAACACAAGTGTCAAATTCATCCATGTAAACAATATTGGCACTACTAGCAGAAGAAAATGGATGTGCTGACGCAGATCCTTTAGACCCTAAAGCAGCTTTATTCACAAAACTTCCACCAGCCTCCAGTTGCTCTGCTGATGCTCGTGCAAGCTCTTCACTCCGCTTCTAAATAAAGACAACAGATAGAAGCAATCAGTAGAAATAAAAAGAAAAAACTTACCATAGACCAAACTCAGAGCTTTATATGACATGGTGGTGGTATTTATTTTTACAATAGACTGTGGTGCAAGGGCCAACAAAAAACACTCTATATCTCTATATTATAGCATCCAGTACTAGTAGGACATGCTTAATTTATGTAATTTCTAACAACCATAACCTATGATCTTACTTTCTAGGCTTCCAAAGAACTGGAATCCTGTAAAGTGCAAATCAAAGTAGACAAAGCAAAGGGCACCGCATCACAATCATTGCATCAAATGAATCACAGCACTACCCTAAGTTGTACAATCATAGAAAATTCTGCTCCTGGATTAGTTGCTCCTGGTAGTATGAAAATTTTTTTTTAGTGCTATAGTGGAAATCAAAAAAATTTGATACAAGCACTTTGGTATCCAGTATTGAAGTGCTAATATAACGAACATGACGGAAAAACCACATTAGACTTCATCGCTACCATCTCTTTAGGAAAAGAAGAAAAAGTTACTCATGTTTCTCCCAACCCAAAACATACGTCTAAAGATAACATTTAGCAAGAAAATATACTACAAAACTTAAGATAAAAGCACATAAAATACTAAAACCAACTGCCTAACAGTTCACGGTCTAGTACAAAGTCAGCACATTGACAGATTTAACTCCCCAACTTGCTCTCCAAAAAACTCAACTCATATGACCAACCTCAACATATAGACAATGGAAGATAGAAACTGGAATGAAAACGTGGACAAAAAGATAATTGGAATTGTAAGATAAAAGGAAAGCTTCGGACTCCAACCTGATCGCGTATTCATGCTAAGAAAAATGTGTAGTCAGAAAAATCTTAATGGCCCTCTAATACAACAAGAAAACCCTCAGTTTATGACTTTATGTCAAACAACAACCCAAAGTTGGTGTACCCTTGTGCATCAGTAAACACAAAAAGAGAGAACCATGCACACATGAAACTTATTTGTATGCAAACACACAGAGAGAATAGAGAGGTAACGCACCTTTACATTATTAAGTAACTCTAGCACCCTCTTTGGATCTGAACATCCATCCCGAAAATATTCTGCAATTGCAATGTTGTGAAGAACCTGAAATTGTAACGATAGGAGACAAAAGTAAAACAACTATACAAGAGAAAAAAGCCAACATATCCAAACCATTGAAGCAAAATGAACACACACACACACACAAAATCAACCCACGAAAAAGATTGACATTCAGTTAGAGGAGCAATCTTAAATCAGCCCCCAGTATAAAAATGAATCAAAACTTCCAATAAACTCTTTCATAAGCAGATCGTCCCTGCAGTTTAGCTAGAGCTCTACTAATATATTCAATAATTCAAAATTTATCATTCTTTTCTAAAAAAACTGCAAATCACCTCACTGCCAAACATTAACTTACCTTCTTTATTAACACCTAAAAACTTTCAAGAAATCTAATTGTGCTTTATTTTAGTTTCCAAGCTATTTAAATCAAGCAAATCCTAGATTAGAATCAAGATTTTAACATAACAAAATAACACAAAGAATACATGATGAAAATTGAGATTTGACTACTATTATCCCTCTTAATTTTCACACTCAACGCGAAAATATCCTCGAACTATATCCATCAATCCAAAAAAAAATCATTACAAATATTCAAACTTAACTAAAATAAATTTTAAAAAAAAAAAAAAACCATTCATTTATTGCTGCCTCGGAAACTTAAATTCTCACAATTTCCTAGGATCCAAACAGTCATTAGGACTACTATATCCCTCTTTATTTTCACACTCATTCGAAATATCATTGAAATATGTCAATCAATCCAAAAATCCATTACAAAATTCAAAGTTACAACTACTGAAATAAATTCAAAAAAAGAAAAAAGAAAAACATACAGTTATTATCGCCTTGGAAACCTAATCTTGCTCAACTTTTTCAAGGATCCAAAAAGTAATTACGATTGCCACACAAATTATCATCAAATGCAATACAATAAAACATTCCGCAAGAGAGAGTCCGCCATTCAAGAAAGATGTTGAATCAAAAAACGAAGCAAATCGGAAGAGGATCAAATCACCTTGGGATCATCAGGCTTCTTGAGGAGGAGCTGGTTCAAGACCTCGACGCACTCGGCGAACTTCCCGGACTGGAAGTGCAACGCAGCGTCCTTGGAGAGCGCGGCGGCGACAGAGAGGACGGCCTCGTCCTCGGCCGGCGAAAGCCCGTCGCGATTCGCCGCCGTCGACGATGACGATGAGGACAAATCTCGAGCTTCCATTAACGGATCGACACCAATCGGAACTCAAGACGCGAAAATGGAGACCTTATCCAAATTCGAAGAACAGAAGACGGGAAAAAATAAAATAAAATCCAAAGCGAAGTGGGAAAATTCACATGAAATCGGAAACCCTAGAAAAGCAGAGAAAGAGGGAAAAAAGGAGAAATCCGAATTTTGAAATGAGATTTGGGGATTTTTGGGGGAAAAAGCGAACCCTAAGGCTCTGGGAGAAAGAAGAGTTCAGTTTTTGGTAGTGAGATGAGTCCGATTCGCAGAGAAAAGTAGAAAAGGAAACCTATTAAGCCAAAATTTGACGGGTTTTTGAGATATACGGATAGAGAGAGAGAGACTCTACAGAGAGAGACATACATACATATATATATATATATATATATATATAGACACACACACACATTCTTTTGAGGCTTCTTTTCGTTAGCTTTGTCTTGCTTGGGTTTTGGAGTAGAAAATGAGTTTTTTTTTTTTTTTTTTTTTTGAAAGATTATGATAAAGTCTCGTTTATATATCTTATCGATAAAGTTTCATCTAAAATAATTCAAATTTAATTCTATAGATAAGATATTGAGGGTGTATAATAGCTAAAATAAGTAAGGATGTATAAAATTGCAAAAAAAAAAAAAAAAATGAACTTCCTGCTTGTTCTTCTTCGTTGCCGACAACAAGTCCACCGGCCCTCGACCTGGAGAAACCCCCCCACCCTTTAACCTCCAACAAGAATACACCCCACCCCAAAAAAAAAAGAACCTGAGATGAAGAAGGGCCCCCCACCTTCGATGAGAATGCCCCCTCTCCCCTGGTCGACTTATCCATCGCCGAGGAAGACCCCGTCGTCTTCTCGGTCATCAAGGGGCTCAACCCCCCACTTACCGAATTGGAAACTAGAACCTAACGCCATGCCCCTTACCCTTGT
This sequence comes from Ficus microcarpa, assembly GCA_025413485.1. Lineage (NCBI taxonomy): Eukaryota > Viridiplantae > Streptophyta > Magnoliopsida > Rosales > Moraceae > Ficus > Ficus microcarpa. The sequence continues at coordinate 24,336,458 of CM046376.1, forward strand.
CGCCATCACCAAGCTCACGCAACTGACCTAAGAATGAAGAAGGCGCCTGCCCGGACCTCCGATGAGGACCCCCTTGAAACTGAGTTGAGACAAAGAAAGCCACTGCCCAAAACCAACCTGAGATGAAGAAGGTCCTAGCCCGGACCTCTGGCGAGAGAACGCCCGAAATTTGATTTCACAGGTTAAGGGGGGTACAAAAGGTCCACGATGGCGACCTTCGCAACATCTTTGCATTTTCCGATGGGGAGCTCGTAGGGGACGAAGAAATTCAAAAGTTAAGCAAAAATAAAATAAAATAAAATAAATCTATTGCTTCTCATCTCAACTAAAAAACTCCATCTCACCATTCATTTCAAATGGAGATCTATTAATAACCATTAGATGAGTAATTACATGTGATGTCTCTAACAGAGACTCTACCTAAGACTTTCCCCTTTTTCTTAAGCAAGTAATTTTTCTTTTATTTTAAGCTCTTATATATTTATTTATTTTAATTTGCTTGGCCTTTGATTATTTTTTTTAAGAGTAATTGGCTTATATAGTCTATGAACTTTTTCAAAGATAATAGTTTGGTTCTTTTTTTTTTTTTTTTGGGCCGAGGTGACCCAAAACTTTTATTTTTTTGGTCGTTAGATCATTTCTGTCCACATTTGTTAACTTGTGAGAGTATTTTAATAATCCGTTATGGGCCTAAGTATTGAGCCCGACAAGCTGGGTCGGCCTGACTAACCCATTTAGCCCACCCATTCAAGCTGCCCAATTATTTTTTCTTTAGAAAAAAATTTTTTAACAACATATTATAATTTTATAATGATATGTTTATAAATTTTTATTGTAAATCATTTCAAACATATATAGTATTTTTTTAACTTGTAATTTATATTTTTTTCTTTTAAAAATTAAGCAATTTATATGCTTTAAAAAAAAAAAGGGAAAAAACTATTGCAATTGTAGTGCAATGGTAGGTGTAACTAACAAAGAGAGGGGTAAAAAAAAAAAAGACATTGCAACTTGCAACAGTGACAGAGAGAAAAACAATGAAGATTGCACTCTTTTTCATTCATGAAAATTGAAAATTTTACAATTATTCATCTTGTATTATTTAGTTCTATTATCTTTTACAAAACTTTTTTTTTAATCTTTAAGACCCGTTTATCCGTTTTCTGGCCCAAATTTAAACATGTTTATCCGGCCCGATTTTAAGCCTACCAGACTAGGTATACAATTTCAAATTCCCAGCAGGTCCAACCCGGCCCCCCCAAAAATCGAGTCGGGATGGGCCTAGCCCGATTTTTTCTTTCCGTCTATAATGACCTAGTTAGGCCGCCCAAATTTATAAGTGTTTATTTGGTTGGTTAGTTTGAGTTGAAATATTTTAGTTGTAATAGTAAATTTTTTTGAATTTTCAGAAAAAACAAAAAATTTTTTGAGAAAAAGACAAATGCTTTTTGGGAAAAAGACAAAAAAAAAGTACAGTTTGAGTTGGAATGAGATGATGAGGCAAACAAAGCCTAAGACTATCTACATTTACTAGCGTCTCCCCTTTAGACAAATGGAAACCTCTACCATTAAGGACCCAAAGAAGAAAACTGTTAAAAGCTAACGATGGGTTTGCCTCACTATCTTAAACTCAAAATTTTCGTATCAATTTTTGTCTTTTTCTGAAAGTCAACAAAAATTATAACTAGTTTTTAAAAAGTTAACCAACTCAAACTTAAAAATTTCAATTCAAATTGTTTTACCAAACGCATCTTAAAAATTGATTGGTGCCCGCACACCACTTTTTTTCAAGGAGAAGAGAATTACATGAAAGGCCTTGGGTTGAGAAGTGGGGTCCTATCCATACCAGAATTGTTTGTTGTATGAAAAATTAACAAAGCCCCATAGATAATTATTGCCAATGGAATAACTTATTATTCCTATTAAATAACTCACTTAACAAAATGTGAGATCTTGGATAATGGTGGATATTAATGTTTTTAAAATATATTCTGCTGTGATAACTAACGTCGTCATACCCTAATTCTCAATCACAACCACCTTACGACTCTCATAGCCCCAACTTCGCACCGTCTCCAGACACCAATCACAACTCCAAACCTTACTTTGGGAAATGCCAATCGTGTGATGTACAGGGTTCACTCTACCAAGCTCCGCATATCCTTCAAGTTTATACCATGGAAACCCACCTCCCTAACCTTCCTAAATACCGTCCTTACCCGACAATTACCAACAAGAGCGGAGTCAAAAATATATTCTTGTAGGAGCGTACATCAAATTTTTTTTTTCAAGATAAGATAAATTCTAATAGGAGCTGTATAAGAATTTTTAATTTTAGTTGGTTTATGTGATAATTTTTAATTTTAATGAGGACAAAACAGTAAAATTATAAATATGTAATTAATTTTAAAAGGGATTATGTAAGAATTATTTGTTTTTAATGGAGGCAAAATGGGGACCGTGAAAATTTTTGTTTTTAAAAAGGGTAAATTATAAAAATTAAAAAATTTTTGAGATAAATTTAAAGGAACAAAAAATTTCATTGGAGGTAGGGATGGTAATACGGATCGCGACACGACGACAGGACTCGAAAACGACACGAATTTTGCGGGTTCAGGTTAGGAAAAATAGGGGGCGGGTCGTATTCGGGTTGGAAAAAATTGAAAAAAAAAAAAAAAAAAGTGTCGTGTTCGGGTTGGACCCTTTTTTTCGTGTCACTTTTTGTGTCAATTTCGGGTCAAGTTCGGGTCGCGGGTCAATTTCGGGTCAAATTTCGTGTCGATTTCGTGCTAATTTCGTGTCGCGGATCAATTCCGGTTCGTGTCTGTCAACCCGTGACGGGTTCGTGTCGTGGTTTCGTTTCGTGTTCGTGTCGTGGGTCGTGTTCGGGTCGGAGAAGAAAAAAATCGACACGGCTCTAACACGACACGAACCCGACACGTGACACGAATTGCCACCCCTAATTGGAGGCGGTAGACCCCCCTCGCCCCCACCTAGCTCTGCCACTGACTACCAACCTTTTGCAAACCCTGCCACGCATCTCTGCTTCCACCAATCCCAAATGGCTTCTCGATTCTGGTGCCTCTTATCATGTCACCATTGATCTTCAGAATCTCTTTATGCTCTCCAACTCCATTGATGATGATATCCTGATTGATGATAGAAACAGACTTTCCATTAATCATACTAGTTCATCTAAACTCAACTTTCCTTCCATTTCCTGTACATTAATATCATATTATCTATGTTCTACCTATGAAAAATACTTAAAATTTCTCAATTTTGCTCTTAAAAGAACGTTCGGTTGAACTCTTACAAACACCTTCTTTTTTTTTCCCCCTTCTTTTCTTGGTGAAGGATCATCCCACGGAGGCAATCCTTTTAAATGGCAAGACTAGAGAAGGAATCTATAAGTGGACACATCTCCATCCACCATTAATTGCTCTTTCCACAATTAAAGCATCTATCTCAAAATGACACTCTCGTCTTGCTCTTCCATTTTCTAAAGATTTTAGATCATCTTATTTCGTCAAGAAGTCTTAAATTGTCGACTTTGAATTCTAATTTTTCTTGTAACGAAAGTCATCGACTTCCATTTTCTGATCAACACTTGTTAGTTCTCAACCTCTTGAATTAATATATTATGACATTTGGATCTCTCCTATTTACTGGCATAATGGATCTAAATATTATAGGTTTTTTTTTTTTTTTTGTTTTTTTTTTTGCACCCTAAATTTATTATAAAGTTACAATTTACATCATGAATTTTTAATTTTAACAATTTACACCATAAACTTACAAATCTATAGCAATTCGCACCCGATTGATAAATTTTTTTAATGAAAATTGATTATTTACAAAGCAATTTGCACCCGATTGATAAACAACGTTGATTTTTTTAATGAAAATTGATTATTCACTTGCATATAGATTGTCAATTTACAAAGATAAAATTTATTATCTATGTCTTGAATTAACAACACATGTACAAATGATATATTAATTTTCTTCAAAAGATTAACATTATTGTTAATGGAGTGCAAATTGCTATATTTTTATAAATTGAGGGTGCAAATTGTTAAAATTAAAAGTTCATGGTGAAAATTATAACTCCACGATAAATTGAGAGACCAGTAAAAAAGCCAATATTATATTATCTTGTAGATCACGTCATCCACTATATTTGGTTCTGTCCGTTGCAACAAAAATGTGTGTGTAATGTTTTTGTTTGGTTCAATTCCATTGTTGAATTTTTTTTTTTTTTTTTTAACGAATTTTTACATTGATAGTGGGGTTTGGGATTGGGAATGGCATTGTTGATTTTTTTTTTTTTTTTTTTAAATCCATTTGGATCATCTACAAATATGGCCAAATTAGAGTATAGGTTTTACAAAATGTTCAAAATCAAACTTATTTACAAAATTAAATTAAAAAAGAAAATTAATCATATTATCTTGACATAAATACCCTTAATTCTAATTTAAGAAATAAAAGAAAAACAATTTCATAAAAAAAAAAGGCCTTGTTTAAGTCAGTTGCCAAAAATATTTTTTCCTAAAAAGATATCTCACTTACCCAAAGATTTCGTCCTAAAAAATCTGATCATATATATTTTTTTATTATTTGTTATTGATTTTTTTTTATTACTGTCAATATCATATTGATTATGTTAATATGCTATAAAATTATATTTGGTGCATATATATATATACATATATTTGCTCAATAACACTGTCAATATGATAGTGATTGTTGTAAAACTAAAAATACACTATACAAAGTTTTTTTTAATATAAAATAATACGATCATTGTCATATATCATGACAATATTATTACCGATTAGGAATATGTAATATAACGATAAAATCCCTATAGTATAAATATAATATGACAAAACATAATTCTTAAAATAACAAAGTCATAATCATATTGACCATATTATTACCACCATATTAAATCTTTAATTGATAATACTACGGTCATTATCATATTGATAAAAAAATCCGGATATACATATATATATATATATAACATTGAATCTTGATATATAAATATAAATAAATAAATAAATATATATAAGAGGAATTCAAATATGTAACAAAAAAATGTTTCCTTTTTTTTTTCCATGAAAAGAAAATCCTTATATATGAAGAAAAACATATCAAAAAAATGTTGAAGGGGTAAACATGGAATAAAAAAGGGATGGAATTTAAATCTTGTTCAAATTTGTACATCTGGTTATTGCACTTTACACTAATAACATGTGCCTCGACAAGAAAAGGGCCTAGTCCACTACTTGACTTGTCTTGGTTTTATTATTTTAGTTAATTTGGTTTTTCTAGATTTTGTTCCACTTATGCTATATTTCAAGATCATAATAAATAGTGATTTCACCTAAAAAAATGTGCATCAGCAATAAGGTATCCTAACCTAAAAAGAGGCCAACTCACGACAGTGGTGTTTCTTTCTTATTTAAAAAAAAAAAAAAAAAAGAAAGAAAATTAGAAGAAAACATGTAATTCTGTTAGTCTTATAAAAACATTTATGAAGACAATGTTGTTCAATTTATGTGTCAAATGGAAATTATGGGCAACTTTGTTTTCCTTTGTTTTTATGGTTTTTTTTTTTTTTTTATTGAGCTAATTATATTGTAATGTAGAGTTTTGATCAGGAAATTTGCATTCAATATAATGTGTGTAAGGTGTTGATGCTTTCTTAGATGCATTTATAGTCTGGCCGTATTTCTCTATGCATCCATTATAAGTTGAGAATTTGAATCTCTCTATTACTTAAGTTATAAAAAAAAAAAAAAAACAAAACAAAGGACATTGAAGTATTATTTTTATACCTACGAGGCTTTGGATTGAATTTTTTTTTTTTTCCGAACTTAGAGTGAGATTTGAACAAAGATTTAGTGGAATATAAAATTATTGTTAAATTATATTTACAAGAATACATGCTTTTAACGTTTGTTTCAAGCAAGTATTCATCGAAATTTTTTGTGTTTATATCACAATTCAAATTAATCGAGCACCAAGACAAAGCAAACAAAATTCTTATTTAGCTGTAAGCTAGATTACGCAGGAGAGTCAAATTTGTATTTATTAAATAAAACAGTCACTATATTTTTGACATTCAGCCAAGTGTAAGTGCAAAGGAAACATCGCTTTCGCATTTTTTATTTTCTTTTTTTAATTATTATTCTAAAGAAAATCTGTCAGATATAGAACTTTCTCCATCACCATCAATTTGCCCATTGACATTTTTTAGATACCTTATAATAATAATAGTAACAATTGAAAGATGGCTGTTCACAATTTATATGAACTGACCATTGTCAAAATTGTGCCGTGTAGTGTCACATATTTTCACTCATTCTATAGTAAATTTTTTTTTTTTTTTTTTAATCAGACTTCTTGTAGTCAAGCAATGAAAACTTTTCACACATGATAACTCAAAATTGGTCCTATGTTGGACCCTTTGAACTCAAATAAACAAAAGAAAACTCACCGTCCTGGATTGATAGGGTGCCCGTTTTCCTTATTAAATCCTTAGATTCGAGTCACCCCGTCTTGTTGGTTGGAACATATGGATAATCCATTTTGCAAGGGATCTAGTTATTAGGAAGGCATTCCAACCTAAAGGGTTATCTGGGTATGCCATGTGCAGAAGGAAACCCAAAATACTAGAATCATACCGTCAGGTCGATGCCATAGAAGAATAACGCGGAACGGAATTGAGTTCTACTTGATTAGGTAGAAAAGCCCAAACATCTCGTCTTGCCAATAGAGAGAAAGCATGGACTTTCGGAGAATGGTTTCTCATTGTTGTTTGTACAATGATTCAACATCGTCTCAAGAGTGTGCTAAGAAACAAAATGAGATCAAAAGCTGTTCTTAACCCAACATATATTGACATTTTAGGTGAAATAATTCAAGAGAATCAAACATGGTTTAACATAACTATTAGAAAATAAATAGAGATTAACATTTACAACAATAGGCTTAACTACTTCGGATTAAGGCTTACTTGAAGAACTTATCAGAGAGCCGGTATTTTGCCAAACCTAACAATCAACAAGTCAACACCAAGAAATTCAACTGGATTTTTTTGATATGTCCATTATGGATTCCAAATTCCTGATCTCTTGGCTCTCTTTTGAATCGGCATTCCTTTGAGAAAAATCGACATTGGTGTAAGTTCGGATTCCACCTAGGCCGTGCCCTCCACAATCCCGTTACCTTCCTTGCTGAGCCCTGCTTACTTCCTTCTGATGCTCAGTTAATTCCAACATCTTCCTTTTCAAGTCCAAACACGGCGTGTCCTTGTGCTTAGGCCTTAGTGTGATTGGTGGTACCGTTTAATAGCTCAATCTTTTTTGAAGACCTGTCATGTTTTGCATTTACCCTGTATTTTTCTGGGAGAGTATTGACTTGTAATCCCGAATACCATCTTTCAAGAAATGGCGGGCTTCTCTTGTGGAGGTTTATACTTTCGTTTCTTGATAGCTTGTCTAAGACATGAAGCAAGTTTTGGGGATATTCCAACTTAATCTGATCGCCGGATGTTGAATTCCAAAACAATATGATTGGCTCTGAAATGGTCGGATTAAGATGATCAAGAGTTTTCTCAAGGTGAGGCGATTGAAGTTTAAGAAAGGCAGAATCAAAGATCGACGGCGGTTCACTCTCCATAAACAATTCAGGGTCTGTGTCCATATGAGTAGAAACTGATGGTTGGTGCTCTCATCTTGCATCTCTATTTGTGCCAGCCATTGGAGCAACGGAGAGGAGAATACCTGAAAGGGAGTAAATGGGAAAACTAGATTCCTGAACCGGAAGCATAAATTGAATATAAAAGCTAGGAATTGAATTTTAGTGATGAAATTCTTCAAAACTTTTCCAGCTAAAAAGAAGAAAAAAAGAAAAAAAGTAGAAAAAAATAAACTATTGTCATGTTGGTATAACGTACAAAACACACAAATAAATATATAAACATATATGGAGCATCCTAAATCATAAGACAACAAACCTCAATGAACGAAAGAATATCTTGCTTCAAGTGAAGGCAACTGATGCATTGTACCAATGCAGAATAAAACCCTGAAAATTCCATATGGGGCGAGATAGGCGAGATGAAATTAAAATGTAATATTATAAAAATGAGAAACAAGAAACGGCTGAACCAACTTACCTCGAGGCCAAAACAAGATGCTGATCTTTTCTTGTTTTTGTCTGCAACAACCTCATAAATCTGTAAAATGTCATACAAAACATGATAAGCGACAATTGAGAGAGCTACAAAAGACATGTACGGAACGATTTCATGCCTCTTGTTTATATTGATTGTACAAATAACGTTTTTCTTTCAATGAAATCTTTACGACAATGACATTGGGGCAAGTCTTCAAATAAATAAAGCAAACTTATTTCTAGTATTTAGTATCATAAGTGCCGTGATTCCATTTTCCATGAACCCAAAATGAGGAGAAAAATTGTTCCCATCAATACTTGAGACCAAAATTTTGTCGTTTTCCGTTTCTTCAGGACTTTTAAGATAGTAAACTACATAACCATAGTCTATGTTCCCACTAACCAAATTCAACAGAATGTCTATTAAAATAAAAGCAAATATTATGCAGCGGTATATCTACAGAGATTACGGAATTTGGAGCAGGAATGAGATTACGGAATTTGGAGCAGGAATGTTGCACCTACCTAATAGCCAGTGCCAAGCAACTGTTTACACCAGACGATATCCTGTAGTCACTGCTATGACTGTTCTCATCTTGTCTTGGTTCTGAAGATCTGTACTTTTCAAGAACACAAATCAAAATCTCCCCATAAAATGAAATATAATCAAGATCTAGATCCTTAAGGGTCGACTCAAGCTCATTGGCAGCCTCAAACATGCTGGTGTACTTGTTAAGCCACCCATCTAACTTGGTACACAGATCGTCAGAAAACTTAGTAGTGGGGAAAAACTCAAAGGTACAAAGAGAATCAAAAACTGACTTCCACAGTTCGATAACTTGTTCCAACTCTAGACTTCCCGGTAGTGAAACATGAGAACCTTCCAAGGAGCCACTAAGCCTTGCTGACATCAAATCTTTCTGGTGCAAATAGCATATGATGAACGGATGGCATAAGAAATCACAAGTGGCAAAATAACCGCTTTTGTGCTCCATTTTAAACAACGAAAAATTCTTCACATCACTCATGGAATCTCTCAGACACTTTGCTGTTGCTGTCCACATTCTTAAGCAGTTTGACCCTGTGTGTTTAAAAAATAACCCAACAATGATAATGAAATTTTCCAGGGGTTCGTTCAATGATAACATAATTTTAAAATACTTCTCTATCGCCTTCAGAATGAAATCAGCATTGGAATTGTTCAAATTTGACCGGGCCATGACACAGAAGTAGAGTACAGTTAAATAAACCGTTGGTGAAACCATGTCCATATAAGAGATAGAGCACATCTCCAAAACGTTTGCATGTCTAGTTTCATCAGCAACACTCGGGCTTTCAAGATACTTGAGATCTAATGTGATGTTGTAAAGAGGAGAAGCCAGTATAGCAGGTTCTATCTCCTCACTGACAATCTCTATGAGCTGAAGTGAAATACCATGCATGTCGCTTCTGTCTCTACCTTTGGAATTTTCTTCACATAAATTCTTGATAAATTTCAGCATTGTACTCAAACCCAGGAGAATATCATTATACATAGTGGATGACTTTTTCAACTCCATTTGGACTCCTTTCGAAATAGATCTAAATAACCTTAAGAAAGCATCATATACCATACTTCTTTTATCATGAGAAAGAGATGTCTTTGAGGCTTGATTGATGAGAATGTAAATAATCTTCAAATGGAATTCCAATTGACTCAGTTTCCATGGAAACCATTTAATAGGATACCGCTTCCATGAGCAGTTGCCAGTTGTGATAATTTCGTTTACGGAGGCAATGGCTGACAAATGATGGCTCTCCCGATCAGATAACTCATTGTCCACATCTCTACACTTTGCTAACATCGAAACATCAATAAAATTTACACACAGATTCCACAACCAGATGCTCTTACAATCAGGACCAGTTTGAAAAACTGCTTCACAGATAGGCTCTAATACCAGCTGTTTCACTGACGAACAATTTACAGACAAGTCAAGTTTATGTAATAAATAACACCACGTGTTGAAGCAGGACGCATGAACCGATGCATCACATTTACTCGACATGATGCCTATGAGAGGTTTCATAATCAACTTTACACTTTTGGTAAATCCATTTGCTTGGATTTCATTATTTTCACTTTTAGATACTTCAACTTGTTCACAGTGAAAATCCTCTTCAGAAGCATTTCTCTTATAAGGTAATATTGCAGGGTAAATAAGTGCATCAATTAGGCCTTCCCATGCAACCTACCATGTCAAACAATTACAAAGATCATAGCAATTTTATCAGTTCTAATAAAAAATAGACTAATAATAAAAAATAAATAATGAATAAGAACACCACAATATTCAATCACAGGATTATTCACCCAAAAAAAAAAAGGATTATTTCAAATTTTATCAGTCCTTGGTTTGTTGCTATCAATTCCATGTTTGATTACATAAGTCATAAAATAACTTGGCATGTATGATTTATTTGATCCTAAAAGAGCACCACAAAAGCTGAAATATTTAAAGAAATGACTGACCATGTCTGTGCAGAGATTTCTCAAATGAATACCATAAAGCAATCAGCAGCATGAACTAATACATACACATCCCTGGGTGTGGAACGCAATAATTAACAATTTGGAATACCTGGGAAGCAATCTGAACTTGCGGGTCATGGTCCGAAAATGTATGCTGAGGGATCTTAAGCATGTCATTGATTAAATTCCTGTTCTTCAATGCATTGGATCCCAGTAACTGGATAAACCATCCCCATGCACGAATAGTCTGAATTTTCATACCACGGTTAAGCAAATTATTCATTCCAGTAAGCAATGTTTGCTTCATATCTTTGACAAGTACCTGTTTTGGATAAAAGAAGATACATATTGAGATCGTAAACAATGTAATAAGCCATATACAGTATGACTACATGTGATCAGAATCAATTATAGGATTTATCAGTACGATTATTGTGCTTGTTAGCAGTTAATTTTAGTTTTGGTAACTGATTAGGAAGTGGGTATTAGCAGGATATTAGAAGGCTACTAGTAGTATAAAACGGGAATTGGTAGAGAGTGGGGGTGTGGATTAATCAGTGGGAAACTTCTTGAATTTCAGTAAATCCATCTTGTAATTGTGTTTGATTCTTCTTTTCCATAATAACTTCCTCCATTATTATGCTCAAATAGCTTGTTAGAATTCAGAAATTCTCTCGAGGTTTTTTTGGTTCTTATCAGATCAGAATCTCATAAACGACCCTCAATATTAACAAAACACAAAGAAGATACTTGTGATCTTAGACTGCTAGTATCAGATAATAGAGGCGACATGCATTTATGCACCAAAAAGGGGAGAGATATATCTTGAAGCTTAAGTTTTCATTTTAATGATGTTTGCTTCAGTGGTTATATAATGACACAAAACAAATTAAGGTTGAACTACATAGAATTTGCTCTATTTCGTTGCTCTTTTGCTGGACAGTTCTGAATTCTTGTCTTTCATATTGCACGATAAGCCATGAAGATAATAACAGAAAGTACAGGACTATCAGTACCTTAGAGAGATTTAGAGAAGGGGGTATTATTAGAGATCTAATCTTCAATAAACACCTTTCTGATATATCTCTTTCCCTCTTATCAGAGCTGAGTAGTCTCCTATACACTGGTGAAGCCCATACATGAGATAAATCTCTCATCTTCTCACTTAATTGAACTCCTAACCTCATCACAGCCTGTCATAATAAGATGTGAGCAGGAAAATACTTATGAATTTTCATAGCAACACAACTGCAAAGTTGTGAACTCACAAGAAATTTTAGGAAGAAATATCCCAATATTTGATTTTGTAAAATGAAAAAAAGTAGGTTGTATATGCAACACAAGCAACAACGACAGGCATGCCTAATTTTTCTCATATTCATTTATTCATATGGGTTGGGAATCCAAAAAGAAAGGCTAGGAAAATGCTTCTACCTGCATAGCCTCAAAAGTCGTTGACAAGGAACCAAAGGGATTGTCCAGGCCATGGACAACTGCTTGCAACAGAGAATTGAAATGGGAAACAAGAACGGACACATTGAACTGTTGGATGGATATGCACCATACACCCAAGTTACAAACCGTCTGCATACATTACAAGAAAAACATCAAATATCTGCAAACGATAAGCAGGAACTCTAGAAGATTACTTCATTTGACAACACAAGTAATTACCTTCATTTTTGAGGTTGTGATGAGTTTAACCAGTGACTCCAAAACCAAATTGGCACCCTCCACTTTAAAACAATGGAAACAATTGCACGTTATCAATGGGACGAGCAAATATACAATTTGATGGACTGCTTGGCCTAGTATCATTTTAAGCACAAAAATTTTGATTTACAAATTTAAGCACAACAATTTGACGAGAAACAAATTTACAAAAACAGAATTTGCTTTAATCTATAATGCACACATCCCACTTCCTCGATTTGACAAGCTCTTAAAGACCATTGCATAACAGTTAATACTCGCAGCTCACGATCAGTTTCTAAATTAAAACCTCATCCATCATCCAACTTGATGATAAGAAGCATGTTCCACAATTTACTTGTACAAGTAACAATGAAAAATTTTGTCTGCACATACCCGAAATTGCAGCAATAAGGGATGGATGATACATCATGAACCCCAAACATTTCAACGCCTGTCCTGCACTGATGAAATCAAAATAACCAACATCCACTCAGGTTCCTCATTCCATGACTAACTAAAAGCAAATATCAAAATTTCCCAAAACAATTTGATATTTCTCTAAAATGACTAAGAAAGCATCCAAAACATAGCCTGGTACTGTGGAAGAGACTGGAGGTCCAGAAGGCCAGAAGACCAATAAGCATAGCAGGTCCAGACCAATTGACTTGACCGACATAGCCTGGTTGAAGCACCTCCAGGTTGCAGATCGGGGTCCCACTCGGCTTGGATCAAGGATGGGCTCTTGGTCACAAAAAGGGAATGGAATGGACTATTCATGCCTAATGGAGATTTGAGAAAGTCACTCCAAAAGGAGTGCCACGACACACATGATTACTACTTTTCTGAAAATGAGAGGGAATTGTCACAATTTCCTTATATTTCCAATGCTCTACCATATCCACCAATATTTCTCTTTAATTAAACAGCAAATTTTTTCATCGACACTGATATTTTAATCTTTGTTAAGAGGATTATGACACGATTGAGGAAGAAAATGTAAATTGTTGTCGAATATCAATGAATAATATTAATAAAAACACAAATTTAAAGGAAAAAAATAAAGAATTTTGAGTAAAAACTTGACATTTTTGAGAAATAATTATACGTAATACACAATGACAAAATAATACTTAAATTTACTTACTTTTGTGAATGCAATTTACATAAATGTAACAAATATATTTTGGTTTAGTGAAAAAAATGGATAAAAACAAAAAACAAAAAACAGAACAAATTTCAATGCATCTTAAAAAACTAGTAAAGCTTCCGAATCATCCTATTCACCATTTCAAACTTTTCGCCAAAACAAAGATTAAAAGGTAAAGAGCAGAAAATATTTCTTCTAACAAATTTTTTGGCCTATTCGAGTCAATAAATGGATCTGAAAATGAAAAAAATAAAATAAAACTTAGAGAGATTGTACTTACATTTCTTCGTCTTGATCGTGAACATCGGCGACGATCAGAGGGATCAAAGTCGGAGTAGCGTGAGCCAGGGTTTGGATTGAAGCAGGGTTGTGAGTGGACTGTTCTTGGAGGTATAAGAGGGACGAGTAAGCGAAGGCCTTGTTGCCGGTGCTTGAAGAAATTAGGATTTCTTCGAGCTGGTCTGAGAAATCCGCCATTGATAAGCTGAGAGAAGAAGAAGAAGAAGAAGAAGAAGAAGAAGAAGAAGAACCAATTTGAAATCCCTAGTTTTGGAGATGATGAACATAGCAGTAAAACTTTCTTGGGAAGTTTCGCGCCAAAAAAGGGTTTGGCGGGTTGGACATTTAGGGTCTGTTTGGAAACTTGGATGTTGACGCTTGGAAGGATGTGTCTCGGCCTAATTATTTTGCTTTTCTTTTTAGTTACACCAAACGGAAGCCGAGGCAGTAAAATGCTCTGTTTTGCTCAAAATTTTACAACACATAAGTATAGAGTCAATTGAGTCTAGATCTATTATCTTATTTTTCTGTCCCAAGGACTATTTCCTCAACAAGTTTTTGACAACTCATCAATTTGTTTAAGAATTTTAATATTTAGTATTTTTATGTTGCTAAATTCTAAAATTCAGATGATATAACATGACATTATTAGGGGATGATAATCAATGAGACAAGAAATCTCAATTCAGATCAATTGTGCTATGGAAAATCTTTTGAAGTAACTGTGTTGTAAGTCTAATGTTACGGTGTCCAAAAACATGTAGGTGTTTTGTAAATTTATTTCAAAATTATAATGAATATGAAAAGTAGGATTTTAGATGGTTGATAAATTATGAATAAAATTGTTGTAGAGATGCCTAATGATCAAATTTGATATTTTGATCTTTATCGTAGATGGAAAGTACATAATCTAAAATAAAATTGCCAGATTTTTGAAAAGTACATAATGAATTTTTGGAAAGTACACAATGGCAATTTTCTAAACCAGAATGTAATTGATTATAAAAATTGACAAAATTTTGATAGTCTAAACCCGAATAATAGATGAAAATTACAGAATAAAATTACCAATTTCCTTTAAAAAAAAAAAAAAGTCTCTTGAAGCAAGTAGCTGTGTTTTAATTTTGCTTTCCATCAACACCCTTTGTTTCTCCTTGTTTTCACATAATTGCCTTTTTGGCTTTTCATTTAATTACTCTTGTTATTAGAAAAAGAAAAGAAAAAAAAAGAAAAAAAGAAAAAGAAAAGAAAACAATTATGATTGGTTATCTTATCGTATAGCCTGAGCAATTAAGTCGGGTTCTCTCTTACCCAACTCCTACATAAATTGCGAGTAAAATGACGAAGGGCTAGTGGTCGAATGATCGAAGGTCTTTCTGGTTCTTTCAATCGACGATGAAAAGTTTAGGTTTTAGTAGCTGAAATCTCTTTGCTAAGAACCTCAAAGCAAAATTCCTCCAAATATCAACATCTGGTAAATACTAGATTTTTGATTATTCTATCAAAAATTAACCTTTCCAATTCGTTAAATTTAGTCATTATATTTAAAATTATCTCACTTTTCCTTCTTATTTAGAGCAATTACTTATCAATATATCAAATCTACAGACAATTACAATTGACTTCTCTTTTCAACTTATAAAATTACAAAAAATAATAAGCTTGAAATAAAAATTTTGACTTCTTGGAAAACTTACTTAGATAATTTTAAAAAACTATTAAATTTTTTTTTTCTTGTGACAGTCATCAGTCTCTAGAAGGAAAAAAGTAAACTATGCAATATCACATCGCTTAAGAATGGATATATGTGATGGTTTATAAATAAAGAGACCACCCCGTAATGATATGAGGCCTTTTGGGGTAAGTTTAATAATAAAATCTTTAGAACACAAGGTCCAAAATGAACAATATTATACTAAATTGAGACATGTGTCGCTATACCTATGAATTACACAACCATCTTAAACATGTATAAATCTATACACGCATATAATCTTCTCGTTGGCATTACTCTCTGTTTTTGTTTCTGTTTCTAATATCTGAGGAAGGCTAATGTTAGTGATTATTGGAAACACTTTTCATTCCCGCATGTTTAGTATTTGTTGAAATGTCTGAGAGAAGGTCGGTGTAATTTTTTTTATTTGGAACTAGGTGGACATTTTTTATTGGGGAACAATACTTATTTGATCATCCAAAACAAAAAATCTTTGACAATGTGGGATAATTAAAGCATTAATTAGCGTCAGCAATTAAAAAAATGAGACTTATTCAGTGGATGGATTAGCTACTTTCCCCAAATCCACTGGTATTGCGTTACAAAGGTTTAAACTTATTTTATAACAACCTTTTTTTTTTTTTTTTCCCCAATTGCAACTTTGTTTCAACATTATGTAACAATTGTTCTCTTTGGTGCATAATGAAAGCACAATTTCCAAGTAGTAGATATGTATATAAATCTCATACTCTTTAAATGTGATGTTGATGTCCATATAAATTTTCTCTTTGTTTCATTATTGGATTCATGTTAGTGCCTATATATAATTGCTTATACTTGTAGCTATATTTGTATTTGATTTATAGATCATATTGCTTTCTGAGTTCAACTCTTGGGAATTCTTAATACATCCTTTTTGTTTGGTTCGATGATTTTGACGACTATATTTGACAAAAATTAAGATTTCTTCTAGTGGAAATAGAAAAGAATTTGACGAATTGATATGGAAATATGTGCAATTGATCGTATCTACAGTGAGGTTATTTCTGATAGTATTGATAACTAAAATTTTCGATGTATACAGAGATTCATTAGTTTAGGTAAGTTGAATACTTGGAATCTGAATTTGTGAAGAGGGTGATTTCGAGGGAAAAAAGAGGAGTTATTAGATTGAGCATTCATGATGACGATCAAAAGGACAGTGAAAAAGCATAGTCAAAATAGATCATTTAAAAAATGTGCAATTGAAATTTAATAGAATTTTAAGGTGACAATATAACATGTGGAAATAGAATGATTTACCTTCCTCGACCTAGAAACTGTAGCAGATAAAGTTATGACTCTTCAAATGAGTTTCTCTTTCTTCCTCGTACCAATAAGAATTTTACTTTTAGATAAGCAACTTTAGAGTGTGTGCTAATTATTTTAGCTCTTTGTTTAGGCAAGCTTCAGCACATAGTTTTAGGTTGCGAAGCAACTTTGAAAACCCAACACATTAGAAGTAACTACAACGTTAATGCTCTTCTAACAAACCATTCTTCTTTCGGCCTCACAACACTCGTTTCATTTTTGTAATCAAAGCTTAAAGGAAAAAAGGTTTTTAGAAACATAAAGTTCTTGTAGGTTTGAGACATGATTAATTTGTTTACTAGAATTCTAGGTGTCAACTTTATGATATTTCATAGGTGTTTTCATATTAATTTGAGTTGAATTATAAAGTTGTTCTAGAGTTACGATGCTTGCAGGGATCCCCTTAGGGTTGTTCCAACACTTTGAGGGTCTCTGTGAGTCGAGATTTGCTATATCAGATTTTTTATTTCATTGGCTTCCCCCCCTAATAGTGTCATGTCACATCATATGAATTTAATATTTTTATCACAAAAAAATGCAAAATATTATAATTCTTGAATAAATTGATTAGTTATCGAAATACTATTAAGAGGACAGCTTTTAAGACAAGAAAATAAGATAGCAAATCAGGACCCAAATGTCAATTGTCGCTAAATAAGTGGCTTTAGTCCACAAAGGATTCAACTATACAAGCTATCCAATACTTTTAGCTCAAAAAATTTTTTGAGAGAGTTTTTGTTTTTTTCTCATTCAATTCTCTTGAGTTCCTTTACCGTTTAGTCCCTCGTTCTAAAAATTGCCTTTAGTTTCTTTATGATTATCAATTAGATCTTCAATAACAACTTTGCTCGATAATAATTATAGTCTTAGAATATTAGTTTTCATCCTAAAAAAGTTAACAATGTTAAGTTTAAAGCTAAAAATATATATTTTATACACAAAAAAAAAAAAAAAAATATTAAGAGAGAAAAATTTCGTTTTCTAGATGTCCAATCAACTGCTGTGCCTTAATGCATTTTGAGGAGAACCAGTAACTCTAGGTTCAAGTGGCATTTCACCCCTAACCATAACTCATATGTTGATTCTTCAGTAGATGGATTAGCGTCAGCAATTGAAAAAATGAGACTTATTCAGTGGATGGATTAGCTACTGTTAGATCTATTTTTATCAATTTACCAAATTTGATTAAATTACTAAAAGCGTAAAAATAAAGAACACATGCAATTTATGAGGTTTGGTCATGCCAACTCCTCGGAGCCATACCTAACTATCGAATAATCCACTAATATCAAATGATTACAAGCACTCTCAAACTTATACAACCCAAAGCTCCCTCTTCCTATTGTCACTGGTCATCTTGAACCTATTACCGGATCTATTCGGCAAGCACCACTCGTCTTTCGTTGAACTCCCTTCAACTGAAAATGTCTTCTCCCGAAAACTTGAAGTTCTTTTCCTAAAGAACGATAACATGTCCTCCCGAAGACTCCAAATTCTCCTCCCAAAGACTCCAAATTCTTCTCTCGAAGAACGACAATGTCTCCTCCGAAGACTCCAAATTCTTCTCCCAAAGAACACATAATGACCACATGAACTAAATCGCAAATATGAGTGAATTTCCAAGTGTCTGGGGCAAAGCAATCTATATTTGAGACCCATATAAATAGTAGCAACAACCAATCTCCAGGTAGATCTTGAATTAGAATTAATTCAAATTTCAAATTATTTTATGATATGTTGCAACACTTCGAGAAACACTTTGAAATTTAAATATTTAGATTTTCTCCAAAACATAATCTAGTCACAAAGTCCAAATTTTGTTGCTCATAAAATCTTCAAAATATCTTCAATGAATATCTCCTTGATAAAGAACGTGATCTTTTGAAAATCTTGAGATATTTTGAAATTCTAATTTGAATAGGATTAGGAATCCTATCTAAATTAGATTTTCCATTTAAAATTTGAAATTCTAATTTGAATAAGATTATAAATCCTATCTAAATCAAAATTTTCATTTAAATTCAAATCCACAAGATATTATCCATGTTTTTAATATTATCCAGTAGCATAATCTTCTCAACAACAATTATCTTCAAGTAAATCCACAGTTACAAATATTCAAACTTCAAATATGCATCTTCACGTGACTACTTGCAAGTGTTGCAACACATGTTGAAACACCGACTGTAACATTGAACAAAACCAAAATAACCATTGTTTTTTGTTTTTTTTTTTTTAAACAAGTTGCTATAAAATACCAACATCTAAAAACCTAACAGCTACTTGCCCCTAATCCACTCGTATTGGGTTACAAAGGTTTCCACCTATTTTATGATAAACTTTTTTTCCCCAATTGCAACTTTGTTTCAACATTATGTAATAATTGTTCTCTTTTGAGCATAATGAAAGTACAATTTCCAAGTAGTAGAGATGTATATAAATCTTATACTCTTTAAATGTGATGTTAATGTCCATATAAATTTTCTCTTTGTTTTATTATTGTATTCATGCTAGTGCCTATATATAATTGCTTATACTTGTAGCTATTATAGATCATATTTGTTTCTTAGTTCAACTCTTAGAAATTCTAAATGCATCCTTTTTGTTTGGTTTGATGATTTTGACGACTGTATTTGATAACAATTAAGATTTCTTCTGGTAGAAAAGGGTAAGAATTTAAGGAATTGTTATGGAAAGATGTGTAATTGATTGTATATATAGTGAGGTTATTTTTTGATAGTATTGATAACTAAAATTTTCGGTGTACATAAAGATTCGTCAGTTTAGGTAAGTTGAAGTACTTGGAATTTGATTTTGTGAAGAGGGTGATTTCGAGGGAAAAAAGAGGAGTTATTAGGTTGAGCATTCATGATGACAATCAAAAGGACAATGGAAAAGCAAAGTCAAAATAGATTGTATAAAAAAGGTGCAGTTAAGAGCTAATAGAATTTTAAGGTAACGATATAACATGTGGAAATAGAATGTTTACCTTCTTCGTGCTAGAAACCGCAGCAGATAAAGTTACAACTCTTCGAATGAGTTTCTATTTCTTCCTCGTACGAAGAAGAATATTAATTTTAGATAAGAAACTTTTGAGTGTGTGCTAATTATTTTAGCTCTTTGTTTTGACAAGCTTAAAGCACATAGTTTTAGGTTGTGAAGCAACTTTGAAAACCCAACACATTAGAAGAAACCACAATGTTAATGCTCTTCGAACAAACCATTCTTGTTGCAGATTGTTATCGATATTAGTAAAACAAATCAATCCATGGTGACAGCGTCAAAAACTTGTTGCGGATTTTCTAACGCAAGTGTACGTTATCATTCACAAGTAATAAAGTAGTGAATAGAGTATCGTTCTCATGAGAATTGATTACTTACTAATTATCGAAATTGGTTAACTCTAATTTTATTTAAATAAACCAAGAAGGAATTTAAAATAAAAATAACAATAAAAATAAAAATAAAAATAAAAATAAAAATGAAGAACTCAAAATATTAAAATAATTTAGAAAGTAATTTGAGAAGAAATTAATATGAGAAAAGTCTAGAGGTTCGATTTCACCTAATCGTCAACTATGTATTTTCATGCCAACTTATAACTCATCAATTTTTCTGAGTTCATAAGACGAAAAATCCAATAATATTCAATTCCCTTTCTCAAGTGCCGAACTAAAAATATTCTTAAAACTTGATTTTGACATCCCTATAAAAACCAAGAATTAAAAACTCATTACAATTTTTGATTCTTTTTAAACAACTTTAAAGGAATTATAGGCCTCCCGAACTCTATAAAATCCTAGATTGTATTATCCCTTAATAATATCTAAAATTTCCTCTCCCAACTGCCAAATTCTACATACAAAATCATCCAATTCATGGCCCAATAAATTAGAAGCATTAAGAATGAGATAACAAAAATAAACTGAATGAAAAGCCTCATAAAATAAATTGACATTCAAAACATAGTATCAAGTGTCGGCTACATCTCTCCTGTAAAAAAATAAATTAGTTCATAACAAAATTTAAAGAAACACAAAACAGGTTATCAAATATCGAAAGAAAAGGGAAAAAAAAAAAAAAAAGGGAGTGAAGTTGAGTTAAGCTTCTCCGTGTCTGGAATCCGCTGTCTTCTTCTCCAAACCCACAATTCTCTCTCTAAAATTGCTAATCAAATCACTGCCAAAAAGTCACTTTATACAGTCCCTAACACGATATTTTATAGGCCTTGATAAAAAGCAAGCAACTTGGAGCACAAAGAGTTTCCAAAAACTGAAAACTAGCCAATTGGTACTCTAATTCCTTTTTCTTCACTTTCCCACCTTGAAAGCTTCGGTTCCCTTTTTTTTTTTCCTACAAAATAACAAAAGGAGAAACAAAAACACATAAAAATATCTAAAACTAGCAAGTTACTAAGTCAAACACATTCAATAATTGAGTGCAAAACCAACTTGTCAGCAACCATTGACTATTGTGAGGCATTCCAATCCATTTTGAATGATTACGTGAAGGCTTCAGGTCAGGTTGTCAACTTTTCCAAATCTTTGATTAGTTTCAGCCCAAATGTTGATGTAGCCCTACAAGAGGAGATTCGGGAGAAGTTGAGGCTGTCAAGGCAGATTAGAAATCATGATAAATATCTGGGTTTGCCCTTTTTTATTGGTAAAAACAGGAAGAGTGATTTTAGTGGCATTAAGGAGCGGGTTTCTAATAAGCTGCAGTTGTGAAAGAACAAGATCTTCTCGGTGGGAGGTCGTGAAGTGTGCATCAGAGTAGTAGCTGTAACGCCCCAAATGTTACCTAACAATAACGTTAGAAAATTAACATTAAAATTAACATAGATATTGTGATGAGATAGCAATTTCTTAATTATAATGTTATGTTGAGGTATTTTTTTCACAGGTGACGTGACGAGGACTCGATGTACTAGAACAAAATTCATGCCAAAATTGATGAATTTTATAAATGATTTGATTAATATGTGTTGATGGTTTAATAATATAATAGATTGTGTATATATGTGTAATATTAGAATAGTATATGTATATATGTTATGTTTTGAGAGTTTATATATATTATGTTTTGTTTCAATATAAATAAGTTATATTTATATTTTGCTAACTTTACGTATATATATAATTGGTTTTATATATATGAAGGTTATATATATATGGTATGTAGTATTTGTAATAAAGTTAATGTTTAAAAAAAAAGAGGGAGGGGAATGTATGTTATTCGAAAAAGACTTATTTTATATGATGTTAATTTCCAACTAAATTATGAATCTTTAAATGTCAAGAATTATTCTGTAATTTAGATAAACTTATAGAGCTTTTCATAAGCTTTCCAACGCCTACTCATTTGTGCAAATCCGATAACAGAGTAAGAAGTTATGACCAGTCTAGTATTCGGATACCTAATAGTCACCAACTAGTTTACCATGTGTGATTTTAGGTGTGAAAATTCTAAAAGTTAACTTAGTTGTTTCCTTTTCCCCCAACACGTTTTCACACCCTAATGACAGCCATTCCACAGTTATTAAGAGACAATTAAACCAAAGGATTAAATCCCAATTAATTCCAAAATTTATTTGGGATTAAATTACTCACAAATTAGTTTATAATTTTCAAAATATCTCTTTTTACATGCTCTCTCTCACTCTCTCACTTCCCTAGCCTCCCTTTTCCTTTCTTTCCCATTCTCTTTGTCTACTCTCTCTGCCCCTCTCTCATGCACAAACAGAAGAAGAAAAAAAATCCGTCAAACCTCCAAATTCTTTCAAGTCAAAATCAAAGAATTTCAAGATATGTTTCGGTATTGTTTGATGATGAGGATGATTTTGTTATTTATTTTAATTTAAGATTCTTTTAAGGGATGGATGATTTTCTTAATGAGTGTCTTCATGTGAGTTTGAGGAGAGGATGAGAAATATTTATCGAATGATGATCGAAAGAATGGCGATATAGCTGATTTTGTGAACAAGACAAAATTAGGGTTTTTGATTTCTTGATTTATGATTTCATTGGTACGGTGATTGAATAATTTTATGTGTTAGAAACATGTCTTAGGGCTGTTTTGTGTGTGTGTGTGTGTGTGTGTGTGTGTGTGCGTGTATGAATCACATACATTGTGATGATAATTTTTTTTTATTTTCAATGATTTTCGAATTTGACCACGGCTATTGAAATTTTCAGATTTTATGATAAGTTTTCAAAACTACTTTTAAGGATAAAAACAACCTCCATTTTTAACGAATTTAGTATTGTTGGAAAGCTCTGGATGTTTATTTTCATTTGAAATTAGTTTTATATTATTTGGAGATATATGTGAATTTTTATGATTTTTCAAACAGATAGAGGTCCGGCTGCCAGATTCTATACAATTTTAGTAGTCTATATTCAAAACTATTTTTGAGTATCCAAATGGTCTCCATTTTTAACAAATTTAAATTATAGATGTCTATTATCATTTAGAATCAGTTTTAGATCATTTGAAGATATATGTGAATTTTAGTAATTTTTCAAATAGGCAGAGGTCCGGCTGCCAGTTTTGGTAAAATTTTAGAAATCAAATTCAAATAATTTTTGAGGGTCCAAATGGTCTTTATTTTTTACAAATTAGGTACCCTTAGAAAGATCTGGATGTCTACTTTTATTTGAAATTAGTTTCAAATCATTTGGCATCTTGTGTGAATTTTTATGAATTTTTGAAGGGATAAAGGTCTGACTGACAGATTTTGTTAGGATTTGAAATTTCATAAAATTGTTCAATTTTTGTATTATGATGTTATTGAATGATGAAATAGGCCTTTTAGACGCTGTTATGATATGATGGATGTGTTTGATGAATTATTATAAGATTTTGTTGATTTTATTATATTTATTACTCATAGCATGAGCGGTTCTAAAGGCGAGTACCCGAGACTTTAATTGCGCGTCACCATCGGAAAATTTGAAAAGGTTAAGTAAGGTGTTTAGGTAAGTACACTCTCACCTACAACATGAATTAAAGATTTGAGAAGTATATGTTTTGATGTTGATGATAATGTTATGGTGTTCTTAAATAATACTTCTCCTATGATAACGTTTTGATAAAAAGTATATATATGGTACATTTATGTTTTAAAATGGCGTTGTACACTCTTGATAATGATGATGATGATGTTGTTCGGTGAGCGGACTTTTGTCACTGTTGGTTTGGGATTTGCTACCCTAATCCTTCCATGACTAGCACGCTATGATGGTATAATACTGGGCTCAATATATGACGGTTTTAAAAGTTAAAAGTTTTTAATGATGTTTATATTTATAATGATAAAAGAAAATTGTTTATTTACATTTGTGAGGTTTAAATGTCTTACTAAGCCCTTGCTTATATAAGTTAATTCATGTTGCAGATAAAGAAAAGGGTAAGATATAGTGTTGAAGGAGTTTAGAGCGGATAACGGGATGAAATGTGATAGGAAAATGGGAGGAACGATCATGAGATGGATATGTTTAATTTCAAATAAAGTTTTGAGACTTTAGTTTATTATTATTTGATTGGATATTTCATATGGAATTAAATTTTATTTCATGAATCGGGTCTTAAAATATATATATATATATAAATTAATTATGAAGTTTAATTTTGATATAGTTTTAAAAAAAATTTCTAAGTTTGCTAAAATTATCTGAGTATAGTTTTCCATTATGTAAAGATTTTTATTTCAGCTTAACATTTTCCACAATTTTATAAGAGATGAATGATTAAATAAGAAGTCAAATATAACGGTCCATAAGGGGTCGTTACAGTAGCATAGACTACGGCTACGTTACATGAGCGTGTTTAAGCTTGTGTCTTCTCGTTGCCAGGAACTCCAAGCAATGGTGGCTAGATTTTGCTGGGGAGGTGCGGAAGATAGTAGAAAGATCCATTGGGCTAGATAGGAAAAACTATGTCAGCCAAAGAGCTGTGGTGGTATGGGATTTAAGGATGTTATTTCCTTCAATCAAGCTCTTTTGGCCAAGCAAGGTTGGAGGCTTTTGCAGCATCCTTCCTCTCTTGTGGGACAGATTTTAAAGGCAAAATACTTTCATAGTTCCTCCTCCTTTGATGCCAAAATTGGACATAATGCGTCCTATGTGTGGAGAAGCATTATTTGTAATGGAATTGGAATTTCTGCTTTTCAGTCCGCTTGGATACCAAGACCAATTACCTTAAAACCTGTTACGGTCAATCTCGAAACCAGTCACGATTGGACAGTATCAGACTTCATTGTGTATGGTAATTGGAATGCAGATTGCTAAATTCTGTTTTTTGGCTGGTGGATGCAGAGGAAATTCTGAACATTCCTCTTAGTCGGAATAGGACTGAGGATTTGTTAGTCTGGCATTACGACTCCAGAGGCTTATACACAGTGTGTTCAGGCTACTGGCTGCTCGGGGTTTTGCTAGGGCTGCTGAAACCCCAGGAACTTCTAGAGATGTTAAATGGCGGAGCGGCTTTGGCACCTGAAAATTCCTAGTAAAGTGAAAATTTTTATGTGGAAAGCTTTTCATGACATTCTCCCTTGCTCTGTTAATTTGGGAAGAAGATGAGTTGGTTGCGACCAGCTTTGTTGTCGTTGTAGAGAAGGTCCTGAAACTAGTTGGCATGCCCTTTGGGCCTGTGATTCAGTTCGGGAGGTCTGGGAAAGCTGCGCTCTCTGGACTAAACTGAGGAGGCTAGCCGTGGGGAGTTTTGACGAACTGTGTTTGCGTGCTTGTCAAAGTCTCAAATGTCGAGGAATTGGAGGTTTTTGTCATGGTTACTTGGGCGGAATAGTGGTCGCGTAACTGCAGAGTGCTCGAAGCAAAATGGAAGACTCCAAATGAAGTATTAGAGGTGGTTGGGCGCATTCATGGAGATTATCATAACTGTGCTAAAATACAACACTCGGAGCCTTGCCGGGTTGTTGACAGGTCTTCTCGGTGGAAACCTTGGTCGGCAGGGGAGTTGAAGCTTAATATGGATGCAGGGTTCGAGAAGGTTTTAACTTTGTTGGAGTCGGGTGGTGGTCCGTGATTCCCATGAAGTGGTTCTTGCGAGCCTTGCTAAGAAAGTCATGGGGAACTTCTCTCCATATGTGGCAAAGTGCTTAGCCCTTCGGGCAGGATTGGAGTTTTGCTTAGCTGTTGGTTGGGATGTCTTATTTGTTGAGTCGGATACTCTTAAAGTTGTTCGGGTTCACTTGCCTGAATCCTTGGAGATGGTTGAGCCAATTATTTCTGATATTTGGCATTGCTTGAATCGTGCTTCTGCTGGTATTTCCTGTTGTCCCTCGTGAGAGTAACAAGGCAGCTCACCTGCTAGCTAATTCAGTTTTTAATTCCTCTACTGTCACTAATGGAATGCATGCAATACCCAACTTTATTGTTCGTATTTTGTAGCTACTTAATTTGGCAGGAGATTATTTTAGCCGAAATGGCCTCTGAATAAAATCCATTTTTTCCTAAAAAAATTAAAAATAAAAATATAAAATTATAATAGTAAATAGCTAATAAATTCATAATTTAATATATATACAAAATAATTAGTTTTTTTTTTTTTCAAGGAAATAATTTGTAATTTTGAACAAAAACAAATTATAATTTGTTTAATTGATATAGAGATAAACAAAAAAAAAAAAAAAAAGGAATACATAGAGAAATATGTTTTATTATTAAGGATATTTTAGTAAATTTAAATAATGACAACAGAAGCTTCCTAACCTGCTTCTCAAATTATATTTTAGGACAGCAGTTTTTAGATTTGCTGGACCAAACCGGGGTTTGTCAAACACCCCTGACAAATTCTTTAAGAATCCAAAAACAATGCCAAACGGGCCAACAAAATTAAATTTATATATTATAATCCCCTTTAAAAAAATTTAATAACTATAAAAAGTTTTCCTTAGACTATGACCATTGAACACTTTGCATGATTTTCAAAATGTAGCACCCGTTTTGCTTCTGAAAAATGAAACGTTAAGTATTGGATGGAAATTTAGATATAGTTAATTTGTGGTAAATAATTTCGGTTTTTTTTTTTTTGGTCATTTCGCTTTTCTAATATCAAGTTTTAATTAAGGAAAACCATTCACCAAATAATGTTTGTTCTTTTTTGGAAAGAACCAAATTTTAATTTCTAAAGACGATTTATATTGATTGAAGAGAAAATTAGGAAATCTAAATATTAAAAGAAATTAACTAACTAAAAACATCATATATATATATATATATATATATATAGGGTAAGGCTGCGGTATAATCCATTTTATAAACTCTATCGGTAGAGCTCCTTTTTAAACCGTTAAGATGTAATCAAATGACTAACATATTGTTTGTGTATGATATTTATAATGCACATTATATCATACTAGTATAAACTAAAAATTTAAAAATAAATATTAAAAAAATAAATTAAAAAGAAAACATCAATTCCCTCCCCTGGTCGCTGGCGACGCTCCCTGGCAAACAACACCCCTCCGATCGACGAGCCATTACCCCTTCCAAAGCCAGATCTGGTTGGCACTTAGGGGGGGGCATTAGTGTTGAGGGAGGGGGGACCTCCTCGGTGTCGTCGTTGATGTCGGGCCAACGGTGGACGGTCACAAGAATAGTTTTTTTTTAGTTTTTTTAAATATTTTTAAATATTTTTTATTTTTAGTAATTATATTTATCATGCACAAGTAACATCTCAACCGTTCAATTATATCAGGACGGTTTAAAAATAAACTCTACCGATACGGTATATAAATGAGACTTTACACAGATTTACCATATATATATATATAAATGTATTTTTTTTTAAGTCACGTTGTTACTGGCTTTTAAAGAGATTTTGGACGAGGAAGGTGGTGACCAGCTTTGCAGTGGGGTGAGGGGACTATTAGTCATGGAGATGGGACTGGTGGCATCTCTCATTAGGGAGGGGCAGGAGTATGCCAGCGTCAATAGTGAAGGCATTGGATTGGAGGGGGTAGAACTTGCGGCATCACCGGCAGGTATTAGGGATAGACGAGATCACAGTGTCACAAAAGTAGGAGATGTTAGATAAATTCCTTTGGCGAAAACCATCACCTAAAATCCAAGATTCTTCATGTTGGATCACTAAAAATCTATTAACGAATAAGTGGAAGCATATTTGAATCCATAACGATTAATTACTTTTTAGAGCCATGCGGTTAGCCTTTAAGATCAATGATATTAATACATGCGGTCTGAGGACCATAACCCCTATATATAGATAACTTCCCTATTATCTTTTGGTATTTTTATTTTAACTTATCATAAAAATAGAAATTACCTTTTAAGTCTCTACACATTAAAGGCCCACACTCTATCAGATACGTTAAAGCTCGAATCAATCAAAACATAGTATATTACTTTTAATTGGACTTAACTTTATTTGACAGTCCGCAACACATAATTATTTACATATAAGTCCAACATAGGATTAATGATCCAACAATCTCCCACTTGGGCTAACAATCTCCCACTTGGGCTATATGTGTAACCTTATAATTATGTTTTGGAAAAATCACTAATACAAAAAGAGGATACCACAACTGTTTTTAACTGCTGTGGTATCTTTTTTACGACGGTTTTCTAACCGCGTGGTATCTAGGATCGTAAAATCTATTTGGATAAAAACCATCGTGAAATAGACAAAACTGGCATCAAATGGTAGGTAGATAGTAACTTTCCATGACGGTTTTTTTGAAAAAACCGTCGTGGTAGGTCATTCCACGAAAAAAAAATTTTTTTACCCAATTTATGCGATTTCCCACTAGTGGCAAATATCATGTGTTATCCATTGCATAGCCCAGATTAAAATAATAGCTAATCTTCAATTGATTTTGTGTTACAATGTACAATAATTGTTACAAAAGCATACACCATATTACAAAATTAGTAGATTGTCTTCTAACTACATTGGATGAACTGCATTACATAATTAGCCTGCTCTTGGCTTATTAATCTCATGTCAACGTCGGTATAAAAATCCTTAGTTTGAAGTAAGGCTAGTCCATTGAGATTCAATGTTATCTCTCATATATAGGCTAAAACAAAATAACCGCACTTAACATAACCTTCTTATCGCGAACACCAAACAGCATCAATTAATGTTCGTCGGGATTAAATCTAGGTGAATTTGTATGTCACGGTTTTCTAATTTGAGAACTTGTTGACAAATCCTCCTTATCTTATGACATTTTAAATCAATCTAAAACAACTCTGCATCCAGACACGTAAAAGTGGTCAAAATGCGATAATAAATCATTCTACAATCATGTCACCCAAACAGTTGAAAAAAATAATACAAAATCATACTTGTGTAATTGTAAATCAATTTAAACAAAATCTTAACATAATTACGTAAAAAATACACAATCTAGTCAAATGGGCATTTTGTCGAACATGTAATACGCAAAAGCATAAATCACAAAATCAACACTTTTTTTCCAGATAACAATCCAAACCCAATTCTCACCCAAATAATTTAAATCAATCTAAAACTCAAAGCGAACCCAAACACGTTAAAAATCACACAATCTAATCAAACAGGCATTTTATCGAACATATAAGATACAAAAATATCACAAACACATTCAAAAAAATTTTCAAAAAAAAAACAATCACTCAAAATCACAAACACAGTCAATAATAACACAAAATCACGTTTACAATCAACCAAATGAACTTCCATAATATGTGCGATGCAAGAAGGGCAAGAGAGAGAGAGACTTATCAAGTACACAACCATGGGTGTAGTTGGCTTCGTAATGGGGTAGTCGGCGGAGGATGGGTTTCAAGGAAGAGATTGGAGGGGGAGTCGCAGTGGCGAGTAGAGGCGAAGAGAGAGGGAGAGGCCTGAGAGAGAATTAGTGGTGGAGTCGCGGCCGGCGGAGCTGAAGGTGAGGAGAAACGGAGAGGCTGAGAGAGAATGGAGGCGAGGTATGAGAGAAAATGGAAGGAGGGGTCATGGCGGAAGAGATGGGTTTAGTAGGAGAGTTGGAGAGATGAGACTGAAAGAGGCACGAGAGTGAAAATGTGGAGGGAATGAGAATTTTTTTTTTTTTTTTAATAAGTGGCTAATTCAAGCTACATTTAGGAAAAATTTTTTTTTTAAATGCACCACATATCACGACGGTTTTTGTATGTACCACAACAGTTTTTAACAAAAATCATTGTGGTATGTTGTAATTTTTATTATTATTATTATTATTTTAAAAAGTGATAGATTCATGCAAAATTTTGAAAAAAACAAAATTTTTAGAATGCAAGACGTACCACAATGGTTTTTCAGAAACGGTTGTGGAAAGGCTAAGCTTCCATGATAGTTTCCAAATACTGTCATGGAAGCCAAAAACTTCTACGATGGTTTTTGAAAACTGTCGTGGAAGCTTCTACTTCCACAACCGTTTTCAAAAACCGTCATAGAAGTGCTTGGCAACCATGACGGTTTTCAGAAATCCTATTCCACACCGTGTTTTTGGCGTACTTTCCACTACCGTTTTTTAAAAACGGTCGTGAAATTCCATCGTGGAGTTTGCATTTTGTAATAGTGAATAACCGAAGGAGTTCAATTGTGCTGTCATTGCCAAAATGTATCTATAACCAATCCAGTCCATCAATCATACCAACATAGGATCAAAGTAGTCTCTGTTATAGCTGTCATAACTCAACCCATCAATGTTCACGTATACTGATACAAATGAATGACATGGGTCATGATGTGATGTATAGCATGGAAATTTCATGTAGTGTGATCTTAACATGTCTATTTCCAACTGGTCCATCCTTAAACCTTAGTGAGATCAAACCATATCAAAATTAGAGTATAAATAAACTGAAACTTTATTTCTACAGAAAACAACCTCAAAATATCCATAAACTAAAATAATTGAAAATATGTTCTATATTATAAAAGCATCTAAAATTACCAACTCCCACTAAAACTAAATATCATCAATTGACACGACACCCATATGAGTAGTGTACTCATGAAACACTTTGGGTGACGATCTCTTAGTAAGCAGATCCGTAACTATAGAACTTTATGTCTATATGCTTTGACTTCATCAAGCTCCTGTTGTTATTGGAATAATCATTGCTGTAACACCTACCCAATACGACTATACATCTCCCAAAAAGCCATATTAGGTAGTGTTATTCTCTTAATTTCAACCCATGTTATTCTCAAGTAGTTAAATAGATAAAGTATGAAACCAAGGATAAATTTAAACTTTTGGGTACTACCTCATAGATAATAAAACAATTATATCACACTCAACCCATATGACTGGCCAAGTATGTATATAATATAACACATAACTCAAAATAGGCACAGCTAAGTGTGTGTGTGTGTGTATATATATATATATATATATATATATGAAACATAGCTATGAGGGTAGTCAAAAGTCAAAATAACAGGTCAGTTTGTCCAGATATACAAGTCCACGAGTATTAGGAGTACACCAGCTAGCCATCTAGTTGAGAAGTTCCCTCACCTGCATCACCATAAACGAATGAGCTAAAACCCAGTAAATAGAATCAATGCATGACATAAACAATATAGATATGCATGAACTCATGACTTTACTTCTTCAATTAACTTATTCCATTTCACTGCTTATATTCCTTCTTATCTTTTGCATGCATTAGCATTTCTTAAATGGGGTGTTATCCTAGATACCTTAGCCATCAGACCTTGTTGCCACAAAACAAACATCATAATAATGAATACCATCATGTGGGGTAAAGTTACTCTAAACATTCCTTCTTCCTTGTGATCATCAAGGAAGCTTCCCATATTATAAGTCTCTATCGTGATAGGAGGTCCATCGACCCCATGACCACACATATAATGTAACAAGGTGCCTGTTGTGTGAGGCATATCACATTTAAAATACTCTTCTCCCTTGTGATCATCGAGAAAGCTTCTCACACTGCAAGTCTCCATCGAGATATAAAGGTCGAAAGTCTTGATCGAGACATATTTCATCAATTCTTAATAATAAACCGTTCACAAGTCAATAATAAATCATTTAAGTTACTCTCAAACTCATTTATTACATAAAATGTATTTGATACACATTTTTCATCATGTAGTACATAAATGTTTATTGTTGGAAAAAGATCCGATATCAGAGTTACGGCACAGCGAAGTTTTAAAATTTTTATGCCGATTCAGAAAAGAAGCTCATGATATATATAATAATAAATTAAATATATGATCAAACATACCTTGTTTTTCGGATTCCGGAATTGCTAGAGCGTCGGCCAACGTGTCTTTTCTACTATTCTCGAGTCCCCACATCTCAGAGTGTGTGTGGGCACACGTGCTATGAATCCAAACAGCCGGTAATTCTTCCGAAGTCTAGATCCCATTTTTTTAATCCCGATGTACCTTGTTGAGAATTCGATCCGGGTTCGTTCTTCAAAACTACAAAACAGGAACCGGTTAATTTTCTATGAAAAATGACACTCCGCTTAACCTTCCTCACAATTTTGATTTAATGAAAATTTCTCTCTTTTTCTCACACCCAAGAAGGACGAATTTTCTCAAGCACAAAAACCTAGTTTTTTTTTGCGTTTTCTCTCTCCCAAAAAACCGTCCCTTATTCTTTTGAGTGTATGATGATAGTTGGCTTTTTTTTAAGAACTCCTAGTCTTTATATAATACTCCAATCCTTTTTCAAAAATATCTCCTACTTGAAAAATAATTAATAATTATTTTTCTGAATAATCTTTTGAACTAAAGGATCATTCGAATTTCGGGATAAGTTCTTTAAAACTTATGGACGATTTTTTTTGCTTGGTGAATCTCAAAAACGTGCTCCCCCTATGTGTAGATTGATTGGTGGTTCAAATTTAAATTAAGAATCTTTACTAGTCAAAAAGTCCTAATCCTATCTAGATTCAAACTCTTTTTAAACCTTTGAATTTAAATAAGATTTTCTTATTTGAATTTAAATAAATATTTTCCACAGACATTATCCCTATTTAATTAATTTAAATAAATAGAATATTTTAGATTTCCTTTCCACTAAAAAAATGTGCACCATTCTTTAAGAAAAGAAAATCTATCAAATAAGCTCATTATTTAAATCAATTAATAATTTGATGTTTGTAATATATTTAAATAATTTTGAAACAAAATTTTCTTCCCTCCATCCACTAAAATTTGTGCACCATAAATTAGTAGAGAAAAATTTTGTTTTCAAAAACTAAATAATTCAAACATAATCTTATTCCAAAATTCAATTAACCAAAATAATTAACAAATAATTATTTTATTTGCAACCAATCATATGTTGATAAATCACATTATTTGTCTACATTAATTTCACATGTCCAATTCTTTCGGGATTGCATATTAGAGAGTACCATGTCTCAATAGACATTATTAAATTCCCATTTAATTTACCGATCTCATTAGGAATAAATCCCGAGACGCTTCGTGGAACTATATGAGCTAATAGAGGGACTCGATAGAAATATGTAAAGAGGCTCCTAAATTGTGAAAAATTAATCCCAAATTAATTATTCATCAATTATCAACTTCAGGACTATTCCACTAAAAGTCTGAAGCTGAACTTCGTTTACATACCGTATTACGAAAGCTCTCTAGCGCAATGCTTCTTCCATGATTTATTCATCGCTCGCTTAATCCCCATATGTTATTCATGATTGAATTAAGATCTTTTTCCGTTTTACCTTTTCAATCATTTTAACTTAAAGTTCCATTATTCTCCATTGAAAGAACCACCAATTATAAACCCATACAATCGGTAAACCATCAAATAACACAAAGTGATACGATGGCCAAGATCTTGTTATATTATCTTTCAATTCCCGAATAATGCCTTTAAGTAGATAACATATACTGTCGTTAAGATAACTATGGATTCTGTTTCTGTGAATCTTGATTTCTCCATTCATAAGTCATACACCCAAAACACAAGTATATTGACCATCAATTATCAGTGTCTCACCTATAGTGGATCAAAATGCATAAGTCATGGATGCGAACTCAAGTATTCATTTCAAGATTAAGATTAATACAAGATGATAATCAAAGTGTCATTGATTCTTATAAACGGAATTATTAAACCGAATTAATTAACATCTTAGGTCCAGTTCAATATCATACCTCAATACTGGTATACATTAAAGTTTGTACTTGTAAGACCCGAAATTTTGTAGACTTGTAATCTCCTTGTTTATAAGGAATTAGAGTCTAATTTATGTATTTATGAAGTGTTATATGAAAAATTATGAATAATAATGAGAAATTCATAATTTTATTCAAACGATGTTCGGGTCCTCATTTAATGATTTTGAGACTCAATTAATGTTTTACGAGCCAAGAATAAGGTTTCTAAAGGAAAAAGAACGAAAAAGGATGAAATTTTACGAAAGTCAAAAGTTTGACCAAAAAGTCAAAGGGTTGACCAAAAAGTCAAAGTTTGACCGTAACGGGTCACAACGTCGACTTTACAAGTATGATGAAGGAATATGAAAATAATTTCCGAAAATGAAGTTTTATAAGCCGTAAATCCACCCTAGAAAAATCAAGCACACCGAAAAAGAATTAAGGGCAAAAAGGTCTCCGAAAAATTGGAGAAAGAGAGTTTTGGTCCAAAATTTACATGGAAGAATTTTTGGATCAAAATATAAAATAAGAATGCTCATCATAGTGTTGGAAATAACTGTAGAGCGCAAAAGGAGCCGTGAAAGACCGAAATGGCCAAACAAGGCATTAAGAGAGCTAGTGGAAGGTGATATCAACCTCTTGACATCATCCTCCACCAACCCAAGGCTACACATGTGGACTCCCCCATTTCCTTATAAAAAAATTCGGCAACTAGAAGAAAAGAAAGAAAAAGAAATTGGTTAGTTGGAAACCAATAGGGACTTGAAAACCAACCAAGTCAAGGACACATGCCCATGCTTGTGACCTCATTCTCCACTAACCAAACTTGAGCAAATGGATTGTCCTCCCTTCCCCAAAATCCGGCTATAAAGAAAGAAAGAAAAGAAAATCAAAGGGGACAAGAAGGTATGGCATAAAGCCATAAAATAAGGACCCAAAAGGTGGGTTAAGTATTAGATCTTTCTAGAAGCTTTTAGAGCCAACCATGGGCTGCCACCTACACATTTTCTCCCCACCAAATCCGGCAGCTCATCCCTCCAATTTTCCCCTTGGATTCGGCTGCAATGAAGGGAGGAAAAGAGACAAGACTTAAAGCCCAAAATCAAGGAAAAAGATTGAACAACTCTTGTCCATCAAGTCCCCTCACTCACTAGTCATTTTTGTTGAACAAAAATGAGTCAAACCCATGCTTATCTCCCTTGGAAATCCGGCTGCACAACCCTCTCCCATCCCCTTAATTTTGGCTGCACAATGGACAATAAAGGACTAGACACAAAGCCTTGAATTAGGGACAAGAAAACAACCACTCTAGTCATTCAAGACATCTCATCTTTTCTCTTCTCTTTTCCTTGTCAAAGCAGCCAAAAGCTTTGCTTTTCCTTGAGCATACTCGGCAGCAAAGAGGGAGAGAAAGGGAGAGTGAGAGCAAAGAGAAATTTTGGGTTTTTCCATCTCAAGGGTTTCGGTTTTTGCAAGGGAGAGTGCTAGAGAAAGATTGGAAAAAATTTCTTGTGGATCTTGGAGTGAGTGGCCAACCAAGAGCAAGAGGAAAAGAGGTAAGTGGATCTTGAAAAATTTCTAGATTTCTTCCTTGATAGTGCTCGGTTAGAGATGAGAAAAAGCTAACAAAGAAAAATCTCTTGGATCCCACTTTCTTGTGCAAGACCGTGAGCCACCAACAAGGAAGGAGTTGAGAAATTTTTGGTGAGCTTTAGGGAAGGAATCCGAGCAAGAGGAAGAAGAGAGAGAGGTAAGAAAAACTTGGTTTTTCTTCATGTGAGTTTCGGTTTTTGGTTAGAAGCAAGAAGAGCTAACAAAAAAATTTTGGATGCATTTTTTTGGAAGAAACCGTGGGCTAAGAGCAAGCCAAGGAAAGAAGGAAATCTTTGGATTTTCAAAACCCTAACTTGGGTTGAGGTAAAATCTCTTAAACCACCTTGAATCTAAGTTTTATTTAAGTGTTTTTAAGGTTGATTCAAGTGGTTTGTAAGGACATAAGTCCACTTTAATTTTCTGCCCTCATTTATGGTGTGTGTGTGTGCTTGATAAGATTAGGGTTGGTTGGCTGATTTTAATGCTTGATTGCTTTAAAATTTGTGCTTGAAAATGATGGATTTTTCATGCTAGAAATTAGGTTGTATGTCCCATAAGATTAGGCCAAAAATCTGCCCTTGGCAGCCATGAGAGCATGCTAGACTTAGGGTTGGATTTTGTGTTGATGGTATGTGATGATGCATGAGTTGGAACCATGTAACCCTAGTCCTTTTAATTTTCGGGTTTGGGGTTGCATGAGTAGAATGAGATGGATTTATGGGTTGTAATGGGACGTTAGAAGCGCTGCTTGATGTTGTCTAAGCTCCCGATGTGATCGGTCGAGATAGATTCCGCGAATAGGACGTAAACCGAAGAGAGGAACCGAAACTGCCAATTCGGATTCGAATCTGGCCAGTTTTGAGAAAGGGTAATTTCAAGGCTCTTAGAGGCCGAATGAGGTAAAACTGAAAACACGAAAGTTTTTCGGAACAACTTTTCCTAGAGGACAACGCGTACAGAATCTCGAAATAAGGTTCCAAAGGCCTTCGTTTTACCCAAAACCCGTGGCTGAACCCTGGGACGTTCTCCACACAGTTTTTCAGAGTTAACCCGTTTTCAAATAAAAACTGGTACTGATCTAGGCCGAACTAGATTTTGTGTAAAACATGAAAGTTTTAGCATTTTTCGATAGCTACAACTTTTGTGAAGACAAGTTTTTCAGATTCTAAGCTGATTTTTAAACTGGGCGCGTTTTGTAAGAGACGCGCAGAGAGCCCGAAATCTTGCAAATGAGTCTCACGAAAATAATTTTTAGAAAAATTGTGAAGTGTTCTTAAATGGTCATTTTAGCTTCGGAAACCGTTCCAAAGGTGGTTTCTGACCCCAAATGATTTTATAAAAGATTTATTTCGAAAACCATGAATTTTAAGGGCTCGGGTTTGAAATTCACATTTTCCACAAAGAAAAGAAAAAGAGGGTTTCATACCAAACATTCCAAGTTAAAGAAAATAATGAGATGTAACCAAGGTATGTTCTAAATAAAAAGGGTTAAGATTTTTATAAGAAGAATGAAGGATTTTTAGAAGTTAATTGCACAAGATTTTCCAAAGAATAAGGAAGAGGAATTTTAAAGTAAAATTAGTAAGCAAGCCGATTACGAACGGTAACCGGATATTATATCCGAGTTACAAACCCAAGGATAACCAAGGGTTGACAAAAGGTTGACCCAAGGTTAAATGAGGTTAACCTTAAGGGTTACCCAACATAACCCTAAGGGATACCCACATGTACAATTGGGCTAAGATTTAAAGGGTTAATGGAAATAACCCAATAACAAGGATGTATGAGCAAAACCCAATAAGAGAACAAGGCTCTAACTAAAAAGGTTACCCAAAGTAACCTCATAAGGATTTATCCAAGTTCAATAAAGAATGGGGATTAAAGTGGCCAAGATGGATATCATGTATAGGGGACATACAACCAAAAGTAAATGTGAGTGTTGGTAGGTCACCAACACCTTACGAAAGAATCCTGATCTTATATTTTTGGTATATCAGGAAAGTGAATTGCCGTTGCCGACAATTTAAGGAACGCGATTCTAAAGATACGGCACTAGAGGTAAGTACAAACCTTACCTGCAGTATGAAAACTAGTAAATTATGTTCAAGTATGTGGTTTTCAAATATGCTGCAATATGTTGTGTGCTATATCTATGAAATGTCATGTTTTATGAAAAGTGCTATTTTTGCGAAATGCCATGTTTATAAAAGGTGGTATTTTCGTAAAATGCTATGTTTATAAAGAATGCTATTTTTGCAAAAGATTATAAAAGTGCTATATTTGTAAAATGTCATGTTTATAAAGATGCCATGTTTGCAAATGCTATGAATGAAAAGAATGCCATGTCATGTTATGAATGAGATAAAAAGTAAGTTATCATATAATGACATCATAAGGTATGTTCACTAAAGATAAATAACATGGTAAGAAATCACAAGTAAAATGTCGTACCAACCTCCCCCAAGGTGGAGGATTTTTATGATAAAATTATGGATTCGCCCTCTCGTTTATGTAAGAGGGTGTAATCACTTATGTTTCCTGGAGCAGTTAGGGACTTGCAATCCCATCTAACTGTATCTAGAGGCGCGCTATATGTTAAGGGTACGTACACTAAGGGGCCCATAAGAAAGATAAGAAAGTTAAAGAAATGCATAAATGGAACATAAATGGTTCACGCATATGCATATGATGATGAATGTTTTCATGATGTTTTAAATGTTTTGTGAGATTATGTTTGTGCTTACTGGGCGAAAGCTCATTAAGTTATATTTCATACTGTAGGTAAGAAACCCGCAGCTTAATGTTGGGCATTGTTGGAGCGGTGTGGCGGCAGACGAAGGCGGTATGGATACCACTACGCATGGTTTCCGCAAATCTTTTGATAAGTAAAGAAGTTTGTATATAAGCATGTATGATAAAGACAAATTATGCTTTATGGTATTTTGGAACCAAAGATTTTAAGTAACGTTTACTTAAGTAGTAATGATGTATTACTAAAGACAAATGTTTTATAAGTATGTTTAAAAAAAAAATATATCCATAATTTTTAAGTAAGT
This sequence comes from Ficus microcarpa, assembly GCA_025413485.1. NCBI lineage: Eukaryota > Viridiplantae > Streptophyta > Magnoliopsida > Rosales > Moraceae > Ficus > Ficus microcarpa. Next base: position 24,375,163 of record CM046376.1, read on the forward strand.
AAGTATGTAAGGCGTGACGGCCCTACGTAGTAAGGGGGCGTCACAGTACTCGGAACCTATCTATGGTCAAGACAAACTATCCCTCTAATGAAGTAGACAACTTTTATAATCTTATTATGAATAAGATCACCAAATTTTATTTCATCGATTGCGGACTATTTATTTAGACTGTTATCAAATTATCATGTCTTCTATGTATACCTCGTATACATATGGTAATCTGATATATTACCAATAGCCAAGCAGTATTTTATGTTTGCTCAAAATAACCATACAATCAACAAATGAAAGTAAATAGGACACAACTTATTAAACATGAATAACCTCCTTTTATTAATATCAAAATGTCATGTTTACAGAAAATTCCTAATATTGATTTTCTATCCTTAGAGCACATTTAGATCCCAACAATCTCCCACTTGTCCTAAGCGAGTAAATGTGACATATTACGCATCCCCATGCTTTCGACATGTTCTTCAAATCTTCTGGCCACCAAAGTCTTTGTGAACGGGTCGGTAAGATTGTCCTCTGATGCAATTTTACAAACCGTCACATTTCCACTCTCAACAAAGTCTCTGATAATGTGATATATTCTATCAATGTGCTTACTCCTCTTATGATGCCTAGGATCATTGGTATTAGCTACTGCTGCACTGTTGTCATAGTAGAGCACCATAGCTTTATTCTACCAGAAATGGCCTCAAGGTCACCAAGGAACCTGCGGAGCCATACCGCTTCCTTAGATGCCTCACTGGCAGCCACATACTCAGCTTCCATGGTCGAGTCAGTAATGCAAGATTGCTTAACACTCCTCCACACAACGGCACCACCTCCAAGGGTAAAGACAGATCCTGAAGTCGATTTTCTTGAATTTTGATCTAATTGAAAATCAGAATCTATGTACCCTATAGGAATAAGATCCTGATCGGAATACACTAACATATAATTCCTCATTCTCCGTAGATACTTGAGTATATGCTTGACCGCAGCCCAATGGCTCGGTCCCAGATTCGACTAATATCGACTTACCATACCAACCGCAAAACAAATATCAGGCCTAGTGCATAACATAGCATACATAAGACTACCCACTGCAGATGCATAAGTTACATCTTTCATACGCTCCCTTTCCTCCGATATCTTGGGACAGTCATCTCTAGAAAGCTCGATTCCCATTCTGAAAGGTTTGGCACCTTTCTTGGAATATTTGATAGAAAACCTCTCAAGTACTTTATCAATGTATAAAGCTTAGGAGAGTGCTATCATTTTGTTCTTTCTATCTCTAAAGAGTTGAATTCTGAGAACATAACTAGCTTCTCCTAAATCCTTCATGTCAAACTGATTGACTAACCAAACTTTGACTGATGATAGTGTTGCCACATCGTTTCCAATAAGCAATATATCATCTGCATAAAGTACAAGGAAAACCACATTCTCGTTCTTGATACGATTATAAACACATAGTTCATCAACGTTTTGTTCGAATCCATAGGTTTTGATCACTTGATCAAACCTAATATTCCAAGAACGAGATGCTTGCTTTAATCTATAGACGGATTTGAGCAACTTGCAAACCTTGTCTTCTTGGTCCTATGCCTTGAACCCGTCTGATTGCATCATATAGATATCTTCCTCAAGAGAACCATTCAAAAAAGCTGTCTTGACGTCCATTTGCCATATCTCATAATCGTAAGCAGCCGCAATGGATAAAAGAATGTGGATTGACTTAAGCATTGTTACAGGCGAGAAGTTTTCTTCATAGTTGATTCCTTCTTTCTGCTTATAGCTCTCTGCCACAAGTCTTGCCTTGAAAGTTTCCACTTTCCCATCCACACCTTTCTTCCTCTTATATACACACTTACACCCAATCGGTTTTATGCCTTGGGGTTTACAAGTTTCCAGACCTCGTTGGAATCCATAGATTCCATATCGGTGTTCATAGCCTTTTGCCAAAGACTAGAATCAACATCCTGCATAGCTTCCTTATACGTAGTTGGATCGTCAACATGTTCTATGGATTATGTCTCAAAGACTTCATCATTGAACATATACCTATCAGGTTCTCTGACAATCCTCCCACTACAATGAAGCTCTCGTGGTTGTTGATTCTTTACCGGTTTTTTTACAGGGTTTCAGTGACTTTAGGAACATCCAACCCCGAAGTCATCTCCTCAAGCACCAGTTTGCTACGATGTTTAAAGTCTTCCATGTAACTTTCCTTGAGGAATGTTGCATGTGTGGAGACCAAGACTTTATTTTGCTTCAGATTATAGAACAAGCCACCTTTTGTCCCTTTTGGATAGCCAACAAATAAGCACACTTCTGATCGTGACTCTAACTTTTTCGCTTCCTTATCTAGGACGTGTGCCGAACAACCCCAAATTCAAATATGATTCAAATTAGGTTTCCTACTCGTCCATAACTCGAAAAGAGTTTTAGGAACCGATTTAGAGGGAACGTTATTCAGAAGATAGCATGCAGTTTGTATGGCATGCCCCCAAAATGACAAAGGTAATGTGGAGTAACTCAACATAAATCAGACCATATCTAACAAGGTCCTATTTTTTCTCTCAGCTACACCATTTTGTTAAGAAGTACCATGTGCAATCAACTGGGATTGTATCCCGTTCTTTATCAAATGTCCTAAGAACTCATCTGATAGGTATTCCCCATCTCAATCCGATCAAAGTGACTTAATGGACTTGCCTAATTATTTCCCCGCTTCAGCCCATAATTCTTTTAACTTGTCAAAGGTTTTGCTTTTGTGGGTCATCAAATAGACATATCCATACCTCGAGTAGTCATCAATAAAGGTGACATAATACTCATACCCATCATGTGTGTCTATGTTCATGGTGTTGGGATCTATAGGTGCCCTAAGGATAGAAAATCAATATTAGGAATTTTCTGTAAACATGACATTTTGATATTAATAAGAGAAAGTTATTCATGTTTAATAAGTTGCGTCCTATTTACTTTCATTTGTTGATTGAATAATTATTTTGAGCAAACATAAAATACTCCTAGGCTGTTGGTAATACATCGAATTACCATATGTATACGGGGTATGCATAGAAGACGTGGTAATTCGATAACAGTCTAAATAAAAAGTCCGCAATCAACGGAATAAGATTTGGGGATCTTATTCATGATAAGATTGTAAAGTTTGTCTACTTCCTTGGAGGGATGGTTTGTCTTGACCATCGGATAGGTTCCGAGTAGAACTTTAATGTATACCAGTATTGAGGTATGACATTGGACTGGACCTAAAGTGTTAATTGATTCGGTTTAATAATTCCGTTTATAAGAATCAATGATGCTTTGATCATCATCCTGCATTAATCTTAATCCTGAATTGATTACTTGAGTGCGCATCTATGACTTATGTACTTTGATGCACTAAAGGTGAGACACTGTTAATTCATGGTCAACATACTTGTGTTTTTTGTGCATGGCTTATGGATGGAGAAATCAAGATTCATAGATACGGAATCCATAGCTATCTTAACGATAGTAAATGTTATCTACTTAAAGGCATTATTCGGGGATTGAAAGATAGTATAACAAGATCTTGGCCATCGGTTTACTTTGTGTTCTCTGATGGTTTACCAATTGTATGGTTTTACAATTGGTGGTTCTTTCAATGGAGAATAATGGAACTTTAAGTTAAAATGATTGAAAAAGTAAAACGGAAAAAGTCCTTAATTCAATCATGGATAACATATGGGGATTAAGCAAGCGATGAATAAATCATGGAAGAAGCACTACGTGAGAGAGCTTTCGTAATACGGTATGTAAACAGGAGTTCAGCTTCAAACTTTTAGTGGAATAGTTTTGAAGTTGATAATTGATGGATAATTAATCTGGGATTAATTTTTCACAATTATAGGAGCCTATTTACATATTTCCATCGGGTCCCTCTATTAGCTCATATAGTTCCACGAAGCGTCTCGGGATTTGTTCCTAATGAGATCGGTAAATTGTAAATGGAATTTTGTAATGTCTATTAAGACATGGTACTCTCTAACATGTAATCCAGAAAGGATTGGACATGTGAAATTTGTAGACAAATGATTTGTCAACATGTGATTGGTTAATTTGAATTTTGAAAATAAGATTGTGTTTGAATTTTGAAAAACAAAATTTTTCTCTCCTAATTAAAAGTGGTGCACGTTTTTTAATTGTATGGAGGGAAGAAAATTTTGTTTCAAAATTATTTAAATATATTCCTAACATTTAATTATTAATTGATTTAAATAATGGAGATTATTTCATGAATTTTTCTTTCCTAATTAAAGAGGTGCATGGTTTTTGTGAGGAAAGAAAATTTGAAATATTTTATTAATTTAAATTAATTAATATGGATAATGTTTATGGAAAATATTTATTCAAATATGTGAATCCTATTTAAATTCGAAAAGGTTTAAAAGAAGTTTGAATCTATATAGGATTAGGATCTTTTGACTAGTCTAGATTCTTGATTTAAAATTTAAACCACCAATCAAGATTTCTCTCACTTTGTGGCCGAATTTTTAAAGGGGATTTCCTCTTGAAAATTGTTTTTATGTTCAATGAATCTAGCTCTAAAGTTGTATGATCTTTTGGTTCAAGATTTATCCGGAAAAATAATTATTAATTATTTTTCAAGAATGAAATAAATTTTGAAAATGATTGGAATACTATATAAAGGCTAGGAGTTCTTGAAAAACGAATTTTTGATTTTTTTAAAGGGGAAAAACGTTTTTTAATAATAAAAAAAATTGTTTTTCTTCCACATCAAAAATTCGGCTTTCTTGTGAGAGAGAAAATGAAAGAAAATTCCATTGAATCAAAACTGCGAGAAAGGTTAAACCGAGTGATAATTTTTCATAGGAGGTTAACCGGTTCTTGTTTTGTAATTTTGAAGAAAGAAGTTGGATCAAATTCTCAACGAGGATCATCGGAATTGAGAAGGAGGGATCTAAACTTCGGAAAGTATTACCGGTCGCTTGGATTCATAGAACGTGTGCCCACACACACTCTGAGACGTGGAACTCGAGAATCGTAGAGAAGACACGTTGGTCAAACGCTCTAGCAATTCCGGAATCTAAGAAATAAGGTACGCTTGATCATGAATTAATTTATTGTTATATGCATCATGAGCTTCTTTTCCGGAAACGGCATAAAATTTTTAAAACTTCCGCTGCGCCGTAACTCTGATACCGGATCCGATTTTTCCAACACATGGGACCACAAACATCCATATGCACAAGTTCTAAAAGTTCCTTGACACGACTATTCTTAACAGCAAACTGTCGTTTAGTCATCTTGCCCTCCAAACAGGATTCGCATTGTGATCAAGATTTAACCTCGTATAAGTTAAGGCATTATTCCTTTACCATCCTTTGAATTCTATTAAGGCTTATGTGACCTAGTCGTAAATGCCAAAGATATGATTTGTTAGAGTGAGAAGACCTATGTCTTTTAGAGTTCCCATCCAATTCTGTATCAAGCAGTGAGTGCATCTTAGATTTGATAAAATAAAGATTTTCATACATCCATCCATTACAGATAAGAGAATTATTTTTCCTAATGACAACTTTATTATTAAAATAAACCGAATAAGAGTCTTTAATCAAACATGCTACGAAATTAGGTTCATCTTAAAACTAGGAACATAAAAACAATATCTCAAAATAATAAATCTAAATTTATCAAAATAAAGATGCACTTCTCCTACTGCTTTAGCTCGCATCAACATCCCATCACCGGTTCTTAACATGAAGTTCTCCTCATGCAGACTTCTCATCACCTTGAACCCCTGTAGAGAAATATAAACATGGTTAGTGGTTCCAGAATCTATAACCCAAGTATCCTTAGATTCTTCCACTAAACAAGCCTTAAGGTACAGGATATCAAAATTACCTCTTTGCTTCTGCATAGTGAGGTAGTCTCTGCAGTTTTTCTTGAAATATCCTTTCTTCCCATAGAAAAAACATTTAGCCTTCTTAGGATCCACATTCCGCTTCATAGTCTTGATAGACTTCTTAGGAGCAGGTGCCTTCACCGCAGGCTTATTTCCCTTGTTCTTCCCTTTTTCCTTCTTCTTTTTGGGATTAGGCACAGGTGAATCAGGTTCAGCCACATTTGCCTCAGCCTTAGATCCAGAACCCTTGAAAATGTTCTCAAAAACTTGCAACTCTTCATCAATTCCGTTAAAGACATCTCCTTCCGATTAAGATTGTAAGATGCCTGAAACAAATCAAAATTCTTGGATAAGGTTTGGAAAACCATGACCAATTGAGTTACAGCATCGACTCAGCCCCATTTGCCTGAGCCTCAGACAAATAAGCCATGATTTTCATTATGTGCTCCTTGATGGGTGTTCCAACCTTTAGCTTGTAGTTCATGAGACCTTTGATAGCATCGGTCTTAGCCTGGATAGTTTGTTCACCAAATATCTCCTCCAGGTTGTCCATGATCTGCCTAGCAGTTTCATGCTCTTCATGCTGTTTCTGGAGCATGTTAGACATGCTCGCCCGAATATAGCACATAGCACTAAGGTTAGAATTGTCCCAGCGCTTAAGCGCTACAAATTCCTTAGTAGGAGCATCGATCGCATGTGTGAGCGGTCAAGGTTGGGTAAGGACGAAACTGTGTTTCTTTAAGTTTAAGACGATAAACAAGTTCCTTTTCCAATCATTAAAATTCTCGTCGGTTAATTTGTTTTGCATAAGTATCACAGATAATGGGCTCGACATCTTAATCTATAATAAAAAATTATGTAATAAGTATGAGCAAATATCTTTTTATTTAAAAAAATTTAGTTTTGTAATGAAACAAAAAGATCTAAATGCATTCTAAATGTTTATGTGTAAAACCTTTTAAAAACACATGTCTTACAATGATAATTCCTAGTTTCTGCTTTCCAAGCTACTGAGGGGGTAGTCATGGAAAAACTAGCCAAGAACATGGATCCACTCCGATTAATACATATTCGTTCATGGAGCATAACCCTATTAAATATATATTAACTATCGCTTATTTAGCCACTACTTTAAATATCAGAGTTTCGAGGGAGGGTTAATAAATAAAGTAGCATGAGTGTATAACCATTGTTTTCAATTTTAAATCCATATTTTACATTCGCCCCCGAGGGGTGATCTAAACATAAAATATGTCTAAAATTGTTATCCTTTCGGAAATCCAAATCAGTGTGTGCTCTAGGTAAGATATCTATCTAAAGGGAAACCGAGTAATAGACACTACCATGCGTAACTATTGGACCAATGATGGAGGCTGTAGGTCTTAGTATGTAAAACCTTCTCCCACTCAATCTTTTGAATTAGGGTTTTTGTTTTTCATGCATAAACAATATTTATTGAGTGGCACTCCTGAGTCTAAATGCCATGTTATCAATACATCGCAAAATAGTATAACATATTTATCTAGCATCGTATCATTCATAGTTTGCAAAATATGTAAATAGCCATGGATCATGATTCTGTCCTAGAGAAAATAAAATTATAAAATTTACAAAAATTAATCGAAACATATATCGGCCTTCTTTTATAGATCCATACCTTGTATCCTTCTTCAATGTGTCATCCTTCTCCAATGTCACATCCTTTTAAATTTAAATTAAATTTAAATTTCTAAAAAGATTATATGTGATTTTTAATTTTGATTAAAATTACAAAATATCAAAAATTTAAATAAAACACGTTTTTAATTTAAAATTCAAAATTTAAATTTAAAAAAAATGTGATTTTCAAATTAATTAAAATCACAAAATTTTAAAATTCTTAATAAAAACGTCCATTAAATTTAAATTTAAATTTTGATTTTTGATTTTCCAAATTATCAAGATCACATATCATTGGAAAATTAAATTTTCAAAAAGATTTAATGTGATTTTTCTTCTGCAAAAAAAGTCAATTATGAAATTTGAATTAATTAAAATTTCCAATTTAAAAAAAAAATCACATCTTTGAAAATTTCCATACCTTCATTCATCTTTAATCTCCTTGAATCCATTTAACCCAATTTAGAAAAAAATTCCTATGCGTTTCCGGTTGACAAAAATTCTATAAATTGAAAGAACGACCTAGCAGTGATAATGTACCGCATCTATTACACTTGAACGACCTAGATACAAATTCTAACCTCTATAGAGTCATAACCGGCAAAATTGAACAAGCATCATATATATAAAAAAATATATATATATAAAGCATTTATTCATATATCCATTCATAATATATTTAACATATACAAAATAAAACCGAGAGTGCCAACTCTCAAAAAATTTCATTAATGCATAGAGAGAAATTTATTTGATCAAATAATTTATATTATATACATGATCATGAGTTGGCTCTGATACCAATTGTTGGAAAAACGGATCCGATATCAGAGTTATGGTACAACAGAAATTTTAAAATTTTTATGCTAATTCAGAAAAAAGCTCATGATGTATATAATAATAAATTAAATACATGATCAAACATACCTTGTTTACGAATTCCGGAATTGTTAGAATATCGACCAACGTGTCTTCTCTACTATTCTCGAGTCCCACGT
>CM046376.1:24383824-24408314 GCA_025413485.1 Ficus microcarpa
CTCAGAGTGTGTGTGGGCACACGTGCTATGAATCCAAGCGACCGGTAATTTTTCCGAAGTCTAGATCCCACTTTCTTAATCCCGATGTACCTCGTTGAGAATTCGATCCGAGTTCGTTCTTCAAAACTACAAAACAGGAACCGGTTAACCTTCTATAAAAAATTTCACTCCGCTTAACCTTTCTCACAGTTTTGATTCAATGAAAATTTCTCTTTTTTTCTCACATCCAATAAGGACGAATTTTCTCAAGCACAAAAACCTAGTTTTTTTTTTTTTTTTTTTTTCGTTCTCTCTCTCCCAAAAAACTGTCCCCTATTCTTTGGGTGTATGATAACAGTTGGCTTTTTTTAAAAACCCCTAGTCTTTATATAATATTCTAATCCTTTTTCAAAAATATCTCCTACTTGAAAAATAATTAATAATTATTTTTCTGGATAATCTTTTCAATCAAATGATCATTCGAATTTTGGGCTAGGTTCTTTAAACCTTATGAACGGTTTTTTTTTTTTTGCTTGGTGAATCTCAAAAAATTCGTGCTCCCCCTATGTGTAGATTGATTGGTGGTTCAAATTTAAATCAAGAATCTAAACTAGTCAAAAAGTCCTAATCCTATCTAGATTCAAACTCTTTTTAAACCTTTGAATTTAAATAAGATTTTATTATTTGAATTTAAATAAATATTTTCCACAAACATTATCCATATTTAATTAATTTAAATAAATGAAATATTTTATATTTCCTTTCCACTAAAAAAACGTGCATCATTCTTTAAGAAAAGAAAATCTATCAAATAAGCTCCATTATTTAAATCAATTAATAATTTAATGTTTATAATATATTTAAACAATTTTGAAACAAAATTTTCTTCCCTCCATCCACTAAAATTCGTGCACCATAGATTAGGAGAGAAAAATTTTGTTTTCAAAAACTAAATAATTCGAACACAATCTTATTTTCAAAATTCAATTAACCAAAATAATTAACAAATAATTATTTTATTTGCAACCAATCATATGTTGACAAATTACATTATTTGTCTTCCTTAATTTCACATGTCCAATCCTTTCGGTGCATGTTAGAGAATACCATGTCTTAATAGACATTATTAAATTCTCATTTAATTTACCAATCTTATTAAGAACAAATCCCGAGACGCTTTATGGAACTATATAAACTAATAGAGGGACCCAATGGAAATATGTAAAGAGGCTCCTATAATTGTAAAAAATTAATCCCGGATTAATTATTCATCAATTATCAACTTCATGACTATTTCACTAAAAGTCTGAAGTTGAACTCCCATTTACATACCGTATTACGAAAGCTCTCTAACGCAATACTTTTTCCATGATTTATTCATCACTCACTTAATTCTCATATGTTATCCATGATTAAATAAATGTCATTTTCCGTTTTACCTTTTCAAACATTTTAACTTAAAGTTTTATTATTCTCCATTGAAAGAATCACCAATTATAAAGCCACACAATCGGTAAACCATCGGACAACATAAAGTAAACCGATGGCCAAGATTTTGTTATATTATATTTCAATTCCAGAATAATGCCTTTAAGTAGATAACATGTACTATCGTTAAGATAGTTATGGATTCCGTATCTATGAATCTTGATTTCTCCATCCATAAGTCATACACCCAAAACATAAGTATGTTAACCATCAATTATCAGTGTCTTACCTATAGTGGATCAAAATGCATAAGTCATGGATGCGAACTCAAGTATTCATTTCAGGATTAAGATTAATGCAGGATGATAATTAAAGCATCATTGATTCTTATAAACGGAATTATTAAACTAAATCAGTTAACACCTTAGGTCTAATCCAACGTCATACCTCAATACTAGTATACATTAAAGTTTCTACTTGGAACCTATCCGATGGTTAAGATAAACTATCCCTCAAAGGAAGTAGACAACTTTTACAATCTTATCATGAATAAGATTCCAAATCTTATTCCATCGATTGCAGACCGTTTATTTAGACTGTTATCAAATTGCCACATCTTCTATGTATACCCCGTATACATATGATAATCCGATATATTTTTAACAACCTAGGAGTATTTTATGTTTGCTCAAAATAATCATACAATCAATAAATGAAAGTAAATAAGACACTACTTATTAAATATGAATAACCTCTTTTTATTAATATTAAAATGTCATATTTACAGAAAATCCCTAGAATTGATTTTCTATCCTTAGGGCACATATAGATCCCAAGAAAGAGTATTGTACAAAGTAAATTTGAAAATGAGATTGTTTTTATTTTTCAAAATGAGATAATGATAAAAAAAGTTGAGACAAACACATTTTTATAAAAAAATTTTAATTTCTGAAATTGGATATGTCATCCAAACATAGAGTCTATTATGTGGCTCAAAACATATAAAGAGGCAAGGAAACAAGGGAAAAAAATTAAAATAGTAAAAATATAATTTTTTACAAAAATAATAAAGTGGCACATGTTTGCTTTCAATTTATTTGTCATTGAAATTGCTATAATATTCAATAGAACAAAACTATTATTCACCTTTATTACAACAAGTAGCTATATTTCACGCATGCAAAATAGATAAATTAAGCAAATCAAAAGTAAAATCACCAAAAAAAAAAAAAAAAAAAGTCCACGTAGTAATGACAGGATATCACGTGACCACCATATGGTAAGTAAGTAAGGCATGACCAAAAGAGTTATAGCTCTATTAAAGAGTAATAACTAGTTATATTACACACGTTTCGCGTGTGTAGAATAGACCAAAAAAAAAAAAAAAAAAAGCCATGTGTATTGACCAAACTATCATGTAAGCAGTCACGTGATGCTGATATAGTTGTCACGTGTTAGTCGTTTGAGATGGTACGAAAAATACATTTTTGCTTTTATATATAGGTAATAGATAAAAATTAATTATTATAGATTATTATTTGCCAGGGAAAAAAAAATGTAAAAGAGCTATAATAAAATAACATGTAAAATATACGCAACAAAATTCGTTAAATGTATAGCAAAAAACAGAAAAAATCTAAAACAGACGAGACATTTTTTACACGCAAGACCTCAATTTCTTCTTCTTCTTCTTCTTCTTCTTCTTCTTCTTCTTTTTTTTTTTTTTTTTTTTTTTGGCTTGAAAGTTTGCAATTGCACGTAAGATTACTTTTACAAGCAAAAAATAAAAGTCTCAAATGGCTATTACACGTAAAGTAAATCAAGTTTTTTTTTTTTTTTTTTTGGTTGAAGTAAACTAAACGAAGTTACATGATGGAGGATGTTGAAACTTTATTATTATTATTTTTATTATTATTACTATTATTATTTATTGGGTAAAACATTTTCTTTGGACTTTTTCCCTAAAAAATATATTGAATTTGGTTTCTATGCTAGCAGGAATGAAGTTAGATATATATTTTAATAATGACATACATCAAATATTTCTCTAATAAAATAAAGAACATTAAAGTATAAAACTAAAAAAATAAAAATTAAAAAGATTTTGGTGGGGTTAGGTAAGAATCTCAGTTTTTAACAGGAGTAAAGTGGAGAAACCATGAGATTTTCAAGGTACAAATGGAGACTAAATAAGAATTTTTAATTTGCAATAAAGGTAAAATAAAAAATATTATAAAAGAGGTAAGAGAAAAGTTTTAGTGAGACTCAAATCTGCCCCTGCATGCAGATGTTGAAACTTAGGGTCCGTTTGGTTCGTTAGTTTGAGTTGAAATATTTTAGTTATAATAGTAAATTTTTTTGAATTTTCAGAAAAGACAAAAACTTTTTGGAAAAAAGATCAAAAAAAGTACAGTTTGAGTTGAAATGAACCGATAGCCAAACAAAGCCTTATTATTATTTTTCTTTTCCGTTGGGGAAATCATTTTCTTTGGGGTTTTCCCTGCAAAATATGTTGAATTTGGTTTTCCACGCAAGATGTTCAACTTGGTTTGATGACGCCTGAGATGAGCTTTTCAAGAGAAAAATTGTGTCAATTCTATGACCAAATCACGTCTTTAAGCACTATTTTAAATTTCAAAAAAAAAAAAACGGTGCTTAATAATGAGTATTAGAGCGTGTTTGGGGTAATATCTCTAGATATATATAACCTTAATTATTATTTTTTCCTTTAACTATTTTGTATCAAACTGATACTATGTAATAATCACACTTGACAAGTTATTAAACTTCTTTCTTTTTCTTTTTCTTTTTTTTTTTTTTTTCAGTTTTTCAAATATAAGCCTTTTAAGTTATAATTTTTCTTCTTTAATACTTTTTATCGTCTTTTTGCATCATTTTCTTTTTAACTTTTTTTCTCAAAGAGAAATTTATGTATCACCTATAAACTCATATATTAAAAGTTTTGTTTCCTATAAAATTTTATCCATTAAATATCTTTTTACTTACTTCTCTTTTTTACATTCTATTATATTTATCTCAAGTTGTTTTTGTTTTTTCCCATTTTGATTTAAAAAAAAAAAGGCTAAGGTCCCAACTAATGTTGAGGCAACCTTGGTTAAGTATTTCGTTATATATTGTACTCTAGATAAATTTGCACGTGAACAACAGTACAAGATTGGATTCCAAGCGCATAAATTCTTTTTCATTGTTAAGATAACCTATAAGATTAATTTTACAAATACCCTCTTGACTATGTATCATGTTTCACTTTTGCCCGTTAAATTATCAAAATTATTCATCATACTCTCTGATTTATATAAAATTATTTAATATGCCGCCTCCTTTTACTTTCATTTATTATTTGATAGAATTACTTACGTGACACATCATTAAAAAATAAGCAAACGTTTTTTAAAGCCTAATAAAACAAATATAGATAATTGCAAATAAAACATTTTATTAACATTTTATACACAAATTCTCACTCCTCTGTTCTCTCTCTCTCGCTCTCACTCTCTCTGTACTGTAAATCCCAACCATGCAACCGGCGACACCCTCCGGTCTCCAGGGAACTACTGACAGTAGTGTGGAGCTTACCGACGACGACTCCTGTCCCTCAGCGTCGGCGAGCTAACTCACAGCGGCCGTCGCCTCTCGGCCGTGAGGTGCACACCACGGTGCCGCCAATCCCCCGGAGCGAGCCTCCCACAACCCCCCTCTAGCGAGCCACCCCATTTACAGCTCCGCCTTGCGCGAGTCCTACAAATGTCAAGCCGCCATTGTGCTCCAACACAGGCAAGAAGCCAAGAAGCCTAGATCGCCTTGTGCGAAGCCAAGGGGCCGCTCGATTCTTTCATGGATTATTTCCACTGATTCGACGATCGAAGAAACGGGGCAGATCACCATGGATTCCAGTTCGGTTTTGGCATGGACGAGCTCCACCCATCTCCTAGTTTTTAATTATTGTATAAAAAGTAAACGGTTTTTTTTTTTTTTGTGAGAATAATCTAAAGGAGATCTTAGAGTTTGTTTGGTTTTAAGTTCATTTTAAATTAAATTATACTTTTTTCATCATTTTTTTTTGAAAAAGTTTTTTATCTTTTCTGAAAAAGTTTTTTTTTTTCTGAAAAATTATTATTGAAATTTAAAAATTTTAAACTAAACTCATTTACCAAATATCCCCTTAATTTTATAGGAACAAGGAGGCCTTTATGATTACAAGCAATTGGGTCTGAAGTTTCGGCAAGGAGAATTATTTGATTATATATATATTTTAATGTAAATTATGTAAATATAAAATAATTAACTTTAAAAACCTAAAATACAAATTTAAATAATAATGTCATTGACTTTTTATTTATTTGAGATCTTAAATATGAAATATTATATGTTTATAAATTAAATATTGAGATGTAAGTGAATTTTTTTAGAAAAATCTAAATAAATTTTGTAATTTTAAAATTAGCGACTCTTCGTTACTGACTAGCCCTGACTTTTCTGAAACGCCTAAACAATTCATGCTAACCAAGAAAGATAAATCAAAAAACCGAATTTCAGACTCCACCTTCGACTTAAAACCCTGCACACTTTCTTTCTTTCTTCTTTTTTTTTTTTTTTTTTTTTCACTCCTTAACATCATATATATATATATATATATATATATATATATCATATTTATATATATTGTTTTCGTTTCTGTTTTTCGGATTTTGTGTATAACACACTGTTTCAAAACAAGTTTCAAAACACTTTTTATTGAAACCGTGAGATTAGTTTTCAAAATAATACCAAATAAGATCAATAATATGTCTTTTCAGGTGATCAAATGATACATCTTTATTGGGCCATACTATTTTGCAAATAGAATCAATTCACTTACTATTAAGAGAAAATTACCCGCGTGGCCATCCCTTCTCCCTCACATGAAACCCAAACACAATTTTATTTTTTCTTATATTCGAATCAATTTCTTCAAAAATATAATCAAACAAATTTCAAAAAATATCTCAAAATCATTCACAAATCACTCTAATTTTTTTTTTTCTATATCTAAAACAAAATTATTCTGAAAACGCTGATACCAAACGGGTCCACTATTTCTTTCTTTTTCTTTTTCTTTTCTTTTTTTTTACTTAGTTTTTTTCTCATTTTCTTTAATTAAGAAATTGTCTTGTTTAATAAACACAAGATGTCACTGATGGCACAATAATTGATAATTGCTTCAATTACCAAGATTCTTCCCCATACACGCCACATTTCATGGATCTTGTTATTTTAGGCTTGAGGCACCAATCAGTCAATCACAGCATATATTATGCATTATCTCTATGCATGAATCATTGTAACAATAATTAATTCATTAATCAATTAAATGATCTAGATAATGACATCTGTTTTATTGTCAAGCAATATGATAGATAAAGGTCTCAAGTTTGAATAGCTTTTCCAGACTAATTTCTGCAATCAATTTGATGTCATCGGTAAAATATGATTGAGGTGACGCATTACTTTAGTCCCTGAAATGTTTATAAACCATTAAAATATTACTAAAATAGTCATTGACATTAATTTTTAAATTAAATTTGTTACTTAGCAACATTTAATTTTATTAAATTATTAACAAATTCCGTCTAAAAATTAACGAATAATGACTATTATTATAGTAATATTTAATGGCTTATAGGCTTTTTTTTTTTTTTTTGTAGCTGTAATGACCATAAACTATTATAAACATTGCTACATGAGTCATTTTTGTTAATTTTTAGATGGAATTTATTAGTTAACATAATTTTTTGAGCAAATTACTAATGGAATCCCTAAAAAATTAACGGACATGACTATTTTAACAATATTTTAATGGTTTAAAGGCATTCCAATTACGAAAAAAAAAGAGTAGGGATTAAAACTGCACAATATTAAGAATTTAGGGATGAAATGAGTAATTTTCCCTACTTTCATATTTAAATCATTTTAATCACACTTTTCATTTATTAGGAAAAAAAATTCTCTAAAAAGGGGGGGGGGGGGAGGGGGGGAATCCCAAAATCAATTAAATATACAAATTTGACAACCCAAGGAAAAAAAATAAAAAATAAAAAATAAAAGACAAATGCAAATATGTTATCTCTTCCGACGTCGTTCAGAGCAAATTGCATTCGCCAAGTCCCAATATATCTAAAGCACGTCAAAGAACAATGTTATAAAATTCCATGCCATTGTCATTTGCCAGCTTTTCCAACCAATAAGCACACGCCACGTTCACAACAAAAAGCCCCTACGCAAGAAATAAAAGCTATGGTTTCAGGGTTTTTTTTTTTTTTTTTTTTTCCTCCTGATGTTATGGTATGAAGTTGTTTACCAAAGTTTTGGTTATGAAATCACTTTAGATTCCTTTGGTAAAGTCATTCGAATTGTAATATTTTAGATAGAAATGAGTAGAAATATTTAAATAAAAATATTTAAATTGTCATTTAAAATTGTATTTTAAATATTTGTGATCTGAGTAAAAATATTTGAATGTATTTCGATAAATATTAAAACAGTTTTAACAAATATTACAAAATCTTAATGTGAGATGATAAATTTTAATGGGGTATATAGATTAGATTCGGTTAATTTTCTTTACTTTGATCATATTGAATATATAATCGTCTCAATCGGATTTGAATGAAAAAGTTATGGCATTAAAGCATTGATAAAATAAAGAGAATCTATATATTTTCAATTGTTATTGTAGAAAATAATTCAAATAACTTAATTTAAAAGGTAATACTGGAACCGATTTACAAATAGGTTTATTTATGTAGTTTACATTCCTTTATAGTATTTTCTCATTTAAAAATGTGTATTTTTAATTTAAATTCTTTATACATATATATCTTTGAACGAAATAGCTATTAGGAATTAAGCGTGGTCAAATTCTAAGAACACCAAGAACGAATAATTGCAAAAGAAATTAAATATAAGAGAGACATCAAATTTTTATATAGGTACGTCGTAATTTGAGACTACCTCATGTTATTGTCGTTACAAATTCTACTATGATAATGATGAAGATTACAGATTACAAGAGAAATCACTTACACAAACTCTCAATTCTGTTTTCCAATCTCTCTCAGTCACTCTCAATGTTTGAAACCCTCCCAATTGAGTTCTCATCATACAAATAAAACCCTAAAAACCCTTGTTTATATCGGTGTACAAGAAAAAGCTTTAAAAAACCCTAAAGTCGGCTCCCAGACTAACTTGGCACGTGACCCAATGCTACGGCCCCCAAAGTGTCTGTCGTGCAAGTAGTAGTGTCATGGAGCCCTTTCCCAGTGCAACATAAAAGCTTCCGGTGCACTGCAGTGCTCCGTTACAGCCTCCTAGTGCGACTTCATAGCACCACGACGCCTTTGGCTGACATTATGGCGTTGCACCCACTTTTTTTTGTTTTTTTCCTTCTTGCTAGATCTGGCTCCACACACCCCAACAATAGCTCCATACAAAACTTACGAATTTGACTTATCCGTTTCCTTATTTTTTAAAATTGTTTCGTCTTCCGTGTCTCTTCAATAACATTATAATTAATATTTAACTAATATGATATTTTAATTAATGTAATATAAAGTTTTAATTAAAAAAATGTTTTGATTCATATGTTATGGCCTCCTTGGAAAAAATAAAATGTGATGCAAAAAGAAAAGAAAAGACACGTGAGTCGAATCCAAACAGGTGAAGTCACAAAAGATGATTGATTGTTGTGGCCCACGCCCGAACAATTACCTGCTCAAAGGGATAAATAAAAGCCAAGATATTTTTGCCACCTGCTCTTTTTCGTTTCTCAAGATATTCAGGCTCAACGACCTCCCATATGGAATGCAACACTGCAACTTGACTGTCTGAGTGCAAATAATAAACAAATGATGAATAAGACGACATAATTGATTAGAAGGTTTATATATATATATATATATACACTGGGAATTCAGAAAGAAGAAACGACAGCCATTGGATGAGCTCAAACGCAGCTGGAGTTATGTGGATTGACATTATCGGGATTTACGCGGTTTTTCTTTTTCTTAATTTACTTGGGCTTTAGGATTTTTTTTTCTTTTGTTTTTTGTTTTTTGTTTTTTTGCACGGTATCTAGTTCTAAAATCATAGCTTGTAATCAATCAAATAGGTATGGTTAAAATATTTTAATAAGAAAAAATTTGAACAAATGGACTTCTAGGAGCTTCTATTTGATTATAAGTTTTAACTTAAATTAACATCTAAAACTGTAAAACAATAGTCGTATTCTTAACTAAAAAGTTTTTGAATATTAGATAAACCTAAAATCTTATATACATCACAAATAACAAAGTGTTACGATACATGATAAACTTAAGGCTCTATTTGGGGACGTTTTTGAAAACCATGTTTTCAAAAGTTTTTTTTTTTTTTTTAATATCATTTTTCTCTAATTTTACTATTTATTTTTTCAAACATTGAAAAAAAAAAAAACTCAAATTTTAAAAATTCATAACTTTTATCATTTTAAGTCGAAATGAGATGATTTTTTTAAAATTGTATAGAATTTCGATAACAACGAAAAAAAATTTATATTGCTAAATTTTTTTCAAATTACATTTTAAGTTTTTATACTTTTTTACTCAAAACAGTTTATTTTCGTCAAACCCATACTGTCTCAAAATGTGCCCCCAAACGGGGCCTAAAATCTGGCTGGTTAGGTGTAAAAAGTAGAAAGTAAAAGTAATTTTAGTTAGACATAACTACAATAACTACAAGATAAATCTTTGATAAATCTCAAGTTTTTGAAGATGTAAAGGCTAAAAAATAATCCTATTTTCTAGATGCTCTTTCGGCATTCATCATTTGATTACAGACCATTTTATTTGATAGTTTTAGGAAAATAAGATATGTTTATATTTAAGGATGGAGTCAATCAGGATTGAGTAGGTACTTCCATTTTCAGTGAACTTTCAATATTATTTTATAAACTTTATCATTTATTAAAATAATATGCTAACTCCAGTGTACATCATTATTTTATCGATTATTTTTTCTTTCTAAATTTGATGATATAGATATTTAAAATCTATATCCCACAATAAATGAGATATGAAATTTTCATAGATAGTACTTCTAACTGCATTAGACATACATATATATTTTGAACTTGAAATAGGAGAATTCAAAACTCTTGATTTTATATTATAATAAGATATAAAATTAATGTTAGACTATATTGTAAATACGTGTTAAACTCATACGTTGGTAATGGAGATAATATTCATTTCCAATACGCATGATTTTGATAAATCCAATATCTATGATTGTGTTGGCAGATAAACGTCAAAGCCTGGGTACGTGGACACAGATCAGCACAAAACAATACCTCCAATCAAGCCAATAGTCTAACCAACACCTTCACTCAACTAGGTTACCAACTTGCACACGTCTCGCCTCTCTAACCCCGTTGCACACAACCTCCGTTAAACAACGCGTGATTGGAGAAGAACCCGTCAAACTGCCGTCTCACAATTCAAATCCGAGGTTCCGGATTGGCACAACTAGGATCCGACGTGGCAGTCACCTCCGCCGTCCATTGGTGAAGAACTCCTCCCTCTATTTCTTCCTTGTCGGGAAACTTTCAGAGTCCGAACCCAAAAAATAAAAAAAAAATCTTGATTTCAAAAAAAAAAAAAAAAAATGGTGTCAAATTCGTGTTACAGTTCATTGGTTCGAACTATAAATACTCGGCCTCTCGTTTGCTTTTCCACGGTCAGAAATCCAATCTCTTCAGCTCTGAGTACTCGTTTGTTGAAGCTACCGAACAAGAATCTCTCTTCTAATTTTGGTACAACTCTTTTGATTTTGATTTTCTCTTCTTCCGTCTGTTTGTTTCCTAGGAAAAATCGAGGAAAGTTTTTGGATTTTTGTTTTGTTTGTTTGTTTGTTTGTTTGTTTTTTTTTTTTTTTCCGTGATCTGCATGTTGTGTTTTTCGACTCAAATTCATCAGCTAGATTTTTTTTTTTTTTTTGGTGTTTAGAATTAGCACAAAAAGCATTGAATTGTTGGAGAAATGATGTTATGTAGAAAGCATCTCTGTTTGTTTCCCGAGAAAATGGAGGAAAAAGAGTTCAGTTTCTTTGCTGACGAGATTTATATTTTCTCCTTTCATGTTTCGGAATTCGCAGATTCAAATCGGGGCAGGCATTGCGTGCATTGGCTTTCCAGGTATGTACAACAAATAAATATATACATATAAATTGTGCTTATTTTGGAAAATCTGAAAATTTTGAATTAGATTTTCATGAACATTGGCGTTGTGTATTTGTTCGAATCGCAGAAAATCGAGCCTAGAACTTCGAATAGAGATCAATTATACAAGGAAGAAGAGGAAGAAGAAAAAGAAGTCGGAGAAATGACGATCAAGCCGGCGGTGAGGATTGCCGACGGGAACCTAATCGTCAAGGACCGGACGATCCTAACCGGAGTACCGGACAATGTGATTTCCACGTCCGGATCGGATTCCAGTCCGGTGGAGGGCGTTTTCCTTGGCGCCGTGTTCGGAGAAGACAACAACCAACATGTCGTCAGCCTGGGGACGCTCCGCGATGTCCGGTTCATGGCGTGCTTTAGGTTCAAGCTCTGGTGGATGGCACAGAAGATGGGAGACATGGGGAGGGACATTCCGCTGGAGACTCAATTCTTGTTGGTGGAAACAAAAGACGGGTCCCACCTCGAACCGGATGGCACTGGAGACGATGGCAACAAGATCGTATACACCGTGTTCCTTCCTTTGATCGAAGGCTCCTTCCGTGCTTGCCTGCAGGGAAACGCTGACGACCAGCTCGAGCTCTGCCTCGAAAGTGGAGACTCCGACACCAAGGCAGCATCGTTTATGCATTCGGTGTTTATCCATGCTGGCTCAGACCCGTTCTTGACGATCACCGAAGCGATCAGAGCTGTTAAATTGCATCTCAAGACGTTCCGACAACGGCATGAAAAGAAGCTTCCCGGGATTGTGGACTACTTTGGGTGGTGCACATGGGATGCTTTTTACCAAGAGGTGACTCAAGAGGGAGTTGAGGCTGGAATTCGGTTTCTTTCGGATGGTGGAACCCCTCCGAAGTTCGTCATCATCGATGACGGCTGGCAGTCAGTTGGTGGTGATGAGGGCGAGAAGAACGACGACGAGTTGCTTCGCTTGACGGGGATTAAAGAGAATGCTAAGTTTCAGAATAAGAACGACCCGGCTATGGGGATAAAGAACATTGTGGGAATTGTGAAAGAAAAGCTTGGTTTGAAGCATGTTTATGTGTGGCACGCCATAACCGGATACTGGGGCGGGGTTCGGCCCGGGGTGAAGGAGATGGAGGAGTACGGGTCAGCGATGAAGTATCCGGTTGTGTCAAAGGGGGTTGTCGAGAACGAACCGGTGTGGAAGACAGATAAGATGGCGGTGAAGGGATTGGGGCTGGTGAATCCCAAGAATGTTTACAAGTTTTACAATGAGCTCCACAGTTACTTGGCGGCTGCTGGTGTGGATGGGGTTAAGGTGGACGTGCAGTGCATATTGGAGACGCTTGGAGCCGGGCTCGGTGGCCGGGTGGAGCTGACGAGGCATTATCATCAGGCGTTGGATGCTTCGGTCGCAAGGAACTTCCCGGACAATGGATGCATCGCTTGTATGAGCCACAACAACGATGCTCTCTACTGGTAAGTCCTATTAACATATATGATAAATATTGCTCTCATTTGTTTTGAGATTATCAGTAATGGGGACTAAAATGTGGTGATTTGAATTTTGATGCAACAGTTCAAAGCAGACAGCAATTGTAAGAGCATCAGATGATTTCTACCCGCGCGACCCAATGTCACACACAGTTCACATAGCTGCGGTGGCTTATAATAGTGTGTTTTTGGGGGAGTTTATGCTGCCTGATTGGGACATGTTCCACTCTCTTCATCCCGCCAGTGAATACCATGCCTCTGCTCGAGCCATAAGCGGCGGCCCCATTTATGTTAGGTACATCTTTATATAAATACATATATGTGTTTTTAAATGAGTGTGTATTGTCACAAAGCTCTGATTTTTGCTGTCATTGTATTGATTTTTTCCGTCTTGTTGCAGTGATGCACCAGGAAAACACAACTTTGAGCTGCTAAAGAAGCTTGTTTTACCGGATGGGTCTGTCCTCAGAGCACGCTTGCCTGGACGGCCTACTCGGGACTGCTTATTCTCTGACCCAGCAAGAGACGGGATCAGGTAAACTAGAGTGAAAATTTTCATGTTTTGATGGGTTGTGCTTTTAAACCGTATAGTTTTAACTAACAATTTGTGTACTTCTTTTCCAGTTTGTTGAAGATATGGAACATGAACAAGTACACTGGTGTCTTGGGGGTCTACAACTGCCAAGGCGCTGCATGGAGTAGTGCAGAGAGGAAGAACGCGTTTCATCCAACCACGTCAGAGGCCATTACTGGCTACGTCCAAGGCCGTGATGTCCACCTCATTGCTGAGGCTGCCACTGATTCTGATTGGAACGGTGAATGCGCCATGTATTGCTTCCACTCCGGTGAGCTTGTCACCCTCCCTTACAATGCTGTGATGCCCGTGTCTCTTAAGGTTCTAGAGCATGACATATACACCATCACTCCCGTCAAGATCTTGGCTCCAGGATTCAGTTTCGCTCCTCTAGGACTCATCAACATGTACAACACCGGTGGAGCCATTGAAGGACTGAGCTATGAAGTAAAAAGCGGAGTTCAGCTATTGGAGCTCGAGAGCGGATTTGAAGGGGATGGAAATGTTGCTAGGGAAGTAGAGAATCGGAGCTTTGAGTTAGTTGGGATAGTTCATTTGGGGGTTAAAGGGTGCGGCAAATTTGGAGCGTATTCTTCGGCCAAGCCAAGGAGATGCATTGTGGATTCACGGGTTGTTGATTTCACCTACAATTCGTCTTGCAGATTGGTGACTTTCAATCTGGATAATTTGCCTGAAGAAGGTAGGAGAGTTCATGATGTTGAGGTTGAGTTGTAACGATTGATCATTGTCGTTGTTAGGCTAGATGATTGAAGGAGAGTTGATTCTTTGTGGGAAGGGTTCCCCATTTTTTCTTTTGCAAGTTTGTTGCTGTAGTCATGATCTGGTAATGTTGTATTCTTTGGAAAGAAAATGAGAATCTGAATATGTTAATGAGCAATATTATTATCTAAAAACGAGTATTTGAAATTGGTATCATCTATATGTATATATTATTTTGATTACAAATACAGTCTAATTGTAATTTCATACATGACTCCATTATATGACATTGAGTTCGAATCTCCATCCCGACGCGAAAGTTAGAAAGAATGATAGAGAAAATGTATGTTGAGCTCTGATTTTTGGTTAAAGATTCAATTAGCTTCCAAATCTAGATGCGAGGAAGATCTGATAAACAGAACGATTCTAATATATCGCCACTCGTGATCACCATCTAATCACAAATTCACTTGTCGATATGAAACTCAATGATTATATGACACAAGATCTCACAAAATCTTCCATGTCAGGTCTTTTAAACATTTAGAGAACAAGTGATCATCAATCACACAGCATTTTTCATCTGAAAATGGTAAATGGTCACTTTGCCAAGTGTTCATACTTTTAATTTCTAACTTATGCATGATCTTTGGCTCAAACACCATCACTTATAAAATGCAACGATTGATAATAAATATTCTTCCAATTATATTAAGTCTATCAAGATATAATCCCAATTGTCCAAGCTTAGAAAATGTTAGCATTTGATAAATTAGAGACAATTCATCGCAGCGGATTAACAACAGGCAGGATTGAACCTCCAACCTCCCCCAAAAACCTTCTCCACCCAAGCAAACTGAACAGTCTTAGGTAGAATTGAAAACGTAATAGAGCCTCAAACAAACAAGCATAGAGACAATTCATCACAGGAAAAGCCATAACCATTAATCCCAAAGGAAGTTTCTCTATACAATATCATTCTGTGCAATAGCTACCTTCCTAATAACCAGTAAATTTCTTTTCTTAATTCAACAAAGAAGTAGTGGCCTAATCAAATGAAATTAAAAACCATACCCGACATCTCTTCCCCAGCAGCTTTTTCTCGTCCACAGAAAAACGGGAACCTTGCAATCATGAACTTTTTGACGGCCCACAGAATCATGTTTCGGAAAGCAGTTGTTCAAGCTCCTGATCAAAGTTCTCCTCATTTTGCAGCAGCAGCAGTGGTTGTTCATGTTGTTGCTCGTGGTCTTCTTGATGCTGCCGACTTAAACCCGTCTGTTGATAAAACTGTTCCTTCTGGACTTCCCATTCCTCTGTAATTTTCTCCACTGTATCTCCAACCAATTTATCATCTTGTGCAATGTGCTCAATGTTTTGAACATCCACAACCTCGCTGGCCTCTTTACGAAAGATGAATTCCGTAAAGGGAGTAAGAACATAATCATACCATACATTGAAAATTAACGCCATGCAGATTCAATTTATACATTAATTTGACAAGAAAGACCTAGATCATTGAAACAACAAGAGCTTATAAGGTAGGAGTGAAAAGTACAATAAAGGACAGGGGTGATAGGGTTAGTAGAAGGATTTTAGAACCTACCATCATTTGGCCGGAGGGAAAAGAGGAGAGAATAGATGATGCGGTCTGGGATTTCAAATCCTTTAAAAAATCTCAATTTAATCTCTTCCAATTTGGAGGCAATAGAGGTGAGAAACTGAGAATCCATACCAAACACAGTAAGAGAAAAGTCATCTCATTCCTCTCCATTTTCCTCACCTAGGTTATATATATATATATATCTTTCCTTCCTATTTTGTTTCCCTCTTACCAAACACAACCCTAAGGCCATATTAAACCAGGTTACAGGGATAATGTGCACATATGACTTCTTTGCAAAATAAGTACCGTGTATTTAGTACCATGTAAATTTTTATTGAACTGTATGGTTGTTATTTGGCATATAAGCTACTAGAGAAGCACTGTACCATGTATAGCTAGCGTCTTGGCCCCTGCATATTCTGTTGACATTTTCTTGAGTGAATTAAGGTCAACTTCCATGCCCTGGTAAAAGCTCAACAAGAGGGAACACGAGTAAGCAAGTCACAATCTATTCTGGTTAATTTCATGTCACCAAGTTTTATCTCAATGTATTTCAATTCAAAAATACAGTAGCCTTTTGAAGACCCTTAAAGCAAAATAGTAAAATATCATACAGGCAGCTAGGTTTTTTAATTTTCCGCAACAACTTGTTCGATAAACTTCATTCAAAAAGTATAAGCTTAAATTACCATGTCCAAGTTGAGGAAGTCTTGAATCCAAGTATTATCAAACAACCTGTTAGGAAAACAATAAAGCAGTTAGAAGATGAAAACATAATAGATATAAGCTATCATCACCAATATGTAAGTACAAGACTTAAAAACAAGAGTAACGAATACATGTCGGAGACCGTACTTTGCATATGCAACTTGAATTCGAGCATTCTGTAATTCAGTGAGTTGGTTAAGCGTCTCCGTAACAGCTCCTTCATTTATGTCAACGAACCCAAAGAGGAACATATTCTTTTCTAGCATTTTTCTCACCAGAGATGGCACAACTTTTAAACCTTTTTCTTTTGCAGTAACAACAAGGTTTTTAAGTTTGTTCAGCTCATCTGTCAAAAGATAAGAAAAACTATTAAGTTCCAGAGATAGAAATAGATACCCCGGAAACGATAAAATGCATTACTACAGAACAAATTCAAATGTGAAAAAATTAACAAATATTGAAGTAAAAGAAATGTGCCATACCAAGTGATAAATAAATCTTGAATGGCGGTTTGAATGGTTGAGTCTCATGAAGGCAGTAGAGACAATATAGCCCACCAAGTCTGTTTGATAATGAAGCTGTACTGCTCATATATCCTGCACATCATATCATCTTAAGAGAGTTTTCTATTGCGCACGTAAAAAACAATTAGGATTACTCTTTGGTCGGGTAACGAAAATATCTCGATCATAGGCAGAAATTTGAACCGTTAGATATTCATCAAATTCCTTACATTGTTACACCTTTTTAACTCAAATGCATATATGATGTGATCAAAAAAACAAGAAGGAGAACTCCTTGGTCGTTAACGAAAATATCTTGACGATAGGCACAAAAATGAACCATAAGATATTCATCAAATTCCGCTTCATTGTTGTACTTTTTAAAATCTAATATGCATGTTGCGTGATCTAATGATTCAAAACAGTGTCGTACCAATGGCGTGGCCATACAAGGATTGCATAAAGAAGGCCAAGTTGGAAGGAGGAGTAGCCTCGTATATGTATGAGAACTTCTTAGAAAGCCATACCCTTTTCATCTCCCCCAAAGTTGTTGACTCACCCTGTTTCAATAACCCCAGAAATATTATTCACAGACCCAAAAAACAAAAAACAAAAACAAAAACAAAAGCAAAACCCAAGTTTTTGTTCCTGAAATATTAATATTAGTAGTAGTAATAGAATAGTACCTCAGAGAACTCAGCTATAAGCTCATCAATGTCCTTCTTGAATGGCGTCAAGTCCATTTTTCTCTCTGCAAAATCACCCAAAAAGTTGTTCATTTTCACAAGTTAGGAAGAAGAAAAAATTTTCAATAGCCTCTTCAAAATGATGGTTACGAAAACACAAGTGGCATATTGGGGGGTTTTTTTTTTTATAAATAAAAACGATAATTAAAAGAAAAAACATGAGACGATAGTGAAACCGTGGGCGAGTGTTTACAGAAAATAAAAGAGGGGGGGGGGGGGGAGGAAAGGAAAAGAGCAAATCAAGTGTTTTTCGGTAAATAGAAAAGTCAAAATGTCACGAAAAGAAGTGAAGAAGAAATACATATCACACGGGGTGTGGCGATGGCGGCTTTATCAAATCAGGGTTTTTTTTTTTTTTTTTTTTTTTTTTTTTTGAGACCGGTGTGGGTGGGGAAGGAGGAGGAAGCTCAAGCCAGAACCCCGTGTTCAAAGTTCCAACTGAAGTCTTAAAAAAAAAAAAAAAAAAAAAAAAAAGTAAATTGCTATAATGGTCCTGAACTCTTTATGAAAATTTGGAATGGTCCCTAAACTTTTCTTCTTGATCAAAAGGCCCCCAAATTTAGAAAAAGCGTGCAAATAAGGTACAACCCCTAATGGCTGTTTAAAAAATGACGGTATTGGCTCAGTGATTTGCATATGACTTCAATTAAGGGGTACTTTGGTAAAAGAACATTTGGGAATGAGTTTGGAGGGACTGAAATTGGGAATTTAGGGATAAAGGGGGTGTTTGGTGAATGAGTTTAATTTAAAATTTTTAAGTTTCAATAGTAATTTTTCAGAAAAGACAAAAAACTTTTTCAAAAAAGACAAAAAATTTTTTCACAAAAAGACAAAAATCATGATGAAAAAAGTACAATTTAGTTTAAACTAAATGGATAACCAGATTAACCTAAAATTAGGGTTTTTAGTTTAGTAAAAGAGATGGAAAGTTGAAAATTAGATGGAATGGTTTGGATGCATAGAGACAGTAAGAAGGTGTTTGGTTGGTTAGTTTGAGTTGAAATATTTTAGTTGTAATAGTAAATTTTTTTGAATTTTCAGAAAAGACAAAAAATTTTTTAGGAAAAAGATAAAAACTTTTTAAGAAAAAGACAAAAAAAAAAAAAAAAATTGAAATGAGTTGAAAATGAGTTGTTGCCAAACTCCCCTAACTTAACTTACAATTAAGGACAAGGCAACTAAACATGCGACCCCCGGAAAATTTTTTTTTTTTTTTTAATTTATACTTTTTTCTTTTTCTTGAAAAAATAGAAAATCGTCTATTGGAAGATAATTTTCCCACAAATTTCACCCCTATTTTTTAGAGCAAACGAAGGCTACCCATATGAGAAAATGATGTAGTCAGCAATGTGTGAATGCATGCAGCTCTCTTACTTTTCATTGAAAAAAAAAAAAAAAAAACCTTGCATCAGCCATGGTCCATGGGAATAGAGAAGCCTAGCTTAACAAGTCAGCAAGTTCAACAAAAAAAATTTTCCTGACAGAAATCAATAGATATACCGGAACATCCCAACTAATTTAATACCTTCTTAACACCCTCATCATTTATCTATATCCAACATTTTATTAAAAATAAAGAATAATAATAGTAATTTCAATCCAACATGATACAAACTATCTACAAAAGGAAAAACAACTAAAAAGTAAATGCATATGGGAAACAGAGTAAAGCAGATTCCGATGTCACAAGATATAGCCGAAACTTTACTTTTGAAAATCAGAATCTATGATATACCTCATTAAAATCCTTGCCAGTAAAACCCAATGGGAAAAACTTAACAAGGGAAAAAGAGTGCCTACGCTTGCTATGTAACAACCCCATAGGGAAAAAGAAATAACTTCAAGAGAACCTATATTGTGATCTACTACTAATATCATCTACAATAAAGGAGGAGACAAAATCAAGGACCGACTACTACCAAGTAGGAGAAATGATATTTGGAGCACAAGACCCCAAAGAATCTGCAGCCCTATTGCCTTCCCGATAGATGTGTGAGACCCCTATTGCCTTCCATCTTAGAAAGATGACTTAAACAACGAAGCCAAGCTGGTCTCCAACGCCAAGCGACTTTACAAGATTTAGAATGAAAAAGTGACATAATATAAGTGGAATCACTTCCCAACTACAATTTCCTCCGATTAAAAGTCCAAGCATATTCAATCGCATGAATCGCAGCAACTAATTCCGCTTTGAAAGCAAACCCAATGCCAAGGGAAATAGCAAAGCAACCCTTTACGAAACCTCTACAATTTTGAAAAACCACTGCACAACCCGCAAGTCCTGGAGTACCAAAAGCTGCGCCATCCGTATTAACCTTGATCCAATTAGGAGAAGGAGGATGCCAGATAACTTCAATTGTATGAGGAGCTTTAGAAGGACAACCAGAAACCTGAAGCCTTTTAAGAGACATCAATTCTTCAACAGAATTCCTCATAGTACTTGATCAAAAAGAGTTAGCTTCTCTAATAAATCACCAAACCAAAGTCAATGCGTCAGCAAAATATGGAATCCTGTCATCAAAGGTAACATGATTTTGAATGTACCAAATCACTCAACAAACAGAAACAATGGAAGCCCGCCAAAGACCTTGCTACTGAGAGCCAAAGATACTTTCATAGCATTTTGCCAAAGATCCAAAATGGCACCATTGACTATGATACGATGACCAAAAGCCGAAGTCACCGCATCCCAAAGACCAGCAACAAAAGGGCAAGTGAGAAATAAATGTTGCATATTTTCTTCAGTAGAGTAACGAAAACAACAACGAGAAGAGAAAACAAAATCACGCTACTTCAAAGCTTGATCGGTGGGAAGTTTATCGTGAAGCAACTTCCAAGTGAGAATAGATCTTGATGGAGGAATAAAGGCTGCCCAAATTTGCTTACCGCAACTGACAAGGTTTCTAGCATGAATAAGAGAAGCACAAGTACCAGCACAAGTAACCTCGCCATCCAAAGAACAAGTCCAAACCATGACATCTGACTCAGTACGAAACAAAACTCTTATCAATCTCAGAAGCAATATCGGGATACAACTGCTGAAAGGTTGATGGTAAGCTCCACCTCGCATCTGAGGTTACGTCCCCAATCACAGCACCAATGGGAGGAACAAGAGATGATCGAACATCCACCATGTCAATCAATGGCCTACCTAACCAGTTATCAAGCCAAAAACGGACCTTGGAATGACGTCCCAATAACCATCTAGACTCATTTAGCAAGGAATCACAATGAGGCCGCACAAATCAATGAACGCACATACCAAGATTTTGGATTATTAGTTTTTGTGAAGAACCGAGCCTAAAGATATGCGAAAATCTTGGAATCATCAGTAATCATCCTCCAAGTGAGCTTTTTAACATCCCTATCCAGAATACGAAGATCTCTAATCTCCAAACCACCTTATTTGGGCCTACAACAACTTGACCTGGCAACCTGAATAGCCTTGCGAATATCGATCGAGCCCGACCAGAAAAAATTATGAATAGCAGCATTTAAACTCTTCAAAATAGAAGCAGGCCAACGGTAAACCTGAAAAGAATGAAGAAAAGAGTCATATATTACGGAATTGACGAGACACAGTCTACCAGCCATAGAAAGAGATAATTCCATCCAAGACTGAAGCTTATTCTTGAATTTATCTGCTAAAGGGAGCAACCAACAGGAGCGAGGAGCACCCATAAAAAGAGGAACACCCAAATAACCCATAGAATCTCCACCTCTACACGTCCCACTAGTTGACAGAAACAAAGAAATCCTGCTTCGCAAAACACCACTACCAAAATAAATAGAGGATTTGCCCCAATTAACGTGTTGACCTGAAAGAAATCCATGAAGTTGGAAAGCATCCAATATGGCTCGCAGATCACGTAGAGAAGCCCAAAAAAAGGGAGAACATCATCTGCATTTAGAAAATGCGTAGGAGCCACATTTTATGAGGGAATGAGATCGCGGTCAAAGCACAAGAATCAACAAGATGAGTAAGATATCTGCTTAAAAAAAATCCTCAATAAGACAGAAAAGAAGAGGAGAAAGTGGATCCCCTTGTCTGACACCCCGCGAGCAACTGAAATACCCTTTGGGTGAACCATCAAGAGGAACTGAAATCTTAGCTGATTTAAGAATCGAAGCTATCCAGTCCATGAAAGTCTCAGAGAAACCAAAACATTTCAGAACCTCAATGAGAAAAGGCCAATTAATAGAGTCAAACGCTTTCCTAATATCAATCTTCATGGCAAGATGACCTCCCCGAGCAGTACTACGTAGACCATCAAAACATTCACAAGCTCCAACAGTGCAATTACCAATCTGACGACCCTGGATAAAACCAAACTGGTTAGGTGATATAATGCGACAACATATGTTGGCCAGACGATCAGTAATAATCTTGATCATAATCTTTAATAAGAAATTACCTAGTGCAATTGGTCGAAACTGATTAACTGAAATGGCCTCCGAAGTCTTAGAAACCAGAGCAATAAAACTAGAAATCAAACCTAGATAGACATGCCCAGAATGAAAGAACACTTATATTGTAAGAACAACATCTTTCCCTACAATATCCCAACAATGTCGGTAGAATTTACCAGAGAAACCATCAGGGCCAGGGGCACTAAGAGGATCTATAGCAAATACGGTATCATGTACCTCTGTGGAACTAGGGACACTAAAGAGAGAAGAATTTTGCTCAGAAGTAACCAGTCGAGGGACATGTTGTCTAATAATAGAAAAATCAATGTTGTCTAATAATAGAAAAATCAATATTGTTATTTCCAAGAAAGCTGCTCATAATAAGATATCACATGGTCGCTCATTTGGTTAGGATCTGTAGTTATCTTATCCCCAATCTACTCAGACAACAAAGACTTTCTTGTTCTTTTACTTTTGAGAAGAGAACGAAAAAAATTTAGTATTTCTATCTCCGTCCACCAACCATTTTGTTCGACCCTTTTCTCTGAGGATAATTTCCTGTTGTTTGACAGCTTTGTCAAGATCAGCTAAAGCATCCGTCTCAGTACGAAAGAGATCATCCGAGAAACCTTCTGTTGAGGCCATGACCTACTCCGACCACACGCTCCTGCGACCTATTTCGGTTAGGTTCCTGTTCGGCGAGAGTAACCCAACCATGAATGGATCAACAGGATCGCGCCGGTTATCTGATCCGATCACTCCAAAACACGTCTTAATCCGACCAGGAGGCCATCTCGTAAGGTTGGGTTACCCATCCATGACCGACCACCTCATGGGCAACCCTCTACAGACCAAGCCAGCATGTACTCGGAGAACATTCGACTACTTCGAGCATTCCACCTTCAGGTGCACCACCGTACGCCGCCCTACGCGTGGATGATGACCCTCAATTCTAGGGGGTCAAATCGTAGTTTTTCGCCACCTGCTCCCACTATTTCCTTAACTTCCGTCGTCTGTTCCGGCTGGGGTTACCCCTACGGCCGCCTGCAGCAACCACCCTAGCGCCTCCTAGCTTGGGGCTAAGGCCACATAGCGCCGCCTTGTTGGCATGCGGCCTTTGTACGCCATACCCCTACTTGCCTGCCGGGAGTCCTAGGGAACCGACCTGACTGGGTCACCTGGACAATCGAGCCCGCGGGAAGCATCTATAAATAGAGGGTCAGCCCTCCATTCCAGGTACGGACACTAATTCCTTGCCCAAGCTCTGCCTCTCCCTTTGCTCATCAGATCTTTCTCTGACTTAAGCATGGGAGTGCCCACGGAAGACACTAAACTGGTGACCCCGTTACTTCGAGATAGTTCCCTTTTTGCAGGAAAACGCGAGCAGAGTAATCAGGCGAGAGTGGTCGGAGCAGCTGACCACATCAAGTGTTGCTGTCGAAGACTTTTTGGCATCAACATTTTGGCACTAGAAGGAGGGCCCCACTCGAGCCCTTCCAGCAATCACGACATCTTCACCTATGTGGCCCCAGCACTCGACCGCAACGACACTATGGACGCACAAGATAGCCAAGACGTCTAAAAAACCGAGAACCCGGTTCGAACGGGGTACCCGAGCACCCATCAACCCCAACGTCGACGGGGTGCGCGAGCACAGTGCAAACCCAAACAGACGAAGATCCTCGCTGAGAACGTCAGGAACCTAATAGATATCGTCAGGGTATTGGTGGAAGCTCATAGAGACATGCACGTTCGGGTTCCCCGAGCACAGCCAGAGGCGGCCGAGTCAACGCCAACCAGAAACCCCGGGTCAAACAGCCAACCTAGGGATATGTCCCCTAAGGATGAAAGAAGGAGTAGTCAAGCCGACCGGGTAAGCTCGGGGCGATTACAGTAAGAGGAAGAAGTCGCCCGAGAAGGGAGCACTCTAGGAGTCGTAACAACCGGAGCACTCACTCTCGGATGGCAAACCCCTAGACGACCACAGGGCACAATTGGTGAGACACTATCAATGTACGTAGAAGCACGACCCCTGTATTCGATCACCTAGGGCACCCTAGAGCTAGACGAGACGGGCCCGAGAACATT
>CM046376.1:24408414-24432711 GCA_025413485.1 Ficus microcarpa
AACAAGCATCATATATATAAAAAAATATATATATAAAGCATTTATTCATATATCCATTCATAATATATTTAACATATACAAAATAAAACCGAGAGTGCCAACTCTCAAAAAATTTTCATTAATGCATAGAGAGAAATTTATTTGATCAAATAATTTATGTTATATACATGATCATGAGTTGGCTCTAATACCAATTGTTGGAAAAAACGGATCCGATATCAGAGTTATGGTACAACAGAAATTTTAAGAATTTTTATCTAATTCAGAAAAGAAGCTCATGATGTATATAATAATAAATTAAAATACATGATCAAACATACCTTGTTTTACGAATTCCGGAATTGTTAGAATATCGACCAACGTGTCTTCTCTACTATTCTCAAGTCCTCACGTCTCAGAGTGTGTGTAGGCACACGTGCTATGAATCCAAGCGACCGGTAATTCTTCCGAAGTCTAGATCTCACTTTCTTAATCCCGATGTACCTCGTTGAGAATTCGATCCGGGTTCGTTCTTCAAGACTACAAAACAAGAACCGGTTAACCTTCTATGAAAAATATCACTCCGCTTAACCTTTCTCACAGTTTTGATTCAATAAAAATTTCTCTCTTTTTCTCACACCCAAGAAGGACGAATTTTCTCAAGCACAAAACCTAGTTTTTTTTTTTTTTTTTTGTGTTCTCTCTCTCCCCAAAAACTGTTCCCTATTTTTTGAGTGTATGATGATAGTTGGCTTTTTAAAAAAAACCCTAGTCTTTATATAATACTCTAATTCTTTTCAAAAAATATCTCCTACTTGAAAAATAATTAATAATTATTTTTCTGGATAATTTTTTCAATCAAAGGATCATTCGAATTCGGGCTAGGTTTTTTAAACCTTATGGATGGTTTTTTTTTGCTTGGTGAATCTCAAAAAAAATTTGTGCTCCCCCCTATGTGTAGATTGATTGGTGATTCAAATTTAAATCAAGAATCTAGACTAGTCAAAAAATCCTAATCCTATCTAGATTCAAACTCTTTTTAAACTTTTGAATTTAAATAAGATTTTCTTATTTGAATTTAAATAAATATTTTCCACAAATATTATCCATATTTAATTAATTTAAATAAATGGAATATTTTAGATTTCCTTTCCACTAAAAAAACGTGCACCATTCTTTAAGAAAAGAAAATATATCAAATAAGCTCCATTATTTAAATTAATTAATAATTTAATGTTGTAATATATTTAAACAATTTTGAAACAAAATTTCTTCCTCCTTCCACTAAAATTCGTGCACCATAGATTAGGAGAGAAAAATTTTTTTTAAAAACTAAATAATTCAAACACAATCTTATTTTCAAAATTTAATTAACCAAAATAATTAACAAATAATTATTTTATTTGCAACCAATCATATGTTGACAAATCACATTATTTGTCTATCTTAATTTCACATGTCCAATCCGTTCGGTGCATGTTAGAGAGTACCATGTCCTAATAGACATTATTAAATTCTCATTTAATTTACCAATCTCATTAGGAACAAATCTCGAGACGCTTCATGGAACTATATGAACTAATAGAGGGACCCAATGGAAATATATAAAGAGGCCCTATAATTGTGGAAAATTAATCTCGAATTAATTATTCATCAATCATCAATTTCAGGACTATTCCACTAAAAGTCTGAAGTTGAACTCCTATTTACATACCGTATTACGAAAGCTCTCTAACGTAGTACTTTTCCTTGATTTATTCATCGCTTGCTTAATCCTCATATGTTATCCATGATTAAATTAAGGTCTTTTTCCGTTTTACCTTTTCAATCATTTTAACTTAAAGTTCTATTATTCTCCATTGAAAGAACCACCAATTATAAAGCCATACAATTGGTAAACCATCAGACAACACAAAGTAAACCGATGGCCAAGATCTTGTTTTATTATATTTCAATTCTAAAATAATGCCTTTAAGTAGATAACATGTACTATCGTTAAGATAGTTATGGATTTTGTATCTATGAATCTTGACTTCGCCATCCATAAGTCATACACCCAAAGCATAAGTATGTTGATCATCAATTATCAGTGTCTCACCTATAGTGGATCACAATACATAAGTCATGGATGCGAACTCAAGTATTTATTTCAGGATTAAGATTAATGCAGGATGATAATCAAAGCATCATTGATTTTTATAAACGGAATTATTAAACCAAATCAGTTAACACCTTAGGTCCAATCCAATGTCATACCTCAATATTAGTATACATTAAAGTTTCTACTTGAAACCTATCCGATGGTCAAGATAAATCATCCCTCCAAGAAAATAGACAACCTTTACAATCTTATCATGTATAAGATCCCCAAATCTTATTCCATCGATTACATACCGTTTATTTAGACTGTTATCAAATTACCACATTTTCTATGTATACCCCGTATATATATGATAATCTGATATATTTCCAACAGCCTAGGAGTATTTTATGTTTGCTCAAAATAATCATACAATCAACAAATGAAAGTAAATGAGACACTATTTATTAAACATAAATAACCTCTTTTTATTAATATCAAAATGTTATATTTACAGAAAATCCCTAAAATTGATTTTCTATCCTTACAGCACATATAGATCCCAACAAAGAGTATTGTACAAAGTAAATTTGAAAATGAGATTGTTTTTATTTTTCAAAATGAGATAATGATGAAAAAAAGTTGAAACAAACACATTTTTATAAAAAAATTTTAATTTCTGAAATTGGATATGTCATCCAAACATAGAGTTCATTATGCGGCTCAAAACATATAAAGAGGCAAGGAAACAAGGGAAAAAAATTAAAATAGTAAAAATATAATTTTTTACAAAAATAATAGAGTGGCACATGTTTGCTTTCAATTTATTTGTCATCGAAATTGCTATAATATTCAGTAGAACAAAACTATTATTCACCTTTATTACAACAACTAGCTCTATTTCACTAGCTATATTTCACACATGCAAAATAGATAAATTAAGCAAATCAAAAGTAAAAGCACAAAAAAAAAAAAAAAAGGTCCAAGTAGTAATGACAGGGTATCACGTGACCACTATATGGTAAGTAAGTAAGGCATGACCAAAAGAGTCATAGCTATTAAAGAGTAATAACTAGTTATATTACACACGTTTCGTGTGTGTAGAATAGACAAAAAAAAAAAAGCCATGTGGTATTGACCAAACTATCATGTAAGCAGTCACGTGACGTTGATGTAGTTGTCACGTGATAGTCATTTGAGGTGGTATGAAAAATACATTTTTGCTTTTATATATAGGTAATAGATAAAAATTAATTATTATAGATTATTATTTGCCAGGGAAAAAAAATGTAAAAGAGCTATAATAAAATGCCATGTAAACTGTACGCAACAAAATTCGTTAAATGTATAGCAAAAACCAGAAAAAATCTAAAACGGACGAGACATTTTTTACACGCAAGACCTCAATTTCTTCTTCTTCTTCTTCATTTTTTTTTTTTTTTTTTGGCTTGAAAGTTTGCAATTGCACGTAAGATTACTTTTACAAGCAAAAAATAAAAGTCTCAAATGGCTATTACACGTGAAGTAAATCAAGTTTTTTTTTTTTTTTTTTTTGGTTGAAGTAAACTAAATGAAGTTACATGATGGAGGATATTGAAACTTTATTATTATTATTTTTATTATTATTACTATTATTATTTCTTGGGTAAAACATTTTCTTTGGACTTTTTCCCTAAAAAATATATTGAATTTGGTTTCTATGCTAGCAGGAACGAAGTTAGATATATGTTTTAATAATGACATACAAAATATTTCTCTAATAAAATAAAGAACAATATTAAAGTATAAAACTAAAAAAATAAAAATAAAAGATATTTTGGTGGGGTTAGGTAAGAGTCTCAGTTTTTTATAGCAGTAAAGCAGAAAAACCATTTTCAAGGTACAAATGGAGACTAAATAAGAATTTTTAATTTGCAATAAAGGTAAAATAAAAAATATTATAAAAAGAGGTAAGAGAAAAGTTTCAGTGAGACTCAAATCTGCCCCCTGCATGCAGATGTTGAAACTTATTATTATTTTTCTTTTCTGTTGGGGAAAACATTTTCTTTGGGGTTTTCCCTGCAAAATATGTTGAATTTGGTTTTCCACGCAAGATGTTCAACTTGGTTTGATGACGCCTGAGATGAGCTTTTCAAGAGAAAAATTGTGTCAATTCTATGACCAAATCACGTCTTTAAGCACTATTTTAAATTTCAAAAAAAAAAAAAAAACTGTGCTTAATAATGAGTATTAGAACGTGTTTGGGGTAATATCTCTAGATATATATATAACCTTAATTATTATTTTTTCCTTTAACTATTTTCTATCAAACTGATTATGTAATAATCACACTTGACAAGTTATTAAACTTCTTTCTTTTTCTTTTTCTTTTTTTTTTTTTCAGTTTTTCAAATATAAGCCTTTTAAGTTATAATTTTTCTTCTTTAATACTTTTGATCGTCTTTTTGCATCAGTTTCTTTTTAACTTTTTTTCTCAAAGAGAAATTTATGTATCACCTATAAACTCATATATTAAAAGTTTTGTTTCCTATAAAATTTTATCCATTAAATATCTTTTTACTTACTTCTCTTTTTTACATTCTATTATATTTATCTCAAGTTGTTTTTGTTTTTTCCCATTTTGATTTAAAAAAAAAAAAAATGGCTAAGGTCCCAACTTATGTTGAGGCAACCTTGGTTAAGTATTTCGATATATATTGTACTTTAGATAAATTTGCATGTGAACTACAATACAAGATTGGATTCCAAGCGCTTATATTCTTTTTCATTGTTAAGATAACCTATAGGATTAATTTTACGAATGCCCACTAAATTATGTATCATGTTTTACTTTACTCGTTAAATTATCAAAATTATTCATTATACTCTCTGAATTATATAAAATTATTTAATATGCCGCCTCCGTTCACTTTCATTTATTATTTGATAGAATTACTTACGGGACACGTCATTAGAAAATAAGCAAACGTATTTTAAAGCCTAATAAAACAAATATAGTTAATTGCAAACAAAACATTTTATTAACATTTTATACCCAAATTCTCTCTCCTCTCTTCTCTCTCTCTCACTCTGACTCTCTCTCTACTGTAAATCCCAACCATGCAACCGGCGACACCCTCCGGTCTCCAGGGAACTACTGACAGTAGTGTGGAGCTTACCGACGATGACTGCCCTCCCTCAGCGTCGGCGAGCTAATTCACAGCGGCCGTCGCCTCTCGGCCGTGAGGTGCACACCACGGTGCCTCCAATCCCCCGCAGCGAGCCTCCCACAACCCCCCTCTAGCGAGCCACCCCATTTACAGCTCCGCCTTGCGCGAGTCCTACAAATGTCAAGCCGCCATTGTGCTCCAACACAGGCAAGAAGCCAAGAAGCCTAGATCGCCTTGTGCGAAGCCAAGGGGCCCCTCGATTCGTTCATGGATTATTTCCACTGATTCGACGATCGAAGAAACGGGGCAGATCACCATGGATTCCAGTTCGGTTTTGGCATGGACGAGCTCCACCCATCTCCTAGTTTTTAATTATTTTATAAAAAGTAAGGGTTTTTTCTTAATAATCTAAAGAAGATCTTAGGGTTTGTTTGGTTTCAAGTTCATTTTAAACTAAATTATACTTTTTTCATCATTTTTTTTTTGAAAAAGTTTTTTATCTTTTTTGAAAAAGTTTTTTTTTTCTGAAAAATTACTATTGAAATTTAAAAATTTTAAACTAAACTCATTTACCAAATATCCCCTTAATTTTATAGGAACAAGGAGGCCTTTATGATTACAAGCAATTGGGTCTGAAGTTTCGGCAAGGAGAATTATTTGATTATATATATATTTTAATGTAAATTATGTAAATATAAAATAATTAACTTTAAAAAACCTAAAATACAAATTTAAATAATAATGTCATTGACTTTTTATTTATTTGAGATCTTAAATATGAAATATTATATGTTTATAAATTAAATATTGAGATGTAAGTGAATTTTTTTAGAAAAATCTAAATAAATTTTGTAATTTTAAAATTAGCGACTCTTCGGAGGAGTTTGGTGAACCAATTCAAACAACTCAACTCAAACTTTTTTTTGTCTTTTTCCCAAAAAGTTTTTGTCTTTTTCCCAAAAAAATTTTTGTCTTTTCTGAAAATTCAAAAAATTTACTATTGAAACTTAAAAATCTCAACTCAAACTACTCCACCAAACACCCCCTTCGTTACTGACTAGCCCTGACTTTTCTGAAACGCCTAAACAATTCATGCTAACCAAGAAAGATAAATCAAAAAACCGAATTTCAGACTCCACCTTCGACTTAAAACCCTGCACACTTTCTTTCTTTCTTCTTTTTTTTTTTTTTTTTTTCACTCCTTAACATCATATATATATATATATATCATATTTATATATATTGTTTTCGTTTCTGTTTTTCGGATTTTGTGTATAACACACTGTTTCAAAACAAGTTTCAAAACACTTTTTATTGAAACCGTGAGATTAGTTTTCAAAATAATACCAAATAAGATCAATAATATGTCTTTTCAGGTGATCAAATGATACATCTTTATTGGGCCATACTATTTTTCAAATAGAATCAATTCACTTACTATTAAGAGAAAATTACCCGCGTGGCCATCCCTTCTCCCTCACGTGAAACCCAAACACAATTTTATTTTTTCTTATATTCGAATCAATTTCTTCAAAAATATAATCAAACAAATTTCAAAAAATATCTCAAAATCATTCACAAATCACTCTAATTTTTTTTTTTCTATTTCTAAAACAAAATTATTCTGAAAACGCTGATACCAAACGGGTCCACTATTTCTTTCTTTTTCTTTTTCTTTTTTTTTTTTTTACTTAGTTTTTTTCTCATTTTCTTTAATTAAGAAATTGTCTTGTTTAATAAACACAAGATGTCACTGATGGCACAATAATTGATAATTGCTTCAATTACCAAGATTCTTCCCCATACACGCCACATTTCATGGATCTTGTTATTTTAGGCTTGAGGCACCAATCAGTCAATCACAGCATATATTATGCATTATCTCTATGCATGAATCATTGTAACAATAATTAATTCATTAATCAATTAAATGATCTAGATAATGACATCTGTTTTATTGTCAAGCAATATGATAGATAAAGGTCTCAAGTTTGAATAGCTTTTCCAGACTAATTTCTGCAATCAATTTGATGTCATCGGTAAAATATGATTGAGGTGACGCATTACTTTAGTCCCTGAAATGTTTATAAACCATTAAAATATTACTAAAATAGTCATTGACATTAATTTTTAAATTAAATTTGTTACTTAGCAACATTTAATTTTATTAAATTATTAACAAATTCTGTCTAAAAATTAACGAATAATGACTATTATTATAGTAATATTTAATGGCTTATAGGCTTTTTTTTTTTTTTTTTGTAGCTGTAATGACCATAAACTATTATAAACATTGCTACATGAGTCATTTTTGTTAATTTTTAGATGGAATCTATTAGTTAACATAATTTTTTGAGCAAATTACTAACGGAATCCCTAAAAAATTAATGGACATGACTATTTTAACAATATTTTAATGGTTTAAAGGCATTCCAATTACGAAAAAAAAAGAGTAGGAATTAAAATTGCACAATGTTAAGAATTTAGGGATGAAATGAGTAATTTTCCCTACTTTCATATTTAAATCATTTTAATCACACTTTTCATTTATTAGGAAAAAAAATTCTCTAAACGGGGGGGGGGGGGATCCCAAAATCAATTAAATATACAAATTTCACAACCCAAGGAAAAAAAATAAAAAATAAAAGACCAAGTATGTTATCTCTTCCGACGTCGTTCAGAGCAAATTGCATTCGCCAAGACCCAACAATGTTATAAAATTCCATGCCATTGTCATTTGCCAGCTTTTCCAACCAATAAGCACACGCCACGTTCACAACAAAAAGCCCCTACGCAAGAAATAAAAGCTATGGTTTCAGGGTTTTTTTTTTTTTTTTTTTTTCCCTCTCCTGATGTTATGGTTTGAAGTTGTTTATCAAAGTTTTGGTTATGAAATCACTTTAGATTCCTTTGGTAAAGTCATTCGAATTGTAATATTTTAGATAGAAATGAGTAGAAATATTTAAATAAAAATATATAAATTGTCATTTAAAACTTTATTTTAAATATTTGTGATCTGACTAAAAATATTTGAATGTTTTTCGATAAATATTAAAACAGTGTTAACAAATATTACAAAATCTTAATGTGAGATGATAAATTTTAATGCGGTATATAGATTAGATTCGGTTAATTTTCTTCACTTTGATCATATTGAATATATAATCGTCTCAATTGGATTTGAATGAAAAAATTATGGCATTAAAGCATTGCTAAAATAAAAAGAATCTATATATTTTCAATTGGTATTGTACAAAATAATTCAAATAACTTAATTTAAAAGGTATTACTGGAACCAACTTACAAATAGGTTAGTTTACATTCCTTTATAGTATTTTCTCATTTAAAAATGTGTATTTTTAATTTAAATTCTTTATACATATATCTTTGAACGAAATAGCTATTAGGAATTAAGCGTGGTCAAATTCTAAGAACACCAAGAACGAATAATTGCAAAAGAAATTAAAGACAAGAGAGACATCAAATTTTTATACAGGTACGCCGTAATTTGAGACAACCTCCTGTTATTGTCGTTACAAATTCTACTATGATAATGATGAAGATTACAGATTACAAGAGAAATCACTTACACAAACTCTCAATTATGTTTTCCAATCTCTCTCAGTCACTTTCAGTGTTTGAAACCCTCCCATTGAGTTCTCATCATACAAATAAAACCCTAAAAACCCTTGTTTATATTGGTGTACAAGAAAAAGCCTTAAAAAACCCTAAAGTCGGCTCCCAGACTGACTTGGCACGTGACCCAATGCTACGGCCCCCAAAGTGTCCGTCGTGCAAGTACTAGTAGTGCCACGGAGCCCTTTCCCGGTGCAACATTAAACTTCCAGGGCACTGCAGTGCTCCGTAACAGCCTCCGTAGTGCGACTTCATAGCACCACAACGCCTTTGGCTGGCATTATGGCGTTGCACCCACTTTTTTTTGTTTTTTTCCTTCTTGCTAGATTTGGCTCCACACACTCCAACAATAGGTCCATCAAACTTACGGATTTGGCTTATACGTTTCCTAATTTTTTAAAATTGTTTCATCTTCTGTATCTCTTCAATAACATTATAATTAATATTTAACTAATATGATATTTTTAATTACTGTAATATAAAGTTTCAATTAAAAAAGATGTTTTAATTCATATGTTATGGCCTTCTTGGAAAAAAAAAAAGTGATGCGAAAAGGAAAGAAAAGACACGTGAGTCGAATCCAAACAGGTAAAGTGACAGAAGATGAATGATTGTTGTGGCCCACGCCCGAACAATTACCTGCTCAAAGGGATAAATAAATGCCAAGATATTTTTGCCACCTGCTCTTTTTCGTTTCTCAAGATATTCAGGCTCAACGACCTCCCATATGGAATGCAACACTGCAACTTGACTGTCTGAGTGCAAATAATAAACAAATGATGAATAAGACGACATAATTGATTAGAAGGTTTATATATATATATATATATATATATATATATACTGGGAATTCAGAAAGAAGAAACGACAGCCATTGGATGAGCTCAA
This sequence comes from Ficus microcarpa, assembly GCA_025413485.1. Classification (NCBI taxonomy): domain Eukaryota; kingdom Viridiplantae; phylum Streptophyta; class Magnoliopsida; order Rosales; family Moraceae; genus Ficus; species Ficus microcarpa. The sequence continues at coordinate 24,418,147 of CM046376.1, forward strand.
ACGCAGCTGGCGTTATGTGGAATGACATTATCGGGATTTACGCGGTTTTTCTTTTTCTTAATTTACTTGGGCTTTAGGATTTTTTTTCTTTTGTTTTTTGTTTTTTGTTTTTTTGCACGGTATCTAGTTCTAAAATCATAGCTTGTAATCAATCAAATAGGTATAGTTAAAATATTTTAATAAGAAAAAATTTGAACAAATCGACTTCTAGGAGCTTCTATTTGATTATAAGTTTTAACTTAAATTAACATCTAAAACTGTAAAACAATAGTCGTATTCTTAACTAAAAAGTTTTTGAATATTAGATAAACCTAAAATCTTATATACATCACAAATAACAAAGTGTTACGATACATGATAAACTTAAGGCTCTATTTGGGGACGTTTTTGAAAACCATGTTTTCAAAATTTTTTTTTTTTAACATCATTTTTCTCTAACTTTACTATTTATTTTTTCAAACATTGAAAAAAAAAAAAACTCAAATTTTAAAAATTCACAACTTTATCATTTTAAGTCGAAATGAGATGATTTTTTAAAAATTGTATAGAATTTTGAGAATAACGAAACAAGATTTATATTGCTAAATTTTTTTCAAAATATATTTTAAGTTTTTATACTTTTTTACTCAAAACAGTTTATTTTCATCAAACACATACCATCTCAAAATGTGCACCCAAACGGGGCCTAATATCTGGCTGGTTAGGTGTAAAAAGTAGAAAGTAAAAGTAATTTTAGTTAGACATAACTACTATAACTACAAGATAAATCTTTGATAAATCTCAAGTTTTTGAAGATGTAAAGGCTAAAAAACAATCCTATTTTCTAGATACTCTTTGGGCATTCAGCATTTGATTACAGACCATTTTATTTGACAGTTTTAGGAAAATAAGATATGTTTATATTTAAAGATGGAGTCAGTTATGATTGAGTAGGTACTTCCATTTTCAGTGAACTTTCAATATTATTTTATAAACTTTATCATTTATTAAAATAATATGCTAACTCCAACACTGTGTACATCATTATTTTATTGATTATTTTTTCTTTCTAAATTTGATGATATAGATATTTAAAATCTATATCCCACAATAAAATGAGATATGAAATTTTCATAGATAGTACTTCTAACTGCATTAGACATACATATATATGTTTTGAACTTGAAATAGGAGAATTCAAAACTCTTGATTTTATATTATAATAAGATATAAAATTAATGTTAGACTATATTTGTAAATACGTGTTAAACTCATACGTTGGTAATGGAGATAATATTCATTTCCAATACGCATGATTTTGATAAATCCAATATCTAAGATTGTGTTGGTAGATAAACGTCAAAGCCTGGGTACGTGGACACAGATCAGCACAAAACAATACCTCCAATCAAGCCAATAGTCTAACCAACACCTCCACTCAACTAGGTTATCAACTTGCACACGTCTCACCTCTCTAACCCCGTTGCACACAACCTCCGTTAAGCAACGCGTGCTTGGAGAAGAACCCGTCAAACTGCTGTCTCACAATCCAAATCCGAGGTTCCGGATTGGCACAACTAGGATCCGACGTGGCAGTCACCTCCGCCGTCTATTGGTGAAGAACTCTTCCCTCTATTTCTTCCTTGTCGGGAAACTTTCAGAGTCCGAACCCAAAAAATAAAAAAAAAATCTTGATTTCAAAAAAAAAAAAAAAAATGGTGTCAAATTCGTGTTACAGTTCATTGGTTCGAACTATAAATACTCGGCCTCTCGTTTGCTTTTCCACGGTCAGAAATCCAATCTCTTCAGCTCTGAGTACTCGTTTGTTGAAGCTACCGAACAAGAATCTCTCTTCTAATTTTGGTACAACTCTTTTGATTTTGATTTTCTCTTCTTCCGTCTGTTTGTTTCCTAGGAAAAATCGAGGAAAGTTTTTGGATTTTTGTTTTGTTTGTTTGTTTGTTTGTTTGTTTGTTTTTTTTTCCGTGATCTGCATGTTGTGTTTGACTCAAATTCATCAGCTAGATTTTTTTTTTTTTTTGGTGTTTAGAATTAGCACAAAAAGCATTGAATTGTTGGAGAAATGATGTTATGTAGAAAGCATCTCTGTTTGTTTCCCGAGAAAATGGAGGAAAAAGAGTTCAGTTTCTTTGCTGACGAGATTTATATTTTCTCCTTTCATGTTTCGGAATTCGCAGATTCAAATCGGGGCAGGCATTGCGTGCATTGGCTTTCCAGGTATGTACAACAAATAAATATATACATATAAATTGTGCTTATTTTGGAAAATCTGAAAATTTTGAATTAGATTTTCATGAACATTGGCGTTGTGTATTTGTTCGAATCGCAGAAAATCGAGCCTAGAACTTCGAATAGAGATCAATTATACAAGGAAGAAGAGGAAGAAGAAAAAGAAGTCGGAGAAATGACGATCAAGCCGGCGGTGAGGATTGCCGACGGGAACCTAATCGTCAAGGACCGGACGATCCTAACCGGAGTACCGGACAATGTGATTTCCACGTCCGGATCGGATTCCAGTCCGGTGGAGGGCGTTTTCCTTGGCGCCGTGTTCGGAGAAGACAACAACCAACATGTCGTCAGCCTGGGGACGCTCCGCGATGTCCGGTTCATGGCGTGCTTTAGGTTCAAGCTCTGGTGGATGGCACAGAAGATGGGAGACATGGGGAGGGACATTCCGCTGGAGACTCAATTCTTGTTGGTGGAAACAAAAGACGGGTCCCACCTCGAACCGGATGGCACTGGAGACGATGGCAACAAGATCGTATACACCGTGTTCCTTCCTTTGATCGAAGGCTCCTTCCGTGCTTGCCTGCAGGGAAACGCCGACGACCAGCTCGAGCTCTGCCTCGAGAGTGGAGACTCCGACACCAAGGCAGCATCGTTTATGCATTCGGTGTTTATCCATGCTGGCTCAGACCCGTTCTTGACGATCACCGAAGCGATCAGAGCTGTTAAATTGCATCTCAAGACGTTCCGACAACGGCATGAAAAGAAGCTCCCCGGAATTGTGGACTACTTTGGGTGGTGCACATGGGATGCTTTTTACCAAGAGGTGACTCAAGAGGGAGTTGAGGCTGGAATTCAGTTTCTTTCGGATGGTGGAACCCCTCCGAAGTTCGTCATCATCGATGACGGCTGGCAGTCAGTTGGTGGTGATGAGGGCGAGAAGAACGACGACGAGTTGCTTCGCTTGACGGGGATTAAAGAGAATGCTAAGTTTCAGAATAAGAACGACCCGGCTATGGGGATAAAGAACATTGTGGGAATTGTGAAAGAAAAGCTTGGTTTGAAGCATGTTTATGTGTGGCACGCCATAACTGGATACTGGGGCGGGGTTCGGCCCGGGGTGAAGGAGATGGAGGAGTACGGGTCAGCAATGAAGTATCCGGTTGTGTCAAAGGGGGTCGTCGAGAACGAACCGGTGTGGAAGACAGATAAGATGGCGGTGAAGGGATTGGGGCTGGTGAATCCCAAGAATGTTTACAAGTTTTACAATGAGCTCCACAGTTACTTGGCGGCTGCTGGTGTGGATGGGGTTAAGGTGGACGTGCAGTGCATATTGGAGACGCTTGGAGCCGGGCTTGGTGGCCGGGTGGAGCTGACGAGGCATTATCATCAGGCGTTGGATGCTTCGGTCGCAAGGAACTTCCCGGACAATGGATGCATCGCTTGTATGAGCCACAACAACGATGCTCTCTACTGGTAAGTCCTATTAACATATATGATAAATATTGCTCTCATTTGTTTTGAGATTATCAGTAATGGGGACTAAAATGTGGTGATTTGAATTTTGATGCAACAGTTCAAAGCAGACAGCAATTGTAAGAGCATCAGATGATTTCTACCCGCGCGACCCAATGTCACACACAGTTCACATAGCTGCGGTGGCTTATAATAGTGTGTTTTTGGGGGAGTTTATGCTGCCTGATTGGGACATGTTCCACTCTCTTCATCCCGCCAGTGAATACCATGCCTCTGCTCGAGCCATAAGCGGCGGCCCCATTTATGTTAGGTACATCTTTATATAAATACATATATGTGTTTTTAAATGAGTGTGTATTGTCACAAAGCTCTGATTTTTGCTGTCATTGTATTGATTTTTTCCGTCTTGTTGCAGTGATGCACCAGGAAAACACAACTTTGAGCTGCTAAAGAAGCTTGTTTTACCGGATGGGTCTGTCCTCAGAGCACGCTTGCCTGGACGGCCTACTCGGGACTGCTTATTCTCTGACCCAGCAAGAGACGGGATCAGGTAAACTAGAGTGAAAATTTTCATGTTTTGATGGGTTGTGCTTTTAAACCGTATAGTTTTAACTAACAATTTGTGTACTTCTTTTCCAGTTTGTTGAAGATATGGAACATGAACAAGTACACTGGTGTCTTGGGGGTCTACAACTGCCAAGGCGCTGCATGGAGTAGTGCAGAGAGGAAGAACGCGTTTCATCCAACCACGTCAGAGGCCATTACTGGCTACGTCCAAGGCCGTGATGTCCACCTCATTGCTGAGGCTGCCACTGATTCTGATTGGAACGGTGAATGCGCCATGTATTGCTTCCACTCCGGTGAGCTTGTCACCCTCCCTTACAATGCTGTGATGCCCGTGTCTCTTAAGGTTCTAGAGCATGACATATACACCATCACTCCCGTCAAGATCTTGGCTCCAGGATTCAGTTTCGCTCCTCTAGGACTCATCAACATGTACAACACCGGCGGAGCCATTGAAGGACTGAGCTATGAAGTAAAAAGCGGAGTTCAGCTATTGGAGCTCGAGAGCGGATTTGAAGGGGATGGAAATGTTGCTAGGGAAGTAGAGAATCGGAGCTTTGAGTTAGTCGGGATAGTTCATTTGGGGGTTAAAGGGTGCGGCAAATTTGGAGCATATTCTTCGGCCAAGCCAAGGAGATGCATTGTGGATTCACGGGTTGTTGATTTCACCTACAATCCGTCTTGCAGATTGGTGACTTTCAATCTGGATAATTTGCCTGAAGAAGGTAGGAGAGTTCATGATGTTGAGGTTGAGTTGTAACGATTGATCATTGTCGTTGTTAGGCTAGATGATTGAAGGAGAGTTGATTCTTTGTGGGAAGGGTTCCCCATTTTTTCTTTTGCAAGTTTGTTGCTGTAGTCATGATCTGGTAATGTTGTATTCTTTGGAAAGAAAATGAGAATCTGAATATGTTAATGAGCAATATTATTATCTAAAAACGAGTATTTGAAATTGGTATCATCTATATGTATATATTATTGTGATTACAAATACAGTCTAATTGTAATTTCATACATGACTCCATTATATGACATTGAGTTCGAATCTCCATCCCGACGCGAAAGTTTGAAAGAATGATAGAGAAAATGTATGTTGAGCTCTGATTTTTGGTTAAAGATTCAATTAGCTTCCAAATCTAGATGCGAGGAAGATCTGATAAACAGAACGATTCTAATATATCGCCACTCGTGATCACCATCTAATCACAAATTCACTTGTCGATATGAAACTCAATGATTATATGACACAAGATCTCACAAAATCTTCCATGTCAGGTCTTTTAAACATTTAGAGAACAAGTGATCATCAATCACACAGCATTTTTCATCTGAAAATGGTAAATGGTCACTTTGCCAAGTGTTCATACTTTTCATTTCTAACTTATGCATGATCTTTGGCTCAAACACCATCACTTATAAAATGCAACGATTGATAATAAATATTCTTCCAATTATATTAAGTCTATCAAGATATAATCCCAATTGTCCAAGCTTAGAAAATGTTAGCATTTGATAAATTAGAGACAATTCATCGCAGCGGATTAACAACAGGCAGGATTGAACCTCCAACCTCCCCCAAAAACCTTCTCCACCCAAGCAAACTGAACAGTCTTAGGTAGAATTGAAAACGTAATAGAGCCTCAAACAAACAAGCATAGAGACAATTCATCACAGGAAAAGCCATAACCATTAATCCCAAAGGAAGTTTCTCTATACAATATCATTCTGTGCAATAGCTACCTTCCTAATAACCAGTAAATTTCTTTTCTTAATTCAACAAAGAAGTAGTGGCCTAATCAAATGAAATTAAAAACCATACCCGACATCTCTTCCCCAGCAGCTTTTTCTCGTCCACAGAAAAACGGGAACCTTGCAATCGATGAACTTTTTGACGGCCCACAGAATCATGTTTCGGAAAGCAGTTGTTCAAGCTCCTGATCAAAGTTCTCCTCATTTTGCAGCAGCAGCAGTGGTTGTTCATGTTGTTGCTCGTGGTCTTCTTGATGCTGCCGACTTAAACCCGTCTGTTGATAAAACTGTTCCTTCTGGACTTCCCATTCCTCTGTAATTTTCTCCACTGTATCTCCAACCAATTTATCATCTTGTGCAATGTGCTCAATGTTTTGAACATCCACAACCTCGCTGGCCTCTTTACGAAAGATGAATTCCGTAAAGGGAGTAAGAACATAATCATACCATACATTGAAAATTAACGCCATGCAGATTCAATTTATACATTAATTTGACAAGAAAGACCTAGATCATTGAAACAACAAGAGCTTATAAGGTAGGAGTGAAAAGTACAATAAAGGACAGGGGTGATAGGATTAGTAGAAGGATTTTAGAACCTACCATCGTTTGGCCGGAGGGAAAAGAGGAGAGAATAGATGATGCGGTCTGGGATTTCAAATCCTTTAAAAAATCTCAATTTAATCTCTTCCAATTTGGAGGCAATAGAGGTGAGAAACTGAGAATCCATACCAAACACAGTAAGAGAAAAGTCATCTCATTCCTCTCCATTTTCCTCACCTAGGTTATATATATATATATATCTTTCCTTCCTATTTTGTTTCCCTCTTACCAAACACAACCCTAAGGCCATATTAAACCAGGTTACAGGGATAATGTGCACATATGACTTCTTTGCAAAATAAGTACCGTGTATTTAGTACCATGTAAATTTTTATTGAACTGTATGGTTGTTATTTGGCATATAAGCTACTAGAGAAGCACTGTACCATGTATAGCTAGCGTCTTGGCCCCTGCATATTCTGTTGACATTTTCTTGAGTGAATTAAGGTCAACTTCCATGCCCTGGTAAAAGCTCAACAAGAGGGAACACGAGTAAGCAAGTCACAATCTATTCTGGTTAATTTCATGTCACCAAGTTTTATCTCAATGTATTTCAATTCAAAAATACAGTAGTCTTTTGAAGACCCTTAAAGCAAAATAGTAAAATATCATACAGGCAGCTAGGTTTTTTAATTTTCCGCAACAACTTGTTCGATAAACTTCATTCAAAAAGTATAAGCTTAAATTACCATGTCCAAGTTGAGGAAGTCTTGAATCCAAGTATTATCAAACAACCTGTTAGGAAAACAATAAAGCAGTTAGAAGATGAAAACATAATAGATATAAGCTATCATCACCAATATGTAAGTACAAGACTTAAAAACAAGAGTAACGAATACATGTCGGAGACCGTACTTTGCATATGCAACTTGAATTCGAGCATTCTGTAATTCAGTGAGTTGGTTAAGCGTCTCCGTAACAGCTCCTTCATTTATGTCAACGAACCCAAAGAGGAACATATTCTTTTCTAGCATTTTTCTCACCAGAGATGGCACAACTTTTAAACCTTTTTCTTTTGCAGTAACAACAAGGTTTTTAAGTTTGTTCAGCTCATCTGTCAAAAGATAAGAAAAACTATTAAGTTCCAGAGATAGAAATAGATACCCCGGAAACGATAAAATGCATTACTACAGAACAAATTCAAATGTGAAAAAATTAACAAATATTGAAGTAAAAGAAATGTGCCATACCAAGTGATAAATAAATCTTGAATGGCGGTTTGAATGGTTGAGTCTCATGAAGGCAGTAGAGACAATATAGCCCACCAAGTCTGTTTGATAATGAAGCTGTACTGCTCATATATCCTGCACATCATATCATCTTAAGAGAGTTTTCTATTGCGCACGTAAAAAACAATTAGGATTACTCTTTGGTCGGGTAACGAAAATATCTCGATCATAGGCAGAAATTTGAACCGTTAGATATTCATCAAATTCCTTACATTGTTACACCTTTTTAACTCAAATGCATATATGATGTGATCAAAAAACCAAGAAGGAGAACTCCTTGGTCGTTAACGAAAATATCTTGACGATAGGCACAAAAATGAACCATAAGATATTCATCGAATTCCGCTTCATTGTTGTACTTTTTAAAATCTAATATGCATGTTGCGTGATCTAATGATTCAAAACAGTGTCGTACCAATGGCGTGGCCATACAAGGATTGCATAAAGAAGGCCAAGTTGGAAGGAGGAGTAGCCTCGTATATGTATGAGAACTTCTTAGAAAGCCATACCCTTTTCATCTCCCCCAAAGTTGTTGACTCACCCTGTTTCAATAACCCCAGAAATATTATTCACAGACCCAAAAAACAAAAAACAAAAACAAAAACAAAAGCAAAACCCAAGTTTTTGTTCCTGAAATATTAATATTAGTAGTAGTAATAGAATAGTACCTCAGAGAACTCAGCTATAAGCTCATCAATGTCCTTCTTGAATGGCGTCAAGTCCATTTTTCTCTCTGCAAAATCACGCAAAAAGTTGTTCATTTTCACAAGTTAGGAAGAAGAAAAAATTTTCAATAGCCTCTTCAAAATGATGGTTACGAAAACACAAGTGGCATATTGGGGGGTTTTTTTTTTTTAAATAAAAACGATAATTAAAAGAAAAAACATGAGACGATAGTGAAACCGTGGGCGAGTGTTTACAGAAAATAAAGAGGGGGGGGGGGGGGGTGGGGAGGAAAGGAAAAGAGCAAATCAAGTGTTTTTCGGTAAAATAGAAAAGTCAAAATGTCACGAAAAGAAGTGAAGAAGAAATACATATCACACGGGCTGTGGCGATGGCGGCTTTAGCAAATCAGGTTGTTTTTTTTTTTTTTTTTTTTTTTTTTTTTGAGACCGGTGTGGGTGGGGAAGGAGGAGGAAGCTCAAGCCAGAACCCCGTGGTCAAAGTTCCAACTGAAGTCTTAAAAAAAAAAAAAAAAAAAAAAAAAAAAAAAAAAAAAGTAAATTGCTATAATGGTCCTGAACTCTTTATGAAAATTTGGAATGGTCCCTAAACTTTTCTTCTTGATCAAAAGGCTCCCAAATTTAGAAAAAGCGTGCAAATAAGGTACAACCCCTAATGGCTGTTTAAAAAATGACGGTATTGGCTCAGTGATTTGCATATGACTTCAATTAAGGGGTACTTTGGTAAAAGAACATTTGGGAATGAGTTTGGAGGGACTGAAATTGGGAATTTGGGGATAAAGGGGGTGTTTGGTGAATGAGTTTAGTTTAAAATTTTTAAGTTTCAATAGTAATTTTTCAGAAAAGACAAAAAACTTTTTCAGAAAAGATAAAAAATTTTTTCACAAAAAGACAAAAATCATGATGAAAAAAGTACAATTTAGTTTAAACTAAATGGATAACCAAATTAACCTAAAATTAGGATTTTTAGTTTAGTAAAAGAGATCGAAAGTTGAAAGTTAGATGGAATGGTTTGGATGCATAGAGATAGTAACTTAACTTACAATTAAGGACAAGGCAACTAAACATGCGACCCCGGAAAAATTTTTTTTTTTTTAATTTATACTTTTTTCTTTTTCTTGAAAAAATAGAAAATCGTCTATTGGAAGATAATTTTCCCACAAATTTCACCCCTATTTTTTAGAGCAAACGGAGGCTACCCATCTGAGAAAATGAAGTAGTCAGCAATGTGTGAATGCATGCAGCTCTCTTACTTTTCATTGAGAAAAAAAAAAAAAAAAAAAAAAAACCTTGCATCAGCCATGGTCCATGGGAATAGAGAAGCCTAGCTTAACAAGTCAGCAAGTTCAACAAAAAAAATTTTCCTGACGGAAATCAATAGATATACCGGAACATCCCAACTAATTTAATACCTTCTTAACACCCTCATCATTTATCTATATCCAACATTTTATTAAAAATAAAGAATAATAATAGTAATTTCAATCTAACATGGTACAAACTATCTACAAAAGGAAAAACAACAAAAAAGTAAATGCATATGGGAAACAGAGTAAAGCAGATTCTGATGTCACAAGATATAGCCGAAACTTTACTTTTGAAAATCAGAATCTATGATATACCTCATTAAAATCCTTGCTAGTAAAACCCAATGAGAAAAACCTAACAAGGGAAAAAGAGTGCCTACGCTTGCTATGTAACAACCCCATAGGGAAAAAGAAATAACCTCAAGAGAACCTATACTGTGATCTACTACTAATATCATCTACAATAAAGGAGGAGACAAAATCAAGGGCCGACTACTACCAAGTAGGAGAAATGATATTTGGAGCACAAGACCCCAAAGAATATGCAGCCCTATTGCCTTCCCGATAGATGTGTGAGACCCCTATTGCCTTCCATCTTAGAAAGATGACTTAAACAACGAAGCCAAGCTGGTCTCCAACGCCAAGCGACTTTACAAGATTTAGAATGAAAAAGTGACACAATATAAGTGGAATCACTTCCCAACCACAATTTCCTCCGATTAAAAGTCCAAGCATATTCAATCGCATGAATCGCAGCAACTAATTCCGCTTTGAAAGCAAACCCAATGCCAAGGGAAATAGCAAAGCAACCCTTTACGAAACCTCTACAATTTCGAAAAACCACTGCACAACCCGCAAGTCCTGGAGCACCAAAAGCTGCGCCATCCGTATTAACCTTGATCCAATTAGGAGAAGGAGGATGCCAGATAACTTCAATTGTACGAGGAGCTTTAGAAGGACAACCAGAAACCTGAAGCCTTTTAAGAGACATCAATTCTTCAACAGAAGTCCTCATAGTACCTGATCGAAAAGAGTCAGCTTCTCTAATAAATCGCCAAACCAAAGTCAATGCGTCAGCAAAATATGGAATCTTGTCATCAAAGGTAACATGATTTCGAATGTACCAAATCACTCAACAAACAGAAACAATGGAAGCCCGCCAAAGACCTTGCTACTGAGAGCCAAAGATACTTTCATAGCATTTTGCCAAAGATCCAAAATGGCACCATTGACTATGATACGATGACCAAAAGCCGAAGTCACCGCATCCCAAAAACCAGCAACAAAAGGGCAAGTGAGAAATAAATGTTGCATATTTTCTTCAGTAGAGTAACGAAAACAACAACGAGAAGAGAAAACAAAATCACGCTACTTCAAAGCTTGATCGGTGGGAAGTTTATCGTGAAGCAACTTCCAAGTGAGAATAGATCTGGATGGAGGAATAAAGGCTGCCCAAATTTGCTTACCGCAACTGACAAGGTTTCCAGCATGAATAAGAGAAGCACAAGTACCAGCACAAGTAACCTCGCCATCCAAAGAACAAGTCCAAACCATGACATCTGACTCAGTACGAAACAAAACTCTTATCAATCTCAGAAGCAATATCGGGATACAACTGCTGAAAGGTTAATGGTAAGCTCCACCTCACATCTGAGGTTACGTCCCCTATCACAGCACCAATGGGAGGAACACGAGATGATCGAACATCCACCATGTCAATCAATGGCCTACCTAACCAGTTATCAAGCCAAAAACGGACCTTGGAATGACGTCCCAATGACCATCTAGACTCATTTAGCAAGGAATCACAATGAGGCCGCACAAATCAATGAACGCACATACCAAGATTTTGGATTATTAGTTTTTGTGAAGAACCGAGCCTGAAGATATGCGAAAATCTTGGAATCATCAGTAATCATCCTCCAAGTGAGCTTTTTAACATACCCTATCCAGAATACGAAGATCTCTAATCTCCAAACCACCTTCTTCTTTGGGCCTACAACAACCTGACCAGGCAACCTGAATAGCCTTGCGAATATCGATCGAGCCCGACCAGAAAAAATTATGAATAGCAGCATTTAAACTCTTCAAAATAGAAGCAGGCCAACGATAAACCTGAAAAGAATGAAGAAAAGAGTCATATATTACGGAATTGACGAGACACAGTCTGCCAGCCATAGAAAGAGATAATTCCATCCAAGACTGAAGCTTATTCTTGAATTTATTTGCTAAAGGGAGCAACCAACGGGAGCGAGGAGCACCCATAAAAAGAGGAACGCCCAAATAAACCATAGAATCTCTACCTCTACACGTCCCACTAGTTGATAGAAACAAAGCAATCCTGCTTCGCAAAACACCACTACCAAAATAAATAGAGGATTTGCCCCAATTAACGTGTTGACCTGAAAGAAATCCATGAAGTTGGAAAGCATCCAATATGGCTCGCAGATCATGTAGAGAAGCCCAAAAAAAGGGAGAACATCATCTGCATTTAGAAAATGCGTAGGAGCCACATTTTATGAGGGAATGAGATCGCGGTCAAAGCATAAGAATCAACAAGATGAGTAAGATATCTGCTGAAAAAAAATCCTCAGTAAGACAGAAAAGAAGAGGAGAAAGTGGATCCCCTTGTCTGACACCCCGCGAGCAACTGAATACCCTTTGGGTGAACCATTAATAAGAACTGAAATCTTAGCAGATTTAAGAATCGAAGCTGTCCAGTCCATAAAAGAGTCTCAGAGAAACCAAAACATTTCAGAACCTTAATGAGAAGAGGCCAATTAATAGAGTCAAACGCTTTCCTAATATCAATCTTCATGGCAAGATGACCTCCCCGAACAGTACTACGTAGACCATTAAAACATTCACAAGCTCCAGCAATGCAATTACCAATCTGATGACCCTGGATAAAACCAAACTGGTTAGGTGATATAATGCGACAACATATGTTGGCCAGACGATCAGTAATAATCTTGATCATAATCTTAAATAAGAAATTACCCAGCACAATTGGTCGAAACTGATTAACTGAAATGGCCTCCGAAGTCTTAGAAACCAGAGCAATAAAACTAGAATTCAAACCTGGATAGACATGCCCAGAATGAAAGAGCACTTATATTCTAAGAACAACATCTTTCCCTACAATATCCCAACAATGTCGGTAGAATTTACCAGAGAAACCATCAGGGCCAGGGGCACTAAGAGGATCTATAGCAAATACAGTATCATGTACCTCTGTGGAACTAGGGACACTAAGGAGAGAAGAATTTTGCTCAGAAGTAACCAGTCGAGGAACATGTTGTCTAATAATAGAAAAATCAATGTTGTCTAATAATAGAAAAATCAATATTGTTATTTCCAGGGAAGCTGCTCATAATAAGATATCACATGGTCGCTAATTTGGTTAGGATCTGTAGTTATCTTATCCCAATCTGCTCAGACGACAAAGACTTTCTTGCTTTTCTATGCTTGAGAAGAGAATGAAAAAAATTCAGTATTTCTATCTCCGTCCACCAACCATTTTGTTCGACCCTTTTCTCTGAGGATAATTTCCCCTTGTTTGACAGCTTTGTCAAGATCAGCTAAAGCATCCGTCTCAGTACGAAAGAGATCATCCGAGAAACCTTCTGTTGAGGCCATGACCTACTCCGACCACATGCTCCTGCGACCTATTTCGGTTAGGTTCCTGTTCGGCGAGAGTAACCCGACCATGAATGGATCAACAGGATCGCCCGATTATCTGATCCGAGCACTCCAAAACACGTCTCAATCCGATGAGGAAGCCGTCTCGTAAGGTTGGGTTACCCATCCATGACCGACCACCTCATGGGCAACCCTTTGCAGACCAAGCCAGCATGTACTCGGAGAACAGTCGACTACTCCGAGCATTCCACCTTTAGGCGCACCACCGTACGTCGCCCTACGCGTGGAGGACGACCCTCAATTCCAGGGGGTCAAATCGCAGTTTTTCGCCACCTACTCCCACTATTTCCTTAACTTCCGCCGTCTGTTCCGACTGGGACTACCCCTACAGCCGCCTGCAGCAACCACCCTAGCGCCCCCTAGCTTGGGGCTAAGGCCACGTGGCGCCGCCTTATTGGCCTGCGGTCTTCGTACGCTATACCCCTACTTGCCCGTCGGGAGTCCTAGGGAACCGACCTGACCGGGTCACCGGACATTCGAGCCCGCGGGAAGCATCTATAAATAGAGGGCCAGCCCTCCATTCTAGGTACGGATACTAATTCCTTGCCCAAGCTCTGCCTCTCCCTTTGCTCATCAGATCCTTCTCTGACTTAAGCATCGGAGTGCCCATGGAAGACTCTAAACCGGTAACCCCGTTACTTCGAGGTGGTTCCCTTTTTGCAGGAGAACGCGAGCAGAGTAACCAAGCGAGAGTGGTCGGAGCAGCTAACCACATCGAGTGTTGCTGTCCGAGACTTTTCGGCATCAACATTTTGGCGCTAGAAGGAAGGCCCCACTCGAGCCCTTCTAACAATCACGACATCTTCACCTATGTAGCCCCAGCACTCGACCGCAACGACACTATAGACGCACAAGATAGCCAGGACGTCCAAGAAACTGAAAACCCGGTTCGAACAGGGTCCTCGAGCACCCATCAACCCCAACGTCGACGAGGTGCGCGAGCACAATGGAAACCCACACAGACGAAGATCCTTGCTGAGAACATCGGGAACCTAATCGATATCGTCAGGGTCTTGGTGGAAGCTC
>CM046376.1:24432811-24505605 GCA_025413485.1 Ficus microcarpa
ATAGAGACATGCACGCTTGGGCTCCCCGAGCACAGCCAGAGGCGGCCGAGTCAACGCCAACCAGACACCCGGGGTAGGGATATGTCCCCTGAGGAAGAAAGAAGGAGTGGTCAAGCCGACCGGGTAAGCTCGGGGCGATTACAGTAAGAGGAGGAAGTCGCCCTGGAAGGGAGCACTCGAGGAGCGTAACAACCCGAGCACTCATTCCAGGACGGCAAACCCCTAGACGACCACAGGGCATAATTGGCGGGACACTATCAACGTATGTAGAAGCACGACCTTTGTATTCGATCACCTAGGGCACCCTGGAGCTAGACGACGACGAGCCCGAGAACATTCTGTCGAAAGGCAGGCTAAGGAGAGAGACAACCAGGACCGGCTTGACCAAATACAACGACAATTGGATCAACTCGTAGACCAGTAATATGGGCTAAAACAAGTCAGAGTGGTAGACCCTCCATTTACCCTGGCCATTATGGCCTTGCCTTACCCGTCCAGATTCAAGATGCCACCCATGGCATCTTACAATGGCTCTACGGATGCGGACGAACATCTCGAAAACTACTAGGTGCACATGCTCATCCAAAACGCCAACGAGGCAGCACTCTGTAATGCCTTCTGCCTAACCCTGACCGAAGCTGCCAGGCAGTGGTATCGGAGGCTAAGGCCCAGCTCCATCGGCTCTTTCAAACAATTAGCAGATGCTTTCGCAACCGTGTTCCTCGGCTTGAAAACCTGGAAGTTGGAAGCATCACATTTGTTCGGGATAAAGCAAGATGCCAATGAGCCCCTGAAGGAGTACCTCGAACGCTTTGACAAGGCTGTGGTGCAGATTAAGGGCTGCTCTGATGATACCCTAATCCAGGCGTTCTGAGAAGGAGTCAAAGACCGGCGATTGGTATGGTCACTTGCCTACGACGTGCCCCCAACCTTTGTAAATCTTAGAGGGATTGCTTGGAAGCATGCTGAGGCGGACGAGTACATCAGGAGGCGAGGACTAGCAGCCTGAGAACAGTCAAACTCCCCAGAAAGAAGTCGGAGAAGAATGTAGCCGAACCAGTCGTGTGGAGAAGGGAAAAGCCCTGGACTTGGATGGGAAAGTTGAAGCTCCTTCTACCCCGAGAACTCTGGCCGGCGGGTTCTGCCAGTACACCCCCCACATAGCCACTATTAAGAATGTGCTCAACCAAGTATCCGGTCGAGGATTACTCCGGAACCCACCGCCTCTCAGGTCGGATCGTGCTCGGAGAAATTCGAACAAGTACTACAACTTTCATAAGGAGGTTAGCCATGACACCAAGGATTGTGTCTAGCTTTGCGACCAGATAGAGATGTTGGTACAAGACAATCACCTACGAGAATTCATAGAAAAAGTAATTACCCCGGCTGGTGCTCCGAGCATAGTTGCCCCGACCACTCAAGCCAACCCAGGGCCTAGTACTCGATCTAGTGACCAGGACCCGGAGCACATTATCCATACCATCCACGGTGGAACGGCTACTAGTGACACTGCTAACAGTCATAGAAGCTACGCTCGCGAGGCGAGGCGGGTGGCCCGCGAAGAGTACATCAACATGGCGGAGCATGTTACCAAAATTTGCTGACAAGGGAACACCACGATAATCTTCACAGACGACGAGGCCGATAGGCTATTGCACCCGCGCAACGATGCGTTAGTCGGAGAAATCCGAGTGGTCGAAACGTCATCCGCCGATTCTCATCGACAATGGCAGCTCTGCTGATATCTTGTTCATGGATGCGTTTGTCAAGATGAGAATCGAGGGAGCCGTGCTGACACCAACCCGGACCCTCTTTTACAGTTTCGCAGGCAAATGTGTTCATGCAGCTGGCACGATCTAGCTCCCCGTAACAGTAAGGGATGGTCTCGAGAAAGTAACCCGAATAGTCGAATTCATTATTGTGGATCGACATCCATGTACAACGCCATCCTAGGAAGGCCAACCTTTAACATGCTGAAGTGGTGGTCTCCACATACCACCTGGCTATGAAATTCCCCACCTCAAGTGGTGTGGAGTCTTCTGTGGGAATCAGGAATCGACTAGGAAGTGTTACCTTAAGGCAGTCAACAAAGTTTGCAATAAAACCCCTGCTCCAATCGTCGTGATGACCATCTTCAAGGTAGATGAGGTCGATGCCCCGAACGAAGAGGTCAATCGCCTCAGCAACTTGGATCCCCAGATACCTGAGGAGGAGATCCGAACAGACCCAGTTGGGGATCTGGTACCGTACCAATGGACCCCTAGCATCCGGAGAGGTTGGTCATGCTCGGGTCAACCCTTGACCCGGCTACCAGAGAGGAGATGGAGCACTTTCTCAGTAATTGCAGAGACATCTTCGCCTGGTCACACGAGGACATGCCAGGGATCGACCCGACGGTAATGTGCCACCGACTATGCGTGAACTTGAAATATAAGCTGGTGATCCAAAAGTGGAGAGCCTTTAATCCAAAGAGGTACGAGGCCATCAACGTCGAAGTGAAGAAGCTGCTCGCGGTAAGCTTTATCCAGGAGGTGACCTATCCGGAGTGGCTCGCCAACGTGGTTCTAGACAAGAAGTCCAATGGGAAATGGCAGGTTTGCATTGATTATATTGATCTTAACAAGGCTTGCCCAAAGGACTGCTTCCCCCTCCCCCGGATAGACCAGCTAGTAGACGTGACCGTGGGGCACGAGCTACTCAGCTTTATGAATGCCTACTTGAGGTACAATCAGATCCTGCTAAGCAAATCCGACCAGGTTAAGACCACATTTACTACAAACCAGGGCCTCTATTGCTACCAAGTCATGCCGTTTGGCCTGAAGAACGCAAAGGCGACCTATCAACGGCTTATGAACGAGATGTTTACTCCATTGATAGGGAGATCCATGGAAGTGTACGTAGACGACATGCTGGTCAAGAGTAGCGTGCGGGAGACCACATCAGAGATCTAAGAGACTGCTTTGATGTCCTGCGCCAATACAAGATGAAGCTAAACCCAACGAAATGCGTGTTCGGCGTGGAATCCGGGAAGTTCCTCGGATTCATGGTGAATCACCGGGGAAGGAGATCCAAAGACTAGCCGGGATGGTGACAGCCCTCTCCCGATTCATTTCCAAGTCCACCAACAAATGTCTCCCTTTCTTCCAAGCCCTCAAGGGCAAGGGGAAGATTAACTAGGACGACAAGTGCGAGGAAGCCGTCGAGGGTCTGAAGGCTTACCTGGCGAACCCACCGATGTTGTCAAAGCCTCTTCCCGGAGAGGTACTTTATGTATACCTGGCGATCTCGGAGAAGGCAGTCAGCTCCGTGCTGATTTGCGAAGATAGCAAGGCACAGGCCCCTGTCTACTACAGCAGCAAGGCTTTCCAGCGAGGGGAAGAGAGGTACACTCCCCCAGAAAAGCTAGCCCTGGCGCTGGTTTCTTCGGCCCGTAAACTGAGGCCCTATTTCCAGGGTCACCCTATCCGAGTCCCCACCAGCTATCCACTTCGCCAGCTTCTGCAAAACCCTGAGTTGTCAGGACGTACAGCGAAATGGGCCATCGAGCTTGGGGATTTTGACATCGAGTACATTCCCCAAATGGGGATCAAAGCCCAAGCCTTGGCTGACTTTGTAGCCGAGTTTACCGGAACCTCGAAACCGAACCAAGAAATTCACGAGAAAACACCAGTACCCAGAGAAGCCGACTAAAGGCCCAGCGCATCTGTGCGCGGGGATGATGATAGATGGAAGCTGTTCATAAACGGGTCATCCAACTCGGGGGGCTTCGGAGCAGGGCTTGTCCCAATCAGCCTGATCTAGTATAAGACAAGTCAAACGCTACTTTCGACTTCAAGGCTTCCAACAATGAAGCGGAGTACGAAGCAATGATAGCAAGATTAGGACTTGCCCGGGAACTCGGCATACAAGACATCGAAATTTTCAGCGATTCGATGCTCATCGTGAACCAAGTAACTGGGGAATTCCAGACACGAGAAGAGTGAATGGCAAGGTACCTTGGGAAGGTGAGGGCCTTAATCAATCAATTCCGAAGCTATCAGGTGACCCGGATACCATGATCTGAGAACGGCGAGGCGGACACCCTTGCGCGGTTAGCTTCCGCCTTGGGGAACGATGTGGATGGTCTCGTTTCATTCTCTATTGAGAAGCTTAGCCGACCGAGTGTCGATCAGCAAGAACTGATCCACTGCTCTGAGAACACCCAGACTTGGATAGATCCTATCATTGAATACCTTGTTGGAAAAATCGGATCCGGTATCAGAGTTACAGCGTAGCGGAAGTTTTAAAATTTTATGCCATTTCCGGAAAAAAAGCTCATGATGCATATAACAATAAATTAAATTCATGATCAAGCGTACCTTATTTCTTGGATTCTGGAATTGCTAGATCGTTTGACCAACGTGTCTTCTCTACTATTCTCGAGTTCCACATCTCAGAGTGTATGTGGACACACGTTCTATGAATCAAGCGACCGGTAATACTTTCCCAAGTCTAGATCCTTCCTTCTCAATTCCGATGATCCTCGTTGAGAATTTGATCCAACTTCTTTCTTTAAAACTACAAAACAGGAACCGATTAATCTTCTATGAAAAATTATCAATCGGTTTAACCTTCCTCACAATTTTGATTCAATGGAATTTTCTTTCTTTTTCTCTCTCACAAGATAGCCGAATTTCTTGATGTGGAAAAAACAAAAATTTGTTTTTCCCTTTATTTAAAAAACATTTTTCCCAAATAAGAAAATCAAATCATAGTTTTTCAAGAACTCCTAGCCTTTATATGGTATTCCAATCCTTTTCAAAATTTATCTCCTTCTTGAAAAATAATTAATAATTATTTTTCTAGATAAATTTTAAATCAAAAGATCATGCAACTTTAGGGCTAGATTCATTTAACCTAAAAACAATTTTTCAAGAAGAAATCACTCCTCAAAAATTCGGCCACGCTAAGAGATAAATCATGATTGGTGGTTCAAATTTTAAATCAAGAATCTAGATTAGTCAAAAGATCCTAGTCCTATCTAGATTCAAACGTTTTTTAAACCATTTCGAATTTAAATAAGATTCACATATTTGAATAAATATTTTCCATAAACATTATCCATATTAATTAATTTAAATCAATGAAATATTTCAAATATCTTTCCTCACAAAAACCGTGCACCTCTTTAATTAGGAAAGAAAAATCCATGAAATTATCTCCATTATTTAAACCAATTAATAATTTAATGTTAGGAATATATTTAAACAATTTTGAAACAAAATTTTCTTCCCTCCACACAATTAAAAAAAACGTGCACCTCTTTTAATTAGGAGAGAAAAAATTTTGCTTTCCAAAATTCAAACACAATCTTATTTTCAAAATTCAAATTAACCAATCACATGTTGACAAATCATTTTTCTACAAATTTCACATGTCCAATTCTTTCTGGATTGCATGTTAGAGAGTATCATGTCTTAATAGACATTTCTAAATTCCATTTATAATTTACCGATCTCATTAGGAACAAATCTCGAGACGGTTCGTGGAATTATATGAGCTAATAGAGAGACCCGATGGAAATATGTAAAAAGGCTCCTATAATTGTGAAAAATTAATCCCAGATTAATTATCCATTAATTATCAACTTCAAAACTATTCCACAAAAAGTTTGAAGCTGAACTCCTATTTACATACCATATTACGAAAGCTCTCTCACGTAATGCTTCTTCCATGATTTATTCATCGCTTGCTTAATCCTCATATGTTATCCATGATTGAATTAAGGACTTTTTCCGTTTTACCTTTTCAATCATTTTAACTTAAAGTTCAATTATTCTCCATTGAAAGAACCACCAATTGTAAAACATATAATTGGTAAACCATCAGAGAGCACAAAGTAAACTGATGGCCAAAATCTTGTTATACTATCTTTCAATCCCCAAATAATGCCTTTAAGTAGATAACATTTACTATCGTTAAGATAGTTATGGATTCCGTATCTATGAATCTTGATTTCTCTATCCATAAGTTATGCACCCAAAACACAAGTATGTTGACCATGAATTAACAGTGTCTCACTTTTAGTGTATCAAAGTACATAAGTCATGGATATGAACTTAAGTAATCATTTCAGGATTAAGATTAATGCAGGATGATAATCAAAGCATAATTGATTCTTATAAACGGAATTATTAAACCGAATCAATTAACACTTTAGGTCCAGTCCAATGTCATATCTTAATACTGGCATACATTAAAGTTTCTACTCGGAACCTATCCGATGGTCAAGACAAACCATCCCTCCAAGGGAGTAGACAACCTTTACAATCTTATCATGAATAAGATCCCCAAATCTTATTCCGTTGATTTCGGACTATTTATTTAGACTGTTATTAAATTACCACGTCTTTTATGCATACCCCGTATACATATGGTAATTCGATATATTACCAACAGCCTAGGAGTATTTTATATTTGCTCAAAATAATCATACAATCAACAAATGAAAGTAAATAGGAAACAACTTATTAAACATGAATAACTTCCTCTTATTAATATCAAAATGTCATATTTACAGAAAATCCCTAATATTGATTTTCTATTCTTATGGCACATATAGATCCCAACATACCTCATTTCAACCCAGTTAACCGAGAACCAGGAGGAGGCCCGCTGAATCAAGATTACCTTGGCCAGATATACAAACATTGACGGGAAACTATACAGACAGGGTTTCTTTGCCCCATAACAGTGATGTGTTAGCTCGGCGAAGCCAACTATTTGATGAAGGAGATCCACAACGGGGTATGCGGAAATCACTCTGAGGGAAAGGCCCTGTCCTTTAAATGCCTTCACCAGGGATATTACTGGCCTACCATGGACAAGGACACCATGGAGTTTACCCGAAAGTGCCTTAAGTGTCAACAATTTTCCAAGGCAATCAAGTCCCATCCTGAGAGGCTCACTTCGGTACTGTGCGGCTGACCGTTCGCCAAATGGGCCCTTGACCTCATTGGGCCATTGCCGATGGCCCGAGCACAACTACGCTTCTGCTTAGTTGTAATAGACTACCTCACCAAGTAGGTTGAAGTAGAGCCACTGGCCCAACAGATCGAAGCAAAATGCACAAACTTCCTGTGGAGGAACATCATATGCCGATTCGGGTTCCCCCACAGAATAATGGCCAGGTCGAAGCCGCTAACAAGACTATTAAGGAAAACTTGAAAAAGAATCTAGAAAGGCATAAGGGTGCCTAGATCGATGAACTTCCCTGAGTACTCTAGGCTTACCGGACAACCAAGCGAACTGCGACCGGAGAAACCCCCTTTACGATGGCTTTTGGAGTCGAAGCGGTAATCCCGGCTGAGGTGGGCCTTCCAAGCCTATGGGTGGAAGGCTATGATGAGGAAGACAACGCGAAACAACTCCTGGCCATTCGAGACTTGGTGGAGGAGAAGCGTGAACGAGCTCTCATCCGAACAGCTGCCTGGAACCAAGTCATCGCCAGGTATTACGACAAGAAATTCCAGCCACGTGTCTTCCGAGTAGGCGACTTCGTGCACAATAAAGTCTTGGTCCCCGAACCTGGGTTAGGCTCGTTCGGTCCCAAATGGGACGGGCCATACACAATCACAGAGGTCATTCGACCGGGCACGTACCGACTAGCCAACCAAGATGGCAACTGCCTCAGTCACCCATGGAATGCCGATCACTTGAAGCGCTTTTACCAATAATTTCTTTTGTTGTTCGGTGTACAAGGCCAAATTAATAAACAAATATTTCATTAAAATTCGGTGTGATTAAAGTCACTGCCTTTACAGCCAAGTCCCGTAGTTCTCAGACTACGGAACAAGGTCCCTAGACCGAACACCAACCAAGGTCGGTGCTCGAGCAGGACCCACTATCTTTGCAGCCAAGTCTCGTAGTTCTCGGACTACGGGACAAGGTCTATAGGCTGAACACCAATCAAGGTTGGTGCTCGAGCATGACCCATTACCTTTGCAGCCAAGTCCCATAGTTCTTGGACTATAAGACAAGGTCCCTAGGCCAAGCACCAACCTTGGTTGGTGCTCTAGCAGGACCCACCACGAAGATGGTCCTGGATCGACCACAATTATACTAAAAGAAAAAGAGATGATGAAAAAAGTATATTTCTATTAACATGATCTGGAGGGGGTATAGTTTGGACACCCCCGAGCCCAAGAAAAAAAAAGCAGGAGTCGAGCAAAGTGGTCTGATCAGGCAGAGCAATCACTCATTCTGGTCTGGCAACATGACCCGACCAGCAGGAGTCGCCTGGTCGGAAGTGGCGGGCTGATTAGAAGTGGAAGGTTGCTTGAGCTCATCGATGACGACCACCTCTTCAGTCGCCCGAGCGGTCCCAGTCACCTCACCCTCCTCAACCTCGAGAGCGCCCTCGTCCTCGGTCGCGGCCGCGATTTCCTTAGAGATCTCAGGAACAAAAGATCAGTCCACCCCGATTATTGTAGGGTTGGTGAGGTTAAACCCGACCTTCATGTCTCGCATACCCTCCTTGTATTCCAAAAGCAGGCGGGCGTTGAACTCCTCGGACTGCATGAAATCCTCGAATGCTTATTGTCTGGCCTGGTTGAGGATCCGAGGAAGTTCCTTTTGGCGGTACTTGGAGTATTTGAGCTCAGCCATTGCCAGGGCTTCGTCCGCCTTGTTCCAAGCCTCTTCTGCTACTTTCAGTGCGTCGTCAGCCCTTCCCCGAGTGGCCTTGGCCTCAGACGCTCGCTTCTCGGCATCCTTTGCCTTCTCTTCGGCATCCTTAGCCCTGGTGTCAGCATTCTTCCCTTCGCTCTTGGCCTTCTTGGCCTCCAACTCATGGGAGTTCAGTTTCTCTTCCATATGGTTGGCATAACCCCGGGCAGATGCATTCGCCGAAAAGGCAAGATAGACCACCTACGAGAAGATGGGTCAATATACAAACAAATGAACAACATGAACTTAAAAATCGAGGTTCACGTACCTCCACGAGCTTTTTGACGATGCCTTCGGTGGCCTCCACAGGGTCAAAGCACAAAGAAGACTCGACCACCTCCGGAGTCAAGCGCTCATCAAACTTCGATATGAGCGCCTACTGGACCAAAATCCTCCGGGGAGCTTCCGCCTCAACCACGGGCTAGTGAGATTCCTGAGGCCTTGGCTCTTCGCGTCTTCCCCGAGAAGCAAGGGCTATGATTGGGCGTTCCTCTCGGGTGCAGAGTGCGTGAGCTTTAGGGAGGTTTGGAGAAGACTCGGGACGTGACTGACTTCCGGGGGTCACTGTGGTTGCTCGGCTAACTGGGGCTGCTTGGGATGAATGACCGCTCTGGTTCACTTGGGCTGGACGGCTACCCTGAGTCATGTAAGATGGCCGGCTGCTCGGAGCAGCCGCAGAAGTCCCCGTCTTCCCCCGGTCGCCGTCATTTTTCTTCGTGACCTTTTGGAGCTGGGCCAGCCTATCCTGCTCGCTTAGTCACTTATTCCCGCGCTGCTCACGATCAGCCATCGTTGGTTCTACAATAACAGGATAAGTTAATTAGTACTCGTCCATAAACTTACCCGGAACAGACAGTTTAATGTAAACGACCTTCGATCTGAAGACCCCGTGTCGGGTCGAGTTGCTTGAGCAGCAAGTCCATGTCTATCCTCGGGCCCCAGCTCCGGGGGTGGAACCGTCAGACGACGGACCATGGGTTGAAGCCACTGGCATCCCCCGTGGAATTTCGGACTAGCTAGAGGAGGCTGTCGTATCGGTGGCGACAACTGTCCGGGCTCTGTAGTGGACGGCCGGGTCGGGCATACTCTATCGGTTGGTCGTCGGGGTCGGTAGAGGTCGAGGAGGAACCAACCCAACCATAGTTTCTGTGACGCCCCCTTACTACGTAGGGCTGTCACTCCTTACTTTACTTACTTACTTGAAAATTTGGGGATATATTTTTTTTTTTGACTTTCTTAAATATACATCTATATATATATATATATATATATTTTTTTTTGAAACTTACTTATAAAATATTTGCCTTTAGTAACTTCTTCATTACTACTCAAGCAAACGATTTCTTGAGGTAGTTAGTTCCAAAATACGATAAAGCATATTTTGTCTTTATCATACATGCTTATAGATAAAAACTTCTTTACATCAAAAGATTTGCGGAAACTATGCGTAGTGGTATCCATACCGCCTTCGTCTGCCGCCACACCGCTCCAACAATGCCCAGCATTAAGCTGCGGGTTTCTTACCTACAGTATGAAATATAACTGAATGAGCTTTCGCCCAGTAAGCACAAACATATCTCACAAAACATTTAAACATCATGAAGAAACATACATCATTATATGCATATGCATGAACCAGTTATGTTCCATTTATGCATTTCATTAATTTACTTATCTTTCTTATGGGCCCCTTAGTGTACGTACCCTGAAATTATAGCGCGCCTCCCAGTACAGTTAGATGGGGTTGCAAGCCCCTAACTGCACCAGGGAACATAGGTGATTACACCCTCTTACAGAATCGAGAAGGTGAACCCATAACTTGTATATAAAAATCCTCCACTTCAAGGGGGTTGGTACGACACTTTACTTGTGACTTCTTACCATGTCATTTATCTTTAATGAACATACAATATGATGTCACTACATGATAACATACTTTTCATTTCATTATTAACATGGCATGGCATTCTTTTCATTCATGGCATTTGCAGATATGACATTTTCATAAACATGGCATTTTGCAAATATAGCACTATTATGATTATTTACAAAAATAGCACTTTTCA
Source organism: Ficus microcarpa (assembly GCA_025413485.1). Taxonomy (NCBI): domain Eukaryota; kingdom Viridiplantae; phylum Streptophyta; class Magnoliopsida; order Rosales; family Moraceae; genus Ficus; species Ficus microcarpa. The sequence continues at coordinate 24,443,584 of CM046376.1, forward strand.
TCAACATAGCATTTTACGAAAACAGCACCTTTTATAAGCATGGCATTTCGCAAAAATAGCACTTTTCATAAGACATGGCATTTCATAGATATAGCACACAACATATTGCAGCACATTTGGAAACTACATACTTGAACATAATTTACTAGTTTTCATACTGCATGTGAGGTTTGTACTTACCTCTAGTGCCGTGTTCCTTAAAATCGCGTTCCGTAACTCGTCGGCAACGGCAATTCACTTTCCTGATATACCAAAATTATAGGATCAGGATCCTTTCGTAAGGTGTTGGTGACCTACCAACACTCACATTTACTTTTGGTTGTATGTCCCCTATACATGTTATCCATCTAGGCCATATTTATCCCTATTCTTTATTGAACTTGGATAAATCCTTATGAGGTTACATTGGGTAACCTTTTTGGTTAGAGCCTTGTTCTCTTAATGGGCTTTACTCATACATCCTTGTTATTGGGTTATTTCCTTTAACCCATTAAATCTTAGCCCAATCTACATGTGGGTATCCCTTAGGGTTATGTTGGGTAACCCTTAAGGTTAACCTTAATTACCTTGGGTCAACCTTTTGCCAACCCTTGGTTGTCCTTGGGTATGTAACTCGGATCTAATATCCGGTTACCGTTTGTAATCGGCTTGTTCACCAATTTTTTACTACAAAATTCCTCTTCCTTATTTTTGGAAAATCTTGTGCAATTTACTTCCCAAAAATCTTTCATTCTTCTTATAAAATCTTAACCCCTTTTTAGAAAATACTTGGCTTAAATCCATTATTTTCTTTAACTTGTAAATGTTTGGTTGAAACCCTCTTTTTCTTTTCTTTATGGGAAAAATGTGAATTTCAAACCCGAGCCCTTTAAATTTATGGTTTTCGAAACAAATCTTTTATAAAATTATTTGGGGTCGGGAACCACCTTTGGAATGGTTTCCGATACTAAAACGACCATTTTGGAACACTTCATTACTTTTCTAGAAAAGATTTTCGTGAGATTCATTTGTTGGTTTTCGGACTCTCTGCGCGCCTCTCACAAAACGCGCCCAGTTTAAAAATCGGCTCGGAATCTGAAAAACTTTTCTTCACGAAAGTTGTAGCTATCGAAAAATTCTAGAACTTTCGTGTTTTGCACAAAATCTAGTTCGGCCTAGATCAGTACCAGTTTTTATTTGAAAACGGGTTAGTTCTGGAAAACTGTGTGGAGAACGTCCCAGGTTCAGCCACGGGTTTCGAGTAAAACGAAGGCCTTTGGAGCCTTATTTCGAGATTCTGTCCATGCTGTCCTCTAGGAAAAGTTGTTCCGAACAACTTTCGTGTTTTAACTTTTTCCTCATTCGGCCTCTAAGGGCATGATATTTCCATTTTCCCGAAACTGCTCAGGTTCGAACCCGAACTGGCAGTGTTGAGGGTTGTGTTCGGTTTACGTCTTAAGCTAGCATGCAATAAGTGGGTTGTTTTGGCAGATTTTTGGCCTAATCTTATGGGACATACAACCTATCTTCTAGCATGAAAAACTCATCATTTTCATGCACAAATTTTTAAAGCAATCAAGCATAGAAAATCAGCCAACCAACCCTAACCTATCAAGCACATACACACCATAAATGAGGGCAGAAAATCAAATGGACTTATGTCCTTACAAACCACTTGAATCAACCTTAAAAACACTTAAATAAAGCTTAGATTCAAGGGGGTTTAAGAGATTTTACCTCAACCCAAGTTAGGGTTTCGAAATCCCAAAATCTTCTTGGTTCCTTGACTTGTTCTAGCCCACGGTTTTCTTCATGAAAATGCATCCAAAAATTTTATTTTTGTTAGCTCTTTGGCTGCCTCCAAAACCGACCATTTACAAGAGGAAAATCCAAGATCACAAAAAGAAAAATCAAAATTTTCCTCACCTTTTCTCCTCTTGCTTGGTTCGGCTACCTCCTTGAAGAATCACCAAAAAAAAATTTTCTCTCAATCTCCTCCTTGCTTGGCTCACGGGTTTGACACAAAAATGAGATCCAAGAGATCTTTTTGTTAGCTTTTTCTTGTCTCAAAACCGTGCATGAACAAAGGAGAAATCCAAGAAATTTTCAAGATTCTCTTACCTCTTCCTCTCTTGCTTCTTGGTCGGCCAATGCTCCCAAAAACTCACAAGGAAATTTTCCAATCTCTCTCTCTCTTTCTCTCAAAGCCGTGCACCCTCTTGGAATGGGATTCCAAAAATTTTTTTTTTCTTTGCTCTCACTCTCTCCTCTCTAGCTGCCGAACTTGCACAAGGGGAAATGAGAGATTTTGGCTCTCTTTTTCCTCCAAAAGGCACAAGGAAAGGGGAGGTCTAGTGATGTGACTTGGTGGTTGGTTTCTTGCCCTTGTTTCAAGGCTTTGTGTCTATTCTTTCTTGTCTTTCTTTGCAGCCGAAAATCAAGGGGAGTGGGAGGGAGTGAGCAGCCGGATTTTAGGGGTGGAAAGGCATGAGCTTGACTCATTTTTGTCCAACCAAAAGTGACTAGAGTGAAGGGACTTGATGGACAAGGGTTGTTCTATCTTTTTCCTTGATTTTGGGCTTTAAATCTTGTCATTGTTCCCATTTTTTTTTCATTTTCTTCACTTCCCTTTATGGCTGGCCGAACATGATGGAGAGGGGGGTGGTTGCCGGATTTGGTGGAGGGGAAAGCCATGTGCAATTGTCCTTTGTTTGGTTGAGATTGAAAGACCATCTAGTCACCAAAACCAAACTAATTTCTTTCTTTTTTTTTTTTTTTTTTTCTCTTCTAGTTGGCCGGATCTAATGGGGGTAGGGGGCTGCCATTTGAAGTCTTGAGTTAGTGGAGGGTGATGTCAAGAGTTGATGTCATCTTCCACTAGCTCTCACAATGCCTTGTTTGGCCATTTCGCTCTTTACAGCTCCTTTCGCGCTCTACCGTTATTTTCAACACTGTAATGAGCATTCTTATTTTATATTTTATCCAAAAATTATTCCATTAAATTTTTGGATCGAAACTCTCTTTCTCCAATTTTTCGGAGACCTTTTTGCCCTTAATTCTTTTTCGGTGTGCTTGATCTTTCTAGGGTGGATTTACGGCTTATAAAACTCCATTTTCGGAGATTCCTTTCATATTTCTTCATCAAACTTGTAAAGTCGACGTTGTGACCCGTCCCGGTCAAACTTTGACTTTTTGGTCAACCCTTTGACTTTTTGGTCAACCCTTTGACTTTTGTCAAATTTCATCCTTTTTCATTCTTTTTCCTTTAAAAGCTTCGTTCTTGGCTCGTAAAACATTAATTGAGTCTCAAAATCATAAAATGAGGACTCGAACATTGTTTGGAACAAAATCATGAATTTCTCATTATTATTCATAATTTTTCATACATCACATCATAACACATAATTTAGACTCTAATTCCTTACGAACGAGGAGATTACAAGTCTACAAAAATTTCGGGTCTTACAACCTACCCTCCTTAAAAGATTTTCGTCCTCGAAAATTAGAACAAATCGGGGTAGTCTCTCTTCATGTCTTCTTCTCGTTCCCATGTCGCTTCTTCGATATGACGATTTCTCCATAGTACCTTTACCAATGGTATGACCTTATTTCTTAGCACTTTTTCTTCTCGTGCCAAGATTTGGACTGGCTTCTCCTCATAAGTCAAATCTTCTCGAACCTCGATCGGTTCATGCTCGATTACGTGCGAGGGATCCGAAACATACTTCTTTAGCATTGCTACATGAAACACATTGTGCACATATGCTAATTCTTGGGGTAAAGCCAACTTGTAGGCTACGTTCCTGACCCTTTCGATTATTTCGAACGGTCCTATATACCTTGGGCTCAATTTCCCCTTCTTTCCGAATCGCATAACTCCCTTAAATGGAGCGACCTTGAGGAAAACCAAGTCTCCTACTTGAAATTCGAGAGGCCTTCGGCGCTTGTCAGCGTAACTCTTTTGCCGGCTAAATGCAGTCTCCATCCTTTGTCGTATGAGCTTCACGTTTTCCGTGGTCGTTCGAATGAAGTCAGTAGATACAAGCTCTTTTTCTCTTGTCTCGTACCAGTGGACTGGAGATCTGCATCTTCTTCCATATAAAGCTTCATAAGGAGCCATTCCAATTGAAGCATGAAAACTGTTGTTGTATGAGAATTCAATCAAAGGAAGCTTCTTATCCCAAGTTCCCTTGAAATCCATCACGCAAGCTCGCAACATGTCTTCTAAGGTTTGAATGGTCCTTTCTGATTGTCCATCTGTTTGTGGGTGAAAAGCTGTACTAAATGAAAGCTTGGTACCCATTGCTTCATGTACGCTCCTCCAAAATTTCGAAGTAAAGCGACCGTCGCGATCCGAGATTATCGTCTTCGGAATTCCATGGTAGCGAATGATCTGAGCCACGTACAATTCTGCCAATTGTTCCACAGAGAAGCTGAGCTTGATGGCTATAAAGTGCGCCGACTTTGTCAATCGGTCAACGACCACCCAAATGGCGTCGTTGCCGCTAGGAGTTCGAGGCAGACCAACCACGAAGTCCATCGTTACTTGATCCCATTTCCATTATGGGATGGAAATTTTCTGTAGTTCTCCTCCTGGACGTTGGTGTTCCGCCTTTACCTTTTGACAGGTAAGGCACTTACTGACAAAAGTAGCAACGTCATTCTTCATCTTGGGCCACCAAAAGCTCTCTTTTAAGTCCTTGTACATCTTTGTGGCTCCGGGATGGACAGAGTACGGAGTCTCGTGAGCTTCTTTCATGATCTTTTCCTTCAATTCTTCCTCGTTAGGGATACACAATCTATTCTTTTGATAGAGTATGCCTTCATCGGATATGTGGAAATCGGACTCCTTTCCTTCTAAAACCTCATTTTTCGTCCTAAGCAGCGAGGCATCGGCTTCTTGTCGTTCTTTCATGCCATCCAAAATGGTAGGCTGGAAGGTTAAAGCAGCTAATCTTCCCGTAATAAGCTCGATCCTGGCTTCCATTAGCTCTTTTTGAAGAGGCTCGGCCAATGACCTGATCGACATCATCGAGGAAGACGACTTCCGACTTAGGGCATCGGCTACCTTGTTAGCCTTCCCGGGATGGTATCGGATATCTATGTCGTAGTCCTTAACCAATTCGAGCCATCTTCTTTGCCTCATGTTAAGCTCCTTCTGTGTGAAGATGTACTTCAAACTCTGATGGTCCGTGTACACTTCGCATTTTGTGCCGTAGAGGTAGTGCCTCCAAATCTTTAAGGCAAAAACTACCGCCGCAAGCTCCAAATCGTGCGTCGGATAGTTCTTCTCGTGTTCCTTGAGCTGTCGTGAAGCATAGGCGATCACCTTTCCGTTCTGCATAAGCACGGCGCCCAACCCTATCTTGGAAGCATCGCTGTAAATCACGAAGTTTTCTTCCTCCACAACCGGGATTGTGAGGATTGGAGCGCTCGTCAACTTGCTTTTGAGTTCTTGGAAGTGCTCTTCACACTTATTTGTCCACTCGTATGCCTTGCCTTTTCTTGTGAGTGCAGTAAGTGGCGCCGCTATTTTAGCAAATCCCTCGACGAATCGTCGGTAATAGCCCGCTAGTCCGAGGAAACTGCGCACTTCGGTGACATTTTTGGGGGCTGGCCACTTACTTACCGCCTCGATCTTGGCCGGATATACGGATATGCCTTCTTTTGAGACTACATGTCCAAGGAAATGGACCTTTTCCAACCAAAACTCGCACTTGGAGAACTTGGCGTAAAGCTGATTTTGCTTCAAAATCCGTAGTGCAATCCTTAGATGCTCTTCGTGCTCCTCTTTCGACCTTGAATAGATCAGAATGTCGTCTATGAAGACAATGACAAACTTGTCTAGATAGTCCTTAAATACTCGATTCATCAGATCCATGAAGGCGGCTGGTGCATTTGTCAGTCCGAACGGCATCACAAGGAACTCGTAGTGTCCATATCGGGTGCGAAACGCCGTTTTCGGAACGTCTCCTTTATTGATTCGGAGCTGGTGATATCCCGATCGTAGATCAATCTTCGAAAAGACTGAGGCTCCTTTTAGTTGGTCGAACAGATCGTCGATCCTGGGCAACGGATACTTGTTCTTGATGGTGATCTTGTTCAACTCCCGATAGTCGATGCACATTCTTAGAGTGCCGTCCTTCTTCTTAACAAACAACACCGGGGCTCCCCATGGTGAATAGCTTTGTCTGATGAATCCTTTATCTAGGAGCTCCTTCAACTGGACTTGCAATTCCTTGAGTTCGGCAGGCGCCATCCTATACGGTGCCTTGGATACGGGTGCCGATCCTGGAAGTAACTCAATCTCAAAAGAGATTTCTCGTTCTGGTGGCAATCCTGGCAATTCTTCAGGAAAAACGTCCACAAATTCCTTGACGATCGATACATCTTCCGGCTTACCTTCGATCTCTTGCGTCTTATCCATCATATTGGCTAGAAATCCCGTGCATCCTTCAGCCAATAACTTTCTAGCCTTTAATGCCGAAATAAACATCTTCGGCTGCTTCGGGGTCGATCCTCTAAAGATGAATTCCTTGTCCCCAACTGGCTTGAACGTAACGGCACGACGCTGGCAGTCGATAACCGCGTTGTATTTTCCCAGGAAGTCCATACCCAGGATAACGTCGTAGTCGTATAAGTCAATGACGATCAGGTTGACGTACATCTCTCTACCGCATATGATTATTGGAACATGGCGTATCCAATAATCAGACAACAAGATTTCCCCGGAGGGTAATGTAGTACGAAAGGTTCTTCCAATTTTCTCATTATCTCTACCTAGTTTCTTAGCAAACCTAGGTGATGTGAATGAATGCGTAGCTCCAGAATCAATCAACACATAAGCATCTTGTTGGGCAAAAGGAAGCTGACCTGTCACCACCGTGGACGGTCCAGCTTGAGCATCCTCCTTTGTGTAGGCATAGATGCATCCTTGCGGTTCTGGAGCTTCAGCTTGGCCTTGAGGAACTGCAGGTCCCTCCAGCTTCAGCTGGGCGGTATGTAACTGACTTCCCTGACCCCGCTGGTAATTCTGCTGATGCTGAACATTTGCATTGCAATTCCTAGCAAAGTGGCCTTCCTTGCCACACAGATAGCAGCGGTTTGTCCCGGCACGGCAGTCTCCTGGGTGTTTTCTCCCACATTTCTGACAAGGGGGAGTTCCACTGTTGTCAGGGACGTTCTTCTTCTGGGGAGGATTCTGTTGACTCCCTTGCCCTCCAGCATTCCATTTTCTTTTCTGCTGGGGGTTGCCATACGGCTTGTTGCCGCCGCGTTGGCCGGAAGGTCCTCCTTGACCTTTTTGCTGTGATGGTTGGCCGGGCTTGGTCTGATTCTGCCTGGCTAGTGCCCTCTCTTCATTCCTTTCCTTAAAGAACTGGGCCCGATGCGTCTTGTTCTGGCCGACCCAATATTCGGCTCGAACTGCCCGACTGACGCACTCGGCTACCGTGAGCGGTGGTTGAGGGCCACTGCTGATAAGCACGGTTAATTCTGGCCGGAACATCTTCATCATCTTCTTCACCTTGTCCTTCTCAGAACTGATAAGTTGAGGGCAGAGGCGGGCGAGCTGTTCAAACCTTCTCACAGCTTCAGCCACTGACAGATTTCCCTGACGGAAATTGGTGAATTCATCCTGTTGGGTCTCCATCACTTCCGTGTTGAAGTATTTCTCACGGAATTCTTCCACGAAGTCATCCCATGTCATCTGGGTGACGTCTCTTCTGATCTGAACTGTCTCCCACCATAATCGGGCGTCCTTCTTCAGCATGAATGACGCACAGAGGACTCTTTCTCTATCATCGAGTCCGAGGAAGTTCAGAGAAACTTGGAGATCGATGAGCCAGTTGTCGGCTTCGATCGGGTCCATTGATCCTTCGAATTCTGGCGCCTTCATGCGCCGAAATTCGTGGTACAGCTCTGCCGGGGTTCTAGCTCGAGGAGCTAGCGGAGCAGCTACCGGCGCCATAGGTGCTTCTTGGGCCTCAGGGTGTTCCGGAATTACTGGTTCCTCCTCGGGGAATTCCGGTACCGCTGGTTGCTCTTCAGGGGCCGGTGGTACCCTGACTTCGGGCGGTCCTTGGTTCTGTTGGGCTATTTGAGCCCTAAGCCCACCTATTTCTCTCTGTTGGGCGAGCATCATCTCTCTCAGCTCGTTCAGTTGGGCTGTGAGATCGACATTTTGGACCGGTGCCGTTCGACGTCTTGGTGGCATGGTTCTGTATAGAAGCAACAAAACAGGCTTCTTATTTTCAAAACTTTCACAAACTCATATCTTTTATACAGAACCATAATCTTCATTTCATAATCATAGTTTTTAGGAAAATACATAATTTCCTCATCATGGGCATACATTATTTGCTTTACCACCACCGAACTAGGGCACAATCCAACGTCATTCTCACAACCAACCTTTCCATTGCAAATCATCGATATGCGTTGAATATAAAAATCTAATTCTAAGCGTAAGAAAACAATTTAACTTACTTGGGCTATTGCAGAACGATGCGGAGCGAGACGAAGTAGGCTGGCAGGATACCGCTCTGATACCAACTCTGTGACGCCCCCTTACTACGTAGGGCTGTCACTCCTTACTTTACTTACTTACTTGAAAATTTGGGGATATATTTTTTTTTTTTGACTTTCTTAAATATACATCTATATATATATATATATACTTTTTTTTTTTTTGAAACTTACTTATAAAACATTTGCCTTTAGTAACTTCTTCATTACTACTCAAGCAAACGATTTCTTGAGGTAGTTAGTTCCAAAATACGATAAAGCATATTTTGTCTTTATCATACATGCTTATAGATAAAAACTTCTTTACATCAAAAGATTTGCGGAAACTATGCGTAGTGGTATCCATACCGCCTTCGTCTGCCGCCACACCGCTCCAACAATGCCCAGCATTAAGCTGCGGGTTTCTTACCTACAGTATGAAATATAACTGAATGAGCTTTCGCCCAGTAAGCACAAACATATCTCACAAAACATTTAAACATCATGAAGAAACATACATCATTATATGCATATGCATGAACCAGTTATGTTCCATTTATGCATTTCATTAATTTACTTATCTTTCTTATGGGCCCCTTAGTGTACGTACCCTGAAATTATAGCGCGCCTCCCAGTACAGTTAGATGGGGTTGCAAGCCCCTAACTGCACCAGGGAACATAGGTGATTACACCCTCTTACAGAATCGAGAAGGTGAACCCATAACTTGTATATAAAAATCCTCCACTTCAAGGGGGTTGGTACGACACTTTACTTGTGACTTCTTACCATGTCATTTATCTTTAGTGAACATACAATATGATGTCACTACATGATAACATACTTTTCATTTCATTATTAACATGGCATGGCATTCTTTTCATTCATGGCATTTGCAGATATGACATTTTCATAAACATGGCATTTTGCAAATATAGCACTATTATGATTATTTACAAAAATAGCACTTTTCATCAACATAGCATTTTACGAAAACAGCACCTTTTATAAGCATGGCATTTCGCAAAAATAACACTTTTCATAAGACATGGCATTTCATAGATATAGCACACAACATATTGCAGCACATTTGGAAACTACATACTTGAACATAATTTATTAGTTTTCATACTGCAGGTGAGGTTTGTACTTACCTCTAGTGCCGTGTTCCTTAAAATCGCGTTCCGTAACTCGTCGGCAACGGCAATTCACTTTCCTGATATACCAAAATTATAGGATCAGGATCCTTTCGTAAGGTGTTGGTGACCTACCAACACTCACATTTACTTTTGGTTGTATGTCCCCTATACATGTTATCCATCTAGGCCATATTTATCCCTATTCTTTATTGAACTTGGATAAATCCTTATGAGGTTACATTGGGTAACCTTTTTGGTTAGAGCCTTGTTCTCTTAATGGGCTTTACTCATACATCCTTGTTATTGGGTTATTTCCTTTAACCCATTAAATCTTAGCCCAATCTACATGTGGGTATCCCTTAGGGTTATGTTGGGTAACCCTTAAGGTTAACCTTAATTACTTTGGGTCAACCTTTTGCCAACCCTTGGTTGTCCTTGGGTATGTAACTCGGATCTAATATCCGGTTACCGTTTGTAATCGGCTTGTTCACCAATTTTTTACTACAAAATTCCTCTTCCTTATTTTTGGAAAATCTTGTGCAATTTACTTCCCAAAAATCTTTCATTCTTCTTATAAAATCTTAACCCCTTTTTAGAAAATACTTGGCTTAAATCCATTATTTTCTTTAACTTGTAAATGTTTGGTTGAAACCCTCTTTTTCTTTTCTTTATGGGAAAAATGTGAATTTCAAACCCGAGCCCTTTAAATTTATGGTTTTCGAAACAAATCTTTTATAAAATTATTTGGGGTCGGGAACCACCTTTGGAATGGTTTCCGATACTAAAACGACCATTTTGGAACACTTCATTACTTTTCTAGAAAAGATTTTCGTGAGATTCATTTGTTGGTTTTCGGACTCTCTGCGCGCCTCTCACAAAACGCGCCCAGTTTAAAAATCGGCTCGGAATCTGAAAAACTTTTCTTCACGAAAGTTGTAGCTATCGAAAAATTCTAGAACTTTCGTGTTTTGCACAAAATCTAGTTCGGCCTAGATCAGTACCAGTTTTTATTTGAAAACGGGTTAGTTCTGGAAAACTGTGTGGAGAACGTCCCAGGTTCAGCCACGGGTTTCGAGTAAAACGAAGGCCTTTGGAGCCTTATTTCGAGATTCTGTCCATGCTGTCCTCTAGGAAAAGTTGTTCTGAACAACTTTCGTGTTTTAACTTTTTCCTCATTCGGCCTCTAAGGGCATGATATTTCCATTTTCCCGAAACTGCTCAGGTTCGAACCCGAACTGGCAGTGTTGAGGGTTGTGTTCGGTTTACGTCTTAAGCTAGCATGCAATAAGTGGGTTGTTTTGGCAGATTTTTGGCCTAATCTTATGGGACATACAACCTATCTTCTAGCATGAAAAACTCATCATTTTCATGCACAAATTTTTAAAGCAATCAAGCATAGAAAATCAGCCAACCAACCCTAACCTATCAAGCACATACACACCATAAATGAGGGCAGAAAATCAAATGGACTTATGTCCTTACAAACCACTTGAATCAACCTTAAAAACACTTAAATAAAGCTTAGATTCAAGGGGGTTTAAGAGATTTTACCTCAACCCAAGTTAGGGTTTCGAAATCCCAAAATCTTCTTGGTTCCTTGACTTGTTCTAGCCCACGGTTTTCTTCATGAAAATGCATCCAAAAATTTTATTTTTGTTAGCTCTTTGGCTGCCTCCAAAACCGACCATTTACAAGAGGAAAATCCAAGATCACAAAAAGAAAAATCAAATTTTTCCTCACCTTTTCTCCTCTTGCTTGGTTCGGCTACCTCCTTGAAGAATCACCAAAAAAAAATTTTCTCTCAATCTCCTCCTTGCTTGGCTCACGGGTTTGACACAAAAATGAGATCCAAGAGATCTTTTTGTTAGCTTTTTCTTGTCTCAAAACCGTGCATGAACAAAGGAGAAATCCAAGAAATTTTCAAGATTCTCTTACCTCTTCCTCTCTTGCTTCTTGGTCGGCCAATGCTCCCAAAAACTCACAAGGAAATTTTCCAATCTCTCTCTCTCTTTCTCTCAAAGCCGTGCACCCTCTTGGAATGGGATTCCAAAATTTTTTTTTTTCTTTGCTCTCACTCTCTCCTCTCTAGCTGCCGAACTTGCACAAGGGGAAATGAGAGATTTTGGCTCTCTTTTTCCTCCAAAAGGCACAAGGAAAGGGGAGGTCTAGTGATGTGACTTGGTGGTTGGTTTCTTGCCCTTGTTTCAAGGCTTTGTGTCTATTCTTTCTTGTCTTTCTTTGCAGCCGAAAATCAAGGGGAGTGGGAGGGAGTGAGCAGCCGGATTTTAGGGGTGGAAAGGCTTGAGCTTGACTCATTTTTGTCCAACCAAAAGTGACTAGAGTGAAGGGACTTGATGGACAAGGGTTGTTCCATCTTTTTCCTTGATTTTGGGCTTTAAATCTTGTCATTGTTCCCATTTTTTTTTCATTTTCTTCACTTCCCTTTATGGCTGGCCGAACATGATGGAGAGGGGGAGTGGTTGCCGGATTTGGTGGAGGGGAAAGCCATGTGCAATTGTCCTTTGTTTGGTTGAGATTGAAAGACCATCTAGTCACCAAAACCAAACTAATTTCTTTCTTTTTTTTTTTTTTTTTTTCTCTTCTAGTTGGCCGGATCTAATGGGGGTAGGGGGCTGCCATTTGAAGTCTTGAGTTAGTGGAGGGTGATGTCAAGAGTTGATGTCATCTTCCACTAGCTCTCACAATGCCTTGTTTGGCCATTTCGCTCTTTACAGCTCCTTTCGCGCTCTACCGTTATTTTCAACACTGTAATGAGCATTCTTATTTTATATTTTGATCCAAAAATTATTCCATTAAATTTTTGGATCGAAACTCTCTTTCTCCAATTTTTCGGAGACCTTTTTGCCCTTAATTCTTTTTCGGTGTGCTTGATCTTTCTAGGGTGGATTTACGGCTTATAAAACTCCATTTTCGGAGATTCCTTTCATATTTCTTCATCATACTTGTAAAGTCGACGTTGTGACCCGTCCCGGTCAAACTTTGACTTTTTGGTCAACCCTTTGACTTTTTGGTCAACCCTTTGACTTTTGTCAAATTTCATCCTTTTTCATTCTTTTTCCTTTAAAAGCTTCGTTCTTGGCTCGTAAAACATTAATTGAGTCTCAAAATCATAAAATGAAGACTCGAACATTGTTTGGAACAAAATCATGAATTTCTCATTATTATTCATAATTTTTCATACATCACATCATAACACATAATTTAGACTCTAATTCCTTACGAACGAGGAGATTACAAGTCTACAAAAATTTCGGGTCTTACAGTTTCTGAGTTTACTCGAGGAGAGAAGCCTATTCTGGTTTCTCTCCAGGTCAGATAGCTCCCGGAGTTCGTCTATTCTACTCCGACTCACCGAGTCCATGTAAGGCCCTCGGGTCCACACATAACTGTGCCTGAACACGATTGGGATTCGTTCATTCCTCGAGACCTCGTTATACGGCAGCTGCCTGTGTAGCCACCTTCCTCCCGCGTAAAACCACAGGTACTTGAACTGTTTGTCTTAATCAGGACACCCTATGATAAATGTTCCCTTGGAACCCTGGAAGTAGTAGGATCCGGAGGACTCGGGAGCAGACTTTATCCAGTATAGATTTTGAAATGCCCTAAGAGGCAACTCGACACCAAATTTCTTCCTCCAAAGGATATAACAACCTACCAGGATCCGATAAGCGTTAACATTCAGCTGCATGGGCACCACGTTGAGCCTCGCGAACGCCTGCCTAAGGTACGGATGAAAGGGTAGCCTGAGCCCAGCCCATAGGAACTCGGCTGATAAAGTGATGCACCTAGGAGGAGGCCCAGATAGGAGGTCATTCTGACAAGGAATTATCAACTCCACGTACTTCAGGATCTCGAACTCTTCCCGGAGCGCCTCCAAGTACTTTAAGGTGACCGCCGACATAAAGTAGTCTACAGTGTAGACGGGACGATCACCTGCTAAGTGCTCGATCTCATAATCGGCCATCCTGTATACCTACTGACCATTCACGCGCAACGTCCGACTTGGATCTCGTTGGCGGGGCTTGGAAGTTTTCCCTTTCTGGGGCCGTGCTGGCTGAGCTCTCGGATCCTTCCTGGCCTGAGGTGCTAGCCTGGCTGGCCGACCTCTTCGGAGCCTCCACCTCCTCGGCAGTCAAGTCAACCACAGGTTTTGGCTGTGGTTAAGCCCCTTGAAGCTTGGCAATAAATCTTCAATCTGGTCGGGTACCTAGGCCGACCTGTAAGATCTCCTATAGATGAGCGGCACCCTCTCTCGCTTGTCTGGATCATGCATCAGGCCTAACCAGAGACGGTATGTCTGAAATCTCGGATAGGTTGTCTGGTGTTCGGGTCATTGGTTCCATTGTCCCCTCCGACGAGTCTGAACTCGTGCTTGTGCTCATGCTTGTGATCGTGTCCCCAGTCACGTCCACGGTCTCGAACAAGTTATCGTTCTCGGAATCAGATAGGCTACTCATATTAAAAGAAGACTTTACCTTCTCGGAAGTTCTCTGGATGTCCATGAAGCTCTTCTGCTTAGCACTCCTCGGCAGTTCTCGGCAGATCTCGATGACTTCTTACGGATGTTGTGAAAATGAAAGACACTCGCCCTGTATTTATAAGGGTTGGTTCAGTGGGAAAAGCGGGCATTAATTTCGAGGCGACGCTTCAATTCCCCGCCAATCCCGCCAATTCCAACATTTAATTCTTGGAGTGTCGTTCGATCTTCCCACCAATCTAGACATGACACGTGGAGGTTAAACACGTCAGCTACTAGCCGCTAATGTTACGTCACCTCAAACTACCCCGGCTAGATGCATGTGCTCGGGAAGGTTTGAGACCGAGCAGAGAACATCCAACCAGTTAAGTGCGCAACCATCACCATAACGTAAGCTTGTAGCACCCCTGGTCATATCTGTCCAAGGATGCTAGGGGGGCTTATGTTAAGGCCATGATCTGCTCCGACCACACGCTCTTACTCTGACCACATGCTCCTGCGACCTATTTCGGCTAGGTTCCTGCTCGACGAGAGTAACCCGACCATGAATGGATCGACGAGATTGCCCTGGTTATCTGATCCAAGCACTCCAAAACACGTCTCAATCTGACCAGGAGGCCGTCTCCTAAGGTTGGGTTACTCATCCACGATCGACCCCCTCATGGGCGACCCTCTGCAGACCAAGCCAGCATGTACTCGGAGAACATTCGACTACTTCGAGCATTCCACCTTTAGGCGCACCACCGTACACCAGCCTACGTGTGAAGGACGACCCTCAATTCCAGGGGGTCAAATCGCAGTTTTTCGCTACCTACTCCCACTATTTCCTTAACTTCTGCCTCTGTTCCGATTGGAGCTACCCCTACGGCCGCCTGCAACAACCACCCCAGTGCCCCCAAGCTTGGGGCTAAGGCCATGTGGCGCCACCTTATTGGCCTACGGCCTTCGTATGACATACCCCTACTTGCCCGCCGGGAGTCCTAAGGAACCGACCCGACTGGGTCACCTGGACAACCGAGCCTGCGGGAAGCATCTATAAATAGAGGGCCAGCACTCCATTCCAAGTATGGACACTAATTCCTTGCCCAAGTTCTGCCTCTCCCTTCCTTCTCTGACTTCAGCATTGGAGTGCCCATGGCAGACACCTCACCGGTGTCCCCATTACTTCGAGGTGGTTCCCTTTTTGCAGGAGAACGCGAGCAGAGTAACCGAGGGACAGTGGTCGGAGCAACTTACCATATTGGGTGTTGCTGCCGGAGACTTTTTGGCATCAACACCTTCTAACCTTATCTTATCCTTGAAATTATACATACAGTAAAGAACAAATTCAATACATGGATAATCTTTAAAAAAATAATAAGAATAATAAAAAATTGAAAATCAAAGAAATAAAAATCTTAATCTCTAACCCAAACCTTAGATTTATCCCACCTCCCATTTTTCATGTTCAACAACAATTAAACCCACAACAAAAGCACAAGCATTTTTTTTTATTTTTTTTTCGAGATTTTAAATCAAGATTAAGGTTTGTGGTTCACCAAATCGCATCAGAAGAGAAATAGCGACGTAGAGAATGAAAAGGGCTCAACAGTTACGTGGCAAAGGTTTGATGCCTACGCTTGGGCCTGGGGGGAGGTTGCCTGGGCCTCGGGGGAGGTTGCATAGTGAGGGACGGATTTGGGAGGATAGCGGCAGCACACGAAAGAATTGGGCACGACGGATCTAGCTCCATGTGCAGACCAATGCTTTTTTTTTTTTTTTTAATTTTGTTATTTTTATACTTGTTCTTGAGTTATTTGGATTATTATAGTCTTTAACGAGTCTAATACCTGTGCGTTACATAGTGTGGGGAAAAAAATTTAAAAATAAAGTATAAAAATAAACAATTTACATCAAGGATAATTAATTAGAGAAGATAATATAATTACAATAAGTTTAAGGATTTAGTTCATTTTTTTTTATACATCCAAACATATATTAAAATATCAAAAGGATATATATTAGTATGGATACATATTTATATTTATATATACATAAAGTTCTCAAATATAAAGTTTTTTTTTTGTTACAACTGAGTATTACTATTCATATTTAATTTTCTTTAATTTCTCCTCCGGTCTGTCATAATAAAAACATTTTTATATGTTAGTAAAATGATATTTATGGTTGACATATATTTTGATGGATCACTTGGAGATTGAATCTCGACTTGTGATGGAGGAGGTCGATGCTGAGGACTAAAGTAATAATATATTTAATTAGTTAATAATTTATGATATATAAATATATATGTTAAATAAGGAAATTTAAAAATTGAAAATAAAATATAGATAATAATATATCTTGATTTTTCTTCTTCGAAAATAGATTCGGTAAACGTAAGTTGTTTCTTTGTTGTCTTTTTGCCTCCTAACTGGGGTGTTTCTGGATCAAAAGAGATTACGGACGGTGGAACTTCCTCATAAGGCATAGTTGTCGGTGCATGTAATGACATTGGTTGGATATCATCATCAAAGGTTTTTACAATGATTGCATCGATAAAAGCTCCTCTAGGACGAAATTGAATGACAAATATTTTTGATATGCCTTTCAGTTGATTTAGGATAGGAGGGATAATAGTTGGATCAGTGTATCCTTCTTGGATTATCAGTATAAAGCAAGGTTTATTTATTAATGATTGCACAGTTTTTCCAAACATCACAATATTCATTCCTCCAACGCCGTCTTCGATTCGTACATTAATTTTGTACCTGTTGAGAGGATATAATATTTATTTAATTTTTGATTACTTAGGTATTTATATATGTTTATTTTTTTTATAATAAAGATAAAGGAAATTACCAACTAATTGGCATTGTAGTTAAATGTCCATGATTGTCACACTACCATGACGTGCCTAATTGTTGAATTTGTTTGTAACTCCTTGGATATGCATTGTAGAACCAACCTTGGTGAATATTAAGTTCAGTAATCGTTACCTTGACAGTGAATTTTGTCTCCTATTGGCTAAATTAAAATTAATATTAATAATATACTAAATTATATTTTATAATTTATATTTAATAATTAAATATTTACCTGATTTTGATATTGGTCTAGAGTTTGAAGTTCTATGATTGTGGTTTGGTTCAGAGTTTTCTGTTCTTCTAATGGTAATGCCTTTTTGGTTGATCCAGCAATAAAATCAATTGCTTGGATAGAATGGCTGAATCTATAAAAAATTAATATGTAAAACGAAGTTAGTATTTTATTAAAATGAATAAATTTAAATAATTATGATAATTTATAAGTAAAAATTTATAGTACCTTTTTTTATTTTTTTTTGGTTTCAGTAACGTCTGGATCAAGATAGAATGAAGTACCACTGGTACTTGCAACACAAAGTCCACCTGTATATAAATATTTATGATCATTAATGATCAATGATAGAAAATTTTAATAATTTTTATTTAGCAGAGTAAGAAAATTATTTTTAGTTATTATATATATTTACCCACATACTGTTTAGCCGCCATTGCTGAAAATGTCATTACAACTGGTTCAGACATTATTTGAATTGAATTTCCATCAAGGTTGTCTCCAATTTCTCTCTAAAGAGTGACATTAAGTGTTTCTTCTCTGTTGAATAAAATAAATATAAATAAATAATTTGTTTCTAATAAGTTATGATGTTTTTAAAAACATATTTTTTATAATATATTATTTGCACTTACTTAATATTTTGAATAACCAAACATCGTCTTTTTACTGATCTGTCATTTATAGTAGATTCTTCTATACCCTTGATTGAGATAACACGATCAATTACGTCTAATATAACATAATAAATAAGAAGTCATTATTTATTAATTTTTATAAAACTAATTTATTAATTATTAAGGAAAAATTAATAACTATGAACATCATATATAATTTACCTGATAGAAGATCATTGATATTGATCTTTGATGTTAATTGATCGAATTCCACAAAATTAAATTTGTGTTGAGGTATCTCTGGTATGTCTTCCTCAACGTTTTTGAAGATTATGGATCTAGCGAATAGCAACATCGCTAAACGAGGAATAATCTTGTACTTTTGTTTGTTGTTCGTGATGAAGAAGTTGCTAATTTCATATATATTGCCTAATTGTATTTTATCTGTTATAAAATCTGTATCCTTCGCACGAATAAACCCATGTATTGTTTCATCCTATATAAAAAAAAATACATATTTAGATATTGTTATTATTATTTATATATTAAATAATAATTTGAGATAGATTTTATAAGTAGTATAATATTTATGAAAAATAAATTGAATTACATGTTTATCAACTAATAAGCAATCAAGGCTTATTAATCATCCAGTCTTATAGTCCATGTTTCTCCACAATCGACACACTCAAGCACATATAGTCTGATGCGTCTCCCCTGACTTCAATATTCGTATTAGACTGAACATTTTCTATAAATAGGAAGAATATATATATAAACATATATATTAAATATTGACAATTGCTATTATTATTTTGTCATAAAATAAATTGAAACATGATTAATATTATATTATTTTTGTATTGAAATTTGTCATTTTTGATAAATATTATGTAATATTTTTTTGTAAACTATATTTTTAACCTAATTTGGATATTTATTAATCGATTTATGTATTAAAATATATAAATCTTTTGGTGAAGTTACTTTGAATAGAGTAACATATAATTGGCCATGACTAAAAATTTCATCTTCTAAATATAGTCCAACTTTATTTAAAGATTGACCTTGACTTTTATTTATTGTTATTGCATAATAGATTTTAAAAGGAAATTGGCGTCTTTTTAAAATAAAAGGCCATTTTGATTAATGCATTGTCATTTCTATTTTAGGTATATAAACCCTTTTCATTTATATTATTAGAATTAATTATGCGTCCTTCGACAATTCTATTTGTTAATTGTGTAATAATCATTCTAGTACCATTACATAAACCCATTGATTGGTTAAGATTTCGCATTAACATAATAGGAATTCTAATTTTGAGTTTTAATTCATGTGGAGGTAAACCATTAAAGTTTAACGTATGTAAAAATTCCGGTGGATATAAAATATTTAATTCTTCTAAGTTTCTAGATGATGAAAGTATAGTATCACAATTATAGTAAATTTTTGTATCTGTAGGTACTAAAGATAAAATATATTTATTTATTTCATCAGTTATTTTATTTCTGGGTGTAATAATCGCACGTTGTTTTAGATAATCAATGTTTTGAAAATTATTATTAAAATTATTGTATGTTATGGTGAAAATATATTCAATAGAATTTTTATCATATTGTATTAAATAGTTTTCCAATATTTCTATCCAAGTAGTATCTTCGTTTTCTGGATCTTTTATACCATTTGTTGTTCCATCACCAACATTTAATATCCATTCTGAAAAATTAGTAATTTCTATTTGTTATTCAATACAATAATTATTTCTTTTTAATCGCATATTTTCTGTTAATGAAAGTATACGAAAATATGGCCAAAGATAAGAATTATTTATAGTTACATCAATATATTTTCTTTTGTACCATTTGGGACAACATGTAATATTTGTCTGAAATCACCACCTAATATAACTGTCATTCCTCCAAAAGGACAATCATAATTATTTTTTAAGTCTTGCATTGTTTTATCTAAAGTTTCAAAACAATATTTATCAGTCATAGGTACTTCATCCCATAAAATTAATGTGGTTTTTTCTATTAATTTCATTAATTAAGTAGATTTTTTAATTTGGCAAGTTGAGGATTCGTCAATTAAAAGAGGTATGTGAAATCTTGAATATGCCATTCGTTCTTTTGGTAATAATAATGATGTTATTCTAAATGATACTACAGCTAATACTATTTCACTATTTGATCTAATTTTACTTATGACAGTATTTCATAAGTATGTTTTTCCTGTTGCTCCATAACCGTATATAAAAAATAAATTATTATGTTTTTTTAATTACTTCTAAAATTTCGTTATAAATAAAATATTGTTCTTGATTTAAATTTAGTACTAAATTGATATTTTTTTTGTTTTAATTTATTTATATCATGATTAAGTTCTTCTCTTAAAAGATTATTATTTAAGTCATCAATTAATGATCTAGTAGGAAATGAAATATTGTAATGTGATAAAGAAGATGAATTTGAGTTTAATAATTTTTCCATTTCATAATATAAAATTATATAATTTGTTTTCTGGAATTTCAAATTATGGATTATTAAATAATTGTCTTACTTTATATAGGATATCTTTACACATTAATTTCTAATGTTTTTGAAGAAGTTTTGTTGGATTAGAAATATTACAAAATAATAACATAATGATAAAAAATTGTCGAAGTTGAGTAGATGTTGACCAAAATGATGCTTCTTTTATTGATTCATCCAATTCTTTATCATCTCCTAACAAACCTAATACATAGCAAGCTGTTTGATTTGTAGGATAAATAATATTATTTACAGTTCGAAGTGATTCATAACTTGTTGCACCTTTTTGATGATTTAATAATAATTTTAAGTAATATAGTTTACTTGAACTCGGATGAATATAGAATGTTCTTCCTATTGTATAACCAGTTTGTCGATAAGTCCAAAATTTATTTTTATTATTCGACACCCAATTTGATGGAAATTCTGCATAAGTTAATTGGTTGGCATCTTTATTAGTTTTATTAATTTCCATCCATTCTGTTAGTGTTGTTTTTTGAATTTGTGGTTGAAGTATTATATTTTGAAGTTGTTGATTTTTATTAAATGTGATGTTTTGCATGTTTGATAAATGAATGGAAAGTCTCTGAACAGTTGGATTTTTATGATGGATTGGATATTCAAATATTCTCCAAATTACTTCATAAGGTGTAATATATCGACAGTTAAAATAAGCTTTTATTTCATCTACGTCTTTGTAAGCTATTATTTTGTTATTTTCAGTGATAACATTATCTTTAATAACAGCTCGTATTCTATCTGGACCTTGTGTTAAATATTTGAATAAATATTTAGTTAACATAGATTAAGAACATATTTCAACATTAATATGAGCACTATATTTTAAGCATAATGTTCGATTGTACGGAATAACATATCTATTATCAGGTTTAATTCCTTCTGTTATAACATTAAATTTTGTGTCTGTACGACAATAAATGACAATATCATTTTCTTTTATAGTTGTTTCGTTTTTTTATCTGTTTTCGAAATTTTTTTGAACATTTAGAATTTTTCATACATGGTACATTTGTTTTTGCATATCCACATGGTCCATGTATCATATATTCGGTTATAATTTTATAACCTATAGGATCTTTTATTGGATTTGGAATTTCAGCAGAAATATATTTGTCTATTTATGCAGCATTGTGATATTTATGTTCAGGATGTAGTCAAAACAACTTATGACAATGAGACAAACCATATTTTTGAAATTCCACCATGTATAAATCTAAAAAAGGAAAAAAAGAGAGATGACAAAAAAAAAAAAACAAAAAAACAAAAACAAAATAATAATGTTAATTTTTTATTTTATTACAATAGAATAATATAACAATAATAATTATTTTTTTATTATATAGTATAAATTAACTTACCTGCTATTATAGTTCCAAAAATATCACCTGATTTTATTGTATTTAACAAATGATTCAATTTTATTTTAAATATTCGACTTATAACATCTAATCTGTCTTCAGATTTTTTGTCATGGGATTATATTTAAAGTTCTCTTGATTTCTAGTCATTTATGATTATATGTAAATGTTAAAAATATATCAGGATTTCCATAATGTCTAAAAATTGCCATTGCATCGTGATAATTCTGAATCATATATCTTGGACTTCCTGTGTAAGATGATGGTAAAATAATTCTTTTTCCTATTGCTTCTGCGTTTGTGTCGCCTTTTATTATAATATCTTGGATACCTTTATAAATTTTAGATCTTAAGTTATTTTGATTTTGTCTAACATAATCTAAACGATCTTTTTCAATAGAAGCACAACTATCTACAATATACTGTTGAAAAAGTCGTCCAAATCTAAATAATGTATTTCCTTTATTTAATCGTTGTTGAAATTGAAAAGCATAAAATGATCTCATTGATATTTGATTTCTACGTGGTTGTTTACCAATAAAATTTGGATTCCATTCTATATCAATTCTATGCCCATCTTCTCCGTAAGGAAATAATAATGGATATTGTAATGTCATATAAGATGGATGAAGTTTATTGATTTTTTGTAAGTCTCCAGTTTGATTATGAATAATAATATTTCTACCTTTCCCATATAAACCAAAATCTTCAACAATTAAACCACCTATATCTGTTGAAGTTGGCAAATCATATTGTGTACGATCTCTTTGTCGTCTTCCGAATAATCTTAGTTTCATTGATGGCATCTCATTATTTTTATAAATATCTCTGACACTTCTAAAAAGTTGAACTAATTTATTTATTTTATCTAACATTATCATTAATTTTTGAATGGTAATCTCATTTAAATTATTTAAATCATTATTATTTGAAAATGTTGTTATTCTATTTTGAATTTCATTTTCTATATCATAAATATATAATTGTGCAAATTTTGAAGGATTATTATTAATTAGAAATAAAGATCCATTAGGTGATGAATTTGTCCACTAATCTTAAAAATATATGATCCTGGTGAATTATTAATATCTGATTGAATATTTACTCCAAATGAAGTAAAAGCAAACATAGAATTAAAAAGTCTAATATTTTTTTTTCTGAAATTTGCACTTAAAGTCCTCCATAATAATCTAATAATTCATTTAAAATTGGTGGTGTTTTTTTCTTTAACAGTATTATAATTTTCCCATTTTGACAACATAAAAACAATTTGGTGGATATGTATTTTGTGTTTGTTCATTTTTCCAAAATAATGCTCCACAATATTGACATACATAATTACAATCTCCAATATCAATATATTTATTATTCAAATCTGAGTAAAAAATTTATGTCAAAAAAAAAAAAGTTAGTAAAAAGTTTTCTTCAAATTTATAATCATATAAAAAAAAAGATGAAGAAATTACTTTCTTGAAGTGACGGTAAACTATGATCGTCCGAAAATGAATTCGATGTTTCTTTGCCAGTGTTATAACTTGAAAATAATTGAATAGATCTAGCTCGAACACCAGTTATAATTTCTGTATTTGATTTTTCAAAATGATTATTTTGAAAATGTATATTTGTTGATGTAGATGCTTCATTATCATTTCTATAATTTGTTTTTTCTGAAGTTTTGAATATTTTGAATTATTGGGATCTTTATAGGTTTTTCTTTCATACTTCTTAATTTTGTATTTTTTTAATATAATATATAAGAACAACAATATAAAATATCATTAAAAGTTAAATATCATAGATAAAAAAATTAGAGACATAAAGAAAAAAAGACAAACAAAAGATCATGATTTTTGTTTAAAAAAAAAAGCAACTAAAATAGTAATAATGAAATAATATTAAATATTATTCTAAACTGTAAAATAATCTAGTTATAATTAAAAGAAATTAAAAAAAATTATTATTAATTTTATGATTGAGTTTGTTTAAATTTTATTTAGATATATGTGATATTATTTCACTAAAAATTATATTGATCAATTAAACAAATTTTTTAACTATGTTAAATTGTTTAATTTTTCTCAATTCTAAATGTTTTTTAACTTAACATTTTCTCAATTTTGTATATTTCATTATTTATGTTGTTTTATTTTATATATTTCAAAATGAATGAACAAATTAGTGCTTTTCTTTTTATAATTAAATTTATTTAAGTGTCATTTATAAAGGCTTATGTTGTATTATTTTTTTAAAAAAATTATGTTTATTAATTCAATTAACAATATTTGAATTTGTTAAAACTATAACCATTAATTTTTTTTTTCACTACATTCTTCATTGTTTGAGCAACTGTCCATACGGACTATGTTTATTTAAATTTGTATTACTTAAAATAAATAAACAAATTATTGATTTTCTTTTTATAATTAAATTTATTTAAATGTCATTTATAAAGCTTATGTTGTATTATTTTTTTAGAAAAGTTATGTTTATTAATTTAATTAACAATATTTAACTTTGTTAACAATTATAACCATTAAATTTTTTTTCCATTGCATTCTTCATTATTTGAGCTACTGTCCGTACGGATAGTGCTAATTTTAATTTGTATTGGTTAAATTTTATGTATTTTTACTACATAATTGATTAAAATGTTATATAGTTAGATATTTTTTTTATTTTTTTATGATGATTTATATTTTGTAAAATAAATAATAAATAAATTGTTGTTATCCATTATGATCAATTATGGTATGTAAACAAAAAAAAAATTTATACTAAATAATAAATTTAAGATACAATAATAAACAGATTTAATTTATGAACATGTTATTTACCACCCTTTCTTTTTTTTTCATGCAATTTTTTTGCTTGGAAAAAAAAAATTAGATTTATCCAATAAAATAATAAATATATTAAGTTCTCTTATTTATTATTAGCAATTAATTTGTTCAATCTAAATCCAAACAAAATAAAAATTTAGAAAACATAAAAATATGTTGTTATACTGCAAAATTTGATGATAAAACAATCTAAACAATAAATATATATTATAATAATTTACAATTGTAAAAATATTTGAATACAATAATTATTCTTATAAACTTAAATATTACAATAATGTAATGGACAGAAAAAAAAAATCCTTGGGCAATACATATTATAAGAAGAGGAAAAAATTATAAAACAAAAAACAAAACAAAAATGATAATAATAACACAACATATACAAAACAGAATCTTTAATCTTTATTTATGTATACTAAACTAGATAAATAACATAATATATACATATATACTACAAAAAATATTACATAAATTTTTATTAAATATTTTGTGACATGCTCAGATCTGTTATATACTTAAGAATATCTGTTAAACAATAAGTAAAATACAATTCAACACCATCTCTCACAGCTACCAAGTATAATGTTTAGGAATGTGTTTAACTAAAAAGGGAAGACAAAAGAAGTTATAAATATTGTTAACAAAAACAGAGAGGGAAGAGCAGCAGAGAACAGAAAAAAAAAAAAAAAAAAAAGGTAACATAAAAAAAGGGAGGAGGGGGGCGGACGGTGGAAGGGGTAGAAGAAAAATATTAGACTAATATAAAAACAATAACATATAATTACTATAGATATGTTCAAAAAAAATAATAAATATTGTTAAGCAAAACAAAGAGGGAAAAGCAGTAGAAATAGGGGAAAAAAAAAGGGTAACATAAAAAAAAGAAGGGAGGAGCGGCAGACGGTGGAAGGAAGTAGGAGAAGAAATATTCCACCAATATAAAAATAATAACATAATTACTATAGATATGTTGTGAAAAAAAAAAAAAGAAACATATTACAAACATTCACAACAACAACTAAGATGGTCAAATAGTGTATACTAGCTGTTTAACAAATGCCACCAATAATATGATACTCAGCAACATACACCAAATTAACCAAAAAATCTGGTATATGTATTATTACATATTTAAATGGAGATCATCATAGCATGTGGAAATTGTAACTCATAAATTTTTCTCAAAATCATTTACGACAGCACAGAGAAGGACCAAAAAAAAAAAAAGAGAGAGAGAGAGAGAGAGAGAGAGAGAGAAATAACAGAACACTTTTGAATCTATTTACAATATTATTGTCATAACAATAAAGATGTTGAAATAGTATAAAAGCATACCAAGACCATTAAGAGGGAACAAAATAAAAACAACAATCATCAATACTAATTAACAGCTTTAAAGAACAATAGTACCTGAGAAAAAAAGCACGTCTGAAGAGGTTTGAACAGAAATGAACGAAGTTTTAAATTAGAGGAGGTAAGAGAATATTAGAGAAGCATTAATGGTAAAGGGTGATGATAAAATAATAAATGAAGAAAGTTCATCTATAAAAGGGAGTCGGCTAACAGCAGAAGACCAAATGTTTTTTTTTTTTTTTTTAAAGTCAATGCAAGAAGAAGTAATAAATTTTTTTTTTACAGACACAACACATAAAAGATAAGAAATTTTTAACAAATCAGATTCATTAATGATAAAACTGCAATTATAAAAAATCTGACTCAAAACAATCATGAGAGACTAAACCACATATTTATACCAACTAATACAATTACAACACAGAGAACAAAAATTTAAAACATTAAATGCAAAAGACAAATCCCCTAATATGGTTACAGCTACAAAACTAAATAATAAAAAAAGTCTAACAATCCATCCAAATGCAACTAAATGATCCAATACAGTTAGTAAACATAGTAACATGGATTATACATATATTAAAGAATGATGCTAATAAAAAACCACATAAACACTAACCTAACAAAAATCAACCATTAAAAAACTCATATTATAAAAAATCAAACCACATAAAAAAAAATCCATCAAATAAAATTTGGCAAGATATTACCTGGGGAGAAAAAAAAAATTAGGAAAATTGCAGTGATATGAAGATAACAAGAAAAAAGGTCATCAATTATCCACCGAACACTTGCGTTCATCCATTTTGCCACCATCATTACTACAATCTGCAAAAATAAATTAGTAGAAATCAAATACAAAAAAAAAATTTCGGTACCAAAAAAATCTGAGAAGAAAAAAAATATATATCATATATTTAGTTTAAATTTGTTATTGTTTCCAAGAATGAGCCAAAAATTCATAAAACGGATAAAAAAAAAATAAATAAGAGTTCGAAGAAAACCGAGGAGGGAAAAATGAAGATAAACAATGTACAATGAGTTAAAACATAACAAAAAGAAAAAAAAGGGGGGGGGGGAGGGGGGCGGAAACATAAAATAAAAGAAAGGCAAATCAATAATAACAATGTAAAATGTCCAAAAAAAATCAGAAAAAAAAAAAAGAAAATGCAAGATTCGGACACAACCCAAAAAAAAAAAAAAAAAAACTCATCATTCGGACAAAAAATATTTAAACCTTCAACACAAAAATTCAACAACAGGAAAAAAAAATTTCGGTTTGCAAGCCAAAAATCCGAACAACAAAAATTGAAATCTAAATGTTGGACATAAAAACCAATCCAAAACTTTAACATAAAAACTAAACAACATCAACACAAAAAAATGAACCAAAAAAAAAAAAAAGGAGCTGGATAGAATCGGAGGAAAGGGTGAAGGAAACCGAATACAACAATGAAAAAAAAAAGTGACATAGCAAATATCAAAATCTAAACCTTCAACACAAAAACCCATCTAAAGTTTGAACACAAAAACCCAACAATATCAAAAAAAAAAAAAGGGAAAAAAATCTAGGGTTTAAAGTCCAAGAGTCCAAAAAATAAAGAGACATAGAGAGAGAGAGAGAGAGAGAAACCTGCAAAAATAGAGGAAAAAAAAACTAATCAACAATAGAGATCAACATGAACACAAAAAAATAGATCCAAAAAAAAAAAATTACACTTCGGACAAAACCAATGAGAGACGGAGGGGAGGAAAAAAATTAACCGGATACATTAATCAAAAACAAAACAACATAATAAATATGAGAATTTAAGCATTCAACACAAAAACCCAACAATATTTAAAAAAAAAAAAAATTTCCCCACGGTTTCAAATCGAAAAATCCAAAAAAAAAAAAAAAAAAAAGAGAAAAAGAGAGAGCTTGGTAGAAAGAGAGAAAAAGAGAGTTAAAACATTAACAATAGAGATCAACATCAACACAACAAAATGAAAAAAAAAAAAAAAAAAAAGAAAAAAAAAAGAGGGGTTCGGCCAGAACCACAAAAGAAAGGGGAAAAAAAAAACCCACATACAGTAATGGAATACAAAATAACATAACAAATGTGAAAATTTAAACATTCAACATAAAAATCCAACAATATTTAAAAAAAAAAAAAAAGCCAAATAAAATTCTAGAGTTTGAAGACCAAAAATCCAAAAAATATGAAAAAAGAGAGAGAGATCGGATGTGGAAATCTAACATTTAACACAAAAATCCAACAATATAAAAAAAAACGAAATAAAATTGTAGGGTTTGAACACTAAAAATCGAAAAAATATGAAGAGAGAGAGAGAAACCGGCAAAGAGAGAAAGAGAGTTAGAACATGAACAACAAACATACATAATGGAAGAAATTTATCAGCGGCAGAAGCAAAAAGGAGGAGAGAAAATGCGGTTTTGAAAGCCAAAATTTTGAAGAAAAAGAAGAGAAAGAGAAAGCGATAGAGAGAGAAAGAGCTAGAATAGAGAGAGAAACAAACACCACACAATGGGCGGCAGAAGAAAGAAAGAGAGAAGAGAAAGAGAGAGTGGTAGAGAGAGAGAGAGCTAGAATAGAGAGATAAACAATCGCCACACAATGGGCGGCAGAAAGAAGAAAGAGAGGGGACATTAGGGTTTTGAGGGCAAAAAGGTCCACCCACTGTGGAGAAATGCTCGGTTGGCTAACCAATGAGGGCAAAAACGTCCTCACAATGATCAAGGGCAAAACATTCCATTCACTATGAGCAGCCCAACCAGTAGAGGAAGAAAGAAGGGCAAAGGCATCATTCCACTATACCAGCCGAAATTCCACATGGGTAGAGGGGCAAAACGGTTAGAACACTGTAGAAGGAACAATAAAAATCCCCTTTCTTTTGGGGGCTTTGCAGATAAGGGATTAAAATGGGAACCTGTTGCAAGACTAACCTCAAGAGAGAAAACATTGCAAGACTAACCTCCTTCATTAATCAATTTTTTGTTTTATCCAAAATACCCTTTACAAGTAAAAAAAAAAAAAAGATATATGAGATAGATAAAGGATCTGAAGGGCGGGAAAAGAGGGGGGCTCATCTTCTGTTAAAAAAAAAAATTGAAGAAACCCATTTTGTTCTCTCATTTCGTTTCACCTCAAAACTACCCTTATTTTTCATCTCCATCATCCCCTCAAAACGACCAACCGTATATTTCGGTTAACATCGTCGATTTCCAGCAAGGAAAGGAGAGGAAGTACTGTAAAATTTTGATAAGTTCATCTCAAACCCTCAAATTTTTTTATTGAAATCGTTTTCAAGGTTATTTAAGGGTTGGGCATTCATGGTTTCGGAGCTTAGTATAGAAAAACAAAATGATTCAACCTATTTTGCAATAATTTTTGGCTTGTAAAATCTGTAAATTCGAAAATCCAGTCCAAAATCAATACAGTGACCTGACCGGCAGGACCGGCGAGACCGGCCTTGGCCGCTCCGGCCACTCCGGCCGGTCTTGCCGGTCAGGAAAACCAGCAAGCCGGTCATGCCAGTCAGGAAAAAAAAATTTCAAATTTTTCATAAATTTTTTTTAATTCTTTCATAACAATCTTTATTGTTTTCTTATTTTTATCTTGAAGAAAAATGAGTGAGATTGTCATATACTTTCAATATGATGGAGAATGGAAGGAGAAAGATGACGGGTCATATGAATGGTGCAGAAGGAATAATGAAATCAAGAGCATAATACTACTCGATGATCCGGATAAGGTAAAATATTCTGAAGTTATTGATTGCATATTTAAAAGGCTTCATGTGGACCAGAAAAGTACGGAATTAAAAATAAGTTACATTCCTCTGTGTACAATATCGTCAGGTCCTAAAAGCATTTTGGATGATTTTGATATTAAGTGTTATCTTTTAGACTATTGTAAATATCCTGAACGTAGAAATATGCTGTATGTTGAGCTCATGAAAAATGTTGAAAATAGTGACGACAATGATAACGACGGTCTTGAAGTTGAAAGAGATGGAGGATGCAATATGGAAAATGATGGAAATATTCGAGATGAGTACTTCAACGTTAACATGGAGCCACCAAGGGTCTATGATGCTGCTTCTGCACCAGGCAACGAAGGTGATGTTTTAGACGTGCCTGCCTTGGAGGAACACCCTAATCAGGAGACAATGGCATCTGCCCCAACTCCGAAACCACAACGTTCATGCGTAGAAGTAGACCCGGTCATGGATCATTGTGAACCATTAGCAATAGATGACAGTTTTGTGTCTTTTAGTTTTAATGATGGCATGGGTATTGCAGTTGGTCAGGAATTTGAAAGCAAGAACGAGGTGAAGAATTTGGTTATCGATGCTTCGTTGAAGGCTTGTTTTGATTATAAAATAGTCAAGTCAACCACAAAGTTGTTTGCGGTGAAATGTACCGTCCTAGATTGCAAGTGGGCATTACGAGCTGTGAGGATCACGAACTCAGATCGTTTCTCTCTCCGAACATATTACAACACTCATACATGCTCTGCTAGTTCGGTGGATAAAAGAAACAGACAAGCATCTGCAGATTTTGTTTCAGATAGGTTAAAAAAGGAGTTTCCAGGCCAGCTCAAGACACCTATCCCGAAGGGAGTGATGGACATGATGAAAAAAAGTGGATTGTCAATATCCTACCACAAAGCGCGGAGGGCCAAACTAAAAGCAGCAAGTGATGTTAGGGGAGCACCAGAGGTCAGTTTCGAGATTCTTCCTAGATATTTGCACATGATAAAATTAATGAACCCGGGCACAGTCACGCACTTGGAAGTAGACAAAGATCAAAGGTTCAAGTACCTTTTCATTGCATTGGGCGCGTGCATCGAGGGATTTAAAGCAATGAGAAAGGTAATTGCGGTTAATGGAACTTTTTTGAAGACGAAATACAAGGGAACAATAATCATTGCCACCGCCCAAGATGGTAACTACCATCAATATCCTCTTGCTTGGGGAGTGGTTGACTCGGAGAACGACAACTCATGAACATGGTTTATGACGAAACTCGAGGAGCTCATACCCGACGACGAGGAGCTGGTCATAATTTCTGATAGGCACCAAAGCATCTGCAATGCAGTTGAAAAGGTATATAAAAAGTTTCACTATGGATTTTGTGCATGGCACCTCTCTCAGAATATCAAATCACGTGTTCACCGAGGATCTCGCGTTAGAGCTGGAAAGGGTACAGGTAAGGTCAATATTAAAGACACCGTCGCAAGTATTTTCATGAGAGTCGCTGTGGCATACTCTGAACACGAGTTCAACTGACTCTACGATGACCTAAAGAATAGATATCCTACCGCCGCAGAATATCTTGATGATCACGTAGATGTCAAAAAATGGGCAAGGTGTCACTTCACAGGATCACGTTACAATATCCTGACTACCAACGGTGCCGAGAGTATTAACAGTGTGTTAAGGAAGGCAAGAACATATCATTTGCTGCCCTTGATTGATTCAATTGTAGAGAAAATCTCTAAATGGTTCAACAATCACCGTAAGGAGTCGAGTCTTGGATCTTCCTCACAATTCTTAACTCCAATGGTGGAGCAAACACTACATACAAGATACAAAGAGTCCACAATCCTGACTGTGAAAGAACTAAACAGTACTACACTGGAGTATTATGTCACAGGATCGAATGGCAGTTTCTTGATTAATCTTGGAAGGGGAACCTGCACATGTAAAGTATTTGATATCGACAAAATTCCTTGTGTCCATGCCCTTGCAGCATTCCCGGGGGGTAAGGATAAAATACATGATTTATGCTCAAAATACTATCTAAAGGAGGTATGGGCATTGGCTTATGTCCAAACCATTTATCTCATCCCGAGCTCATCAAGTGGGTTATCCCGGATGACATAAGGAATGAGAAGGTATTGCCTCCTGATTTCACAAAAAAACGTGGGAGGCTTCAACAAACCAGATTTCCTTCTATTGGAGAACATCAGAGAGGCAAAAACAAGCGATCATGTCAAGCAACTTCTCACGTGAGCTCAGAATTTACAACTCCCCTTTGAATATATTTGATCGAGGTAGATTTTCGTGTTGTATGGTCGTGGTTTAATTTTTAACTTGTCCTAAAGATTTTGGACTACATATCTTATATTAGTAGTTGAATTATGTTTGTAGTGATGAACTGTATTTTGGATATTATAGTGGCTGAAATAATTTTAATTGTATGGTCTATTAATAAAAGTTATCGCAAGCAAAATATCGGTTGTATGTTCGTAACTCATATATTTAGCGTAAGAACAGACCAAACTTCTCGCTTACCTAATATGACGTAGTATATATTAAAAATATTACTTAGTAGATCAAAAAAAATTTTTTTCCCTGTTTTTTTTGCTCTCGGTTTTTCTGGACCCGGCCGGACTGGGTCTGGTCCGGTCGGGTCCAGAAAAACCGTGACCCTAACTAGTTTTTTTTTTTTTAATGATTTTTGAAAAAAATATATATTTTATATATTTTCCGACATGACCATGCCAGACCAGGACCAGTCCAGCCGGAAAATATACAGTTCCGGTACAGGATCTGCCGGAAAACGTACTGTTCCGGACATGTATTGCCGGATTTGTAAATTTTCCGGCAAGACCATGCCGGACCGGGGCCAGTCTAGCCGGAAAATGTACTGTTCCGGACGGAAATTGTACTCTTCCGGCTGAACTGTACTTTTTCCGGCACCATGCCCTAGTCCAGCCGGATTTGTAAATTTTCTGGCAAGACCAGTCCGGCCGGAAAATCTACCGGTCCGGCCGGAAATTTGTACTCTTCCGGCAAACTGTACATTTTCCGGCCGGATTTTAAAATTTTTCGGCAGGACCATGCCGGACCGGGGCCAGTCTTGCCGGAAAATGTACCAGTCCGGCCGAAAATTTGTATTCTTCCGGCAACTGTACATTTTTCGGCCGGACCAGGCCCTGGTCCTGCCGGATTTTAAAATTTTCCGGCAAGACCATGCCGGACCGGGGCCAGTCTTGCCGGAAAATGTACCGGTCCGGCCGGAAATTTGTACTCTTCCGGTAGACTGTACATTTTCCGGCCGGACCAATATTTGTTAAATTTTTTTTTTTACTTAAATTTTATGATATTTGAAAAAAAAAATGCCAAACTTAGGCCTGACCTGTCCCAATTTGGCGTGACCAGGACTGGTCAGGCCTGAGTTTTGCTCAATGTTTTTCTGGACCGGCCTGACCGGGGCCGGTCATGCCGGTCCGGAAAAACAGTTTGTTCGTTATGCTCTGTGTTTTTAGTTTTTTTTTTTCAATATAAATAAGTTTAAGTAAAAAAAAAAAAAAGAAACTTTGGTTTTGTTAAAAAAGTTTTTGACTCCTAAGTAATATTTTTAATTTATACTACGTCATATTAGATAAGCCGTGCTCTAGCTTTTTCGCTCTTTTATTTTATTTTCAAATCTAAAAAAATTTTAGCTTTAAAAAAAAAACTTTGGTATTGTTAAATAAGAGACGAAATTAATATATATATAAAGCAACGACCATCATCGTATATTTTTAACTATTACAAAAGAATGGATGGTTGTTGGATCATTCACCTATGTGAATATGATAAACCCCGTAATTTCTTTTCTACTTATTAGATGTAGTGATCGGGAAAAAGAAGGTTTTGTTAAAAAAAAAAATTAAAAAAGATAACACCACGGTACGGATAATTTCAATTCCAGACCGGCATGTCCGGTTAAAAAATGAAAACAAGGGACCCCGGTCCGGAGAATTTCAATTCCGGACCGGCATGTCCGGATGTCCGGTTAAAAAAATAAAACAAATGTAGAACACCCCGGTCCGGAGAATTTCAATTCCGAACCGGCATGTCCGGTTAAAAAAAGAAGACAAGGGAGAACACCCCGGTTCTAAGAACCGTGATTAAATTTCAACAAAAAAAAATTTATTATACTCATTTATTTTCAAATATCATAAAATTTAAGTAAAAAAAAAATTTTTTACTATATTGGTCCGGCCGGAACAGTGTCTAGTCCTGCTGGAAGAGTACATTTTCCGGCCAGACCGGCCCTTTTTCCAGTCGGACTGGCCCTGGTCCGGCACGGTCCTGCCGGATTTGTAAATTTTCCGGCAGGCCTGGTCCAGAAAACGTGATTAAATTTAAAAAAAAAATTATTATACTCATATATATATATATATATATTGCATAGACAATACAATAATCGTAATTTTGTTAATAATTCCCAATTTTAAAATTGGATTCGAGTAGGTAAATAAAGTCTGCACTCACAAGAGATATAAAATTATACCTCAAGTTTAATAATAAACTAAGAAGATTTTTGTGTCATTTCTAGATATTGATATGTCATTGAATTATTATACTTCTTGTGTTTAATTTGGATAGAAAATGATATAGTTATTTTTAAAAAAATTTAAATGTGCGTAATTTTTCATAAATAAAAATTTAAGACCATTTAACAAGTTTTTTACAAAACCTTCGGGTTCTCCGGACCGCCATGCCGCCCTAACCGGACATGCTGGTCCGGAATTGAAATTCTCCGGACCGGGGCGTTCGCCTTTGTTTCTTTTTTTTTTTTTTAACCGGACATGCCGGTCCGGAATAGAAATTCTCCGAACCGAGGTGGAATGTCCGGTTAAAAAAGAAAAAAGAAAAAACAAGTGAGAACACCCTCGTCCGGAGAATTTCAATTCTGGACCGACATGTCCAGTTAAAAGAAGACAAGGGTTAACACCCCGGTCTGGAGAATTTCCATGCCGGTCCGGAATTGAAATTCTCCGGACCGGGGTGTTCTCCTTTGTTTTCATTTTTTAACAGGACATGCCG
Source organism: Ficus microcarpa (assembly GCA_025413485.1). Taxonomy (NCBI): domain Eukaryota; kingdom Viridiplantae; phylum Streptophyta; class Magnoliopsida; order Rosales; family Moraceae; genus Ficus; species Ficus microcarpa. The sequence continues at coordinate 24,478,336 of CM046376.1, forward strand.
GTCTGGAATTGAAATTATCCGTACCGTGGTGTTATCTTTTTTAATATTTTTTTTAACAGAACCTTCTTTTTCTCAATCACTACATCTAATAAGTAGAAAAGAAATTACGGGGTTTATCATATTCACATAGGTGAATGATCCAACAACCATCCATTCTTTTGTAATAGTTAAAAATATACTATGATGGTCGTTGCTTTATATATATATTAATTTCGTCTCTTATTTAACAATACCAAAGTTTTTTTTTAAGCTAAAATTTTTTTAGATTTGACAAAAAAATAAAAGAGCGAAAAAGCTAGAGCACGACTTATCTAATATGATGTAGTATAAATTAAAAATATTACTTAGGAGTCAAAAACTTTTTTAGCAAAATCAAAGTTTCTTTTTTTTTTTTACTTAAACTTATTTATATTAAAAAAAAAAAACTAAAAACACAGAGCACAACGAACAAACTGTTTTTCCGGACCGGCATGACCGGCCCCGATCAGGCCGGTCCAGAAAAACATTGACCAAAACTCAGGCCTGACTAGTCCTGGTCACGCCAAATTGGGACAGGTCAGGCCTAAGTTTGGCGTTTTTTTTTTTTTTTTTTCAAATATCATAAAATTTAAGTAAAAAAAAAATTTAACAAATATTGGTCCGGTCGTTAAATGTACAGTTCTGCCGGAAGAGTACAAATTTCCGGCCGGACCAGTACATTTTCCGACAAGACTGGCCCCGGTCCGTCATGGTCCTGCCGGAAAATTTTAAAATCCGGTTGGAAAATGTACAGTTCTGCCGGAAGAGTACAAATTTCCGGTAGGACCGGTACATTTTCCGCCAAGACTGGCCCCGGTCCGGCAAGGTCCTGTCGGAAAATTTTAAAATCCTGCCGGAAAATGTACAGTTCTGCCGGAAGAGTACAAATTTCCGGCCGGACCGGTACATTTTCCGGCAAGACTGGCCCCGGTCCGTCATGGTCCTGCCGGAAAATTTTAAAATCCGACCGGAAAATGTACAGTTCTGCCGGAAGAGTACAAATTTCCGGCCAAACCGGTAAATTTTCCGGCAAGACTGGCCCCGGTCCGTCATGGTCCTGCCGGAAAATTTTAAAATCCGGTCGGAAAATGTACAGTTCTACCGGAAGAGTACAAATTTCGGCCGGATCGGTACATTTTCCGGCTGGACTGGCCCCGGTCCGGCCTAGTCCTGCCGGAAAATTTACAAATCCGACAATACAGGGCTGGAAAAGTACGTTTTCCGGCAGATCCTGTGCCAGAAGTTATATTTTCCGGCTGGACTGGCCCTGGTTTGGCATGGTCATGCCAGAAAATATATAAAATATATATTTTTTCAAAACTCATATAAAAAAAAAAAAAAAAAAAAGATCACCTAGTTATGGGTTTTCGGGTTTTCTGGACCCGGCCGGACCGGGTCCAGTCCGGCTAGGTCCAGAAAACCCGAGGCCCATAAGTTAGCCAAAAAAAAAAGAAGATAGGGAAGATGTCTCGGGTTTTCTGGACCCGACCGGACCGGACCCGGTCTGGCCGGGTCCAGAAAACCCATGTCCCTCAAAAAAAAAAAAAAATTTTAAAAAGGACCCCTATATTAGCTCACGGGTTTTCTGCCTAGGATTAAAAAAAAAAAATTGTCACATTCTGATGTAGCTGTATAGTTTATGCCGACGTTCATTTTGATTGTTACAACAAAGTTGGCATTCGTTAGATACTCTTAAACATAGAAGCGCCTAGATGAGTTATTTTGAGCAAAGAAAAAGAAAATGGTCAGACAAGTTTATGCTTTGAGATATCTGTCTACTTCGTGCTAATATTCATTTGAGTCCATGATTAATACTGATTTTGATTCGTATTCCTTATTTGGCATTTGTTAGATCCACATCAACATAGAAATTCTAAATGATTCTTTCATTGCAAAAAGAAGAAGACAGTGAAAAGGTAGAGAAGAGTTTATTCATCATTTCTTCTCATGTCCAATTGAAAGGAAGAATGAACCGAAATTGAAGTTTAATACATGTATATAACGTGTTTAAGCAGATACATGTACAAAATGTTTAAGGAACCCAATCGTTATGATAAATATTTATGGCCATCTTCTCTCTATGAAACTTAATCATCGAATCGTTTATTAACTCAAAATTCAGCCCTTGCATATCGAACTCGATATGCTTGATGGTGTATACGGCACAATCTCCCCTGCGTTAAACAAAATGTTTGTTAGTGTTTGTAGTTATAAATGAAACAAATAATAATAAAAAAAATTTGAAGTACACTTACGATTTTAAGTTCTGCGGATAGTTGATTGAACGCCGATAGGGCCACGGTGAAGGATTCAGGCGACTGAAATAACCAGATTCTTGAAGCATTAACGGAATCATCTTCTGCACTGACTTCATAAATCTATCGAGCTTGGCTTTGTTGGTGCATTTCCAATTAGAATCAAAAACCACCAGCTCTGCGTTTATCAGATCAACCTTCACCGAAACTCAATGTTTTCCTCTCTCTTTGTCGGGGGCGTTGGCGTCAAACATGTCGAATAAATTATACGGGAAGTAGAGTGCCTTCGCACCATTCCAAGATCTTCCTATCTTGGGGCTGTCTCCTTTCATGTACATCTTAAGAGCGTCGTATATGACGATATCGTCGTTGGAATTCATCACTAATAATTGGCCGAAGATATCATTCAAAATGACGACGTCTTGATTGATGACATCAGGGTACTTGGACTGTCTTTTCCGGAGCCCGTACATCGCTTCGTCGATGTGCTACAAAAAAAAAGGGTTGTAGTATGAGTCAAAAATGTTAAACATAAAAAGAAATCCATATTAAAAAAACGAAAGGCTTAGATATAGCATTATTTAGTAGAGAATCACTTACGTCGCTTAATAGCCAAAACTGCTCAGTTAAGATCGCTTCAAAGAAGGCCCACGATCGCATTTCCCTGAGACCTGAAGTGAACGTTGGCTTCGGAACTGACTTCTTGTAGGCCTCAAATGTGTTTCGCATGTCGTCTGATACGCGCAATGGGTCGAACTCTTTTATCGACCCTTTACGAAACATCATCTTCTTTGGATTGGGGTCAGTGTATGGAGTTATCTGATATTTAGACTTTTTTATATGTCGTTGGGGTCGGCCCTGTTGTTGCCCAACATCTAAAATATCTTCCTCACAATCTTTATCAGCCGAATAAGTCAGAGTCTGATAAAAGATTTCAGTGAGGGGAGAATCTTCCATATCCCTTTCTGCACTCCTATCAGTTCCGGAACCAACATCTGTCGGCGCAAATATATCATCCCGAGCAGCAACATCACCACTGGCATTGATTCTGACATCAACACCTGTACTGTTCTCGCATCCACCTCCACCGCTCTCAGCTCGATATACACCTTTTGAAGCTTCTGATTGTTGCTGAACAAATCTTGTCACGATGTTTGTCAGCATATTCAATTGTAAAGACTGAGCTTCATTGTCGGCGTTCAGCTTCTCTATCAATCTCTCTAACTGTAAAAACCGCCGGTCATGGTCAGCAGCAAACTGTAAAAACCACCGTTCATGGTCGGCAGACAGCTTCTCCATCGTTTGCTTTAAAACTCGAAGCTCACGTAGCACCGTTGAATCCTCAGCATGAGAGGTAGCTTGTGGAGGTATAGACTCATTGACAGTAGGGATAGACGGCAGATACGGGGTTTGCTCTGCTGCAGTGGCACCCTCTTGACTTGTGCTCTGCTCAGGGATAAATCTTTAGGACTCTCTATATCTCTTCCTTGGACTCTCTCGGTTCCACCTCCAAGGAAGTTGCGTCGGCCTTCTAGATCGGCTTTTAATGAGTCCTCCCAAAAGATGCTTCTTCCGGACTCTAGAATGCCTGCCCAATTGTCCACAATGGGGTCGGAATCGTCATCATAAGGAACAAACCCAATCATGTAGTTGGCGTTCCGCTCCTCCAATGTTGGGACAAGTATGCTATGTATGTTCTGAAATTTAGAAACTTCGAATTAGTAACCGAGAAATTAAGACGTATCTACATAATATCAAATAAAAAAAAAAACAGAAGACCAATCGTGCTATTCCCAACTGCATGAAGAATTTGCTCCAAAGATGGTGCTTGTTGTCGATCATACTTTGTTGTCCATCGACAAATTCTTGGCACCAGTCCTTGCACGTCTTTTCTAGTCTCAGCATACTTTGGGGTCAGGGCAGGAATACACTCAAATGGTAGAAGCTATAATAATGAGCAATAACAAATATTAGATTGCAAACATTTTGAAACAAATTAAGTGTGAGAATCTTGGATAAAACAAAATTTACTTACCATCAATGGGAGTATGAACGCATGACAACTCCATCTTGCCAACTTCTGATGAGATTCTTTACATTTTGCACCTATGGCCAACCTCTGGACCTGGGTCATCAAAAATTGGTATGACGATCTCCCCCATGGGTAATTGGCACACCAATCCAGGTCTTCTACACTCTTAAAGAGGCTGTCATCAACTCGCTGATGGCCTTTTTCCGGACCACGGAGGACCGCACATAAAAAGTAGAGGACCGCCAACTTCAACTTATCGTTTATAAGGATCGACCTCTCTTTTTCTCTTCGCTTGATTTCGCTAGGGCGCCCCAGTATGTTGCTCTCACTCGACTCGGAAGGGATGACCATACCTTCCAAGCGACTTTTGAGATCATTCTGCGTTATTTTTTTAATTCCGCGAAAGACCCTTCCTTTAAATTCGGCTCCTGTATGAGAAGGCTCTCCGAGATGGGCAGAACAATTAAGTCCACTTATAAGCCCGTGCTCCATCAGCGAGTACCTAATGGGGATGCCGTTCAAAACGAACCACATCTCATACCACTTTTTTGTAACCACTGCCCGGGACAGTAACATCCATAACGGCATTAAGGTTACTTTGAGGTGGTCTGCAATGTTAAATAAGTGGCAGAATTGAGAGTTCCTAAACCACTCCATGCCATATGGGTGGTCCCGTAAGGCTATGGTCAACGTATCCACAGCATCCTTCAACAGGTTCTTGATCGTGATTTTGCTTTTGAAATTGAGTTCATCCATTTTTTATTTCAAAACGGGTGATGGGAGATCCAAAACCTACATTTAAAAAAAAATTTTTATCTTGTTAACTAATGTAATTGTTTTGAACGTGAAAAAAAAAAATTAAAACAAAAAAAAAACTTTGACTTCTCTATCTTCCAATGATAACTTATCCTTGGTGTTGGGACTGACGTCGATTACGGTGACGTGTTGCCATCCGGTTGGGAGATGGTCCTTTCTGAGTCCATATCCGCTCCTTCTAAATATCGCAGCCCTTGGCTAGGACGAGGAGAGTGTGCCGATGACGTCCGGCTTCGTGCCATACCTCGAAACGAAAATAATAAAACAAATTTAAGTATACATATTTATATATAAACAAATTTCTTCATCAATCTCAAGTACTAAAAATAACAACACAATTCTAAAAACAATAAGGTGTTTAGAATTGGTACTCTCATCCAATTCGTAAAACTTTTTATCACAAAAAATTAACATAGTTTCCAGTAACTTCCAGCAACTTCTATACTTTTATTTAGATGTAATATTTAGACACTATTTAGAGTAAGCAAGGGTATCTATAAATTGAAAAAAAAAAAAAAAAAATTTGTGAGCAAGCATTTGTCGTCTGTCAATAATGAAGATGGTTGATCCGAAGTTATAAACTAGGATAGAGGCCGCGGAGTGTTTACTTTAGTTTTACTAAATGTCGTCATTGTTTAAGCGTCATTTGTCACAGAGAATGATCCCTGAACCTTAGGAGACTCTGGATTGCTTTTCTATAACATCTTATAGCTGCAAAATTGAGGTTGTTCGGCTTTATACTATAATTAGGAATCACTAAAATCATGTTCTTCGGCTCATAAAGGCAGATAGAATTGGAGCCATTCGCTTGCATTGGCTGTTCAGACTATGCTTCTAATTCTTACACCTTATATCAAGTTTCTGATCCTAGACCGACTCAGCAATGAGATATAGGTTAGAAATCCCTCTTGACACCATATCTTCTAATCCAAAAGATTATGAAAACGATGAAGAGCTGCGGAAGATTAGAGAAACCAGAGGTTATAATTACATGGTAATTACTAAATCCATGGTTTTCTTTCTATTCATAAGTTTTGTGTCTCATAATTCAATATTGGCGATTTTTATTTGTGGGTTGTTGGTGGAAGTGCCCCTAGATTTTGTTCAGGACTTGGGTATTCGAAAGTTGGCATTTTGCTTCTTAAAGTAGAGATCTTGATTAAAAAGAAAAACGTTTTAGTTTTAGATTTTTTTTTTTTTTAATAGTGTGTTAAGTAATCAATGAAGTGAACTAAGAATGATTTTTATAAGGTTCATAGTTTTCAAGAACATTAGTGGGAAAAGGGAAAACCTGTGATTGTTGTTCCTAAGTTACAACGTCGCTCGTTTGTTTTTTTTTGTTTTTGGTTATGTTCTGAGAGAAGTTGGTGATTCTAATTTGAAATGCTAGAGTAGACTTAAAAGAGTATTCAAGTAACCAATGAAGTGGCCAACTAAGTTGATTAGAGGGTCCAATCGCTAATGCTCCGTTCGTTTCATGCGTTTCTACACAATTAAAACCTTTGTTCTACAGTGTTTTTTCTTGCAAAAATTTGGATCAAAGAGATAGAGAAACAAAACCTCCAGAGATTAGAGAATCCAAGAGATAGCAAAGAGAGGATTCTAGAAAGAGAACAAAAACTCAAGAGGAGCAATACTGGAAATGGCAACATTCATTCAGCAACCATGTTTGAGAGCATTCTGCACACACATCAGAAATCCAAAGAGGTGATACATCATAAACTTCTTTTCTCTCTCTCTCTCTCTCTCTCTTTTAAGGGTAAGGCTTATTGACTGAAGATTCATTAAGTTGTATGGCTATCTTGGAAATGAAAATATGCTTAAATGATGCTTTTCTTCCTCTTCATTCTCCTGTTTTTTAGTGTGCGGTATAAAAGTTTCTAACTTCAATCTATTCACAGTTGGATGTGAATTTATTTGTCTGAACAATGCTTATAGATTTAATTCCAAATCCCAGAACAGAGTAGGCTCATAGATACCTTGGCTTTGCAATCTAAGCAAACACAGATTTTCCATTTAATGCATTTGGAACTTACCGTGTTTGAGAGCATTCTGCACACAGACGCGTATATATAAATTGAAAAAAAAAAAAAAAAGGGATCGACGAGAGGAACTTACCGTAGCTGATGCGGCGAGACGGCGGCGCTAGGGAGGGAGATTGGGCGAGGTAGCTGGGGGAGGGAGGGAGGGAGGGAGCCGAGGGGAGATTGGGCGGAGGGAAGGAGCCGAGGGAGGGAGGGAGGGCGGATCGGAGATTGGGCGAGCGAGGGAGGGAGCGCCGGCCGAGGGAGGAGAGAGAGAGTTCTTTGAGAGAGAGCGAGAGAGAAAGAGCGAGAGGGAGAGATGAAATGGGATCCCCTGGGGAACTGGGTTCCGTTTCTTTGTTTGAGAGAGAGCGACCGAGAGAAAGGGGAGAGAGGGAGAAATGAGGAACCGGAGGAAACTGCCGCTGCTATGGGTTTAGGGTTTCTGGGTTTTTTTGGGGAGGAGAGAACGAGAGGGAGCGAGTGAGGGGGGAGGGGGAAGGGGGAGTTCTAATTTTTCCGTTTGTTTGAGACTGAGTTCCAACGGGATTGGTTTAGGAAGAAGGGCGGGAATTAGTTGAATTAGTTGGGGTTGGTTTTTTTTTTTTTTTTTTTTTTTCCTCTGAAGATAACTTAATGGGGTTTTTGGTCTTTGACATAAAAATTGAATTAAAAAAAATAAAAATAAAAAATCAGATAGAACGGAGGTTATATATGCAAAGGGGGTTGATTTGTGGCTTATATATGCAAATGTTCCCTTTCTTTTAGTATATTAGTATAATGTCACATGACAGGCACGTGATGGAATTCCATCTATTTCTTTTAGTATATTAGTATAATGTCACATGACAGGCACATGATGGAATTCCATCTAATTTTTGATGTCTATTAGTTAAAAAGGATGTTTTTCCTTCTTTTTTACGAGTTTGAAGACCTTTTAATCAAGAAAAAAAAAAGTTTAGGAATCAATCGTTACCCTTGTAAATGGTTCAGAGATTATCATAATAATTTACTTGGAAAAAAAAAAACAAAACAAAAACAAAAAAGCTGAAGCCTGAAAAATAAAATTTTTTGAAAAAATTAACATACCATATATATAGTTTGTATTTACTCAAAATCTAACACACTAACTTTTATTAGAATTTACTACTAGAACTGATTTGTAATTGGAGTTAAATTTTCTTGTGTTATAAGATCATTTGATTCAATATTGATATTTACATTTTCTTGATTTAGAATATAATTACCATTCAAAAAAAAAAAAAAAAAAACGTACGTTGAGTTCTCTTCGAAGTTGATCGTTGGTTGGAGTAGAGAGGGGAAGCACAAGGGTCTTGGTAAAAGATTTAATGGAGAGCGTGAATTAAGTCAAAAATTTGAACAAAAATAAAATAAAATCTTTCATCATCATTTATCAATTTGTATCTTTAAGATTTTTGTTTTTCTAAATGAACTAAACTTGTAAGTTTAATTTAATTCTAAGGTTTAGAGTTCAAAAATTTTGAATGTAAAAAGAAGTATAATTGATTTTGATTCATTTAGAGGGTGTTTGGTTGGTTAGTTTGAGTTGAAATATTTTAGTTATAATAGTAAATTTTTTTGAATTTTCAGAAAAAATAAAAAACTTTTGAGAAAAAGACAAAAACTTTTTAGGAAAAGACTAAAAAAAGTACAGTTTGAGTTGGAATGAGACGCTGAGGCAAACAGAGTCTTAGAATTTTAAAACGTGAGTATTATAAAAAATATATATATACGAAATTTAAAGTTTGTTTTACAAAATCTATGTAAATATAATATTTCAAAAAATTTCAGGAAATCTATGTTTCTGTTGACATTGTTTGAAGGAAATCAATCGACGTACTTTATTAATTTCTAGTAAGAATTAACACATGCATTTGCGCGGGCTATTTGCATTGAAAGAAATTTAAATCTTTATGTATTCCATATAATTTAGGATTTTTTTTTTCTGCAAGTCCAAAATAAATAAATAAATCCAATATATGCAATCTCACAGCACAACTTCCATCTTTGAATTCCTACAAAATAAATTCTCTTCCTTCTCTTATCTAAACCTCTAAAACCTTCTTTAAGTTCTTTGACCTCTCAATCACCAAAAGTCAACTGAAGAAAATTTTCTCCAACAAACAAAACTTAGGGAATTCAAGTATTTGATGTTTCTTTTTAACTCCAAATTGCAATATCAACTTCCTAAAATCTAATGAAATAGTAAAGTGCTTCCACTCTAAAACCTGGTAAAAGCTAATTAATGAAATGAGAAGCTAATAGTGGGAACGATGCAAATATTTATATTTATATTTATTTTTATTTTTGTTTTTATTTTTTCAGCAGAGGGTGTGCAAAAGATAAATATTGTCTTAAGAGTAAAAAATTAAACTCGTAAGCTAGCTTAAAGAAGGTAAAACATTCTATTTCCACATATTATATTGTCACCTTAAAATTCTCTATCAGCTCCCAATTGCACATTTTTTAAAACTATCAATTTCGACTTTGTTTTTCCATCGTCCTTCTCATCATCACCATCATCATCATGAATGCTTGACCTAATAACTCTTCTTTTTCCCTCGAAATCACCCTCTTCACAAAATCAAATCTCAAATTCTCAACCTACCTAAACTTACGAATCTCCATCTACATCATAAAGTTTAGTTATCAATGCTTTCAGAAGTAATGTAGACATGATCAATTGATCATATTCTTTTATCAATTCCTCAAATTCTTACCAAGTTTCTCTAGAAGAAATCCTAATTTCTATTAAATATAATCGTCAAAACCATCACAGTTATATATTAAGAATACCTAACAGTTGAATTAAGAAAGAAATATGATCTATAAAACAAAGAGCAAATTAATTTGTAAGGGAATTAACAGCACATATGCATGATATTTATTTCCATCTCTACTATGAAATTGTACTTCTATCATCCTCAAAAGGGAAAAATTGTTACAAAACGTTGAAAAAAGTCGCACTCGAAAAAAAAAAATTTATATCACAAAATAAGTGTAAACCTTTGTAATTCAATACGAGTGGATTAGGGGAAAATAGCTAATCCATTCGCTGAATAAGTCTCTTTTTTTCATTCATGATGTTAATTAGTAGTTTATTAATCCCATATTGCCAAAGATTTTCTGTTTTGAATAATCAATTAAACTATAGTTCCCAGCAAAAAATTATCCACGTGGTTCCCAGCAAAAGATTTACACTACCCTTCCTTCAGACATTTTTACAAACAGCAAACATGCAGTTATGAAAAGTATCCAAGAATCACTAACATCAGCCTTACTCAGAGATTAGAAAGAGAAACAAAAACAAGATTAATTTGTCCAACATCACCGCTTGACGCTACTGCGTAATAGAAGGAAAGATGAAGTTTGACAATAATAATGAAAAAATGAAACTACATTTCAAAAGCTAAATCGTAATTTGTAAAGGGAGAAATAGTGTCCTAATCAGAAGTCCTGATTCAAACAACATACTAGACAGATAAGCGTGCTTGCAACAGCTTAACGATCCTCCCACCCTCTGAGAAACTTGATGAATTTCATTTTTTTACAAGAGCCCGTTTTCCACCTTATTGTCCAGCCTCTCATTTACGGGGACGACATCGATTTCAACATCCTCAAATCTCGAAAAACATTCTTATTCCATCCTCCCACACCCTTGAAAACTAGAATGACTTGTCAGTATTTCCAGTAGGGCCCATTTTCCACCTTTGCTTTTCCAGCCTCTCAAAGACAAAAACGTCACTTTCCACCTACCTCAGATGTCTCCAAAAACATCCTTATTCATCTCCTAATCGTTTCCCTAATTCCTTTCAGTTTTTCCATTAACTTGAATGAATTTCAAAATGATATATATTAATAATACATGTACAATGATTTATATCTATATTTTTGGTAAAAGCTGCCACTACTACAAACAGTAGATTACACGACGGTTTCCAAAACCCGTCGTGTAAAGTGGACTTACACGACGGTCCATTGTGACCGTCGTGTAAGTAGGCAGAAAATCATCGGATTACACGACGGTTTATTTTGGACCGTCGTGTAAACATAAGAAACAGGGACATTACACGACGGTCTTCAGATACCGTCGTGTAAGACCCAAGAAATTTGGGCCTTACACGACGGTTCTTGAGACCGTCGTGTAAGATGAAGATTACACGACGGTCCTGTGGACCGTCGTGTAAGACCCAAGATACTTGGGCCTTACACGACGGTCCAGAGACCGTCGTGTAAGTTTCATCTTACACGACGGTCTATGGACCGTCGTGTAAGGCCCAAACTTGGGCCTTAAACGACGGTCCGTGAAGACCGTCGTGTAAGGCCCAAGTTTCTTGGGCTTTACACGACGGTCCACAGGACCGTCGTGTAAGGCCCAAGAAAAGGAGGTTACACGACGGTCTCTTGACCGTCGTGTAATGGGAAGATTACACGACGGTCCAGAGGATCGTCGTGTAATCTCCGTTTGGGGAAATTACACGACGGTCCTCTATTTGACCGTCGTGTAATCTTCTATATTACACGACGGTTTGTTTTGACCGTCGTGTAATCTTCCTGTTTTAAAAACCCTGGCTCTTCTTTTCAATGTGGACAGAACTATTCCGCCGCCACGAAAAAAATTACAGAACCCGCTGCGTCGAAAAATTACTGAACTGCAGGTGTTCGAAACCAGATCTCCTCAACTATCTCGGTCCAGAACTACCACATCTAGCTTGTAATTATTTGTAAGTACTACTTCCGCTTTTGACTTATTAATTAATTAAATTTATTTTTATAAATTATTGTCGATATATATCTAAATTAATGGTAAATTCTTATTTTTTCCTTTTATTTTCTACATTTTGAGTGTTGTATGTTATATCAGTGGAGACATCTTTATTGTTGAATTAAATTGTATGATCTTCAATTTCGATTTAGGTTGGGTTCTTGGAAATGGATCGAAAATGGATGTGGGCAAATAGATTGACTAGAAAATATCGAGATGGTGTTGAAGAATTTTTGTCTTTTGCCAAAACTAACATGAAGAATGAGAAGATTCGATGTCCTTGTGTGGATTGTGGAAATCATAGATCTCATTCCGTTGATGAAGTTAGAAGACATTTGCTAGCCCGTGGGATTATTTGTTCGTACCAAACATGGTATTTACATGGTGAGGAGTGTTTGAATATTCCAACTACCAAGAAGAAAGGAAAAGAACCTCTTGTTGATGAGGAAGTAGGAGATAATTTGTTTGATATGGTTAATGATTTGGAAGAACAATTTGTGCATCGGCCGGAGTTATTTGATGCAATGATGAATGATGCCGAGTTGCCCTTGTACGACGGGTGTAGTAAATATACGAAATTGTCTGCATTAGTCAAACTATGGAACATGAAGGCTTCGGGAGGCTGGACAAATTCTAGTTTCACAGCACTTTTAGAATTTCTAAGAGAGGTTCTACCGGTTGATAATAAAATACCGACTAGTATGTATGAAGCTAAGAAGACGTTGAGCACTTTAGGAATGGAATAAGAAAAAATTCATGCTTGTCCAAATGATTGCGCCCTTTACCGAAATGAGTATGAGGATTTTCATGAATGCCCGGTTTGTAAGGAGTCAAGATGGAAGAAGGGCAAGAAGCCAATGGATAATCGCAAAGGAGTGCCGGCAAAGGTGTTATGGTACATGCCTCCAGCGCCGCGTTTGCGCCGTTTATTCCGTAATGCCAAGCATGCGAAGAATTTGACTTGGCACCATGATAAACGTGTTGAAGATGGCATGCTTAGACATCCAGCCGATGCACCACAATGGAAGACCTTCGATGCCGATCATCCTGATTTTAGTGCGGAACCGCGGAATCTACGTCTTGGTTTGTCAGCTGACGGAATGAACCCACACGGTAATATGAGTAGTAGGCATAGTACATGGCCCGTGATCCTTGTCAATTATAATCTCCCACCGAAGTTGAGCATGAAGCGGAAGTTCTTGATGTTGACTTTATTGATATCGGGTCCTCAACAACCAGGGAATGACATTGATGTGTACTTGGCGCCGCTGATCGATGATCTAAAGATCTTATGGGAAAAGGGCCTCGAAGTTAGAGATGCTTACCGTCAAGAGACATTCACACTCCGTGCAATGTTGATGTGGACAATTAATGACTTTCCCGCTTATGGAAACCTATCTGGGTATTCAGTCAAGTGTTCGATCGGTTGTCCCGTTTGTATGAAAGAAACATCTTCCATCCGCTTGAAGAATGGTAAGAAAACCGTTTTCCTCGGTCATAGGAGATTCTTACCAAAAAATCATCGATACCGCAAACAAAAAAAGGCTTTCGATGGTAATACGGATGAAAGAATCCCTCCCCGGGTTTTGACGGGCGAAGACGTTTTCGATATGGTTAAGGATTTGAAAGTGGTGCTCGGGAAAAGAAAACGGAGTTACAAGGATCCGGTGGTTGATGGACCTTGGAAAAAACGGTCAATCTTCTACGAACTTCCATATTGGAGGTCGCTTTACGTTCGTCATTGCTTGGATGTGATGCATATTGAGAAAAATGTTTGCGAATCAATAGTGGGCACGTTGCTTGACATTCCTAATAAGAGCAAAGATGGTGAAAAGGCACGGCTGGATCTCCAGGATTTGAAGATTAGACTTAACTTGATCCCTACGAAAAGAGGGAATGCCACTTACTTACCTCCGGCGAAATACACATTATCAAGACAAGAAAAAAGAAAGCTTTGTGCGTGGCTCGCTGCTGTAAAAGTGCCGAGCGGGTATTCTTCCAACTTCACAAGGTTGGTGTCGATGAAGGATTTGAGGTTAGTTGGAATGAAAACACATGATTGTCATATATTGATGCAACAGTTATTACCTCTTGCCTTGCGAGGAGTGTTAACGAGGGATGTGAGATTCGCAATTACCAAGTTATGCTCATTTTTCAATTCGATTTGCTCGAAGGTTATTGATCCATTGACACTAGATTTGCTACAATCAGAGTTAGTCAAGACATTGTGTTTGCTTGAGAAGTACTTTCCTCCCTCATTTTTTGACATAATGATCCATCTAACGGTGCACTTAGTCCGGGAAGTGAAGTTATGTGGACCGGTATACTTCAGATGGATGTATCCTTTTGAAAGGTACATGAAGGTTTTGAAGGGTTACGTCAAGAACCGAAACAGGGCGGAAAGATGTATTGTAGAAAGCTACATAGCGGAGGAATCGGTCGAATTTTGCTCCGAGTATTTGTCCACCGCGGAAGCGATTGGGTTGCCAAAGATTACAAACATTGAATCGAAAGGACTATCGGTCGGCATTCCATCGTCGGTAAATCGAGGGGAATGGGAGAAAGCTTGTCTCTATACCTTACTTAATAGGGTTGAAGTGGAGTCATTTATTGAGGTTCACCTGCAGGAATTAAGAGATAAAAATCCAAGATGGGGCAGAAATGAAAAGTTGTTACAAGATGAACACAACCGGACGTTTCGTACGTGGATTCGAAGACATGTCTTTGAGAAGGACGGCTTTTCACAAACCTTAATGAACCTCGCAAGAGGCCCGTCGACGGTTGTTACTCGGTATACATCATATTTCGTCAACGGTTATACCTTTTACACTCGCGAAAGAGATGAGAAGCATCCTGTTCAGAATAGTGGTGTTAGTATTTGTGCTAAGTCCATGCATATTTCATCTGCAAAGGACAAGAATCCAGTCTATGCAGCCATGAACTACTTCGGTTTCATTGAAGATATTTGGGAACTTGAATACTGTGGTTTTCATGTAGCACTCTTTAAGTGCAAGTGGGCAGATAATAATTTTGTAAGGATTGACAGAGACGGAATCACAGTCGTGGACTTTCGACGATTGGGTTACAAAAATGATCCATTCATTATGGCATCACAGGCAAACCAGGTATTTTATACATCGGATCCTAGCAATGAAGAGTTGTCCTTAGTTGTGCCGATGAAGGCAAAAATGTTCCGTGATGGTCACGAAGATGATGAGGAAGATTGCTCCGGCATTCCAGCTTTCACACAGGGATTGCCACCGGTTGAAGTGATTGACGATTTCGATGACGATGTTTCTCACTTGCTTCGACCAGATATAGAATGGACACGTGTTGAGCAAGCAAAGCGAAAAAAGAAGAAAACTTGAACATTTTGTCATTCCTTAGTTTCTGTTCAACATTAATTACTATTTATTTTAATCAATTAAGATGCTGGCGTTATGTATTAAATATTGAACAGGGCTCAATATTATATACGATGGGTCAGTGATAATTAGAAATAACTGACAAAAATCTGTTTACAATTTCAACATCAGTCAACTCAAAACATTGGCGGATTAATTTCGTGAAATATTTTAAACTTTCTGTAAAATTTCGACATTTATAAGAGATTTTGACTGTTAAAAAAAAAAAAAAAAAAAAAAAAAAAAAAAAAAAAAAAACGACGGCCAAATGACCGTCGTGTTAAGACCGATCTTACACGACGGTCATTTGACCGTCGTGTAATATTATTACACGACGGTCTTTTTAAAGACCGTCGTGTAAGGTCCCGAAATTTCAAATTTTTGGTTTAAAATTTCAAATTTTTTGTTCGAACTCCGCGCCGAAAAACATTATTTACACAAAAACTCTCCATTATTCCTCACACTTTACCCGCCCATCTCATATTCTCCAACCTCTCAAAATTTTTCCAAACTTTGGTCACCCTCCCCAAGTCCGGTAAAGCCGCCGCCGCCCACGCCGTCGCCCCGCCGTCACCCCGCCGCGCCACGCCCGCTTGTTGGAGATTCTACAAAAATTGCAAGTTCATATCTCACATTTGGCTTTTTCAAAGAATCAAAGGTCATATCTCTCCACCCTTAATGGTTTTATGTTTTGGAATGAGATTGATGTTTTGAATGGGATTTGGAATGAGATTTTATGTTTCGAATGGGATTGATGAGAACAATCACAAATTTTTCAATTTTATGTTTGTCAACGGGATTGATGACCGAATATACCCACATTTATGAATCCGGATTTTCTCCCCCACAACATGTTCGATCAAATGCCGAAATGAATTTTTTTTTACGAAATCGTACGTATTTGTGGTCGACGCCCGTGGGGGCGTCTGGGGCCGTGGTTGGGCACCAAGGCACCCCTAGGTGGGGCGCCATTGGCGCGGCCTCACGCCCTTGGCCGAGTGGGCGCCCCTCGCCCTTGGCCGAGTGGGCGCCTGGCGGTGGGGGCGCCAGTGGCGCCGTGGGCTGGCGCCCACTGGCGCCCCTCGCTGGCGCCCGTGGGGGCGCCAGTGGCGCCGTGGCATGGCGCCCACTGGCGCCCCTCGCTGGCGCCCGTGGGGGCGCCAGTGGCGCCGTGGCATGGCGCCCACTGGCGCCCCTCGCTGGGCGGCCCCGAAATTTTTTTATTTTCTTAATCAAAAAAAAATATAACAAAATTTTTTCTTTGACTGAAACTAAAATTTTTAGTCAAACTTTCACAAATTTTTTTTTTTAATTGAGAGAAATTTGTTAGCATTTTTTCTATTTATACGTTTGTGTAAATTTTTCGTTATTTTACATATTTCATGAAATGTGTGCTTCGTAGTGAAAGAGATATTGATTTCATTATAACTTACGTGACGGGTTCGAATATTTTTTTCCGTGTTGCAATAAATAGGTGATTTTTTGAAAAAAAATACAATGGACAAGTCAAGAAAGGCACGAGCACGAAGGAGAAACCCGTTTGATCCAACGGGCGATGGAAAGCGAAGGGCAACTTTAATGAAACGTGTTCATGTAGCAAGGAAGAGAGGTGAACGAATTGAAGTCACATTTGACGAGAAAGGACAACCGGAAGGGAGGCATGGGGATGAATTGATGAGCTGGATTGGTGTGCTCGCTCGAGAGCACGTTCCAATATGGATACAAGATTGGAGATCCCGTGATTTAGACAGATACAAAGAGATAATTTGGAAAGAAACTGTTACTTCTTTCACCGTGGATGAAAGCTTTCGTAGGGCTTGTTTAAAATCATGCGGTGAAGCTGCAAGGAATTTTCGATATGATCTTTACAAGACGTTTGTGGAGGAACATGTATCCGAGGAGAGTGTGTGGAAACGGCCTCAAAAAGTTATTGACAACTACCCGAGTATAGAAGAAGAGGATTGGGCGAAATTCGTTCAGTATAGAACATCCGAACAATTCCAACAACTTTCGGATCGTGGCAGCGAAATAAGAGCGAACCAGGAATACGCATCGAGAGGAGGCCGAGACGGATATAGAAAGCTCGACCAGGAAAAGGTATGGCAATATGTTTTGTTTCTTCTAAATCTTATGCCGATTATAGAACAGTATATTCTCATGTATAGTAACGATGTTATATTTCAGCATAAGATGACTGGGGAATGGGAAAAAAGAGATGTTTTGTGGCTGGAGCAACAGACAGGCGTAGATGGAGCGTTGAAAGATCCAGAAATGAAAAATATAAGCGAGTTGATCGTAAGTTTACCAACTAACAATGACTTGATGTGCACTACTATACTTACAACATACCCTTAAGCTGAAATGAGTTATGATGCAATTATCTTGCAGATGGAGTACAACACACAGGAGAGCCAAGGCACTTTTGAATCAGTTGGCACTAGTGATGTATTGTC
This sequence comes from Ficus microcarpa, assembly GCA_025413485.1. Lineage (NCBI taxonomy): Eukaryota > Viridiplantae > Streptophyta > Magnoliopsida > Rosales > Moraceae > Ficus > Ficus microcarpa. Next base: position 24,496,124 of record CM046376.1, read on the forward strand.
GAACGCATTATCTAGACCCGAACACAGAGGACGTATCCGTGGCCAATCAAAGTTCGTAAAGCCTTCTCAGTACTTCAACAAGGGTTTCAGTTCGAGCAAAGATAATGAAGTACTATCAATGAGACGTGAAATTGAAGAACTAAAGGCGTTGGTTCGTGGTCTATGTGCGAGCAAAAATGCGCAGCCGGCGGTTGATCCCAACAGTAATGTGCCAACCGTGGACCAACACAACAGCTTTAAGGCTAGTTGCTCTGCCCAAGAAAAACAACATGGAGTGACTGATCCGGCAACCGTGCCGGTCGATAGTCAGGAGTGTAAGCTATATATCTTCGATGAAGTTCAGGGTGGGCAGTTGCTTGTTGCGTTTGGAAGAGCATGGCTAGGGAGCCTTCCAACTGATACAGTGCATGGGATTCCATTGGGGGAAGGGAATGTGCGGGTGTCAATCATCGTGCCAAAATTAAAAAAAGCAGCATTACCTATACCAACGGACGAGGCAACCACTGTAGAGGATGCTGTTAATGGGTTTGTTGCTTGGCCTATAACATTGGTCGAGATCGACACAAGTATGAACAAGGCAAGTCGAGGGCCTAGTCACGTTCCTGACCCAGCAGTTGTGAGGAAAAAACGCCAAAAACAAGATGGAAAGAGACCGATCGACTCTCGAACTGAGGTACAACAGGATGTGCAACAACAACAAACTTTGTTCGACTTTATTAAAATGAACAAAGCGATGAAGCCTTTGGCTTATTATGCACATAATTCCATGCGTCAAGGTCATCAGATAGAGGTCCCAATACCGAATACGATCATGGGTTTTCAGATGCCTATCTATTTAGGCTTCGACGATATTTATGAGTTCATTAATTTACAAGAAATCAGTGCGAATTGTATATTAGTCTACATGAGGTACGACATTCTATCTCTAAATTTATTATTTCTGGAAATTCTCCCATTTTGTTAGTAGGTATAATAATAAATTTGTCACACTTATGCAGTTATTTGGAGGAACTATGTAGGAAGAACGGGCAAGCAGAGAAGTTTGTTTTCGTGTCTCCAACCTTAATCTCACCAGTGCGTGTAGATACTGAAGATGCTGGCATGAGAGAGCGAGCCGATAATCTTCTAACCTTTTTAAAGGACGCACCAAAAGGACGGCTTTTTCTTGTGCCTCATAACAGAGGCAGACATTGGGTTTTGGGAGTCATTGACCCGTGGGAGGACCTCGTCCTTTATTTTGATCCTATTCGAGAGAAGAAACGAGACGACTTTACTGAACTCATTTACATGTAAGTCAAGTTTAGTATGTTAATTTTTTTGTTAATCTTAAATATATGCATTTTAATTAGTTTGAACTTTACTACTTTGCTAGGGCCCTAACGGATTGGAAGATTTCTGTCGGCCAAGGAATTAAAAAGAGACGAGATTATAAAACGAAAATCTCGAACCGGTCTTGTCCTCTGCAAGAGGGAAGTGTCGAATGTGGTTATTTCGTTTTAGGTTTTATGAGGGAAATAGTGTTTAATGGAATTAACGCACTTGAAAGTAAAGAATTTTTCACTTCTGATGATTTGGATTTGATTAGGGGTGAATGGTCTCGTCATGTAATGGAATTCGTTGATTATGACATTCCATCTTTGTAATATATAATAATTGGTATGTTTTTATATACGATCAGTGTTGTTAATATTTTGAATTGTCTTTTGATTTTTGCCATTTCACGATAGACACTCCGAAACTTTACACCACGGTCATCTATATGTCCGTCGTGTAAAGTGGACTTTACACCACGGTCTTTTAGATGTCCGTCGTGTAAAGTGGACTTTACACCACGGTCTTTTAGATGTCCGTCGTGTAAAGTCGCTTTACACCACGGTCTTTTATATGTCCGTCGTGTAAAGTGACTTTACACCACGGTCTTCGATATGTCCGTCGTGTAAAGTCCGCTTTACACCACGGTCTTCATATGTCCGTCGTGTAAAGTCCGCTTTTCACCACGGTCTTCATATGTCCGTCGTGTAAAGTCCGCTTTTCACCACGGTCTTCATATGTCCGTCGTGTAAAGTCCGCTTTACACCACGGTCTTCATATGTCCGTCGTGTAAAGTCCGCTTTTCACCACGGTCTTCATATGTCCGTCGTGTAAAGTCCGCTTTTCACCACGGTCTTCATATGTCCGTCGTGTAAAGTCCGCTTTACACCACGGTCTTCATATGTCCGTCGTGTAAAGTCCGCTTTTCACCACGGTCTTCATATGTCCGTCGTGTAAAGTCCGCTTTACACCACGGTTTTATTCCGTCGTGTAAATCGAGATTACACGACGGTTTACCGTCGTGTAAATTGATACACAGGTTATATACTTATACGAGATTACACGACGGTTAGTAACCGTCGTGTAAAATTGAGATACCACGACGGTTCATATAACCGTCGTGGTATCTTCGACGACGGTGGATTACACGACGGTTCCGTAACCGTCGTGTAAACTTCGCTCGACGGTCAAAAACCGTCGTGTAATCCCCTATTTTTAGTAGTGTAGAAATTTTGAAACAGAAAAATTTTCTGTTGCGAGAGAAGGCTATAGGCTTTGGAATTTTGATACATACCCATTTTTGCTCGACGGAGTAGGCTATAGCATCGAATATTTTGAGTACCATAAATCACCATCCGGAAGGTATTTTTCGACTTAAAGGGGACCATTGAAATACTATTTAGAGCAAGATTTAATGATTTAAATTTCTAAAAATTTTGAGCCCGACCAATTTTCTCTCACTAGAGAAGGCTATAGGCTTTAGAAAATGGAGTAGATATAGAGAATACGTCCAATCGTGATCCGGAAGGAGTTTTTCGACACAAAATGGATCGTTAGAATTTGTTGAAAGTATCTTTTAATGATCCAAAGTTGTAGAAATTTTGAGACAGAAAAATTTTCAGTTGCGAGAGAAGGCTATAGGCTTTGGAATTTTGATACATACCCATTTTTGCTCGACGGAGTAGGCTATAGCCATCGAATATTTTGAGTACCATAAATCACCATCCGGAAGGTATTTTTCGACTTAAAGGGGACCATTGAAATACTATTTAGAGCAAGATTTAATGATTTAAATTTCTAGAAATTTTGAGCCCGACCAATTTTCTCTCACTAGAGAAGGCTATAGGCTTTAGAAAATGGAGTAGATATAGAGAATACGTCCAATCGTGATCCGGAAGGAGTTTTTCGACACAAAATGGATCGTTAGAATTATGTTGAAAGTATCTTTTAATGATCCAAAGTTGTAGAAATTTTGAGACAGAAAAATTTTCAGTTGCGAGAGAAGGCTATAGGCTTTGGAATTTTGATACATACCCATTTTTGCTCGACGGACTAGGCTATAGCCATCGAATATTTTGAGTACCATAAATCACCATCCGGAAGGTATTTTTCGACTTAAAGGGGACCATTGAAATACTATTTAGAGCAAGATTTAATGATTTAAATTTCTAGAAATTTTGAGCCCGACCAATTTTCTCTCACTAGAGAAGGCTATAGGCTTTAGAAAATGGAGTAGATATAGAGAATACGTCCAATCGTGATCCGGAAGGAGTTTTTCGACACAAAATGGATCGTTAGAATTATGTTGAAAGTATCTTTTAATGATCCAAAGTTGTAGAAATTTTGAGACAGAAAAATTTTCAGTTGCGAGAGAAGGCTATAGGCTTTGGAATTTTGATACATACCCATTTTTGCTCGACGGAGTAGGCTATAGCCATCGAATATTTTGAGTACCATAAATCACCATCCGGAAGGTATTTTTCGACTTAAAGGGGACCATTGAAATACTATTTAGAGCAAGATTTAATGATTTAAATTTCTAGAAATTTTGAGCCCGACCAATTTTCTCTCACTAGAGAAGGCTATAGGCTTTAGAAAATGGAGTAGATATAGAGAATACGTCCAATCGTGATCCGGAAGGAGTTTTTCGACACAAAATGGATCGTTAGAATTATGTTGAAAGTATCTTTTAATGATCCAAAGTTGTAGAAATTTTGAGACAGAAAAATTTTCAGTTGCGAGAGAAGGCTATAGGCTTTGGAATTTTGATACATACCCATTTTTGCTCGACGGAGTAGGCTATAGCCATCGAATATTTTGAGTACCATAAATCACCATCCGGAAGGTATTTTTCGACTTAAAGGGACCATTGAAATACTATTTAGAGCAAGATTTAATGATTTAAATTTCTAGAAATTTTGAGCCCGACCAATTTTCTCTCACTAGAAAGGCTATAGGCTTTAGAAAATGGAGTAGATATAGAGAATACGTCCAATCGTGATCCGGAAGGAGTTTTTCGACACAAAATGGATCGTTAGAATTATGTTGAAAGTATCTTTTAATGATCCAAAGTTGTAGAAATTTTGAGACAGAAAAATTTTCAGTTGCGAGAGAAGGCTATAGGCTTTGGAATTTTGATACATACCCATTTTTGCTCGACGGAGTAGGCTATAGCCATCGAATATTTTGAGTACCATAAATCACCATCCGGAAGGTATTTTTCGACTTAAAGGGGACCATTGAAATACTATTTAGAGCAAGATTTAATGATTTAAATTTCTAGAAATTTTGAGCCCGACCAATTTTCTCTCACTAGAGAAGGCTATAGGCTTTAGAAAATGGAGTAGATATAGAGAATACGTCCAATCGTGATCCGGAAGGAGTTTTTCGACACAAAATGGATCGTTAGAATTATGTTGAAAGTATCTTTTAATGATCCAAAGTTGTAGAAATTTTGAGACAGAAAAATTTTCAGTTGCGAGAGAAGGCTATAGGCTTTGGAATTTTGATACATACCCATTTTTGCTCGACGGAGTAGGCTATAGCCATCGAATATTTTGAGTACCATAAATCACCATCCGGAAGGTATTTTTCGACTTAAAGGGGACCATTGAAATACTATTTAGAGCAAGATTTAATGATTTAAATTTCTAGAAATTTTGAGCCCGACCAATTTTCTCTCACTAGAGAAGGCTATAGGCTTTAGAAAATGGAGTAGATATAGAGAATACGTCCAATCGTGATCCGGAAGGAGTTTTTCGACACAAAATGGATCGTTAGAATTATGTTGAAAGTATCTTTTAATGATCCAAAGTTGTAGAAATTTTGAGACAGAAAAATTTTCAGTTGCGAGAGAAGGCTATAGGCTTTGGAATTTTGATACATACCCATTTTTGCTCGACGGAGTAGGCTATAGCCATCGAATATTTTGAGTACCATAAATCACCATCCGGAAGGTATTTTTCGACTTAAAGGGGACCATTGAAATACTATTTAGAGCAAGATTTAATGATTTAAATTTCTAGAAATTTTGAGCCCGACCAATTTTCTCTCACTAGAGAAGGCTATAGGCTTTAGAAAATGGAGTAGATATAGAGAATACGTCCAATCGTGATCCGGAAGGAGTTTTTCGACACAAAATGGATCGTTAGAATTATGTTGAAAGTATCTTTTAATGATCCAAAGTTGTAGAAATTTTGAGACAGAAAAATTTTCAGTTGCGAGAGAAGGCTATAGGCTTTGGAATTTTGATACATACCCATTTTTGCTCGACGGAGTAAGCTATAGCCATCGAATATTTTGAGTACCATAAATCACCATCCGGAAGGTATTTTTCGACTTAAAGGGGACCATTGAAATACTATTTAGAGCAAGATTTAATGATTTAAATTTCTAGAAATTTTGAGCCCGACCAATTTTCTCTCACTAGAGAAGGCTATAGGCTTTAGAAAATGGAGTAGATATAGAGAATACGTCCAATCGTGATCCGGAAGGAGTTTTTCGACACAAAATGGATCGTTAGAATTATGTTGAAAGTATCTTTTAATGATCCAAAGTTGTAGAAATTTTGAGACAGAAAAATTTTCAGTTGCGAGAGAAGGCTATAGGCTTTGGAATTTTGATACATACCCATTTTTGCTCGACGGAGTAGGCTATAGCCATCGAATATTTTGAGTACCATAAATCACCATCCGGAAGGTATTTTTCGACTTAAAGGGGACCATTGAAATACTATTTAGAGCAAGATTTAATGATTTAAATTTCTAGAAATTTTGAGCCCGACCAATTTTCTCTCACTAGAGAAGGCTATAGGCTTTAGAAAATGGAGTAGATATAGAGAATACGTCCAATCGTGATCCGGAAGGAGTTTTTCGACACAAAATGGATCGTTAGAATTATGTTGAAAGTATCTTTTAATGATCCAAAGTTGTAGAAATTTTGAGACAGAAAAATTTTCAGTTGCGAGAGAAGGCTATAGGCTTTGGAATTTTGATACATACCCATTTTTGCTCGACGGAGTAGGCTATAGCCATCGAATATTTTGAGTACCATAAATCACCATCCGGAAGGTATTTTTCGACTTAAAGGGGACCATTGAAATACTATTTAGAGCAAGATTTAATGATTTAAATTTCTAGAAATTTTGAGCCCGACCAATTTTCTCTCACTAGAGAAGGCTATAGGCTTTAGAAAATGGAGTAGATATAGAGAATACGTCCAATCGTGATCCGGAAGGAGTTTTTCGACACAAAATGGATCGTTAGAATTATGTTGAAAGTATCTTTTAATGATCCAAAGTTGTAGAAATTTTGAGACAGAAAAATTTTCAGTTGCGAGAGAAGGCTATAGGCTTTGGAATTTTGATACATACCCATTTTTGCTCGACGGAGTAGGCTATAGCCATCGAATATTTTGAGTACCATAAATCACCATCCGGAAGGTATTTTTCGACTTAAAGGGACCATTGAAATACTATTTAGAGCAAGATTTAATGATTTAAATTTCTAGAAATTTTGAGCCCGACCAATTTTCTCTCACTAGAGAAGGCTATAGGCTTTAGAAAATGGAGTAGATATAGAGAATACGTCCAATCGTGATCCGGAAGGAGTTTTTCGACACAAAATGGATCGTTAGAATTATGTTGAAAGTATCTTTTAATGATCCAAAGTTGTAGAAATTTTGAGACAGAAAAATTTTCAGTTGCGAGAGAAGGCTATAGGCTTTGGAATTTTGATACATACCCATTTTTGCTCGACGGAGTAGGCTATAGCCATCGAATATTTTGAGTACCATAAATCACCATCCGGAAGGTATTTTTCGACTTAAAGGGACCATTGAAATACTATTTAGAGCAAGATTTAATGATTTAAATTTCTAGAAATTTTGAGCCCGACCAATTTTCTCTCACTAGAGAAGGCTATAGGCTTTAGAAAATGGAGTAGATATAGAGAATACGTCCAATCGTGATCCGGAAGGAGTTTTTCGACACAAAATGGATCGTTAGAATTATGTTGAAAGTATCTTTTAATGATCCAAAGTTGTAGAAATTTTGAGACAGAAAAATTTTCAGTTGCGAGAGAAGGCTATAGGCTTTGGAATTTTGATACATACCCATTTTTGCTCGACGGAGTAGGCTATAGCCATCGAATATTTTGAGTACCATAAATCACCATCCGGAAGGTATTTTTCGACTTAAAGGGGACCATTGAAATACTATTTAGAGCAAGATTTAATGATTTAAATTTCTAGAAATTTTGAGCCCGACCAATTTTCTCTCACTAGAGAAGGCTATAGGCTTTAGAAAATGGAGTAGATATAGAGAATACGTCCAATCGTGATCCGGAAGGAGTTTTTCGACACAAAATGGATCGTTAGAATTATGTTGAAAGTATCTTTTAATGATCCAAAGTTGTAGAAATTTTGAGACAGAAAAATTTTCAGTTGCGAGAGAAGGCTATAGGCTTTGGAATTTTGATACATACCCATTTTTGCTCGACGGAGTAGGCTATAGCCATCAATATTTTGAGTACCATAAATCACCATCCGGAAGGTATTTTTCGACTTAAAGGGGACCATTGAAATACTATTTAGAGCAAGATTTAATGATTTAAATTTCTAGAAATTTTGAGCCCGACCAATTTTCTCTCACTAGAGAAGGCTATAGGCTTTAGAAAATGGAGTAGATATAGAGAATACGTCCAATCGTGATCCGGAAGGAGTTTTTCGACACAAAATGGATCGTTAGAATTATGTTGAAAGTATCTTTTAATGATCCAAAGTTGTAGAAATTTTGAGACAGAAAAATTTTCAGTTGCGAGAGAAGGCTATAGGCTTTGGAATTTTGATACATACCCATTTTTGCTCGACGGAGTAGGCTATAGCCATCAAATATTTTGAGTACCATAAATCACCATCCGGAAGGTATTTTTCGACTTAAAGGGGACCATTGAAATACTATTTAGAGCAAGATTTAATGATTTAAATTTCTAGAAATTTTGAGCCCGACCAATTTTCTCTCACTAGAGAAGGCTATAGGCTTTAGAAAATGGAGTAGATATAGAGAATACGTCCAATCGTGATCCGGAAGGAGTTTTTCGACACAAAATGGATCGTTAGAATTATGTTGAAAGTATCTTTTAATGATCCAAGTTGTAGAAATTTTGAGACAGAAAAATTTTCAGTTGCGAGAGAAGGCTATAGGCTTTGGAATTTTGATACATACCCATTTTTGCTCGACGGAGTAGGCTATAGCCATCGAATATTTTGAGTACCATAAATCACCATCCGGAAGGTATTTTTCGACTTAAAGGGGACCATTGAAATACTATTTAGAGCAAGATTTAATGATTTAAATTTCTAGAAATTTGAGCCCGACCAATTTTCTCTCACTAGAGAAGGCTATAGGCTTTAGAAAATGGAGTAGATATAGAGAATACGTCCAATCGTGATCCGGAAGGAGTTTTTCGACACAAAATGGATCGTTAGAATTATGTTGAAAGTATCTTTTAATGATCCAAAGTTGTAGAAATTTTGAGACAGAAAAATTTTCAGTTGCGAGAGAAGGCTATAGGCTTTGGAATTTTGATACATACCCATTTTTGCTCGACGGAGTAGGCTATAGCCATCAAATATTTTGAGTACCATAAATCACCATCCGGAAGGTATTTTTCGACTTAAAGGGGACCATTGAAATACTATTTAGAGCAAGATTTAATGATTTAAATTTCTAGAAATTTTGAGCCCGACCAATTTTCTCTCACTAGAGAAGGCTATAGGCTTTAGAAAATGGAGTAGATATAGAGAATACGTCCAATCGTGATCCGGAAGGAGTTTTTCGACACAAAATGGATCGTTAGAATTATGTTGAAAGCATCTTTTAATGATCCAAGTTGTAGAAATTTTGAGACAGAAAAATTTTCAGTTGCGAGAGAAGGCTATAGGCTTTGGAATTTTGATACATACCCATTTTGCTCGACGGAGTAGGCTATAGCCATCGAATATTTTGAGTACCATAAATCACCATCCGGAAGGTATTTTTCGACTTAAAGGGACCATTGAAATACTATTTAGAGCAAGATTTAATGATTTAAATTTCTAGAAATTTTGAGCCGACCAATTTTCTCTCACTAGAGAAGGCTATAGGCTTTAGAAAATGGAGTAGATATAGAGAA